>OY987332.1:51849009-53049009 GCA_963920685.1 Polydrusus tereticollis
ATTGTAAAGGTTTTTTTAAGAGTCAAATAGGCATTGGAAAAACAAAATATGAATTGAAACTGTGCACGCGTGTCACCTTTCATTATTACGTCAAAATTTTTTTCATGCCAACAGTGTTGTGTCGTATTTGATTTTCAAAATGCCTCTGTTACTTGAAGAAGCGGTTGACATCATTGCGGTGTATTTTGAATGTTTGGGAAATGCAACAATTGCTGAACGGGTTTACGCAGTACGATACCCTCAAAGGCGCTGATACGACAGTAGAATGTTTAGTCGTTTAGCTAGCCGTTTTCGTACTACTGGAAGTATTCGTCGCCCTGTATATCGCAGACGCCGCCGAGGTCGAACCGAGGAAAACATTGTAAATGTTTTGGCATATTTATGTGGAATTTAATCCACACTGTGCATAGGTTTTATTAGAAGAAAGGTAAGTAACTATATATATATATGTGTTGTAACTCTTAAATAGTTTAGAATAATGCCAATATTTCTCTTAATAGTTTTCAAGTCAATGTAATAAGAATTTGGTTTTTCCTTAGGTTACATCCCTAACATATTGTGCTCCACAAGGCTTTCACCCCGCAAGATTATGATAGAAGATTGGAACATTGCTATTGGTTGCTCAATATGATATTGGAAGATAGAAATCTCCTCTCCAGAATTTTGTGGACTGATGAAGCTATTTTCCATAGTAATGTAAACCGCCATAATATGCATTATTGGTCGCGGGATAATCCCCATTGGATGCGGGAGGTGCAGCATCAAGGAAGATGGAGTGTCAATGTCTGGTGCGGCATTTTGGGTGGCAGAATAATTGGACCGTTTGTATTTAATGAGTCGCTTACTGGGCAGAGATATTTACATTTTTTAAATTACGAACTCCCAATTCTCGAAGATGTGCCCTTGGATATTCGCAGAACTATGGTTTTCCAACACGATGGATGTCCTGCACATTTTGCGGCAAGCGTTCGTCAATTTCTTGACGACACATTTCCTGGAAGGTGGATAGGAAGAGGGAGTATATTTCCGTGGCCTGCCAGGTAATATTATAGGATATATTGTGATTCTGTTAATGAAAGTGGTAATTTCTATTTTAGATCACCTGACTTAACATGCCTAGATTTTTATCTATGGGGTAGATTGAAGGATCTTGTTTTCGTTACCAGACCCACCACAAGGGAAAACATGATAGAAAGGATAATGGACAGCAGCCGCCGTATCCCTATGGCAGAGGTGGAAACTGCAGTATTATCAACCAGGGAGAGATTGGAGTCGTGTATACAGAACGATGGGCGACAATTTAAACATTTAGGGCGCCACTGAGAATTATTGACGTAACGATATATTTGCTTGAAACATAGGTACCTTCATATTATGTTTTTCCAAGGCCTATTTGACTCTTAAAAAACCTTTACAATGGCAACCTGAAAATAAAATCATAATGTTCCGTAATTATGATTATTGTTGTTGATATCTCCGGATTGAAAATAGATATTAATTTGCGGTTTTCGCTGACTTCTTAGAAATTTTATTAGCATAATTTTACTGCATACCATATTGAGGAATCCCTGCTTCCATGCTAGAAATCTGGGTGTAACAATTGATGTGGATCTGGATTTTAAACTTCACACCACAAAAAATTATCGTCTGTGTAGATCTTGTTGAAAAGCTTGTATGTAGTTAAATATCTTTTGCCCGATAACTTAAATCTTACGTGGGTAAAATACCTTATACAGGGTGTTTCAGAAGTACGGTACGTAACTTAAGGGGGTGGTTTCTTATGATATTCTAAGAGAAAAAGTGCATATAAACATGTATCCGGAGTTGCCTAGTTTTGATATACAGGGTGTTAAATGTTTCTTAAAGGAATCGTTTTTTTTATAATTTTATAAATATCCTCTTCCCGATATTATTGAAATTTGGTGCCGTTATTCATTATGATAAGGGGCTTAGTTAGCTAACTAGATTAAATTTATTAGGTTCAGTGGCGTCCCGGGGAGCACCTTAACGAATATTATTGAAAAAAAATGTAGGTACAGGGTTATCCAACCAAGACTAGACAAGGCGATTTTTTAACTTTACCTGTACTTTTATAAAAAAACTGAAATAGCCATCTTAAGTCATTTTCTCCCGCGAATTCGAATATCTTCAGCAAAAAACAATTGTACATCAAACAAAAGTACTAGGGGTCACTTTGATATTTTTTTAAATGGGATGCCGTATTTTTAATGAGCTTATCCGATTTCTCATATAAATTTTGATCTAAAATGTTGGATTTTTTTTTTTAGATTTTTTTTTTTTTATTTATTTTATTTTTTTAATTTTTTTTTATATTTTTTTCATACTTTTTTTATACGTAAGCAATAATAGATTTGCAAAAACTACTAAATTTGTAATTAATTCGTGAAAAATATATAGAAATTTGAAACTTGATTATTTTGTCTAACTGACGGACGCTTTAAAGCAGGTTAAAGGGTGAACAGGTGAAACGGGTATCCATCTATCAGGTATTAATCTTACGGTAGACGAACATTTTCCGAATTTAAAACTGAAGAAAAAATGTTCAATTGTTTTTTGCTAAAGATATTCGAATTCGCGGGAGAAAATGACTTAAGATGGCTATTTCAGTTTTTTTATAAAAGTACAGGAAAAGTCAAAAAATCGCCTTGTCTAGTCTTGGTTGGATAACCCTGTACACCATACACTTTTTTCTAATTTTGATATTTTCTTGGAATTTACCAAGTAAAAGTGTCACGCCCTGTATTTGGGGTGCGACTAGAAGCGTAAACCTAGGATCGAAAAGAGAAACTAGGATTTAAAAAGCAAACAATTAATTTATTCAGTATCTATGTGCAAAATCATGTGTCCTTCATTTTATAATAAGTGTAATGATTCTTGAATATAATTCAAATAGAATTTGTATCAATATAAAAACATTAAATAGACATTACAGTAGTTTGTCAGATGCTTATGGTTACAAATGCTTATCGGGGGCTAAATATTAATTTGTACTTACATTGAAATAATTATTTTCTTGCCCTTATCATAGCACACCGTGTATCACAAAAAAAAACTGTCGTTGCCCCGTGGACCGAACTCGTCACTGTCTCGACATCCAATTCCCTTTTTTGATTTTCTCCTTTTCGGAAAAACTGACTCGACTTCACTCGTCGGTCAAGTACCTCGATTTCCGCTGACTTGATGAGTCGGCATCATTCGCATATTTTTAACATTATTGATTTCGCTTAGGTGAAATATAATGCTCCATAGATTCTTATTAAATCGGCTACCGGATTTAATTTACAGGGTAAGTGACTTCATTTCTTTAAAAGGTGCAATGACCTATCTTACTTGAATATAGAAGTATAAAATACTATTTTTTAATTACTTTCTTTGTGACAACTTTTTTGCTGCTTAAATTGTTTTCGTATGTTCCTTCGTTTTCGAGAGAAAAAATAAAAGCCACCTTATTGCATATACAAAAAAATACCTATGTATTATAAAGTTAATTAAAACAATCAAATTAAAAATAAAATAATTTTTTTAAATAATGATACAAAAAAATGTGACAGTTAATCAAAGCAAATGTTGAACATGGCCACTTACTGATAAAATGCACGATTGCAATCGTCTCGCCATTGATTCTCTTACACGTTCAAGAATGTCTGCATTATTTCGTATCGCATTGCAACGTTCAATAATTCGAATTAATCAGTCATTTTCATCTAGTACAGGCGTCTTGTATACAAGAGACTCTAGATGACCCCCCAAATAATAGGCTAGTGGATTCAAGTCGGGACTGCAAACTGGCCAACCTTGGAGACCTGCGCGTCCGATCCAGCAATTAGGAAAAGTGTTGTCGAGGTATTGACGAGCAACTAGGCTTAAATGAGCAGGGGCGCCGTCATGCATGAACCACATATTAGTTCTTATTTGTATGGTTACGTCTTCTAACAGAACGTCAAGTTCTTCAGATAGAAGATCCCTGCCCAAACATTCACCGAAAATTATTGCTGAAAACGACCTTCTCTAATTTTATAAGGATTATCGTCCGCCCAAAAATGTTCAGTATGAAAATTCATAATGGCTTCTCTTGAAGAAGAAGCCTCATCAGTAAATAACATGTTCGGTAAAAGATTGTTGTAAGGTTCTACTGTATGCAGCAACCACCTACTAAAATCAAGCCTTGGCTGAAAATCACGGGAAAGCAAAGCTTGCGCATGTTGAATATCTCCAAACAGTTGATGCACTTGTTTGAAGTTGCACTGCTACCTTCCTGGCACTAGTTAAAGGATCATCTTCTATATCTCGAAGTATAGCCTTTTCTAACTTAGGCGTATGGAACTGTCTAAATGCTTTGGCACATGGCAGTACTCTGTTTGTTTAACGTTCCTGTTAAATTCGAGCTTCTTCAGCATTTCCATTTGTTAGGCCAAAATTGAAATGCATCTGGGTCATTTCGCTTAAGATGAGTCTGTTATTAGTAGGTACACCGTCAAATACACTCTCTTTAGCTAGTAAACCGACATGTTCATTGCCAGTTAGACCGATATGTGCTTTTACCCAAATAAATGTTATATGCTTATTGCGTACCGAATTACGACGCAATCATTTTCTAATATCCCATATATCCGGATCGGTGTTATAATTTCAAGGTGTTGTAAGAGCAAGATCTCTTAGAACTGACATGGAATCTGATGACAAATTGTTGATTGCTATCTTTTAGTAAAAATTCAAGAGCTTTACAAATGGCCATAGATTCTGCTGTAAAATGCTCCATTCCCGTTGGACGACTTGGAGGCATAAGGACAGACACTGTGCAAGTTCACTTTTTAAAATTATAAAGTTATTGTCAGTAAAATCGGAAAACGAATACAAACCTAAAGAAGTCTGACGTGCAAAAAGGCATTACTTTTCCCAACACCCTGTATTGTGGAGAGATAGTTTAGTACAAGTTTTATCACTGATTTTTAAGAGAAAACAATTAAATCCAGGAAATTAAAAGAAAAAAAACCTTACCTGTAAATGAAACCATTCTAGTCTTTTTCTTTTCTAAAAAACTAGAAGATTCCGAAAAAAAAACGTGATCAGCAACCTCAAATTAGCGTGTATGCAAAAAATAAGCGAAAAATTCGCTCTACACCAGCTTTCCGAATAATTACCTAATTTTTTTATCTTTCATGACCCACTATATTTTCTTCCCGTATAAACAAACGAGTCATCTTAAAAAACAATTAACAATTTACCACGGTCACTTGACGCAAGTGTTCGGACTTATCGCAATCGCACAATAAATTCCGCCACCCCCCATCATACATATCAATAGATCACGGGGGCATTTCCGCCCTAGGGCGAGAAGCGTTTGAACCCTCGGGTGTGACAGAGTGACATGACACAACGGTATTATGCCGGATTACCTGGGCTTAGTCGAGTCCTACACAACATATGACGGTTCACATGAGTGTCCAGATCCGAACGCGCCGCGGTCATGGCATGACGGATTGATCTCGTTTACTGTACCGATAAACAAAAGGCCGAGGTGGCAACCAGGGGCGTACTGTTTTATTATTTGCGTAACATATTTTCGAGGCAATGATTCATCGTGAATGATAAACGAGTTTTTCATTTTTTATGTAATTACAACGTTTCAACTGATAAACATCTTTAGTCGTCCTCAGGTGCATACAGTAATCTAAGGGCTTCAATGGCCGCTTTTACACGTGACTTTTCAACGTGAGCAAAGCGTTCAACAAGGTCTGGCATCATGGACAATTACTAAAGTTAATAAGGCAGGTATACCTCACGGAAAAAAATAGTATTGTAAATTTAGTTTAGTATACAGTGTGTTACTTAATGATGTGGCGTAATTTCAAGGGAGTATTCCTGAACCAAATTCAAATAGAAAAGTTCATATAAACATGTGTCCTGAAGAGTCTGGTTTTCAAGATACAGGGTGTCAAAGTTTAAAAAAAAAATTGTTTTTTTATTAATATCTAAATGATCCTTTTACCGATTTTGTTGAAATCTGGCAGGGTTATTCATTGTAATAAGACGCTAAGTTGGCACTAACTAAAAGAAAATTATAAGTTCCAGTGGCGTCTCGGGGGCAGTGTCACGAATAATATTGACAAAAAAAATGTACGCTAGTGAGTTTTTTGAAAAATTTAAATTTTTTTCAGATTGGGCATCTACAAATACAACTTTTTTGTCTCTTAATATCTTTTCGTATATTACTTCCTTTTCGAGGAAAAAAATAAAAACGACTTCATTGCATGTCGGAAAATTGTTAAAATAAAATCAAGTTAACTTTGATCGTTGCTAGGAAATGTTGTTTTGTTATTATGAACATAATGGTTTTGACTTTCGGTAACAGTTTGTTATTATTTTTCCTCTGGTCAAAAGGTTAATAATTGTGCTATTCAAAAAATGGCAAATAATTATTCTAATTTGGAGATGATACAAATGCATTTCCTTTATGGTCTTGCCAATGGTAATTCGGCGGAGGCCCGGCGGCTCTATCAAGAAAGGTATCCTGACCGTGTCCTTCCATGTAGACAAATATTCATAAACATTCATCGTCGTCTGACTGAATCTGGTAGTTTTAAACGTAATACCTCAGAGGGAAGACCTCGTACAATTCGAACTCCCGCAGTTGAGGAGGCTGTCCTACATGCGGTCGAAGAGAATCCTGCAACTAGTACCCGAAAAATAGGTAGGGAATTAAATATTTGTTATAAAATGGCATGGGAAATTTTAAGAGATTCCCTGTTGTATCCTTATCACGTACAAAGAGTTCAGGCACTTCTGCCAAGAGATGTTGAACCGCGTACGCAATTTTGTAGATGGTATCATCAAAGACTTGCAGAAAATCCTCACTTTGATTCCATCATTATGTTCACGGACGAAGCCCATTTTTCCAGAAATGCAATAATTAATTTCCATAATAATCATAACTGGGCCCAAGAAAATCCTCTTGCTATTACAGAGTCAAATGTTCAGGAACAATTTTCTGTCAACGTTTGGATCGGTATCTTAGATGACTATTTGATTGGACCTTTTTTTTTACCACGACGTCTTAACGGACAATCTTACAGTCATTTTCTACAAAATGATTTGCCTCTGCTTCTTGAAAATGTTCCTTTATATTTACGTCAACAACATTGGTTCATGCATGACGGTGCTCCTGCCCACTTTAGCATATTGGCTCGTGAGTATTTGAACGGAGCTTACCAAAATCGTTGGATAGGTCGTGGAGGACCACAATTCTGGCCACCTAGATCGCCTGACTTAAACAGCCTAGAGTTCTATTTGTGGGGGCACCTAAAAGCATTAGTTTATGTTACACCAATCGAGACAGAAGAACAACTAAGGAATAGAATTATTGACGGGTGTGAAACCATTCGTGACACTAATGGAATTTTCGAAAGAGTTCGTCGCTCGATGAGAAGAAGAGCAGAAGCCTGCATAGAAGCGGGAGGTAGTTATGCAATGAAGTGGTTTTTATTTTTTTCCTCGAAAAGGAAGTTATATACGAAAAGATATTAAGAGACAAAAAAGTTGTATTTGTAGATGCCCAATCTGAAAAAATTTAAATTTTTCAAAAAACTCAGTAGCGTCCATTTTTTTTTGTCAATATTATTCGTGACACTGCCCCCCGAGACGCCACTGAAACTTATAATTTTCTTTTAATTAGTGCCAACTTAGCGTCTTATTACAATGAATAACCCTGCCAGATTTCAACAAAATCGGTAAAAGGATCATTTAGATATTAATAAAAAACCAATTTTTTTTTTAAACTTTGACACCCTGTATCTTGAGAACCAGACTCTTCAGGACACATATTTATATGAACTTTTCTATTTGAATTTGGTTCAGGAATACTCCCTTGAAATTACGCCACATCATTAAGTAACACCCTGTATAAAACCTCTAAATAACTAAAAATCTGTTTATCAGTCTTTACCAAAATAAATTTGTTAACTAAATTTATCAAAATATATGGTTAGCCTTTTTACACAACATAGTATTGTTATGCCACTACTAAGGTATACAGGGTGTCTCAGAAGTACAGTACGTAAGTTAAGGGGGCGATTCCTTATATGATATTTTAAGAGAACAGGTTGATATGAACAATGAACATGTGTCTGGAGTTGCCTCCCATTTAAAGTTTAAAAAAAATCGGTTTCTTATAATTTTTTAAAATATCCTTTACCCGATTTTATTGAAAGTTGGTACCGTTATTTATAATGATAATGGGCTTAATTAGGCCTAACCAGATTAAATTTATTAAGTCCAGTGGCGTCCCGGGGAGCACCTAAACGAATATTATTGACAGAAAATGTACGCTACTGACTTTTTTCTAATTTTGATATTTTCTCGGATTTGCCAATTAATAATACTTATTTGTTCCTTGAATTGTTTTCGTATCTTGCTTCGTTTTCGAGAGAAAAAAGAAAAACCACTTTATTGAATGTACTGGGTGACTTCGTATAAACTAGCACCCCCGTAACTTTTTTATTTTTTATCGTACGGAAAAAATAAAAAAAGTGGCATGCAGGGGAAATTGTTTCCTTTCCAAATCTGCATTGTAGTTTTCGGTAACTTTGCATATATACGGGGGACGACAAAAAGTATTTTTTTTTAATAGAATGCCTTGTAGGTATATATATTTTCGGCTAAAATGAAAGATCTTTTTTTTCTGATTTCAAATATACCATACAAGTTAACATTTCGTTAGATTTTTGCGTTATTTAAGTTTACATTTGCATTGAATTTACATTATCTTGATATACGAACCGAGTAAGTTGCACTGACAGTTATTATTTCAATGACAATGTCAATTCAGAAACATTTGTTACTATTGTTTTCATGGCCCACTGTTCAAAAAGTTGTTGTACTCAGTAATCATGGTAGTGTATATCAAGATAATGTAAATTCAATGCAAATGTAAACTTAAATAACGCAAAAATGGCTGAACCAAATGTCAACTTGTATGGTATATTTGAAATCAGAAGAAAAAGATCTTTCATTTTAGCCGAAAATTCCATTAAAAAAATACTTTTTGTCGTCCCCCGTATATTTGCAAAGTTACTAAAAAGTACAATGCAAACTTGGAAAGGAAAAAATTTCCCCTGTATGTCAGTTTTTTTATTTTTCCGGTACGATAAAAACTAAAAAAGTTACGGGGGGTGCTAGTTTATACGAAGTCACCCGGTACAGGGTATACAGTTTTTGATGGTTTTACGGGGTATAAAATTATTTTTTTAAATAATGATACAAAAAAAAATGCGACAGTTAATGAAAGCAAATGTTGAAAATAGCCACCTTCTGATAAAACGCACGATTGCAATCGTCTCACCACTCTCACCATTGATTCTCTTACACGTTAAAAAATGCCTGCATTATTTCGTATCGCAGTGCAGCTTTCAATAATTTGAATTCTTAAGTCGTTTCATCTAGGTAGTTCAGGCCTCTTGTATACAAGAGACTTTATGTGACCCCCTGACCGCATAAATAATAATCTAGAGGATTTAAGTAAGATATTACACAATATTTATTTCACAGTAGATAAAATCAAAATATTTCAAAACTACTTGAGATAGGGATAGGACAATTTTTCACAAAAGTTGAAGAGCTCTTGACGAGCTATAAGATGGCAGGAAATATACAGAGTGTTCCATTTAATTAAAGCAACATTTATCAATTTGAAGTTTGATGACTTTGGACGTAGAAAGGAAACACCATATAAATGAGAAGTAAAATATTTTATAGTCGGTATGTTTTTTTGACTTACTTCACTCAGAATACAAATTTTGAATCGCGTGGAATAAAAATTCAAGTACTATTTTCATGACAAATGAAGAATTTTCATTAAAAGTCGAATTATTTTGAAAACTATAACTTTCGTATATTAAGCCTATAATGAAAAATTTATGAAATTACTCGTAGAACTGAAAAATCCGTTCAAATATAGAATGTCTTATTTAAAAAAAAATGTAATTTTGTGATAATCTACTTTTTGAGCGCACCCTGTACAATTTAAAATATTTTTAAAATGTGCAGAACATAATATATCCAACCATACCTTAACACAAAAGCTTAGCATCGACAAATTTTACCTGCAAGGCTTAAAACTACTCCGCGCAATCGCTGACTCGCCCAAAACATATATTAGTATTTAACCAGAGTTGCCTTAGTACAAAAGTCCACAGTAACATAAATTGCGTCATGATCTTAGCCAAAGATAAAAATTCGGGCCCAACCAAGCTCACCCTATATTATGGCATATACCTCATACTTCGGTTTGTCTGCCACCAGTTAGAAATATCATCAACATTAAACTCGGTCATGGTCATCTTTGGATAACCTGCAGATCCTCTTTTTTTTCCATTCCCAGCTGACTTCTTTATAACTTTGTCGCTCGTATTTCTTTTTCTTTTTAAAATTTCCTTGAACTGCTTTCCTTCTCCTCAAATCAGATGTAATGAGACTAGAAATATCTCGGTTAGAGACTCAAGCTTTTGATGTTAGGAAGTAGTTGCCTTAGCTAAGTTATTTACTTCGCTCCCTTGCTGTCCATAGGTGTAGCAAGGGGGAGAACTGATGGACTGGTGCCTTCAATAATCCTTCTGGCTCATCCCAGAAATAAAATTCATAATCACATTAATATTGTCCGTCATGAAAAAATCGTAATGTGACCTGACGCAGTAAATTTACGACATTTGATGCTGGACAAAACTTGAAATCCTGATGAAATTTGGGCGTGGTTAAAATTATAACAAGCAAGTTGTCCTTAGATAACTTATAGTGACCGGAACATAGGTGTACAACGTTTGATAAGCCTGACCGCACACCACAAATGGTAAGGGGGTCCAATGTGTTTTCGCATACTATTCAATATTAATTTGTCAGGCCCGATGAGATATTAATTCCAATTCATAAAGGTTACTTAAGCACAAAAACAAAAATTTTTAAAATTGACACGCTTTCAAGAAACTTATTTATCGAAAAATCTCTATCGGCTAAACGAAGCAAGTTTGGATATAACTAAGTTGTCGTCAATAGTCTGTCATCAAACGTTGTACACGTATTAGAAGGAAATTTAAATTAACAAAAAATATCGACATATACAATCATTATAAAAGATATATAACTAAAATAATACGGTGAAGGGACATTTCGCCGCGGTCGTTTCACCACGGCAGTTTCGTCGCGAGGACCATTTCGCCGCGGCCATTTCGCCGCCAAATAATAAAACGATAGTTGAAATTTAAACAAATTTACATATATTTTTTTTCTTTATTTATTATTTAGAAACATTTAACATAAAAACATAATAACATTTCATTAATTTTTTTATTGCATTTTGTGCAATTCCCCTCAAGAAGTCTAGCATATCTCTTGCGTGAAACTCCTTCACCAATCTTAAAATTCTTTCATCTGCTTGAATATATTTTTTTAATTTTTTTTGCGGTTCATGTCCTGCGACTATTTGTTCTAAGTACATATCTCTGCCTTTTTGTATTATTTTTAATGCTTCAATAAACTTCCATATTGATGGATGGTCCATTCCCAATTCATTTTGCAACCTTCTGTTTGCAGCTTCTGCGTTGTTGTTAGTTCGGTTAATTCCTTGTATAACTCTGTTGTGTACATTCCACATTCTTACGGGAAATAATGGAGTACTTCTGATTTTCCCTCTCCGCCCTGGAAAACCAACATAATTGTCTTTTGGTTTTGTAGTTACACCCATTGTTTAAATAATTTAATACCTATCATTTATTTGGCGGCGAAAGGGCGGCGGCGAAATGGCCGCGGCGAAATGTACTAGACCCAAAATAATACACCTACTGGTACAAGCAAAAGAAGAATTCCATAGCATCAAAATAGAGGAAAACTGTTACAACTAAAAAAAGCTTTGGGAAGATATAAATGAATATAGGTAATGGCTTAAATAAAAAAGACAAAGTAACTGGTATTAGTGAGATCGAAAATGACGAAAATGCAACTGAAGACAACTTAAAAAATATTGCAGATATCTTTAATAAACACTATGCTTCAGTTGGAGAAAAAATGGCAAATTATATTATAAAAAATAGTTCAGTAGACAGAAACCACCAAAGAGAGGCAAATAACTCAATTTCTATTTTTCTAAGCCCAGTGGACTGTAATGAAATAAAATCTATTATTAGGTCGCTAAAGCCAAGTTCGACACCAGGATTCGACAAAATAACATTCGAAGTTCTAAAAGAAACTGCAAAATATATTAGCTTTCCCTCGGGCAACATGGTAAATTTGTCCTTTTCTACAGAAATATGTCCAGAACACTTTACGGTAGCGGTAATTAAACGAATTTTTAAAAAAGGCGATAAAAAACTAGTAGAGAACTATCGTCCTATAAGTTTAATATCGAATATCGCACAAATATTTGAAAAGGCATTAAAAGAGCTAGATTCTGAACTTTCTTAACAAAAATAAAATAATGTTTCCCTCACAATATGGCTTTACGCCCGGTAAGTCAACAAATGATGCAATTGTCTGTCTCGTGGATAGGGTAAATGAATGTATAGATGAAAGTATGTGCAGGCGATTTTATTGATCTGGCAAAGGCCTTTGACACGGTATGCCGAAGGGGGTTGTTGTCAATGCTACATGCAGTTGGTATACGTGGACAAAAATATTATCTTTTTAAGCACTATTTAAAGGACAGAGCGCAGAGGGTAGATGTGTAAGGTATTTTAAGTGCGCAACAAATTAAAACCTACGGGATACCTCAAGGCACAGTTTTAGGTCCAATTCTGTTTATAATTTACTTAAACCCTTTACTGAACCTGGAGCTAGCAGGTAATATAATATCGTTGCTGATGATACAGCGTTCTTTGTGCAAGCAAAAGATTGGGTTGATGTTGAACAAAAAATTTCAAAAGGAATAACACAAATAATTGAATGATTTGATAAATATCCACTAACAATAAATATCAACAAGACATTCTACCTGCCCTCTCTTCTTACAAAACAAACTTGCCCAATATTAACTCCAAAGATATTAAAGTTCCATTTAGAAACAATCGAAACTGGATAATACTTGGCAAAAATAACGTTGACGCTAGCTTAAAATGGGACCAACATTGCTATCAATTTAACAAGAAAACTTAGATATTTACTATACGTTTTTAAACAGCCATCCAAAATAACTAATAACACAAAAATATGAGAACCGTTTATTTTGGACTTGTACAGTCCCTGCTCTGGTATGGTGTCATTGGATGGGGTGGACTGTATGAAAATACATTACTACCATTAGAATCGATCCACAAAAGAATCATTTAATCTATGGATAAACTGAACATATTATATAGTTTAGAAAGGTTATACAGGGTGAGTCGAGAGGAATGGGCCTAACTCTAAGGGTGTAAAATATATACATCAAAATAATAAGAAAAAACTCAAATGTCGTTATCCAATATTCATTTGTTTTCAAGTTATAAGGCAAAAACAAAATATTGCATTAATTTAGCTTTCCTGTAATAAATGTTATTATTGTTTACCTTTGATTGTTGTGCTGTCACTATCCTATTAGTGTCAGTATAAAATGTTACATTGATTCATTGTTAACTTTCGGATTTGTATCATTTTAATTTTATAAAATGCCACACATTTATTCACATCTCGAATACGCCAATATGGTTTTTATTTATGGTTTGTGTAATGGGAATGCTGCAGCAGCTGCTGAAGAATATCGTGAAAGATTTCCACATGAAAGAACACCAAACAGAAAGGCCTTTATCAAAGTTTTCAACAAACTCTGCGAGACCGGAACGCTTCCAAGTGCTAATGTAACATCCGAACAAGCCATTCAACAGGATTTAGAAGAAATAGAAAATGTTCTAGCTTTAGAATTGGAATTCAGTTGGGGATTTCTCAAAAAAGAGTGATCAATACGCTTTACGAGCAAGGCTTATACCCGTACCATGTACAGCGTGTACAGAATCTTCAGCCTGGAGACTTAAACATCAGAATTGAAATGTATTATCAACACGACGGAGCGCCTGCTCATTTCGATCGTCGGGTCAAGCAATATTTAGACCAGGGGTTTGGATTGGTCGCGGTGGTCCTATAAGTTGGCCTCGTAGATCGCCAGACCTCACGCCGTTGGACTACAATTAATGGGGTTGGTTAAAAACTGAGGTTTACAAAGTAAAAGTAGATACTAGGGATGCATTTATTAGACGCATTAGAAATGCTGCATTCAATATTAAAGAAAGGCACGAATCAATTAGAAGATGCACGCGCGCCCTTCGTAAACGAAGCAGGAAAATAAATGTTTGGAAGTCAATGGCGGTATTTCTGAAAATTTACTAAACCAATGATCTATTTAAGATAATGTTAATGTTGGATATTTTGGTTTAACAATATTATTATTTTATTTAACGCTGTAACTTGAAAACAAATCAATATTGGATAACAACATTTGAGTTTATTCTAATTATTTTGATGCATGTATTACACCCTTAGAGTTAGGCCCATTCCTCCCGACTCACTCTGTATATGGATACAAAACTCCATAGCATCAGACAGTTATATTACAAAAATAGTCTCTTGCACCTAATAAAAATAAAGACAATCAGCCCTATGATCAAACAAACAAGTTAACTTTTAACGTACCGTTTCCATGACAACAACCGAAAAAGCCTACTTGTTAATTTTTCACTGTGATTGAAAAACAGTTAATTTTGAAGTTAGCGTCTAGAGTTAACTTGTGTGTTTGATCATAGGGCTGATTAACCGTAACATCGGGCCTTACGCATTACCATGAAACTAGATTTAAAACCAGTAAAAACCTGAGAACGCTCAAACTAAAAAAAGACAACAGGTGGGCGTGCATTTGTCAGTGTTGGATAAACATAATATTTTTTTGTATAACTCTAAGAGAACGTTATATAACCGGCTTATTCAGAAAACCGTTGATATTCTGTAACACAGTAGACAGTAAAAAGGACATGGAATACTAAAGAAGAATTTGTTTGTTTAGTTTTTTTCCTTTATTTTTTTTCGGTTCGTTGTTTTTTTCATCTTCAGTGTTTCTTGATTACCTTATTTTTGGGAACACATGGGGTAAAACATGTCTGGTTACTTGCTGTCAAGTTTTAAACTTAGCGAATACTAGATATGATGAATCCTTCTGGGTTTACAAAGATAATTATTAGTAACAGTATTTAATTAATATTTACTTATGAATATTGTATTATATTATGTATTGTAACCGGACACCCTGTATAAGGGTGGGTGTCATTTCCCGCTGGGCGTTATACCCCACTCTCCCTTATATAGTGTAGGTTGGCATAAAAGAATTAACGCTCGAGAGATAAAAAGAATCGCGTTCCGCTTTAGCTTTAAACGACATCCTCCGAAAAGCCCTCTAATATCTCCAAATTCGATAAATCCATTACAGAGCGACCTTTATTCATTAATAATGTACGGTCTCGTCAGACGCTTTGGCTGTTACCCAGCCATAAGGAACATCTGTATTTTTTGCTTGGAATTCTCACCCTCGCGGCAATTTACCGCCTCCTTATTTGCCGCAACTGAAGCAGATTTTCGTGATGTGATTCAATAAGCTTTTTACTGGCGCTTTTCTTGCCAACTTATTTGAGGCTCCGTTTCTTGCGCACAAAAAGCCGCCGAGCAATAAGTAAGCAAGCTTGGAACGGGCAACTTTTCACGTGAGATGGCGTTTGAAAAGAAAACGAAATTCGTGTGTGGGTGGCGTGAGGTCTGGTCGGATCACGGAAATATAGGTCTTTTTGACAAACCGCTTTAGGATAGCAAAGAGAAACAACAACCGATAAATGGATACTTTTTATATCTAAGTAAAACATACTAAACCTGTCGTCCTGTAGACGAGAATTTCGAGACTGATGGTCAAGTTTACTTACATCCCATGTAATGTGTGTCCTCGAATGAGGTACTGCACTCTGGTAAACTTTCATAGTTTTAAGCAAATAATTTTCTTTGCTTTTACTTACCTTCGGTAGTGTCAAGGCCGTTCTCACCACCTATCTTAGATTGTACTTAATCTGAAGTTAACCTTATCTTGCAGATTTGAGTTGTACCGGTTAGCTTTTAAAGTCGAGTTAAGTTAACGTAACGTAAGTTAATTTTTGTTCAAATCCCATGACATATTTTGTGTATGTCGATGTCATATTGACAATATATATGATATACATATAATAGAGTTTGAAATGACAAGGAGAATATATGAAAAAGCCGATCATCTTAAGAATTTGGGTAATTTAACGTCTTTGAAAAGATTTCGAGCTAGCAAAGACACAGCCCTATACATTAGAATAAATAGAGAACCAAATAGAATAAAAATATTACACAGTCTCTTCAAAAAGAAGTCGGCACTATAGCTAACTGTCTTATAAAAGCTGCGCATTCGACTAAATCTATTTTTTTTATGGAATGCCCTATAAAGAGTGAAATTCTAAACAAAATTTGTCCTTTACTGCATATTGCTAAAATTGATAATAACCGAGATAATAATTAATGTAAATTTGCATTTCTTATCGTATTGACAGAAACAACGAGACACAATGAGACGTTTTAGCTCAAACATATGGTTCTTTATGGGTTAAAAAATAGTTGTACCTGTTTTTTATGGAGGAACTCTAACTGGCGAACGCTATGTATAATTATTAAGAAACACTATGGACGACTTTTTCGACAACGTTGGTTAGCAGTGGTGGGGCAAGACTAAATGTGGACATCGGCGATATTAGCTTTGCGAGACCCCTTTTTTTTATTTCTTAGAAAAATACTAGGTCAAATAAATGAATTATTGAATTATACACAAAACCGTACTAAGGATAAATTTAATATATTATTGCTAATGATAAAAGCTCGGATTTATAGGCAACAAAAATTGAAGAAAAATGCGCTTATATAGGCAAAGATTTTTATTGAAAAAGGCAGAAATCTTAACATATAGGCAACATATAGGCAATATGGGCAAATGCCTTTAACTCCATCGTTATTTATAATAAGTTATTTATTATTTATTTTATTATACAAAGCGAATTAACTTAACATTTACTAACACAAATATATTTGCACAACCTAACTAAATAATTGTTAATTAATAACTAAACATTGTAACTTAAAATTTTATCATTAATAGCTACAACTAAGTGCTTTTTTATATTTTTTGTTTTAAAACTCTGTCTTCTATCACTTAAAATTAATTTGTACATGGAAAATGAACGCTCTACATCGACAGATTTAATTGGAGCATATTTAAGAGCGGATAATAAATCTGGCTCAATGTGTAATTCTTCGGAAAATGTTCTATTGAAAATTTTAGCAACATCAGATAAAAACGAGAAACAAATTTCATTTTTTTAGAAATTAATTGATCATTACTCCCAGGTGAAAACACCTAGAGTAGGCAAAATAGGCCAAAAAGGCAATTTGCCTATAATCCGAGCTTTAAATTAATTAATGACACAGAGACAGAGACAAACACAGATTATAATAGACGAAGTTTTCGAGTTTTCGTCTTCCTAATTTTTTTCAGGATTATCTCATAATTTAAACTCTCTATTATTGTATTAAAAAAGTCAGCATTTATTTCAAAACAGCTTCACACTTCACTTAAGAGTTTCTGCATCTTGAGTTTGATTTTTTAGGTCATTCATACATTCGATGACATCATCAAATTTTAAAATAATCGCTCTTACTGCTCCGTTCTACTGTTCCATCTTGTTTCAGACAAAGCATTTAAATTTTAATTTAGTTTTAACAAGATCTCAACGTTAGATAATGTAAAAATTTTGGTTGTCGTGGAAGAATTAGCTGCATGTACAAAAAGCAAATTACAACTATGACCACCACAGGGCGTGATGAATGCTCTTGAATTAATATTAAGGATTCTTGTTGTAACAAATTTATTTGTGCCGATCATATTGGCGCCATTATCATATCTCTTCTTCTACAGTTTTGGATATCTAAAACATTATGTTCCAGTTCTTGTAATATTGAATTTGATAAAATTTCCCTCAAAGTGCTCTTCTATCGTTCCAGTTAGGGTGCTGCATAATCTTAAAATTATGAACATTTGTTCGACATGACTTATATATCCGGTGCAATTGTATCTTTAATAAGACATTAATGCAATTAATTAATTCTGGATGTAATAGCTCAAATAATATTGAGTAGGTAAGTTATTTTTCATTAATGCTTTGCGGGTGTTCCCTTAATGTTGGGTCAGCTTTGAATAACAATTTAAATAAGTCAATAAAATTGTGAAAGTTTTCGCTGTCATTTAATTTAAGAGATTTTCGATGGCATTTTAGTGCCAGATTGTGTGAGGCTAAAAAACCTTTTTAGAAAAGAAAACAATCAATTCTTTAAACGCAATATTTGTTTGCAATTAATAGAAGTAAATTTCTTGTTGTTCGTTAATAAATTAAAAATCATCTAGTAACTTTTTTCGGCTTGCTAGGGCCCCTATGGGCGCGAGGCCGTCGACAGTCGCCTACATCACCTACGTCTAACGCCGCCACTGATACTTGTTACTTTTAAAAATTCTATATTATTCTCTAGTGAGTATCTACAATGTCACCCTAGCTTTCTAAACTGTGTGTAAAAGGATGCAAGGAAATTTTTGAAATGTGGTCTAAAATGTATAGAAGTAGAGAGGGATATGTTTGAACATTTGATTTGAGTTTATAATATTTTAATTTTTGTTATTGACAACTAAAATCCCGATAATTTTTTTTGTAATGTTTTTAAATTTGTTAATACAGCCTAACTTACTCATAAATAAATAAATAATCGCCAACTCCACCACCTTGGTAACTTCGTACACAGATTACTTAATTGACTCGACTCTTCTAATCTGGTAAAAAGTAAATTTATTCCTAGAACAACTGTACATAGTAGGAACATCAGATTTAGAAATGTGTACACAATGCCACAACATTGAACAGCAATGTTTAAGAGAAGTTTTTAATTAGTTTTTATAACTGTCTGCCTGAGGAATTCAGATTAGATAACATTAATAAATTTAAATTCAAACTCCGTAATCATTTGTTAAATAGACAATGATATGCTTCTGAAAACCTCGACAATTTTCTTGTTTTAAACGAATTCATCATGCTTATCCTACTTTTCTCTTTATTTTTGTGTTTTGTATTATATGTATTATACTATGAGCCTACCTTTGGTTAAGTAAAAGTAGCCAGAAGGCTAGACTTCGCTAAACTAGGCTCTGCCTCTTTTATTTACTTTTAAATAATTTATAGATATTTACACATAATTCCTTTATTAATTTGCTATGTATTTTGTAAATAAAAGTCATTATTATTATTATTATTATTATTAATCAATCACTAGCCACATCTACATGTATTAATATTGTTGTTGAGTTGATCTCTCGTGAATAGGTTGTCGAGGATGACCGTTTTATACTCGGCTCCTTTCGATAAGAAATGGGAAATTACATTAAATGAAAATCTCTCCGTTATTATCCAATACAACGCAATATTTTGATCTATCACTCCCAATTCCTAAAACTACACTTACTAAAAACTCTGTTTTTTACGAAAGTAAAACATTTACAACCACATTCCTCAATCCATACGAAGAGTTGACTCTTTAAAAATATTTAAATAGGAGATTACAAGCATACTTCTTAACAAAGAAACATTTTCTATTACATTTGAAAACTTTACGTGACGCCAATTCATATCATTTCTAAAATTAATATTAGACAACAATAGTATTCTATTATTTATTTAAATAATTATACTGTACATACTGTTTTCTTCTCTTAATTTTATTGGTATACATTTTTTTTGCCATCACAAACTAACCTACAATTCTTAAAATACTGCGGTTTTTAACTTACCGCTTAAATTATCACAATTCTAACAATTTTAACAGTTCAGTATAGTGTTCAAATGTCTTCTAGATATAAGCACCTATAATAATTCACAAAAAAGCACAAACCATTAACAAAAAATCAAACAAAACTTTATCAAAAACAACAACGGCGGTTGGCGTCACGTCACATGTCGGTTGTCGTTTGAAATGCCGTGTTCCCCCTATAAACCTTTATCTATGATACCGTGATAGATTGCGCCGTCTGGTGGCATGGGTACAACTAAATAATGAAACTCGAGCGGCTAATTTGAAGTGCGCAGACCATGGTGACTGTGAGTCCACTACCACCGAAAAACAAGGCCTTGAAACGAGAAAGTATGAGTCATCACGAGTAGACCAGTGGCGGCCGATCTCCTGATGAAATATATTGCAATAAAGATTTATTTTTTAATATTTGGATTTACTATGATAAATTTTACTTATGTAAAGTATTATTCCATACCAAAAAAGTATTTTAGTACTAACAAATGTGTAATCCAAATATTTTTATCTAAATAGGTATTATTTTTATATGGATATCAATATCAAAGCGCTTGTATTGGGTTATTTTATTTTTCTTGGATAGGAGATTGAATTAATAATGAATTCAAAGGGGAGCATGGAAAGAAAGAATACTTTAACTGCATTATGGTTTTATTTTATATATTTTTATAAAAAAAACGAATTATTTCACAAAATACACAAGGGAAGAATATGAAAATAAATCAATCGCAATAATTATTTCAATCACATTTCACATTGTTTCGAAAAAAATATTTACACATAGTAAATAAATAAATAAATAAACTCTTTATTTCAAATCATCATACAAAAATCACAATATTTCTATAAATCTGGACTAAAATCATGTAAGCAATATGATCCTAAATTTATTATAATTTCCTAATCTGTACCTACTTTCATTTTTTTTTTCGGACACAATACATTTTATTTCTTTTGGTAGGTATATTGTTAAACAGCTGAACACACATATTATGTGGTGACTTTTCAGTCAGCCAGCCTATGGGGTAAGTATTTAAAGTTCGGAGTTCTAAGCCTACTATCACTTTTATAACTATTTTATGCAACTCAATACCAGTCATTTTACTTACTGGAAGAACATGGACTACATCTTGATATGGCGACAATAAGCTGCTAATCATAAAGGTGTGAGCACTGGTGGCACGTTCAGCTGCGCTCTTGTAGGCAAAAAGTTTACATCTGTTTGCTCCAAACGGGGATCTGTGTTGAAGCTTGCACAGATCGTCTTAAGGGTACGTGGAGATGGAAGTATAAGTCTATTTGCACTTCTTAAAAATTTATACGCGTGAGGAGAGATGGAGTGTAATAAGCAAGCAAACAGTGACAACTCGCAAGAATATCTCCGGCAGGTATTATTACTCACTGTTACTAACTTAAGCTGTTCTTGAATAAACTGTAAAACTCCTTTTATTTCTCCCAAAAACTCATCAGACATGGACTGTAAAAGTTCCAAAATGAAGTTACATTTTTGTTTCTTTATCTGAACTTTTCTCCTGTAAATCATCTAATAAAGGCACTTTTAATTCCGATAACACAGTTTTTTAAGTATTAATGTCAGTCACTCTTAGGGGAAATTTAAGAACACTTTTGTCACTACACAGAATTTTTTTGTACCTCAGTATTAGCAAAAAACACTTTGACATTAAGATCGTCGTTTAAAAACACTGACAATTTTGGGGCAAGGTCATTCTGTGATTCATTTATATAGAAAAAAACAAATATTTTGTTTTCCCTTCACCCATCCACAGCCTGGTTCTGTCAATTTGTCAAAAGCTTCCACCAAGTTTAGAGAAAGTTATTAATTCATTATAAATTGCTGATGCTTTTATACGTTCTGTAGCAGCTTTTTCTACATCCCGACATTCCATTCGAAGGCGTTTAGACTCCGGAGAGATTCGCACAGGGATATCATCTTTCGACAAATATGATGGACATCGAGGCATCTGGGTTGGGACAGTTCCAAAAACAAATAAGAATCATTTAAAAAAAAATCAGTACCAATTATTTGACCAACAATAACAAGCATAAAATATTTTACCCACATCATATTTTCTAATATCCCTCTTACCTTTAACTAATCGTGGATATTTTAGTGCTGCCCCGATAACTTCACCAGTTGCCACAATCTGGAAGGTTGTTTTTCTTTCAATGAAGCTGGGTTCAAAGTGTAATTCACACACCTAAAAATAATTTTATTTTTGGTAATTACAAGGTATTAAAATATCCATTGACACAAACCTACCTTGCTTGCTTTTGTAGGAACAAAATCTTTCCTTTTAATTGCCCATATCCATTGTTTCCGCAGTTCGGGGTCTTGAGGAAATCCAAAAACTGCCACTTTTGGCCTATTGATATCATATATTCCCCTACAGTTTGGAACACAACAACGATACGACATGATTTTTTATTAAAAGTTTTATCAAAATAACATAACCTAGACGTTTACTGCCTGGATGTTTTGCGAAATTCTACGTGTCCTGAGTAAGTAAACGATAGAAGCACCGTACCTAAATACAAGAACACGTATAAACACCAAAAAATATCTGTAGTTTACAAGATTATAGCCGAGAAATTATAGGTAGTAAATTCACAAACGAAAAGCGTGCACTGTACCGACCGAGCCTAAAATCCGGTCTACAAGCGATGACTCATCGGTTCATAAAATCGAGCGTTTCACGGCCTTGTCTTTACGGTGGTAGTGGTGAGTCGCGACGTACTGTTAAGGGCAACTCACCAAACCTAGCGAGGATGTGGCCATGCTCGAAACCCCGTTGCGGGTAGATACCATCCTCTCTAAACATAAGATACTTTAAGAATCGCCTTTGGACGGACTCCACAGATTGATTATGGCAATTGGCAATTGTAAATGGGGGACCATATGATTGAGCAATAATCCAACTTTGACCTCACATAGGAGTAATACAACAGTTTAAACGTAGATACATCAGAAAAATGCTTGCAGTTTCGCAAGACAAAGCCCAAGGTTCTAGAGGCGCTAGAAACCATTTGATCAATATGTGGAATGAAGAAGACACCGTTATGTTTTTCTAACTAAGCCTTTAATTTAACAAAAATATTTTGCAAGTATATTTCCTAACCATGAGAGAATTATGGGCAGGACAACCATCCATTTGATACCTGATCTCCTGACTTTCGCGTACGACTTCTTCAAGTGCGAGTTCAATTCGAATTTGTAGTAAGTCCAAATAGGTTATTGCTGTAAGGTTGCCTTCCCTAAAAAATGGTCCAATAATGTGATGTCCTACAATTTCCTCCCAAACATTTATTTTTTGTGGATATTGCGTCCGAGTATGAGCAAGACGATGGTCATTTTCTTGGCTCCAATACCGGCAATTTTGAACATGTGGTTCGTTGTTGAGAGTGAATGTACATCATCGGTAAAATCAATATTTCTCAAAAAATCCCTATTATTCTTTGCTCTTTCCATTACCTCAAGACAAAATTCATCTAGTTGCTGCAATGTAATTATTAAAGTTGAAGCTTGATGAAAATCGATTGTATTTAAATTGTAAATAATTTTAATAAAACATATATTTATATTATTATTGAAAGGTTGCATTAGCTGGGAAAATTGAAAACGCATTATTCCATTTCCACGTCAAATTACCACTATAAATCGGGACCCAGCGGCGCGAAAAATTGTCGACATCATCAAAATGTCCGATACCGCTCCGGGGGTCGATTGGATCAGCTCCCGGTGCACAAAAGAATCGAATTTAGTTAAAACGATGCACGGTAAAAATGGACAAAACAACGCTGGATCACAGAGTGTATTTTAATTTTCGATACCCCCAGGGGGTACAAAGAATAGATGGAAAACCCGTTCGATCTGGTGGTGTTTTGTACTTTGTGACGGATGGTTATTGGATTTTTGCTTGATGTTCGTTTGGCAATAGTGCAAATTGGCCATTTTAAATTGGATTAACCAGATGATTTTAGTGCCGCGCTTGTGGGCTTAGCCAATAAAAGGTTGTCTCACCGAATAAAGATCTAAAAGATCGATGCCCCTCAGAAACCGAGACAAATCCTGAAAAATAATGGAAATAATAAACAATGGGGATCAACAGCAGCATTGTTGAAGAAAGAAATGAGTACTCACACAGCTTAAACGTGGATGACTGAAAATATTTTAGATATTATGAAACGGAAAAGTACGATTACGCAAAAAAGAGCAAGTTAATTTAACTTAAAATATTTACTATTTGTAGAAGAATACGTCCGTTCTTGGGATTAATTCAAATATGTTACCATGAAAGTTTTTGGGGTGCTACGCCCTTTTTTGGGTAAATCGTGGCAAATTATTACGCATATGAAGTGCATCAATTTAAAATATATTTTTAAATATTTTAATAACAAAAAATTTGAAATTTTTTCCCCATCGGGGATGATATTTCGACTTTTTTACTACTTCCTGGTTATGTTTTTCAGAAGCAATTTTTAGTTGGTTGTCTAATGCGTGTTCTATTCTTATATTATCAAAAGTTTTTTCTTTAATAATTACCTGTAAATGCGACTTACTAGACCCGCGTCTTTTAATTAATTTATGTAGATTATTTCAATCCGAAAATCCATTTTTATTCCACAAATTCTTTTCACTAGAAAATAAGAGGCATGGCCAGCAAAACAAAAGAGACTTATTTTCACAACCAGTTAGCCATTCACAAGTTTTATATAATTCTTTTTGAAAATGTCTAATATAAAGTTTAGTTTTTTTTTGTTAAATTAGGAATAGGTAAGATGGAGTGGGCCTATCATTGGAAATAATTTGGTTTTTTTCCTCAAAAATATGAGTGGAAAATCCTTTTACCGCTATCTGACACACAATACACTCACACAAAAGTCTATTTTCACTTTCAGCCGAACTTAAACTAGCAACAGGATCCATAATTAAAATAATAATCTGTTTGAAAACAGCGTACTTTTCCCAATATTTATGCACGGTTTTAAATTTCGCCTAAACACGCGCCACTCTAATTTGTTCGATGCACTAAAACAATATACGGCAATACGCCGCTTTCCAATCGCTTCCCGCAATCCGGCGGCGCGGCGCGAATGGCGCGTCGGTATGTCTTGAAATCAATCGTGCATCACCGTGAAGTAGAACTAGATAGTATATGGAGTTCTCTGATCAAGGGTGCTTTATGAAATTGCGGTCGGATTCGCCCGATTTACAAATAAAATTTAGGACAATTTTAAAAATTAATTGTAAGTTCTAGTAGGATTGTATTGGATTATTTCTTTTTTTAAGTAAATCGTTTAGGGGAAGCTGTGCTTCCCTAGCTTCCATGGTAAACACGCCACTGCTTGGCAGTGAATTATGCACCCAGTTTTTATTCATGCATTCACATGTAATGTGATTTCACCTCTCGTACTTATAGTATTGGTAAAAAGTCAGTATTCGAAAAACGTTTGAAAGATTATCATGTCCTCTATTCATATGCGAATGCGTTTGCTTCATTAGATAAGAAACTTGCTGATTTAATAAGTCGTGGCAATTAAGCTATGCTTGCCATTTTTGGTTGCAACAGCTTGGTAGCCTCGCGATACTAGACAATTATGAAGGAAGTGAGCACATCCAAATCGTTTATTTGTCCAGAGCGTTGCCCTCCAACTGAGTCTTCCTTTAATAAATTCTATTATCTAAGAGTGTACTACCAGACAGTGACATGGATGAATACGGCTACGAGATGAATCCAGTGGATTGGGGTTGGAAACTCGACAGCGATGAACTTAAAATACTTAACATTACTGGAGCTTGATAAAATTGTTGCGGCAAATACTCTACTGAAAATTATATTGCGTAATTGTTAAACTGTTTGCAGTGGTAACGGTTGTAGCTACAGAACAAATTTTCATGCAGTTCTGTATGTGGATCATGACAAGTTACGCATTGTGACAACGAGCAGTCAGATGAACTAAAGGAAAGTGACGAGGACTAATAGACAGTAAAGTTGTGCCTTTTATGCGACCACATTGCTGCACATTTCCATAACCTTTTTAAGGGGTACTTTGTAAAAATAGTCATGTTTACAGTATAGTTAAAATCTGTCATGACAATAAAAAGATACAACGAAATACTGTGTATATATTTAGACCTAATAATAGGTATGTTGAAATTTGTTTTAGGTCTAATGTTATATTCACCCGACTCGTACAGGAATTCTAGGTGTTTGCGTGGGAAAACTTGTAAGTAGGTACACTATAAATGTAAAAGAATTTTATTGATAATTTTGTGGTACTAAATTTGCCAACATGTGTATGAAGTGTCCACAGTAAAAAAACATGTTTTCATAGTTCGATCATTTGAATCACTGCATTATAAATCGTCGTATAACATTCATTGTGACGTGATAAAATGACAATGGCAAAACTATCCTTTTGTTAAAATTCGGTGTAGTTTTAGTATAGGAAGCGAAATCTGTTATAAAGAAATAAATCAATACCTTGACTCAAATTTATAAAGATTTTTAAGAAGAAAATTAACTTGTAACCAAGGCCGTTCCTAGGGTAGCTGCCGCCCGTGTGCGAGAATAATTTTGCCCCTTCCCCTCATACCGTATGAATTAATTGAAATTTCCCTAAAATATTTTTGCCTTAAATGAAACAGCGAATTACAGAAAATATAATGAATTCAGGTTACTTTTTAATTTTACAACCTAACATAATAATAAGTAATTTATTGATATAATAACCAAATGAATACGTCACATTAATACATACATACACATATCTATTAATATATATACTTAATAAGTCAGTCAAAAGCTTAAATAGTCTTTGCTTTTCTTGCCTTTTTTAATGCAAATTCTGTTTTAATATCTGATACATTTATATCTTCCGAAATGTCCTTTTCGATACTAATAATAGATAAGACTGAACACCTTTCACGATTAATTCGAAATGGAAAATGGTATTTGAAACAATTAAATTACCCGAAGTACTCGTTTTATTACAAAACATCATATCTTGTTAAAACCTCGTACTCCCTCCTCTCAAAGCTATAGTTAACGCACGTAGTTCCTGTAAACTCTGATTTTTTAAACCAATAAATAATTTTCAATTTTAATTACGGAAATATTGTCCTTAAATCAAAAGCATATCGAAAGAATCATTCATTTACGAAAATATCAGATTCAATGGATACAAATGATCTCTTTTTTCAGTGCAAGCACTAAAACGGTAATGTAAATCACATGGAAAAACTATATAAAGGAGCTTTTCTATGATGTCTAACTGGAGTTCAGTACGGCACAGAAGCAAAAAATTGACCTACATCCTTCCAATAATTTTAAAAGACATTCTCAACGCTTTTAATGGCATGAAGAACGGTCATGCACCAGGTCCTAATTTGCAGCTTTCCTTCCAATATAGGCTGGGGCAATTCGTATTCTATATATCGAAACAGATTGCCCAAATATGTCGCTTTTCTTGCGTTTATTATAAGCAGTTATAGCATGTACTATATTATGGTTTAAGGCATGGATGCACATACTTATAGGGAACAGGGTCCACTCGGGAAAAATATAAGCCATATTTGGCTCCACATTACTTGTCGCCACACGTAAAATTGCTTCCAAATTTTCATTTGCCAGACGGTTTCGGTTTTTCGTTTTGTTTAGTTTCATCACTGAAAACGTTTGTTCACAAATATACGTCGATCCAAATAAGCTTGCGCATTTCAATGCATTTATTCGCAACTCTTTATAAGCGTTTTTATCAACGCAACGGTAGAAGTTAAGTAAATTACCTTCATTAAATTTGTTTCGTAAACTATCATCATTTTGCATGTCTATTAGTTCCAGCTGCATTGATTCCGGCGCATTTTCGGCTGAAATGTTGAAAGGATTGCTGAAAATGTCCAATAGAGGTTGAACTTTTCTGAAGTCTACAAAACGATTTTGAAAAGCTTGTATCAAAATATCAATTTTTTCAACATGAGCGAAATTGACGTCAGTTTTATTGACTTTCTCCATAATTCTTTTGTAGTTCGGAAAATGGCTGTAATTGGTCGAATTGATTTGTGTCCTGAAAAGACTCAATTTGCATTTAAAGGACGAAACATGAGAGTATAACTGCGAAATCAATTGATCTTTGCCTTGGAGTCGCGTATTTAAGACATTCAAGTGATTTGTGATGTCTACAAGTCACACAGCCAATCAGGGTTGTCGAGTTTGGGGACGTCGTTTTTCTTTTCCGCCAGAAATAATTGGATTTCTTCAATCAAGTTAAGAAACCGCTGTAGTGTCAACCCACGACTTAGCCACCTTACTTCAGTGTACAGGAGATCACCATATTCGCTTTTAATATCCTCGAGAAATTGTTTGAATTGTCGGTGATTGAGACCTCGTGATTTTATAAAGTTTACAGTAGGTACTACAACTTTCATCACATTTTCAAATCCCAATAATTTTGAACAGAGGGCCTCTTGATGTATAATGCAATGAAACTGCATTAATTTCTTGGTATTTATGTTTTTAGTTTGTAAATATTTTTTTAACATAGTTAATATCCCACATGTACTTTCAACCATTGAAGGTGCTACGTCAGTCGTAATTCCAGATATTTTCGTTAAATCCAAATCCATTATAGAACATTTATCCAGAAGAGCTTTGAGCATGTTACTCCCCTTGGTATGACTTGTCAAAGAACTCATACCAATCAGTTCTTCACTCACTTCAAAATTTTGCGTTACACCTCGTAAAAATATTAAGAGTTGAGTACTGGAACTTATATCTGTAGATTCGTCGAGTGCTATAAAAAAATACTCAAAACTTCTCGATTTCGTAGCTAATTGCTCTTCTTGAAACTGTCGATTTTCATCTTTAACCTTACGACTACGTTTCTTACTGGGGCCTGGTTTATCCATATCAAAATTGATATTATATTGTTACGTAGGTAGAAGCCAAGTTCGAACGACGAAATATTTTCTCGTCACAGATTACAGTTCTCAATCAGTATTACGTTCGCTTGTCCGTAGTTAAAACTTAACCGCTCCGGTAGCTGTCGATGCGTCGTATTTAGCCGGTGTTTAAGACAGAAATCGAGAAATAACATAATTCAACAAAGTTAAAAAAAATAACTGACAAAGACTAGCTTATTTCATTTAACCGAACAGAACATCTATCACTGAGGACTTCGGAGTAGCAGGCTTTACGACGGAGAAAGTTTTTTTTTTTCTAGTCTGGAAGAAAGTATGAATAAACATAAATTTCCGTCTTCGAGGATTTTTAACATAGATCAAACGGGATTATCAGTAGTAGTTTAGAAACAACGTAAAATAGTGGCAGTAAAGGGCGTCAAACAAATCGGCCGCATAATGTCTGCAGAATGAAGAAAAAATATTACAATGATAGGCACCGAAAGTGTATCAGGAACATTTATTCCTCCATTTATTATACAGGGTGTTTCAGAAGTTCCTACGGTACGTCACTTGAGGGAGTGATTCCTTATAATATCCTAAGAGAAAAAGTTGGAATGAACATGTGTCCAGAGTTGCCCCATTTTAATATACAGAGTGTTGAAGTTTAAAAAAAAACGGTTGCAATCGTGCGTTTTATCAGAAGGTAAGCCATTTTCAAATTTGCTTTGATTAACTGTTGCATTTTTCCCTGTATCATTATTTAAAAAAATTATTTTCTTCCTATTTTAAATGTTTTAATTAACTCTCAAATACAATGGTATTTTTTTTTTGTACCGGGTGACTTCGTATAAACTAGCACCCCTCGTAACTTTTTTATTTTTTATCGTACGGAAAAAATAAAAAAGTGACATGCAGGGGAAATTGTTTCCTTTCCAAATCTGCATTGTAGTTTTCGGTAACTTTGCATATATACGGGGGATGACAAAAAGTATTTTTTTTTAATGGAATGCCCTGTATATTTTATGCTAAAATGAAAGATCTTTTTTTTTCTGATTTCAGATATACCTACCAGTTAACATTTGGTTCAGCCATTTTTGCGTTATTTAAGTTTACATTTGCATTGGATTTACATTATCTTGATATACGAACCGAGTAAGTTGCACTGACAGTTATTATTTCAATGACAATGTCAATTCAGAAACATTTGTTACTATTGTTTTCATGGCCCACTGCTCAAAAAGTTGTTGTACTCAGTAATCATGGTAGCGTATATCAAGTTAATGTAAATTCAATGCAAATGTAAACTTAAATAACGCAAAAATGGCTGAACCAAATGTCAACTTGTATGGTATATTTGCAATCAGAAAAAAAAAGATCTTTCATTTTAGCCGAGAATATACAGGGCATTCCATTAAAACAAAATACTTTTGTCGTCCCCCGTATATTTGCAAAGTTACTGAAAACTACAATGCAAATTTGGAAAGTAAAAAATTTCCCTTGTATGTCAGTTTTCTTATTTTTCCCGTACGATAAAAAATAAAAAAGTTACGGGGGGTGCTAATTTATACGAAGTCACCAGGTACATGCAATAAAGTGGTTTTTATTTTTTCCCTTGAAAGCGAAGCAAGATACGAAAACAATTCAAGGAACAAGAAAGTTGTAGTATTAGTTGTTAAATCCGAAAAAAATATCAAATTTAGAAAAAAGACAGTGGCGTACATTATTCTTGTCAATAATATTCGTTAAGGTGCTCCCCGGGACGCCACTGGACTTAATAAATTTAATATATTTAGGGCTAATTAAGCCCCTTATCATTATTAAAAATGTTACCAAATTTTAATAACATCGGGAAAAGGATATTAAAAAAAAATTATAAAAGAACGACTTCTTTAAAAAACTTTAACATAATATCAAAAACGGGGCAACTCGGGACACATGTCCATATAAACTTCTTCTCTTAGAATATCATAAGAAATCACCCTCTCAAGTTACGTATCGTAATTCTAAAACACCCTGTATATCCTAGAGTCATGATGAATCCTCCGTTAACAGTGGGAGTGTTTCTAAACATTGCAGCTAACTGCAATCACTCAGGACTCAGGTTGAAGTGATGGAGTGTTATTTCTTAAATTCTTAAACCATTTTGTTAAATGTGTTTTTCCGTCTAAAGAAAGACCCGTGTTATTGTTATTGGAGCGGCACGGTAGTCACAAAACTCTAGATGCAATAAATAAACTATTGTCGGGATAACGGCATAGCTATGATCAATTTTCTTCCTCACACAAGTAACAAATTACAATCTCTTGATGAGGGGTCTTCGGACCTTTTAAGTGCTACTTTTTGTTCCAGATGGATAGATTTATGACAAATGATTCTGGAGAAAAATAAGCGACTATGCTATGGGACCTTTGATTAAGGAGGCATTTGTAAAAAGTTTTACACCAACAAACTTTTTGAAAAGTTTTGAAAAACCAGGCATATTTCCATTTAATGACGACGTGTTTGGCGATCACAAGTTTTTAGGTGGCGCTGCTGTAATTGGTCATCCAGCCGCAGCCGATTCATATTTAGAAGTTAATCTAGAGGAATCAATACCTGAGACGGACGCCAACATAGACGATGCGGATGCAACAAGAATCAAAGATATTGCAGCTAACATTAAAGAAACTATTGGCCCCATTACGGATATCAAAGAAGAAACTAATTAAGCGACAGATTTTATTCCAATGAATAGAGAAAGAAAGCAAGAAGGATCAGAGGAGCATACATGTTCGCTATAAATCCCAATTTTTTGTAGATATTCGGATCGCCATTGCCGAATTCTACTGGATTCCATCAAAACTTGTCGCTTGTAATTTTTTTTAAATCTAAAACCCATGTATTGGATACACTTACATAACGTTGTTCTGTCACATTTACGCCGGTTTCATCTTTTTCAAGCCTCTTAATTAAATTGTAATTTTGTAATGAAGGCACGCTTTGTTTCTCGCATAACTTGTAAATTTTACGCCGTATTATATCTTGATTTATTGACTTTGAAAAAGCGTTCGATCGAGTCAAACATACAAAACTCTTCCAATGTCTTAAATCATACAACGTAGACTATCATGATATGCGCCTTTTGTTAAACCTGTATCATGGTCAAACAGCAGTGGTCAGGCTAGATGACAGCGTTACAGACGAAATACCAATAAAAAGGGGAGTAAGACAGGGATGTGTTTTATCACCCCTATTGTTCAACCTTTATTCAGAGAACATATTTCGAGAGGCTTTATATGGCAGGACAGAAGGAGTAAAGATAGGTGGCGAAATCATAAACAATGTAAGGTACGCGGATGATACTGCCATTATTGCAGAAAGCATGGAAGATTTGCAAATGCTGCTGGACAGAGTGTATGAGGCTGGTCGAAGGTGGGGTATTGCTGTGAACATAAGGAAAACGAAATGGATGACTGTAGGTAAAATAAACATAGAACCAATTCCGATTACAATCAACGGACACAACATTGAACTGGTATCACATTTCAAATATTTGGGTAGCTGGCTGAACAATGACATAACGTGTGACGAAGAGGTAAGAGCGAGGATTGAAATGGCACGTAGGGCGTTCAGCAAATGGAGAGCAACTCTCACTAATAGAAACCTCACAGTTCAGACGCGGCTAAGGACACTCCGCTCATACGTATGGAGCATTCTTTTGTACGGATGTGAGACATGGACGCTTAAAGCCGACATTATGAATAAAGTGGAAGCGTTTGAGATGTGGTGCTATCGGAGAATCCTCAAGATCCCTTGGACTGCACATACCAGTAATGAAGAGGTACTCAGACAGCTGAATAAGGATCGAGAACTCCTGAATACCATAAAAACAAGAAAGGTCAGTTATTTCGGGCATATAATGCGAGGTACCAAATATCACATCCCTCGACTGATCATTCAAGGAAAGGTTGAGGGCAGAAGATGGATAGGTCGCAAAAAGCTATCGTGGCTACGAAATATTAGAAATTGGACCGGACTGGGAGTAGAACAACTATTCCGAGTAGCGACGAATAGAGACCAATTCAACCAGATTGTCATGGAGATGGCCCACGCTTGAAGACAAGCACGGCACTGAAAGAAGAAGATATCTTGATCACTAATCGATCGCTAAAATGGGATTATTCACAATTTTCCATACAGTTAATGTTAGAATTTTTGTTAATGTGGCCGTTCCTTCTAACGCTGCTTGCTTGCTGACCGCACGTTCAATGAGAGTTGAATAAACATTGTTTATAACTTCCTTAGTTTCTACAGAAAAGTGTTTTCTGCTTTTCGACGGGGTTATCTCCTGAGATGCATTGGGCTCGCACATATTTTCCATGACTCACACACGATTAAGCAAACGCTGTATTACACACGAAGTTAGAATAATTACTAAGCTTAAAACTAATTAGAGTGGCCATATATACAGTCTTTAGAACATAATTTGTTCTATGGGATTAACCCTCTCATTTTGAATCAGGTAAAAATCGGTTTAAAATCACAAAACTATTACTCTAATAATGAAATTACGTCTTTCGGATTTGCGGTTTACTTTAAGACATTTTAAAGTACGGAACATAATTTACCTGCATTTATTCATTCATTCATTGTTTGCTTATGGCCACCCTTGGATAATTCCATTCAAAGGCAAAGTGTACCCTTCTTATATCTCTGGACAGGCTTTACCTGTGATACTAGGAAGAGTATTGGAATGTATTATCTTGACAAGAAACTGTATAACATTTTTCATTGCTCAGAATTGGTTTATCAATTTGTTCTTTAACTTCTGAGACACCTGCAGCGCGGATGCAATGTGCAAAGTTTACAGAAAACTATCGAGAATTGATTAATATCGCGGTTGGACCATCTTATATCAGAACATCTGATATGGAATACATTTTGTTTAGAAACGAAGCGTATCTCAGCACTTTTCTTGCAACGTTTTAGTTCCATCTCTTCTTAGCGCTCCTGATTTTTCTTGCGCTTTTCTATGCCTCCTGCACTATTTAAAAATTTTGAGATTTTCTCAGCTTTTTTCCTAACGTCCAGCACAGCAGCAGCTGGATTAGGTGATACAATGTCCGGGACTTTGCCGGGCGTAATTTTTGGAGGAGTAGAAACATATGTGGTTTGGGCTACTGGCAATGCAGCCAATTCAGCAACGTGTGTTGACCGCTGTGGGGGAAATCTTCCTTTTTCTTGGCACGACACTTTTGCAGGCGCTTCATTTATTCCCACGTCAGTATATCCGTAAGTGTAGTCCGGAATGTATTGCTGATCAAACGGATGAATCTCGGTCGCCTTAAAACCGGATGCTGCGTTTTGAACATTTGCAGATTTTCCCCAAGCGCACCTAGTAGTCGTCCGTACTGCAGCCTACTTATTCTTCTGTCGACGTGCGATTTCACCCACATATCACAGGCTTGATAAAATTATGCTCTTAAAGACTTTATCGTATCATTGCAGATTAAGTCATTTTTATATGTTATCTTTATTAATAATTATTAACATCATAAACGTACTAAAACCTACATAAAACCTTAGTTACTCATAATACATTAGTTACCATAATTTAATACGTTAGTTACGAAAGCATAATACGTTAGATACCAAATAATATTAGAACTATTTTTCATGAAAATGTAAAACAATATTTTGATAGTTTTCAAATTTGATGGATACACCTTTGTCTTTAACGTCCACGATCTTAGGTATGCCCTCTGAAGACTGATTAATGACCGAGAAAGCACTCCTTTTGATTTCGTGCGGTTCCCCAGTGCCTAATCTACTGCCGGAAACATCGCCGATTTGAATTTTGCGAGCAATGGAAACTTTCTTGGTCACACTTTCTTCTAAATACCCTCTAGCAACCTTCGCCGATTCCCATCCACCAAGTTCTTGTAGGTCTAATATATCTCCTCCAGCATTAACAAGAAAATTTGCCGAAGATCTTCTAACGCAGTGACCAGTATACAAATTAGGATTTTCAAGTGAGAGATACTCAGCTATTTTTTGAGGTATTTTAGAGAAGAAATGAATGCCGCAGGGCTGTACCGTACATTTCCCTCTTCTATATGATACAAACAATCTTTGGTGAGTGACATGGTCTGGCCTTAACATTGCGTACTTTTTAAATAAAAGCACAGGATTGACTTCGCCGTCAAATATCACAGCGAAAATATGTTTCTTGTGGGTTTTTGAGTCGGGAATAGTAACAATCAGCTTGTCCTCTAAAACGTCAACATCTTCACTAATTCATTAGTTCGACAGGCTCCTCCAATTCCAATTAAAAAAGCCACTTTCATCATTAAAAACTTCTCGTCTGAGGCAGAACACACAAATTCGTTGACTTGTTCTCTTGTAAATACTTTTAATTTTTTTGCTCTATATCCAACATTTTTCTTCTTGATGAAACGTATTAAGGCGCCGTATTTGTCGATTTCCACTCTTTCCTTCAGTTCTAAAGTCGCTCGTAACTTGGAATATTTCGGCCATAAGGAGAGTTTTGCGAAATACGCCAGCAATACCGTTTCTTCTGCACCTTGAACATGTACTTTGTTTCGCCACTCACAAAACTGCCGATATTCTTTTTCATAATGGATTTTAGATTTGTCCGGAAGCAAGTTCAACCTTATAATGTTGGCTGCAGCTAATATATCGTCAGGAATATCAAAATCTTGCATGATTTTAATGATGACTTTTTGAAATGCCAAAATGAAATGACAAAACACCTTGTTTTTATTTTCGCATCGCCGTTGTCAATGATACGATAAAGCTTTGAATATAACTCGATTATTAGCGATTTAACACCGTCTCGGACATTGCGGGTGCCTCGGCTGTCGCCTCGTCACCTAGCAATGTCCTCGACTATTATAAATCGCATAATAATCTCGTTATATTAATAGCTATAAAAAACGACCGGTCCAGCGGTTGGAGGTAGTGTATGGTATGTGGAGTAGGCAAAAAATAATGATATCATTTTCACCGGCAGATGTTAGTGTTTTGACCCAAATAATTCTTTATTCCTACTTTCTTGTCTAATAATATGGGAAATTATACCAAATCCTGAAAGAATTAAAATATAAACTAACCTGAACTGCAGTGTGATCCATGGCCGTCACGGTGGCACCCATCCTCAAATTCGGGTTTTTTTATTCTTGCCCTTAAAAATGCAAACGGGTGGTAAAAAAGTTTCCTCTGCGCTGCAACAACTTATAATTCTTATTGTTTCTCCCATTTCTGCAGCTATCAACGCAGACACGACTTTTGATCTTTCCTTAGCAATCACTTCTCTTGAACGGTTGTTCAGTCCTGTCTCGTTCATAATATAAAGACAAGCGGGTTTGCCGAGTGGCTGATGTTTCTCCAGTATAGAAGAAAGTAGTTCAAAATATTTGGCAACTACATCTCGATCCATGCTGACACTCCTATTGTGGGATAAGGCTTCAGCTTTCCTTATGGACAATTCAGGATGTCGTTGTAAAAAGGACGAAAGCCAGCCCTAACCTGCGAGTACAGCTTGTCTATCAAGTCTGTATTTTCAGCTGTTCTGGTAGGTGAAACGCCATGCGTCTAACTTTTAATCTCGTTAGAGTAAATCCACTTACCTGCAGTTTGTTTATGTGTATAACAATTTTCTTCTCAGCGTCTTCGCCAGACAAACTGGCAGGCCCCATTAAATTTACTGCGAAGACGGTACCCAAAGAAAAACAGAAACAAAATTAACTGGATTTAAAAAGGAATCTACTGATGAAGATTTGAGCTTTTATATTCATGACAGCACCTGGGACATGAAAAATAACAATGACGCAACCTGTATCGCATGTGAAAAACCAAAAACCAAAGTTGATGACTAGATTCAGTGCATCCATGTGCAAAAATGTGTTTTTTTTATTTTCTATTGCCATTAGTTTAAGGAATAAATATTCTATCCGATTGCCTTAGTTTCATTATTTCATGATTAATGTAAAATTACTAAAATCGTGAAAAATCGGCATCTTTCTCGTGATAACTTTAGTTTGAAAGGTATTGAAAAGGTCGTGCGTCTACTTGCTGGGTAACCTAGTCGTATATAAGATCCATTTCTCATATTCTGAATAACCTTTGGTGTCTTATTAAAGTTATTTTTCAATTCTAGCAAATCTTTTACTCGCTCTGTATAAATAACGGTTGAAGACGGAATGAGAATTTGATAAAGCACTTAATCCTGAAGCAAAAGCCACACATGATGGGACATGATAACATCTCTGCTAAAATGCTCCAGTTGGCCTTGGTGTACATCTTAAGACCCCTAACTCATTTAATAAATGTATCGTTCGAGACGGGTGTAGTTCCTGACGTCTGGAAGGTGGCTATTATTAGGCCTATAGGGAAAAAGCAGAATGCCAGAATAAATAACTTTAGTGATCTTCGACCGATAAGCCTGCTTTCCGTCCCCCTCAAAATAGCTGAATCTGTCCTTCACCATCAATTATCATTGTTCTTGGAGCTGAACTCTATTTTACCCATTAGGCAGTCTGGCTTTAGGAAGGGGTTTGGGGCATGCACCAGCCTTTGTTCGATCGTCGATGAATGCTTCCATGGTTTTGAAAATCAAAAACTTACCTCGGTTACTCTGCTAGATCTGTCTAAGGCATTTGATACTGTTCATTTTGACTGTTTATTGGCCAAACTTGATCACTATGGGATTCTGAACAATATTAATGACTGGTTAGCCAGCTACTTAAAACATAGATATCAAAAAACTATGTTGGATAATAACGATGACTCTTCCATATCCATATCATCACTGAAAGAACTACAGTCCGGGGTCCCCCAGGGATCTGTCTTGGGTCCTCTCCTTTTCTCAATCTTATTGGCTGACCTGGAGAATGTCCCAGAGCATTGTGAACTTCATATGTTTGCTGATGATATCCAACTCATCTTCCAGTTTTCACCAAACGACAGGAGTCAAGCGTGCTCATTTATTAATACTGACTTGGGCCTTTTGAGAGCGTGGTCTGAGAAGAATGGTCTCGTGCTGAATCCTTCTAAAACAGTCCATCTCCTTGTCGGTTCGCCACAAGTTCTGCATTCCTGTAGTGAACTTCCACTGAGTATTTGTGGTGATCCAATCTCCACTGTAAAGTCAGCCAGGAATCTAGGACTTATTATAGATTCTCATCTCAAGTTTAATAAACATGTTAATCTTATCTGTCAGAAGGCATATCTCAGCCTTAAATACCTACTACCATTTAAGGATCTCCTTGACTCCGAAACTAAGAAAACACTTGTTGTTTCCTTGGTTATGTCCCACTTCAACTTCTGTGATGTTGTCTATGGTCCTTGCATTACTAATGAGGCTCGCAACCAGCTGCAGAAGATGTTTAATCATGCTGTCCGTTTTGTGACGCCTGTGCCTAGGTTCGCTCATATAACACCATATTTACGTGAACTTAAACTGCTCAAGCTTAATGAATCTCGCTTTATTCACTATGCCTGTTTTATACAAAGAATCCTTAATTCTGGTATTCCACAGTACTTGGTTACTAAATTAAAAAGACGGACTGATATACATACTAGAGGCTTAAGAGAAATCGATTATCGTTTGGATATCCCCAAACATAAAACATCTTCGTTTCGGGCTTCTTTTTCCTACTGTGCTCCTTTCGTCCGCAACAATCTGCTGGATCTTCGTAATGTCTCCATTCCGACTTTAAAAACTAGATTAAAGGCCGAATTCATAAATGACAGTTTTAGGCGCAATGTCAATCTAAATTGCTTTTAATTGACTAATGAAAAATAGAAAAAAAAAATGCTCTCCCTGAGCCTTCTCTCTCCTTTATGACCTATTTTAATGTAATTTATATTTAATTTAATGTACCTACCTTAAAATTGTCTAAGATTTATTTCTTTTCCCCTTGTATTTAGTGTTTTAGACGATCATATATCTAAATTTTTACTTTTATAATTAGTAGGGCTTGGTGTTTGTATCATTTTATGTACCATGTCCATTTGTGTTATTTTGTCCGCACAATAAACTATTTGAATTTGAATTTGAATTTGAATTTGAATTTGAATTTGAATGCAGAATGTTAAAAATGTAAAAGAATTGCTTCTTGTTTACTTCAGCATATTTACAAAATGGGCGCCCTGTACCTCTATACATTTCCTCAGCCGACGGATGTTTTCTCGTCTCGCGACAATACTGTCAAGATGGTTTTTCAGTTTTTACTCTAACGCTATGATTCGTCAAAATACGGGTTTGTCAAAAACAACGAACTAATCGAACAATTTTAATTATTCTGAAGATCGTCTGCAGCCTACGGTATATTAATTGCAGACAATTAAAAATGCTATTTTAACACTTATTTTGATAAATATTCCTGTTTATTCGGACGATTCCTCTTTAATGTACATTTTCCTTGAGCTCCGTTTAGAGAAACTAAATAAAAAGACGGATAATCCGCTTTGTTTGCACAGATGTCGCTAATTTTTTAAGTAACACGCTATTCTTTTGTCGTTTTTTGGCCGTTTTTTCACTTCCTCAAGAAATTAAACCGTTATAATGCTTTAACTGAGAATGCTTTTGTGTTAAAGTTTGATTCTCAGCAGTCTGTTTTAAATGGTCAAAGAACAGTGGACAATTGCGAACAAATCCAGTGGCGTCGTTACAAATGAAATTTGATATTTTAGGGTAGACTTCGATATTTCTAAATGCGGCTCTGTGTGGATTTTGAAGCCGATCACGTGAATCGGCTATAATTATCTCTACGACAGATTGACGTATACACTGTAGCACCCACCTTCTATCCTCAAATGGGTACTTACCGTTTTATGACCTCATCCCTTGAAGGCGGCTTCTAAAAGCCTTAACGGGGTTTGCAGTACCAGTGTGCTACACCAAATACATCCAAATTGTAGTTGAATCGAAGTAGTTTATATTTTTCTTTTAAAGAGAGCTATATATTGTTGAAAGGAAGCAATATTTAATCGTAAATTAGATGAATTTACTTCTAATTTCTAGCAGTAAAACCACAAAGTGACTATCAATTTCACATATTTATAATAATATCAAATTTCTATCGGAGCCATCAACAATAAAATTTAAACTCACAAACAAATCTGTTCACTTACTTCTTAAATTACATATAATCCTATGACTTTTTGAAATGCGCTCACTTTACGTTTTATTCAATAACACTTTTGGTGTGCTAAGTCAATCAGTAAAGGTTTCTGCCGCCGCGACGATACTTTACGATCTCCGTGTGACATTGGGTCAACGCACTTTCAACTTCCGATCTAAACTTTTCGCGACTGCACTTGACTATTACGGCACAGCAACTTTCGACGCACGACGGTACTAACTTTGTAGGTATTTGAACATTACGACGGTTAAAAATGAACTAACTTTTCCTCTAGCAATTTCACCTATTTATAGGGGAAAATAAAGTAAAGTACAATTTTACTTTAAATATTTTCAAAAAGGTTTCTTATTTTATTTTTAAATGTTTTTTTCCCAAAACTTATTTTAAATAAGATATTTTTCGTTTCGTAAAGACTGAATATAAATTTAATAAAATTATTATTCTCTTTTTTAATTTAAATAATAATAAAAATAAATTCTTTATTTTTAAAATGACCAAAAGTTTTCCCGAGTTTTATTTAGTTATAATGTTTTTAAAATGCCGTTCACCACAACACTGTGTTTAAAAAGGCCGCGACTACACCGATTTTTCGAAAAATAATTTAAATTAAGTTTATAGCTCATTTTTAGTTCATATTAAAAAAAATTATTTGGTAAATACAGGGTGCTTCATAAAGTCAGTACAGAGCAATTCACAATTTTTTAAATAATAATACAATACTATAGTTTTTGATTTGTTTTCTAATTATACGCGAAATTTTAGTCAGATTCCTTGTTACATAATAATATCCTAAAGTTGGTTACAGGTTATGTAACAAAACATATTATATAACAAAGTTTCATAACTTGTTAGAGAAAAGAAAGGAAAAAGTTATAAAACACACTGTTGTACAACATTTCTCTTGTTATATAACATGTTTTATGTTATTCATCATAATGTCGGTAAAGATCAAAGGAAGTTGTAAAACTTTGTTGCATAATACATCCAAATAAAATATTAACTTCCGAACAGTGAAGTATCAAGTCTTAAAGCAATTCTAGCAGTGGCGGCTCGTGGGTGTATAAGGGGGGAGGCTATAAAATAGCGCCGCAGGCGAAAATTTTTCGCGATTTCAAGGTCATTGGCTTAAAATGAATAGTTAGGAATTTAACCAGCAATATAATTACTTTGAAATACTAGGTTTCCCGAGAAAAATATTCAATTTGCAAGGTCATGGTCAACTTCTCTCAGTGCATCCGCTATTGTGTCTCTATTTTGCTCTACTCTCGTAAGCGCCACAGAATTCTTAATATTATGTTCTTTGGAACTTTCGTGTGATTTTACCGCCCGTGAAAATTTTTTTTAATCAGAATACCCACCCCCTGAACTCCAATTGTTTTTTACGCTGCCTAATAAAATACAAGGCCAACAATATAAGCTTTCCTTATAAATACTTCCGCACAGCCACTTATAAGTTTCGTACCAAGTTACCTGAAAAGCTCTTGAATACCTATTGCTTACCCTGTCTCTTATCGTTAAATATTGCCGAAATTTGTGGTGTCGGACGACTACCTACATAATATCTGTCTTTTTTCCGTTTCGTTTCTCCTTAAAAATAGGTATGAGAGAATAATATACAGGATTTATATTTTTTTAAAACAATAAAATTTAGCGTTTAATAATTAATAACATAATAAAGAAATCTTAAAACTTACCGGATCTTGAAAATATAACCTTAATTTCACTTTAAGTCTTTTATAAACAATTTATCGTCGTAAGATAGTCGACTAAATCTATATTTTAATTTTATCAAGTATTCGACGATATCTTTGCAATTTCGAACATTTATTAGCATTACAGCTTCTACTATATTCGCCAATTTCAGTTACCTCCATTTTTATAATAATATAGAGATAAAATTAATAAATAAACAATAAAATAATAATAACTTACATAAAAGTATGATTTGTGCACAAAAAAAATCGCTAAAATCAAACTCGACACACAAATAAACAAATAATTCCGTATACTGTACCGGCACACACTACGGAGCTTTCCGCGAAATATTTGTGGGCGTTTCTGCCTCCTCGCTATCAGTTTTTCACGTGACAAAAACAACTCGCGTCGTAGTGATGCTCGGTTCTTGCAGTGTTATCCGAGCTGAAAAATTAAACAGTCGGAAGCTTGCCTCCGTTGATAATAGTCTAGCCGCATATTCGCTGATGCGGGCAGACACCACCTAATAGTACTAAAGCTGAGCGGCAATAACAAAAATATTATATTATAAAGAAAGTTTTTTTCTAGAAGTAGCTAATTCAGAATTTTTGATACACTGAGAATATAAGAATATGAAAGTATCATTTTCAAAAATGAATAAAGTTATCTTTAAAAAAATAAAATGTTATTTCGTAAGTTTTTGTTGGGGAGGCACTGCCACCCCTACCTCCCCTGACGAGCCGCCACTGAATTCTAGTCTACCTTGGTGATCGGGTGGGAGCGATTTCGCCCGGCAATTGAAAGGTCCCGGGTTCGAATCCCTTCTTGGACGTGGGGCGTTTTTAAGTGTTTGTTAGATATTTTATTGTAATTATATTATATTATTGAATAGAAGCGACTGGCTGAGTGGCTGAACAACCAAAGGCAATTCTAAAAATGGCGCTACAAGTTCAGTCAGTGTCAGTACGTTTCCCCTGCTCGTTTTTTTTGAGTTTCCTCTATCGGCCTGTCCTATTTATAAAATTGACTGTTAAACCATAGTTGAACGGTTGAAACGTCATATAAACGAATAATATGCATTCTTATAATAAATTTACACTACTTTTCTACACTTGAAAGCATGTTATAGACCATCTATAGCCGTGCTCCGGCAACCGACTGATATTCCGTTTAGTATTGCGAGTTTGCGAGAACCATTGAACCGGATATACGGATATACGGATATTAGGGTGGGATAAAATGAGCATTTTTCGAAAAAAACAACTAAAGTTTTTCTGTTTGTCTACGGTGATTTTAAAAAAAAATTATATCATTTTATCAGGCCACTACCACCCTCTGAAGGGGTCGAAAAACTATATATACACTGTGGGACACATTTATTTGGAACCCAATTTGGCTCTGAATGATTCGCGGGCCCACTGACAACTATCTGTTAACATGCATAAAAGGATATTCTCGGGATGACAAAAGTAAGCGTTTCCTTTTATAACCTCATCGACCATATTTTTTAGATCATCCCTTAAGTAGCTTGACAGTTTAATGGTTTTAAAAACATGTGTGGCACTTGATATAAGTTTAATGTAAAACCACATTTTAAGTATGAATTCGACAAGGTTTTTCAGTTGTGTTAACTTTTCAGTTCCAGCATAGAGGCGAGTACCTGATTTGCCATAGTAAGCTATCTTGAAGCTAGCTTCCCAGGATTACGATTTGCTAAATTTGTACTAAAATGTTCACTTGATATTGCCTGGCAAATATCGTATAAATACGACTGGTCGCAACTTAAATCGTTTGAAGCTGCAATTGTCTCAGGTAATACATAAGGTAACTTTGGCAAATTTTACAGGAAGGTGTTCGCATTTTTCTAAAGACCTTCCGATGTCGCCAGAAAATAAATTGTCCAGGTCATGCTGTACTTCCATCCAAATGCTGAAATAAATGCTTCAAAGGTACCTTGTTGGCAAAAAATTGGCAAACAAGCCATTGTAGAGGACGTTTTAGTTTTAGCAGTTTTCTTTGACGTAAGCAAAGCATTCGACAAGGTCTGAAACAATGACCTCTTTTTAAAATTGATAAGGCTCGGTGCTCCTAACTATTTAATCAAGGCGGTAGCTTCTTTTTTGGAGAATAGAAGTTTTGCGGTCTCGTCAGAGAATGCACTGTTTTTGAACTAACACATCAGGGCGGGAGTTCCGCAAGGCTCACCTATCTCTCCGATATTCTATAACATTTATACTTACGATATTCCGCGAGGTAGATTTACACAGCTCTATCTTTTCCCTGACGATACAGCAATTATTTTGGCTACTAAATCACCGCGAATTGTCGTCAGCCGGATACAGCGTCACATAATCGAGCTGGAAAAATGGCTCTCGGCTTGGAAGATTCGCTAGAATCCCACCAAGACGAAGGTCATTTTCTTTTCGAAAAGCACCATCCTGAAACAAGGCTACGGGTAAATGGAGTCCAAGTGAACTGGTACCAGGAGGTGAAATACCTGGGACTTGTTTTCGACCCCAGGCTGAATTGGAGGAAAACTTCAATTAATAGAATAAAAGTTGCATTGCAACTATTAGAAATCATTACGGACGTGCAGACGTATCGACAAACGAACTTATTACCGACTCACATACAAGATCGAGACAAATCGGAACGTACAAGTTTCCTAAAGACTGGCTCCACGTTGGTCCAAATTCCATCCCACAATAGTAGGGAGGTACTAAAATTGACATTCACAAATATTATATATTTAGCAAAAAGGCGCCAAAATTATTGTACCATAAGTTCTAAATTTAATCCGTAAGAAGCACAAACATCCAAGCAAAGAGCTTATTAAAAATATCTACAAACCATAGAGCTAAATAGTAATAACGAATAATCAATAGATGTCAAAGGAGTTTCTCCTGACGTAAAGAAATATTGAAACATCGAAGAACCTAGCTGACCGATCAGATATGCCATATTTATCGCACACAATTCCTAAGGTAGGTAGCTTTATTCTCATTTAATTGGGCTTTGACGTGGAAGGCAAATTACTATTTACAAAATCGTCATCTGATGATTATTCAATTTTTGAGGAGATTTCTGAGTCTGAGTTAAATGTAGTCGATCGATCCGGATTTATATTTGTTATTCTGTCAATTTGTCTAAATTGTCTATTAATTTTGTTAGATATTTTCTTTGTGGTTTTTTATCTACATTTCCTATGCTCATTTTTCTAAACAATCTCTGGTCCTGGAAATTGTGTTCATGTTGTGGGAAAGATGGGCGGCAGTTGGTACACGACAATGGCGTAAAAATCCTACCGCCAAAAATCGTACCATCTTAGTTAACGCTCGAAACCAATGCAAGCAAACGATAAATCAAAGCAAAGAAGCACACAGCCAGAGGATCAAGGACAAACTATTTGAATGTCCTAACGGCTCAAGATCATTTTGGACGGTAGGTAAGGCCGTCAGTCAGAACTTTACCAAGTCAACCATTCCACCTCTAACACGTTATGATGGCATCATTGCGACGACTAAAGCACTGGAAAAAGCAAACTTACTGGCGGAACTATTCTCTTCACATTCAACGGTTAATTTTCAGAGAAGTACTCCACTGAACATTCCCTCTGTAGAATCGAGAATGCCCGAGATTATTTTCCACCACCTCCATGTTAAAAGAATCTTGAGGAGTCTTGATACTAAAAAGGCTTTTGGTTATGACGATGTTCCAGTCATTGTAGACATGCGCTGACGAACTGACACCGGTATTTTGTAGGCTATTTAACTTATCCTACAGAAAAGGAATATTTCCTTCTTGCTGGAAAACTGCGCGAGTCCAGCCCATACCCAAAAAAGGTAAGAAGACCTTGCCATCGTCCAGTCACATTGCTTTCAGTTATATCGAAAGTAATGAAGAAGGCTATCAATGAAAAATTAATAGAATACCTGGAAGGCTTCAACATTATTAGTGACCGCCAGTATGGATTCCGTAAGTCTAGATCAACAGGATCTCTCGTGAAATGCTACTCACGTTTGGAACAACGCAATAGAACATCATGGGGAGTCCCGGGCGGTAGCACTGGACATTTCCAAGGCTTTTGACTGAGTATGGCATGAGGGGCTCCTAACTAAGGTGAGAGCATACGGAATGCCGGTTCAATTTTGTTCATGACTATCGAGCTTTCTTAAAGGCCGTTCTCTGCGAGTGGCGATGGACGGATTTCTTTCAGACACATTTAACATCAACGGCGGAGTCCCTCAAGGTTGTATATTGTCGCCCACCCTTTCCTTACTATACAGGGTGTAATTTAATTGAGTGCCGATACTTAAGGGTGATAATCTATGAATGATTCTAAGATAAAAAGTTCATATGGACATATGTCCTAAACCTCTTCATTTTTGAGCTACAGGGTGTTAACATTTTAAGAAAAATATAACCTTTTTATATAAATCACTCTTAGATATTTTTATGAAATTTTGTACATACCTTTTAATCAATAAGGAGCATTTTTTGACCTAACAGATTTATAAAAATTTTTACCAGTGACGTCCGTACGGGGTTTGAACTGAATATTTTTAAAGAAAAAATGGATACGCCACTGCTTTTTCTAAAAACGAAACTTACTTTTGAAATTCCCATTTATTTTAAAGCAAATTTCGTTTATGGACTTACTTTTGTACGACGCACCGTTTTCGCGTAAAAAAATAAAAACAAAAAAAACATTTTTTTCTTCGGTTCATTGAGACTGCTTTTATTTATTTTGTTGAATTTGGTTGGCACCCACCATGAGTGGAAACACTTTTTTTGGGACAACAATTTATTTTCTACTCACCAGTGACATTCAACTGAACGTTTGAAAAGAAAAAAACGGTAACCATATTAAATGCCCTCTTAAAGCAAATCAAATAAAAATCAGTAGGCTGGGTAAAGCTACATCAATTTTGACGTTTCTTTTCATAAAGACAAAAGGCCTGGCATTGATTTTGCATTATTAAATAATTATTATTACAGTAAGACGTTAAATTATAATAAAAGAATGGTAAATTTTACAAACAGTGAATTAACTGACATGCATTTTATTTATGGGCTTGCAGACGGTAATGCATACGAAGCCAGGCGGATATACCAAGAGCGGTATCCAAATCGCGTACTACCCGATCCGAGAACATTTTCTAGGATTCATAGACGTCTCCACGAGACCGGAACTTTAAAAGTAGACCACAGTGCTAAAGGAGTCCATCAAACAGTAAGAACACCGGAACTTGAAGAAGGAATTTTACACGAAATTGAGGAGAACCCCGAAAGTAGCACGAGGAAAATCGCGGCAACATTTAATGTTTCACATTTTCTTGTTTGGAAAATTCTCATCGAAAATTTATTATACCCATATCACATTCAAAGAGTCCAGGCATTACTCCCTAGAGATTTCCCGATGCGCATTAATTTCTGTGTGTGGTTTCTTCAAAACCTGATGGAAAATCCGTTATTTGACAGGCACATTCTTTTTACCGACGAAGCTAATTTTTCTCGAAACTCAATAAGAAATTTCCATAATAACCATTTATGGGCGGATGAAAACCCTTATGCAATTGTAGAATCAAATCATCAAGAACAGTTCTCAATAAATGTTTGGGCTGGCATTATTGATGATTATTTGATAGGCCCATTTTTTCTCCCAAGAAGACTTGATGGACAATCATATTTACACTTTCTTGAAGAAGATCTGCCGCCAATGCTTGAAGACCTTCCATTATTATTAAGAAACCAGATGTGGCTAATGCACGATGGTGCGCCTCCACATTTTAGCTTACGAGTGCGTGAATTTTTAAATCACACCTATCGCAATCGGTGGATAGGTCGCGGAGGAACGCAGCCATGGCCACCTAGATCTCCGACCTTAACAGTTTAGACTATTTTTTCTGGGGGCATCTGAAAAGCTTAGTGTACCAAGTGCCGATTCATACCGAAGAAGAGTTACGAAATCGTATATTAGTATGCTGCCAAACCATAAGAAACACCCCGGAAATCTTCGAAAATGTGCGTCAGTCTATGGGAAGAAGAGTCCATGCTTGCATACGTGTGGGTGGACGACACTTCGAACAACTACTGTAAATAATGTGGGTTCTTTATTCTGTTTATCTTCTCTTGTCATTTCGCTTTCGATTTAAGGTTTGGAATTTTTCCTTTTAAATTAATCGCGATTTTTGAAATAAAATTTTTTATTTTTTTTTGTTTTTATTTTTTACGCGAAAACGGTGCGTCGTACAAAAGTAAGTCTATAAACGAAATTTGCTTTAAAATAAATGAGAATTTCAAAAGTAAGTTTCGTTTTTAGAAAAAGCAGTGGCGTATCCATTTTTTCTTTAAAAATATTCAGTTCAAACCCCGTACGGACGTCACTGGTAAAAATTTTTATAAATCTGTTAGGTCAAAAAATGCTCCTTATTGATTAAAAGGTATGTACAAAATTTCATAAAAATATCTAAGAGTGATTTATATAAAAAGGTTATATTTTTCTTAAAATGTTAACACCCTGTAGCTCAAAAATGAAGAGGTTTAGGACATATGTCCATATGAACTTTTTATCTTAGAATCATTCATAGATTATCACCCTTAAGTATCGGCACTCAATTAAATTACACCCTGTACATTAACGATCTTTTGGGAAAAACTAAAAATCCCATATACAGCTTCGCTGATGAGAGCACACTTGTTTAATCCATTACTTTGGAAGTTCGAACAGCGGCTGACAATTCACATCTCTATAGGCAGCAAGAGGTCTCACATCTCAACAAAGAACTGGAAGAAATTCTGTCTTGGGGTGAAAGTAACCAAGTAGAATTTAACGCTAAAAAGACCCAGGCGGCAGTTCTTTCTAAAAAAGTTAATGTTCAAGAACCGGATATAGTTATGGCGGGACACTCGATTCCCTTGGCTTCATCAATTCATTTATCGGGCATTAATTTGGATAGTCATATGTCTTGGCATAGTCACGCTGCGGCCATCGCCGAAGCTTGGAATACTTTTCCGAAATGAGAACCACGATACACCCCAACAGCCAACAACATCTTATGCTCTATAAAGCCCAAATTCGACCATCGCTGGAGTACTGTTCGCATATTTGAGGCTCTGCTCCTAAACATACCCTGAGATTTATAGATTCCATTCAAAGAAAATCCATTCGCTTGATCGGTGACCCTAGTCCGACAAACAACCTGGAAAGCCTTAAACATAGAAGGCGGGTTGGCGACTTAAGTCTAATTTACAAATATTTTCATGGCAAGTGCTCAACTGAGGTTGCCCGCTTGAGACCACATAGTAGAAATACACGACGAGCCACTGCAGCCCACCAGTACGTGGTTTAGCTTAGTGTCGCTCGAACGACACTGTCTCAAAATTCTTTCACCTGGAGAACGTCATCACTCTGGAACGACCTTCCTGAGATCGTGTTCCCCAACGAGTATAATCTCCAAAGATTCAAGACCAACGTAAATCGTTTTCTGCGCACACGCACCGCTCCCAGAGCGCCATAAAAGATTTATCCTGCACTGCTGTGCCTTATCATAAAAAAAAACTATATTGCGTCTGCCAACGAAAGGTATAAACAAAACCGTATACCAACTATAAAGGGTTGGTAGGGGGCTCAAGATATCTTATTAAAAATATGAAAAAAATGCAGTAATTATATAAATAAAGATTAGGCTTCTGGTGGATATAGCGAAAAAAAATTATCTTTTGTAATTTAGTCCTTGTAGGTTAAAAAATGGCTTAAAATATATTTTTAATAGAAATACAACCTTTACGGTGTATAGCAAATTGAAATTATTTTAACTTCGTTTCTTACGGCCCACCCTAACATATTCTTCTGTAGAAAATGAAGCTAGATTGACGCTATGAATTGGTCAAAAGAACTTACTACTCATTTAGTTAAGCTGTTACGTGAACAACGAATATTATGGGATCTTACCTTGCAGGGATGATTAAATAAAAATAAAGCTAACTACGCATGGACTGAACTTAATACAGAGTTAAGAGCTGATGCAAGTGAAGTAAAAACAAGCGCATGCTTATGGGTCAATTTCAGCGAAAATTCGAAAAAGGGAGGAAAGACGATGGAGATCTTGTCATTTCTAAAGTTTTCAAAACTACCATGACATCAAATATCTCCTGTCAAAGGGTCGACACCATCTCTTGTAAGATCAGCTAAGAGAGCTGTGCCACTATATTTTTCCCCAGCTTTTATCGATGGTCGTACCCAAAATCTTCGGCACCGTCTAGACAATATGACACAAGCTGCCGCAGCCATAATTATATCCTCTACATACTGCATACGGCTAACTGATGAAAAATTACCTACAATTTGTTTTGTTTTGTTATATAGGTTGGATGCTTAGACTAACCCTATCATACTTGTTAACTAAATTTCAACAAAAAATTTACGCAACGACTTGAAAAAAAATAAATTTGGATAACCTGGTTTATTTAGAAACTTTTCTTTCTTATCTCTTTTATGTTTTTCATGAAACTTACCGATTTGAAATAAAAAAAAAAAATATAAAGCATTACATGTCGGAACGGGAAAATCTTTTAGAAAAAAAAAAACTTGTTGGCCGCTGTCATTTTTTAGGACGTTTCTAATATTGCTTTATTTGACATTGCTCAGTGAGCTTGAATACAATATTCACGATTAATTTAATCAAAAATTTGGTATCTGGTCTGTTTAATTGTGCACCAATAAGAGTTTTAATTAAATCAAAAGAACAATAATGGTTAATAACACTAATGCAGAAATGGCAGATATGAATTTTATGTACGGGTGTGCAAACGGAAATTCTTTGGAAGTTTGTTGTCTTTCTACACAAGTGTATCCTAAGCGTAGACCTCCTCATCACAGCATGTTTAACAGGCTTCATCAAAGGCAAAAACGAGTTATGATACCGGCCGACACCACGAAGTTCGAACACCTAAATTAGAAGTTACTTTCCTAAATATTATTGAAGCGCGACCTGAGACAAGTACCAGGATTATCAACTGTATGGAGAATATTAAAAGAACAACAGTTATATCCTTACTATGTACAGAGGGCACAAGCTTACAGTCTTACCAAGAGATTTCGAACCGAGAATGATTTTTTCCCAATGGTTTCACCGAATGAATACCGATAATCCTTTTTTTTTTGTTCAAAAATTCTCTTTTCGGACAAAGCTAGTTTCTCAAGAGATGCTATTCAAAACTATCATAACAAGCATGTATGGGCTGAAGATAATTTACATACAATACCAGAATATAGATATCAATATTAGTTTTTCGTTAACGTTTGGATAGGGATTGTTGATGAACATTTAATTGGGTCACATTTTCTACCTATAAAATTAACTGATGAGTCATATCTTCACTTTCTACACTTCCTATACTAGAACATTTACCCCTGCGAACTAGAAGAGGCATGTATTACATGGTGCGCCAGCACATTTCAGCTTAAATATGGGAAGGTATTTAAATCTTACCTATGAAAACCGCCGGATAGGAAGAGGTGGGCCTCATCTTTGGCCGCCTCGATCCCCAGATTTAAATCCTTTGAATTATTGTATCTGGGGATATCTGAAAGAATTAGTTTACACTACCCTAGTACAAGATATCGAGGACCTGACAAATCGCATAATTGAATTATGTGATGTTAAAAGAAATAATTCTGGCGTATTTCCGCGCATTAGGGATTCAATGATGCGTAGGATTAATGCACGTATTACATCGCAAGGCAGGCATTTTCAACACTCGCTATAAAAAAATGAGTCGCTTCTGGGTAGGACGTTGTGTTTTTATTTGAGCAATATTTAAATAATATTTTTTAAAGAAACATTTAATTTATGCATTAATAGAGGATAGGTTAGTTTCAAAAATGTTTGTTAATAAATTATTTTTAAAATAGGGCAAAATAAAACTGTGTTTGACAGCAGCCAACCAAATTTTTCTTCTAAAATAAAAAATTTCTCCGTCCCGACAAATAATGCTTTACATTATGTTTTTTTTTTTTATTTTAAATCGGTAAGTTCTATGAAAAAAATACAAGAGTTAAAAAAGTTTCTAAATAAAACAAGGCTTTCCAAATTTATTTTTGTCCAAGCCGTTGCGTAAGTCTTACTTTAAATTTAGTTAACAAGAATGATAGGGGTAGTCTATTTCAACCCCTTATATTCATTTTGAGAAAGTGAAAAAATATGAAGAAAGTGCATGTATTGCAGCGTTTCTCAGAAGATTTTAAAATTTAACTTTACGAGAAGTGACCAACCAGTCAGATGTCGGTTTCGTATCTGTCAATAATATTCGTAGTGAAAAAGGTTTTCTCCCTATAAAGTTACATTGGCCTAAGAACTTTACGGATATGATTTTCATTGACACATGAAATATTGCGCAATCATGATGCAAATATGGGAAAGAAATCGTAATTTCTTTAATAGCATAATTCTTCCGGACGAATCAACCTTTATGCTCAGCGGCAAAGTTAGTCGACATAATTACCGATATTGGGCTGATTAGAATTCTCAAATTGTTAAATATCTAATTAATGTTCCACTAAATATAAGCAATTTTACTTTTATCAATCACAAAATATTAACTGAATAAAAACTTGAATGTTTGTTTACAAGTTGCTGTTGTCAAATGTGACAAGGATATCTCGGCTTCAATTAAATTTTGCTCATCAAATAATATAAGTACTATTATTGTTGCTTACCATCTTTATTCATGCTGGCTTGGAAGCATTTGGACAATCTACAAGCTCTGCACTGGTTTCTGTGCGTTTTATCTACAGGGCATCGTCCTTTCAGTTCGCCTGTAGCTTTGCAGGTGTACACCCTGTTTCTGTGAATGCTTCGTTTAAAGAACCCAGAACAACCTGCAAATTGAAACCGGATTCTAGAATTGAATATACAGGATGTGTCACAAAAGGGGTACAACTTAAAATTACATATTTTTAAATTGGACCCCTATATTTTTTATACGGAATTTATATCCCCCTTTATTGTTTACGCAATCTCATTTCTTTCCATTTTGTTGCGGTGTTGCCAAGTTATTAATTACTTTCGTATTTTTTTTTTGCCTTTGCACGGTCGCAATAAATATGCCACAATTTATTTATTGATATTGGTTTGATAAACATTTTTTGTATACAATTTCACTACTTTTACTAAAGTGCCCTTAGGTCTAATTGTACAGGGTGTCCAGTTTTCGTATGTTTTACGGGTTATCTGCGTTATTATTAAAGATAGAAAGTTGCTGTTTTTGCGGCACTGTGTTACTTTTTTGAGAAACAAACAATGCCAGAAACAGAATTTTCATATCCCCCTTAGTTTTTTAGATACGGGGTGTTTTTGAAAATTTTGCATTTTGGGACACCCCCGTTCTCGGTTACTTTACGTTATTTTTCAGAAACTAAAAGACTTACTAGAAGTAGAGATTCAAAAACACAACTGCACGAAAACTAATTTGGAATTATTTGGATTATATATAAACCCGATGAATGGAATTCATAGTGTGAAGTCTTTCAACACGCAATTTAAAGCACTCTGTCAGGCTTCTGACCTAACCCTATATATTGATGATATGAGTAAGATAATCGACGTTAAAGCTGATGATATGGCAGAAAGAGATTCAGGTATAAAAAATTAGTTAATTACTATATCTTGATAATATGACTCTATTGCTTGGGTTAAATCAAAAAGGTAAAAAATGAGCTTATTAGTTTTTTTCACGTAGAATCCAGTGGCTTGGTCAGATTTTTTCTATGTTTAATTGTTTTCGAGAAAAAGAGCAAACTTGCATTTTTTTAAATGGGACACCCTTTATATTTTTAGCTATTATGATTCAGTTTATCACAAGCTTCTCACAAATATAAAACACTAATTTTAAAAATATATACCTATAACAATAACTTATATAAATATAAATAACAATTAACTCAGTTGTGTTATACGTTCAAAAATTAAAAGCTACAATTATTTGATGATTTAGGAAACTGTCTCATAAATATTGCTCAAACTGTTCTCCATTATGCCTAAGACATGTTTCACACATTGTTCTGATTCACCTCAGTGCATTTAAAATAATAAAAGGCCGTGCCTGTAACTCCCTAAAGGCTCTTTCAGTGGCTTCTCTTAAATCTGCCATCGTTTGGTACTGGACGGTATAAATTTTATTTTTTAGGTAGTCCCACAAAAAAAAATCCAAAACCGTTAAATCGGGTGACCTGGGTGGCCATCTTACAGGTCCATGTGTTCCAATCCAGCGGCCAGGAAAATTATTGTTAAGATATACTATTACAATTTGAGCATTGTGAGCGGGAGCTCCGTCCTGTTGCAAATATAAGACATTAAGACGAGCTAGGGGCACATTCTCTACTATTTCGGGCACAATGTTTTCTAAAATTTCTAAATATTTATTTGCAGTAAGACCGCCTTTAAATATATTATATAAAATTTTACTTCCCAGTATGAAGCATGAAACGCTAAACCCAAATCTGCCTTGCCGTTCCCGTGGAAATATAACATGTTGATTTTCCTGGCACCAAAACCTAGTATTTTGCCGATTAAATATACCGGCACTGGTAAAATGACTCTCATCAGACCATATAATCGTTCTTTTAAAATGATTTTTTCTATTTACATTTTGTAAATACCAATTACAAAACTCTACGCGGCGCTCTGCGTCACCGAGATGTAAGTTTTGTATGACATGAAATGTGTATGACTTAAACTTGTGTTTTTTTAGAATGGTTTGAACCCTTGATTTTGTAACACCGACAGAACCTTCCACTGTTCTACAAGAACTACTTTGATTTGATTCAATTGAAGCCAAAACGTTTACTTCATCAATTTCCTGGTTTTCCTTATTGTAAATACTAGGTCGGGGTTTGGAAAATGAACCGACTTCAATCAAGTTTGATTTTATTTTTAAAAATATTCTTTCATCCGGCTGTCTTCTTTCTGGAAATCTGCGAATATTACGTTTTTATAAATTTTAAAATATGATGAAAAATATAAAAAGATGCCCATACCTGTTAAAATAAACTTCTAATGCTTCATCCGAATTTTCGTTACACTGAATATAACAAACTAACATATCGTACTTTTCATAATTCTCGAATTTTGCATTCGCAGCCATAATTACTGAATATAACAAACTAACATATCGTACTTTTCATAATTCTCGAATTTTGCATTCGCAGCCATAATTAAGAAAAAACTGCTATTAATCGAAACTGAATAGAAATAATGAACAGAAAATGGATAACCTATTCTGACAGTAAATATAGATTTTTTCAGATAACAAGCCTGTCATCTTTTGTTTTCCTAAATACCCGTCATGGCCTACTAAAAAAAAATTTAAATTTGTTGAAAAATGTAAATTTTGAGCTTCACATTGAAAACAGCTATAAAGTTGTATATATTTTTGAAAAGCTTGTGATAAACTGAATCATGATAGCTAAAAATATATAGAGTGCCCCGTTTAAAAAAATGCAAGTTTGCTCTTTTTCTCGAAAACAATTAAGCATAGAAAAAATCTGACCAAGGCACTGGATTCTACGTGAAAAAAACTAATAAGTTCATTTCTTACCTTTTTGATAAGTTGCAGCGTAACCGAGATACGGGTGTCCCAAAATGCAAAATTTTCAAAATCACCCCGTATCTAAAAAACTAAGGGGGCTATGAAAATTGTGTTGATGGCATCGTTTGTTTCTTACAAAAGTAACAAAGCGCCGCGAAAACCGCAACTTTCTATCTTTACTATTAACGCAGATAACCCGTAAAACATACGAAAACTGGACACCATGTATATGTTAAAATTAACTATAGAATTAATACGAAGATTTACCCTCAAATTAAACCGAAAGTTAATCTAAGGTAGATTTTTGTTGCAATTGTATAGGATGAGGTAAATCCGTAAAACTGCTAAGTTCAGAGGGATGGGAATATCAAAAGTGCTTTCTGTTTTCACATTTTATTTGTGATGTCCATGTCATTAACTAACCTTACTTTGCAATTCCCCTCACCCCGCCGTAATATTGTGACTACGCCACTAGTAGTATTGTATTGTATTTATCTAGTGCCTTATTTAATTATATTATCGGTACATACAATCTGAAGATGCTTTTTTAGGGGTGTAATAGGTAACCAAGCAAAATAGCATTAGTGTGAGGCCGAGGTTCTGCGTCTTTCTTAGTTTCTAATTAAAGGATTCTGTAGATTTAATTTAGGAGATATTTGGAGTGAAAATAAGACCTTTTTCAAAACGCTTGTTTGCAATACTGTAAAATCTTTCAATAGCGACCACCCTCTTGAAGAGGACAACAACTGTCTATACATGTTAAAAGCCTCTTAATAAGGTAGCTTGTGTAGAGCATTTGAAAATTCTGAATAATGCCTTGTGAGGTAGTATTGGGTGGAACAAAAATAAGTTTGACATTATCCAGTGTAATTTTGGGATGAGACGTTGCATCATCCAGAAACAATACCACTGGCATATTCCGCTTCTTCATCTTGGTATCAAATCTGTAAAGCCATGTTGTCATGATGTCTGCTGTCATCCACGCTTTTTTGTTCGAGAGCCATTGGAGAGGTAACTTATCGATTTGTGCGCCCTTAAAACATCGAAGGTTTTTGCTTTTGCCTATTATAAGTGGTTCTTCCTTCTAACCTTTCATATTTGCGCAGAAAAGAATTGCAAATCGTTGCTTTGCAGTTTTTTTTTTCCAGTAAACTTGTCATCTTTCAATGCATGTATTTTTGTTGGCAATACACGATAGTATAAACCTGTCTGATCTGCATTAAATACGTCCCTTAAGACATAATCCTTTAAAATGGTCAATAGCCTTTCTTTTCAAGCAGTTACGTCTTCGATATTAATATCGGCTGATTCGCCACATATTTTCTTGAAGGTAATATCGTGCCAACAAGGGAATTTTTTTAACCTTCCTCTTTTATACTTAGTTATCTAGTCCCAGACATTGAGCAGATTCGAGAGCTTTTGCTTGAATTATGGGCCTCGATATTGGTAAGTGCTTGTTTTGCGCCTTACAAGACCAGTTAAAAACAACTTGATCCAGTGCTAGTCCTTCGGTTTTAGGAAATTTTCTTTCTTGTTCACAGTTGGCACCTTCTTGAAACAAATTTTTAACTTCTGCTTTATTTTGAAGCAACATGGTCACTTAGGTTTTAGCCACTTTAAAATTTTCAGCCAAATTCCTAGTACTTAAACCATTTTTTTCACTTTCCTCGATTATTTAAATTTTTTCGCTTAAAGAAAGACATTCTCTTTTTCCCGCCATCTTCAAGTATTCACGTTAGTCCCAAAACACACAAACACTGTTTAGAACAAAACTAATGTTAACAACCGATTTATCAGCCTTTGAAGCTAATTGAATGGATCCGCCTGCAATAAAGTAAATAGTGTATGTACCTATATTTCTTAAGAATTGTCGGGTCGGGTTTTACTGCCCCTAATGGAGGGTGTTTTTAGCATTAATGTTTACTAAAAATTCTGATGATGAGTGACAGCGGTTGTTTAATATATGGGTCGGTAGAGAGGAGTATAAAATAATGGGATTTCCATTTTTAAATATGGGGAATTTATAACCGATCGTTTATTGCAGGTGGTCACTTTATAGAGGCGGTGGCAAATAGAGGTTTTACTGTATTCAATATTTATTTTTGAATAATTCATGATAATATACTGTCTTATGGTTTATCTTCATAATATTTTTCAGAATATAGGACCATTAATTATAATTCACTTTTTATAAATTATTTTGCTTTGATTTTTGGGAAAACAACACAACATTTCAGAGTTACAATTTTGAATGCTAAGATTGATTTAATACAAGGTGTGATAAATCAGCGACTATTTAGCGATACTTACCATCGCAGCTATAGATCCCATAATGCTTTCCGGAGCTCCTGTCGCCGCATACCTTACAAGGTATGTCCAAAAGCCGATCCCCTTAAAAAAAAACGAATGTTTTATACTCAAAGCAAATTTTAACGTTCGGTGCATACTTAAGAAAATCGCCACTTCTACTAGAATGAAGTAGCAGTTTTGAACTTTTAAATGGAACACTCTGTACATAAACAACACTCCGTGTATATATACAAACGTATTTTTGAGATCCCTAAAAACTGTCCTCATTATTTTCCTATACCTATCTGTTATTGTTTTGGAGATATTAAGTAATTTCTTCTTTCTTTTTTTTTGAAAAACATGACTAGCAACAAATAATGTACAGTGGTTCTTTGCCGGTGCGTCATTCCTTCTACGTGACGAAAACCATATGAATCTAATCAACATTACGAGATGCAAAAATTCGAAACAAAGTCTAAGTTCATAAACGTCAAAATTCTCGTGGCTAGCGTTCGGACTTAATAAGAAAAACAAATATCCACAATTACTTACCGCCACGTTTAAAAACAAAGTAAAGTTGACAGATCGAAATGATGACTTTGACATCAATGGACACCTCTCCAAATATATTTTGTCTCTGTCTAGCACTTTGACTTTGAGACATATTGCGCAACTCCGGAGACGCTCTATTAGGCAATCCAAACCAGGTTATGTTTGCCTGCCACGGTCATATTGGAGTCACAAAGTGCTTCCAATATGGCCGTCGAATGCAAACGCCAGAGAAACTAACCTTTATTTTTGCGTGTATGTCAGTTTGACGTGTAAACCGCGATTTTGGTTTCGTGTATTTTATTAAGTTATTGTTGTTCAATATGTGTTTTTTTCTGTTATTTATATTTAATAATACTGAAAGTTGATGATGTTATTGTAGATGTTAACAATGGCAAGTGTATATCTATACACAGCACAGGACTCGACTGTAAACTAAGCATTGAATCCGTGTATATTTGCCTTCAACGGCCATACTGAATTGTTCGTTGGATGTTTTTGAGTTCTGTGGAACGAATTCAATATGGCCGTGGCAGGCAAATAGTAATTTGACACATCGTTGGATTGCCTAATTATGTTTTTATTCACTTTTAAGGCTACAGGGTGTACGGGCAAATGTGGGAAATCAGACAAAATATGAAAAAATAAGATGACAATTTCCTATAAAATTTTTCCTTGCAGGCCTTTCCTACGGAGATATGTGCCCCTGAATGACGCCGCTGGAAATAGTTTTTTTTTAATATCTTTCAAATTACTTAATATAATTTAATAAGAATTTAATGTGAAGGACCTCTTAAAATATTGTCTTTGAAACATATTATCTTTTTTAGTTTACCAGGGGCGGACTAAGCTTTATAAATTAATGCTTAACTTTCTAACACCCTGTGTAAAAATACATCTGGGTGGCTTGCACCTTAGACTAAAAAAAAGGTAGGTACTCTTGTTCATTGTCGATAAAATGAACCGTTTTCAAGAAAAGGAATAATAAACGAATAGTTGTCGAAGATGTTCGCAAAAATGTGCGTTTTATTTATTTATCGGCACTTAAAGAAAACTTATTGTTGTTGCAAACGTTACTATGGTGCGAAATAAAGAAAATATCCTGCATTTTAGAACTTGTCATCTTTCAAATGCTGACACATTTAACCTTTACTTCGATGTTAATTTACTGATTTTTGGATATCCTGGTGAATTTAATTGTGAATTAATTTGAATTATGGAATACACGTTTATTGAGTATGCAGATTTGCATCTGATGTAAGATCTTGCGTTGTGCAATTTTTTAGAAGCCAAAAGGTTATATCACGAAATATTATTAGGTTAATACATCGAAAACAATAGTATATGAAGTTCTTCAAGAACAGCTGTTATATCTACAGGATTATGATAAAGAAACGGATCAGCCTCTTGTATGGAAAACCGCCCACTTAATCAAAAATCGCTCTGACCCGTCAAATTTATTTTCTTGAAGTGCATTTTTTTTTTAAAAAGATGTACTGGGTAGATCATAAAAGTGCTACATGTGTCAACTTTAATTTTTTTAATGAAACGTATTGTATATTTTTACATTTTTATATTCTACAATCAATTCTAGACATTTTTCATTAATCATGCCCTATACTTATCTTCAGCCGTTTACGAAATATTAACACTTTAATGCTGGTATGCACCATTGGTATGTTTCTCGACATAGCAATGTTCTGAACTTAAGTCGCAATCTTTTGACTATAACAATTTCTTATTTAAGTTTGAGACGTCAAAAAATTACAGTGAATGTTAATCAAATTTGAATTTTGCTCTGCTGATATTTCATCAAAATGCGCCTCGCAGAAGATGTGCGCATTGAAATTTTGATTATGTTGGGCTGTGGAGATAAAAGTAAAAGTCATAGGGAAGTTCGTGATATGTTTAATGAAAAATACCCAAATCGCCCGCCAATTGGCCAATCAACACTGTCTAGGGTAGCAAGTAAGTAGAGAACTTCCCATACTATTAAAGATAGTGTTAACAGTGACCGTCCTGGTATATCCGAGGAGAAAAAAATAAACATATTATTATCACTATAGGAAGATTCTCATAGCTCAAGCACACAACTTGGACGGGACTATGATATTCACCAAACCACCGTATCTAAATTTTTACAAAAACAGAAGTTTCATCCATATAAACCAGTATTTGTACAAGAGTTATTGGACGATGATCCTTATAGGCGAGAGCAATTTTGTAAAATAATGATTGAGCTAACATATAATAACGCAAGATTTGTCCAAAGAATTTGTTTTTGAGATGAAGCTACGTTTTGTTTAAATGGTCAGGTTAATAGACAAAACCACAGATACTGGGCATAGGAAAATCCTCACTGGTTCATAGAAAATCACACCCAGTATAATGAAATGGTTAATGTTCGGGCGGGCATTGTTGAAAATAGGATAATCGAACCATTTTTCTTTGATGAGAGTCTCACTGGAGAAAGATATCTAAATTTCCTTCAAAATGATCTGTTTCCAGCTCTTGCCACTCTGTTTCCAGATGATAATGATCCTGATTTACTAAGTTTAACCTTATGGTTTGAACAGGATGGTGCTCCCCCGCATTATGCTGTTCATGTAAGGGAGTACTTAAATACAATTTTTCCGGGGCGGTGGATAGGTAGACGGGGGTCAATAGAGTGACCACCCAGATCGCCTGATCTTAATCCACTGGAGTTTCTTTTATGGGGCTACGTCAAAAATTTAGTTTATAAATCTAAACCCATCTCGGTACTGAATACTCATACATTGAAGAAGTCTACTCGACGAGTAATAAGAGAAATATCTTCACAAGTAGTACTAACTATGTACAACAGGAATTTCGATCTAGATCGATTGATCTCTTGCAGAACAGTTGGTGGAGGACATTTTCAACATCTTATAAAATAGTTTATTTTCATTCTTTATTGTTTGGTTATTTTGTTTTAAAATTGTTAAAAAATTTAAAATTGTTAATATTTCGTAAACGGCTGAAGATGAGTATAGGTCATGATTAATGAAAAATGTCTAGAATTGATTGTAGAATATTAAAATGTAAAAATATACAATATGTTTCATTAAAAAAATTAAAGTTGACACACTTTTAAGATCTACCCTGTACAACATCTGTTTAAAAAAAAATTCATTTCAAAAAAATTAATTTGACGGGCCCGAGCGATTTTTGATTAAGTGAGCGGTTTTCCATATAAGAGGATGATCCGCTTCTTTATCATAACCCTGTATATCATTTGCATAAAGTACATACTGATTCCTGAAGATTTTCCTCGTAGAATGCAGTTTGCAAACTGGCTATTGGATGAGCAACGCGATAACGTAATCTTCATTAGCATTACTCTTTTCACAACACACATGTATGGGCTGATGAAAATCCGCATGCCACTGCATGCCGCATCATCAACATCATTTCCAATCGATTAATATCTGGGCAGGAATCATTGTTAATTTTGGGATTGGACCATTCGTATTGCCGGAATGCTTGAATGGACAACTTTATTTGGTGTTCCTCCGGGACGCTTTTCAGGATTTAATCGAGCACTTATCACTTGAAGCCCACGAAACATGTACTACATGCACGATGGGGGGCTACCTCATTTCAGCGTTGGTGTGCGGGAGCACCTGAATAATGTCTATTCAAACCATTGTATAGGTGAAGGAGGGCCTATTGCCTGGCCTCCTCGATCTCCCGACCTAACGCCGTTGGATTTTTACCTGTGGGTACACCTGAAATACTTGGTGTATTCCACTCCGGTCGGCACCAGGGTGGAACATCTACAGAAAATCACGTTTCATTGTGATGTGATAAGAACCAAGGCTGGGTTATTATGGCAGGTACAGCAGTCCTCAATCCGTCGTGCCCGCAAGTGTATCAGACTTCACGGAGCCCATGTTGAACCCTCTTATGAGGTTTTTCAATAATTTCGTTAAGGTGCCTCCTATTGCATCACTGCGTTTTTTTTTAAATTTTTGTATTTTTTCTACTTAAGGAACTTAAAATGAAGCTTTTATGACTTTCGTATCACACTGTGTTGTCGAGGAACAAAATAGAAATCATGGTCCTTTTTATTAAAAATAAACCATGGATTCGTTTATTATTCTTTCTCTCGAAAACGGTTTATTTTATCAACAATTAACAAGAGTACCTTTTTTTAGTCTAATGTGCAAGCTACCCAGTTTTATGTTTTTTTAAAGTCTTTATCATACAGGGTGTTAAAAGTTTAAGCATTAAGTTATAAACTTATTCCGCCTCTGGTAAACTAAAAATGCTAAATAAGTTTCAAGGACACTATTTTAAGAGGTTCTTACTAATGTCCATCAAATTAATTTGTTTTTAATTATATTAAGTACCTAATTTGAAAGTTATTCAAGAAAAACCGATTTCCAGCGGCGTCCTTCAGGGGCACATATCTCCGTAGGGAGGGCCCGTAAGAAGAAATTTTTTAGAAGCTTGTCATCTTATTTTGTCATGTTCTATCTGAACCCGAGAGAATTTCCACATTTTCCCGGACAGCCTGTGTAAAGATGGGGAGTTGTATTTCACGTTGTCTCTTAATCGTTGATCCATGACGTACCGGCAAAGATCCACCGAACATAATTTACATATTTTTGAACTCTGAGATGCACTGAAATTAGATTGTAAGTTAGGTAGTACTCGGTGGCTTTTCATATGCTCTGGTCAAATTTCAGTGGTTATCTCGAGGTCTTAGCCCGAATTGTCTAGTCAGTTTCTGGCTTGTAGGCATTGATTTGATCAGTTCTTACTCAGTGATCCGTGAAGTTTTTTGTATCTTGTAACTATTGATTTAGTTTAGTACTTTTGGTCCTTGTAAGTAAAGAAGAATAAATCTCCAATAAGTTGCAAAATGAGCGCGATTTGGCACCAGATGTAAAGATCTCCAGGTTTAACATATTGTGTGCAAAGTACAAGCTATTTGGGATCGTGTTACATATTTTTTTTGAATTCAGTGATTAGGGTTTTAAACTTAAAACTCCGAGGGACTATATCTCGAAAACGAATGGATATAGTTTTATTACGTAAAAAGTCGTCATTTTTTAAAGGTAACGTTAATGCGACCCCTTCCAAAATATAAATTATTTACAAGGACTTCGAAAGTAGGTGTCTTTAAAAGTACTTTCAATTTTAAGACTTTTTAGTTATTTACCCTCATCCGATTACTTCACTCGTTTTTATGTAATGCAAGGTTTTGAAAAATTGTAAAACTTAATTTCTATTAATTTTAATTAATATCCATATTCATATTTACACTTTCTTTAAGTTACACCTGCAGAACTGTTAGGAGAGGTATCCCTCGAATACAGAAGCAATATATGGCTACAGCTTATAATGCTTAAATTGCTAAGGACAGACAGTATTAAAATCGATAGTTTAGAACCAACGAACCAATAAGATGGCGAGCAAGGTCACCAGATTTAGCACCCTTAGATTTTTTTTTCTTTTGGGTCCCTTAACTTTGGGTCTACGCGGCACCAGTTGAAAATATGACCGATTTAATAAACAAAATTTTAGAGGCATGCGCTGCTATTACGAGAAGAACGTCTTTAATTTTACCCACAGCAAACTTATAAAAAAATTGTAATTATGTTCGCGCAGAAGGAATGACTTTTGAAGGAAACTAACTGAATTATTATTGAGCGAAGAATTGTTTTATTTTACTACTGATCCGTTTCCAAATTGAATAAAACCGTTTAAATAAAACCTTGTGTTACTTAAAAACGACTGAATTAATCGAATTAGGGTAAATGGCAAAGTCTTAAAATTTATATTACTTTCAAATTTACCTACCTTTAAAGTCCCTGTAATCGATATACAGTGAGTCCCAGAAGTAATGTCTAAATTCATTTAAAATTCAGCGGTGTGTTTTCTGGAAAAATGCTTGGACCCGTCGATTTTTATTTCTTACTGTCGCTTTTTTGATTGTATACTTATATATACAGGGTAGCCAAAAAATAAGTTAAGACCATGAACTTCATTTTTTCAAATAAAAACATCGATTTTTTTTCATATTTGAATTTTGCATCAAATTCTAAGTATGATTCATGTACCATGTCCTATGCTTAAACTTAACAGTTATCGAAAAAATTACGATTAAATATATCAATAAGTAAGGCCTGTTTATTTAGAAAGAAGAGAACAATCAATCAATCAATCAATCAATGTGCTTTATTACCAAAAAACGTTGTTTTACTGACAAAGCTTACTACAGGCTATAATATGCGGATGTGTCGCACACCAATGCAACGCATGCACACGTCTGACAACATAAACATCGATGCTACATTGACGCATGTCTTTTCGCAGTATTTGTTGCGCGTTCGAAGGAAAAACAACAATATAGCTAATAGTAATTATAATGAAGACCCTTTCTTTAATATAAATTTTGTTAAGTTAGGGCATTAGAGAATCATCTGAATATAGTAAAAGAAATATTACAGAAAAAGCATGGAAGGAGGCGGCAGAAGAAATAAAAGATACAGATGAGGAAAAATATGCTTATTTTATTTATTTTTATAACAATTTACTAATATTCAAATATAGTAAAAAAACGCGGACGTTTAGTTTTAGTAACTTAGATATTTATCCTCAATCCGTCGTGCCCGCAAGTGTATCAGACTTCACGGAGCCCATGTTGAACCCTCTTATGAGGTTTTTCAATAATTTCGTTAAGGTGCCTCCTATTGCATCACTGCGTTTTTTTTTAAATTTTTGTATTTTTTCTACTTAAGGAACTTAAAATGAAGCTTTTATGACTTTCGTATCACACTGTGTTGTCGAGGAACAAAATAGAAATCATGGTCCTTTTTATTAAAAATAAACCATGGATTCGTTTATTATTCTTTCTCTCGAAAACGGTTTATTTTATCAACAATTAACAAGAGTACCTTTTTTTAGTCTAATGTGCAAGCTACCCAGTTTTATGTTTTTTTAAAGTCTTTATCATACAGGGTGTTAAAAGTTTAAGCATTAAGTTATAAACTTATTCCGCCTCTGGTAAACTAAAAATGCTAAATAAGTTTCAAGGACACTATTTTAAGAGGTTCTTACTAATGTCCATCAAATTAATTTGTTTTTAATTATATTAAGTACCTAATTTGAAAGTTATTCAAGAAAAACCGATTTCCAGCGGCGTCCTTCAGGGGCACATATCTCCGTAGGGAGGGCCCGTAAGAAGAAATTTTTTAGAAGCTTGTCATCTTATTTTGTCATGTTCTATCTGAACCCGAGAGAATTTCCACATTTTCCCGGACAGCCTGTGTAAAGATGGGGAGTTGTATTTCACGTTGTCTCTTAATCGTTGATCCATGACGTACCGGCAAAGATCCACCGAACATAATTTACATATTTTTGAACTCTGAGATGCACTGAAATTAGATTGTAAGTTAGGTAGTACTCGGTGGCTTTTCATATGCTCTGGTCAAATTTCAGTGGTTATCTCGAGGTCTTAGCCCGAATTGTCTAGTCAGTTTCTGGCTTGTAGGCATTGATTTGATCAGTTCTTACTCAGTGATCCGTGAAGTTTTTTGTATCTTGTAACTATTGATTTAGTTTAGTACTTTTGGTCCTTGTAAGTAAAGAAGAATAAATCTCCAATAAGTTGCAAAATGAGCGCGATTTGGCACCAGATGTAAAGATCTCCAGGTTTAACATATTGTGTGCAAAGTACAAGCTATTTGGGATCGTGTTACATATTTTTTTTGAATTCAGTGATTAGGGTTTTAAACTTAAAACTCCGAGGGACTATATCTCGAAAACGAATGGATATAGTTTTATTACGTAAAAAGTCGTCATTTTTTAAAGGTAACGTTAATGCGACCCCTTCCAAAATATAAATTATTTACAAGGACTTCGAAAGTAGGTGTCTTTAAAAGTACTTTCAATTTTAAGACTTTTTAGTTATTTACCCTCATCCGATTACTTCACTCGTTTTTATGTAATGCAAGGTTTTGAAAAATTGTAAAACTTAATTTCTATTAATTTTAATTAATATCCATATTCATATTTACACTTTCTTTAAGTTACACCTGCAGAACTGTTAGGAGAGGTATCCCTCGAATACAGAAGCAATATATGGCTACAGCTTATAATGCTTAAATTGCTAAGGACAGACAGTATTAAAATCGATAGTTTAGAACCAACGAACCAATAAGATGGCGAGCAAGGTCACCAGATTTAGCACCCTTAGATTTTTTTTTCTTTTGGGTCCCTTAACTTTGGGTCTACGCGGCACCAGTTGAAAATATGACCGATTTAATAAACAAAATTTTAGAGGCATGCGCTGCTATTACGAGAAGAACGTCTTTAATTTTACCCACAGCAAACTTATAAAAAAATTGTAATTATGTTCGCGCAGAAGGAATGACTTTTGAAGGAAACTAACTGAATTATTATTGAGCGAAGAATTGTTTTATTTTACTACTGATCCGTTTCCAAATTGAATAAAACCGTTTAAATAAAACCTTGTGTTACTTAAAAACGACTGAATTAATCGAATTAGGGTAAATGGCAAAGTCTTAAAATTTATATTACTTTCAAATTTACCTACCTTTAAAGTCCCTGTAATCGATATACAGTGAGTCCCAGAAGTAATGTCTAAATTCATTTAAAATTCAGCGGTGTGTTTTCTGGAAAAATGCTTGGACCCGTCGATTTTTATTTCTTACTGTCGCTTTTTTGATTGTATACTTATATATACAGGGTAGCCAAAAAATAAGTTAAGACCATGAACTTCATTTTTTCAAATAAAAACATCGATTTTTTTTCATATTTGAATTTTGCATCAAATTCTAAGTATGATTCATGTACCATGTCCTATGCTTAAACTTAACAGTTATCGAAAAAATTACGATTAAATATATCAATAAGTAAGGCCTGTTTATTTAGAAAGAAGAGAACAATCAATCAATCAATCAATCAATGTGCTTTATTACCAAAAAACGTTGTTTTACTGACAAAGCTTACTACAGGCTAACACTAAACTAAATTTACAATTTTAATTTAATTTAAAATCGAGGCTAAAATAGAATAAAATAAACTAATATAAGTCATGTACACAACAGGTCAAAAGGTCAAAGGAATAAGCATATCAATAATATCAGGATTATAAGTAAAATAAAATAAAATAAATGACGACATAAAGTTAATACGGCACAAGAACTTGAACATGACAAAAAAAAAAAAAAAAAAAACTACAAACTATTCTGGTAGTACTCCTCCAAACTGTAATAGGCCGCTCGAACTAAGCGGCTCTTCACTGTTCTGCGAAATTGAACATACTCCAAAGATCTTAATTCGGGACTCAAGTGATTAAAGATTTTCTTACTTTCGTAAAAGACAGAGCACTTGGTAAGAGTCAATCTAGGGATCGGGAGCCGGATAAGCATGTTTTGGTTCTGACGGGTATTATGGCTATTCTGTGAGCTATTCTGTATAGCCTCTCTAGGATCTTTGCGATGTATCAGACAAACCGTTTCCAAAATGAATAAACTAACTACTGTTAAAATTTCGTGTTTGATGAATAATGGTTTGCAGTGATCCCGATATTTAACTTTACACATGTACCTAAGCGCTCTTTTTTGAATAAGAAATACAGAATGAAATAGTTTTTGATTACAGAAGCCCCAGAACACGATTCCATACCTCAGATGAGACTCAAACAAAGAGTGGTACATCATCCTCGCTACAGAACACCCGAGCTCTATCGATGCCACCCGAATTGCAAAGCAGCTAGACGACAACTTTTTGTTAAGCTCTATAATATGATTTTCAAATTTGAGCTTGGTGTCCATGAAAAGTCCTAGAAATTTAATAATGGATTTATTTTCCACTAGTTGATCATTTACGTAAAGATCGCTGAAGCTAAAGTCGAAAGATAGTATATTAGTCTTATTAATATTAAAACACAAAGAGTTAGAATCGCACCACTCCTTAACCTTCCGTAGATCGTTACTGACCATATCCTTCAAAATCCCAGTGTCCTTTGAGTGCCATAAAAGTGCGGTGTCATCAGCAAATAGCGTAAAGTTGCCCTGTATGTCCAGTCGTGTCAGATCATTGATATACAACAGAAATAAGATTGGACCAAGCACAGAACCCTGTGGTACACCCACTTTCACATGTAAAGAACGCGAACAACTCCCATCAACCATTACAACCTGTGATCTATCAGACAGATACGACGAAAACCACTCAAGCGCCACATCCCGGACTCCATAATGCTGCAGCTTTCGCAGCAGCACTCCGTGACTTACACAATCAAAGGCTTTCGAAAAGTCACAGAATACTGCTGCGAGAGCATCGCCATCATTGATATTGATAAAAACATCTTCCAATAGAGCAAATATAGCATCACTGGTATTTTTTGATGCTTGAAAGCCAAATTGACGTGATGTTATAATGTTATTGGCCGTAAAGAAATGTATTAGCCTGGATTTTATTAGCTTTTCAAAATAACCTTGGAAATGGTTGCTAAGAGCGATATCAAACTTAATGTTAAAAATGTGTGCCTTTTACGGCTTGACAATATCCAAGGCGATTAATAAACTCTATTTGCACGTTTTCAACCATTTCCGGAGTTATGACACGCGCTTCTCTTCGGATTCTCTTTTTCAACTCTTGCAAATTGTTTGGCCTGTCAGCAAGTACTTTCGACTTGAGGTAACCCCATACGCTCATATTTTGCATGCACACCATGGAATGTTTTGCTCGACTAACAAATAAATCCTCAGAAATGCGGTGTTACTTATTGATATGTTTAATCGTTATTTTTTTTTTTTTCATAACTGTTAAGTTTAGGTATAGCACATGGTACATGAAACATACTTAGATTTGCATATAGAAGGCAAAATTCAAAAATAAAATAAAAAATATATGTTTTTATTTCAAAAAATAAAGTTGATGGCCGTAACTTATTTTTGGACTACCCTGTATACATGAATTTGTCATCAGGGAAACCACGTTAAGAAATAAAAATCGACGGGTCTGAGCGTTTTTCCAAAAAATACAACAAACGAATTTAGACGTTTCTTTTGGGACTCACTGTATATTTTGGAAGCGTCCAGGCTTCGAATGGGTTGTATTGATGTTATCTTTAAAAAATGCACGAAATCAAAGTACATCCATTCGTTTTTGAGATATACAGTGTCACCATTAAACTCCGCTCCATTTGGAACTTTTTATTATTAATGACGTTAGTTCAAATAAAATTATGGCAATCGTTTTTGTTTCAAATTAGACTAAACTTATATATTCAATTGTCACCATCTGTCATACGGTATCTGTCAAAAATGACATTTTATGAAAAAATGCTGAAAAATGGCATTGTTTAACCGAATTTCAAAAAATGTTATTAGAAAAAGTTGTTTCTAGTATAATTTTAGGCCTTTGTACAAAGTTTCAGATGTCTAGCGCAATGTTAAATTTTTTGCCATCTTTCGAATTAACATGTTTTTTTTTATAATGTAAGTTGACTTAATGGATATTAAACTATTTGCGTATACCATACTCAGTATTTTATTTAGTTTGTATGTTTATTTTTTTACTAGAATGCCATTTTTTTTTCGAAATATAAAACTAGAGGCAAAATAATTTGACACGGGTGGTGCAAAATTATCATAATTTAACAATTTTAACAGATGTCAGATGTTCCATTTTTCAAATGACAAATACATCTAAATATTTGACAAAAACTTTATTTTATACTAAATATAATATAATATAACTAACATTATTATTCAAAGGAACAAAAAATTTCACATTTCAGTGTGACGTCCTTCTCGCTCTATACAAACAGTCGTCCGTCTATAATCGTGTTTGACAGCATTTTGTAAAAAACTTGGTTTTATATCGGCACAACACTGTCTGATCGTTTGTTCCAAATGCTCGATATTTCTAAACTGTCGATTCCTATAAACTTTTTGTTTCAGATAACCACACAGTAAAAACTCTAGTGGTGTTATGTCAGGCGATCTGGGTGGCCAGTAACATCCCCATCACGCCCTATAACTCTGTTTTGAAATAACTGGTTTACGCGTTCTTTCACTGCTGCAGTTTAATGTATGGATGCACCATCAAGCTGATACCATAAGTTATGTCTATTGTGTAAGGGCATGTTATCCAAAACTTCGGCAATCTCATTATCAAGAAAAGTCAGGTACCTTACGCCCGTTAGGTTTACTTTAAAGAAGTATGGTCCAATAAGCTGATCTTTCAGAATCCCACACCATACATTGATTTTAAAATGATACTGGTCGCGACATTCAATTGTGAAGTTGGGATTTTCTTGGGACCACCATCGGCAACTTTGTGAGCTCACGGTACCATTCGAAGAGAAAGTGGCTTCATCTGTCCATAAGATCTTGTATGAAAAAATAATATTCTCCTCGTATTGACCCTGATAAACGGAAAATCTAGACGGATATCAAAATCGCGTTCTTTTAATGTGTTTATAAACTTGGATTTATATGGCCGAAATCGATTTTTCTGAAGAATTTTTCTAACACTTTCCCTCTTGTACCTTGTTGAATCACTTATCTTGGTTATACTAGTTTGACCGTGGTCAATAGCACTTAAACAAACATCAAATTGTGCTTCTTCATCGTATTTACTTGCTGCGTGAGGTTTTTTAAAATTATTTTGAACAGATCCAGTTTCTCTAAACTTGACATTACTCTTGAAACGGTGCTATGCTGCAAATCTCTTTCTGGATGCGTCTCATTAAAAATGTCAGATACTTGCCGGTGAGGCATATTTTCTCCACAAATTAAGACAATTTCTGTTATTTCTTAAATGGGCAACATTGGGGATAACAGTGAAAACTACAACTTGCGAAAATATTCCAACTTATTACATTTTCTTTATTTATTCGGCACTCTAATTCCTTTTTTTTTTCATAGCCTAGTTATAAAATTTGAAATTGCCTTGATATTTTATTGCGGATAACAAGAAAATGCGTTTAAATTGTGAAGTAATCTGATACCTGCGGATTTTATTATAAGTTTTTTTAACTTTTGAAAAAATGTCATTTTGGACAGATACCGAATGACAGATGGTGACAATTGAATATATAATTTTTAGTCTAATTTGAAGTAAAAACGATTGCCGTTATTTAATTTATTTCTGACCGGTATATTATTAGCTTATAACGTCTTAGTTACGCGGGAATTATAAGGGTCATAACTCCCTTGGGATATTAAGAAAAATTTGACATAAAATCAAACGATTAACATCTAATGTCAATTTGATTGTCATCTATTGAAACATTTATTCCACTTTAAAAATGAACAAAATGTTACTAAAATCGGTCAGAAATAAAATTATCTATGAATCACTGGAATTATAAGGGTCTCAATTACCTCGGGCAATTGCTGTCCCTCGGGCCAAAGGCCCTCGGGACGTAAACTTTGCCCTCGGTAATTAAGACCATTATTATAATTCCCTAGATACATAAATAACTATTAAACTAACCTCATTAATGACAAAAAGTTTCATATGATGCGGAGTTTAATGGTGAAACTGTAGACCCTCGGACTTTTAAGTAAAAAAAGAAACCCTGTCTGACGTTGAAGAAATTGCAACTGTAATAGCAAATTTGCTGCCAAGTAAGTCAAAGGTAGGATATGAAAGGGCTTACATAAAATTTCAAAAGTGATGCTAAGGATTAACTCATTTTAGCATTTGTGTTAACATGAAGTCATTTTGGCAGTAGTGCACTTTTGGCAATGAGAATAAATGCGAAAAAGATTACATTTCGTAACTGATTTACAAAAAGGCAGTTTTAAAAAGGTGGCGTTGTGTTTGATGGTGCCGTGCATATTAAAATATTTTCATGGCATTGTATATTTAACTATTTTTAGTAGTCCGTCGTAATATTTTATTCTCTTTTCTAAAGATTGAGGGTCCTCCTAGGGGATTCAATCCGGTTTGAAATTTTAAGAAAAAAAGTTTTTCTATTTTTTTGCATATTCAAAAATTATTCATACACCTTAAAGAATGTATAGCCAAAGTAGCGCAAATGTGCAAAAAGTCCTAATTCTCGGCGAGACTCCGAAACTACCAGGCGTAGAAGTTTCGATTCCAGGGAAGCAACAGTAGCTCGCTCTAACGAAAAATCGACTAAGGAAGATTAAGCAATTTTGAATGAACCTGGAATCGCCGATTAATTTTAAGTATACAATTAAAATAATAACCTAAACTTTATACGCGATTTCCTCAAAATTCCTGTAGGTAAATAAAGCAGCTAAAATTAAAAATTAAACTATATAACTGATTGGTCTGCAATTCGAACATGTTATTGTGCACACCAATGACTTCGAGCCCCACCAGAATTATGATATTGTAGTTAGGAGAAGAAAAGGGGGCTCTATTATTAATTCAAGGGTGCATAATAAAATATAAAAAAATGTTTCCGTCACTCCAAAAATTACAAAAAGAACATTATGATCGTTGTTAATACAAGAATGTTTATACCAAAGTCAAGCTAGTTTAGTATAATTAAAAAAAAAGTATACATGCATATATAGTGCGATTTAGCTGCCTGCCCTAGATAGATTTAGCCGCATCCAAGATAATATAGGTGTAATGAAAATATGCTCCTTTGAAAATGTACACAGTACTTACCTGTTCCCATTCTCCGCCCTGCAGGGGGCCTGACTTTCCCCCAAATCGAAGAATCAATCTTGAACACCTCTTTCGACCCCTATTACGAATATCGAATCACAGAAAATTTGCGACAGGCAACAGATAAATCACAAAAAACTTCAATCAAATCTACCGTAAGTACAAAGTCTATTTTGAACGTCAAACGTCTCAAAAAAAGGGCACTCAGTATATTGTTGAAATTCGTGAACCAAGAAATCCGGAAGAAAATTCTAGCCAATCGACGCCTTAACTATATTTTCTAATATTATCGATAATTTTCTGAATATTTGAATTCCTGCAGCGCGTCCAGCAGGAATGAAAATTTCGCACTGACTAAACCACTGGCTCTCTGGCGGCTGAAAACGGGGTGGCCTGCTGACGATGTTCGGCAGGTCTGCAGGCCATTTTGTCACCACCCCTTAGCGCCGACATGTCAGCCCCCCACCCCTTTTATCTTCGTTTGGCGGGAATAAGATCGGGTATAGGTCGCTGGAAGATAAAATAGGATTATAACTTTGTTGGGTATGATACACGTTTGTTTAGGGATTTGGTTTTTGGAGTTTTATTTTAGGGAAACCTTGGTAAAGATGGTTTTGTCTTACCTATCTATTATTTCGAAAATATTTTTATTTAAATTTCTCATACATTTATTATCTAAAATTAATTTTTTACTGAAAAATTTATGGAAATTATAGGGTAAAGTAGGGACAGATGACGCAGCAGGAGAGACGACGCACCGTTTAAATTAGCCGTGATTTTTCATAAAATCAGGTGGTTTAAATATTAGTCAAAAGCTCTCAATAGCCGCTACTTGTTAGTGTCAAAATATTGATAAAATATGCGTAAATAAAGTAGTAACGATAAATTTATAGTTTGGTAAGTACCGCAAAGTTTTTCAATAATGTTAATTATACGTTTGTAAAAGAAAAAATAGCGATTTTAACACAATATTGAGTAATGTTCCGAAAAATAGGTTAGGTTGGGGAGTGCCTACAGTCACTTAAGCTCAGTTTACACTTAGGAATGTATCACAATATGGTGCGTCGTCTATCCCTTGGTTTTGGGACAGACGACGCATGTTAATTTGGGAGAGATGACGCGGTTAGTTGAAAGTAAATAGCATGTGAGTTTTTTTTCTTTTTAGATAAAATGCCAACATTTTACGGCCCAAGGAAAAGTAGTAGGGGTCAGTGGGCAGAAGACGATCTCCGTAAAGCTGCTGATGCTGTAGTTATTCATAAGGTTCCCATTAGGCAAGCAGCTAGGGAAAATAACATTCCCGAACGAACTTTAGGATTTCGCATAATAAAGAACAATTTTAAAAAGGGAAGCATGGGTGGACAATCTAGCCTAAGAATATTTTTTCTTTTAATTTCATGTGTTTTTCATAAGCAATGTGCCCCATAGCTGATGCGTCGTCCCACCTATACAATGTGGGATAGATTGCCAATTACAGATTTTTTTCTTTTTTTTGTTTAATGAATAAACTTAAGTTAATTTGTTTATTTTTTTAAATAAATGTATTAATAACCAACTTATGTTTATCTATTATTTTTCAATTAAACCAAAATTAACCATTGTAGATTATTTTTAAAAAGGTGCGTCATCTGTCCCTACTTTACCCTATACAAGGGCTTTCATTTTAAAACGAACCACCCTAAATATTCCTTGATTTTGAGAGAAATACGATTTTACAAAAATACGTCAATTTTAATATCGACACATTTGATAGAATTGTACTATTGACCTCCAAACCTTCACTAACCTTACTTTGAAATATCAAATGACACTACCTAAAATTTGAAAAGTAATAAGATTGTATATACTCATCCTGAGCGAACAGAAGTCATCTGCCGTTGAGGGGCTGAAAATCATTGTGCACGTAAAACCGTCATAGTATTTAATCCAGACAAAAACGTCACTCTCCATACAATCCATTTTTTATTTTCCGGCACAAAATACAAAACTAACCTTATAACGCCAAAAGAAAATACAAATATACAAATATAAATAGCGGAATGGCTTCATTGGTCGGAACGAACTTTCCGAACTCCGAATACAAAAATTGGTTATTTCGAACTACCAGGAAACTTTTCAAAACTATCGAACTTTGCACGAACTGAGCTTATAAATTGAACTGAGTGTTCACTTTATCTTATTTATTTAATTAGTAGGCTTTTTTGATTTCGTCTAATATAACAACCTGAACTAACCTAAAACTAATTTGGTGTAAAAAGTTCGTTTGAAAAATCCATGGATTTTGCGACGAATAGCGTATTTTGTGGCATCATCTTGATTTCCGTCCTTTTGTATCGGCTCCTCGCTTCGAAGACCTTCCAAAACCCTAAACACAGGGCGCGAGGAAAGTTTCGTTAAAGTGCCCCATATTTCTGCAGCATTCAATGTGGTTAGTTCAGAATTTCGTTCCCGAATTCTTTGTTATACGTTTTTAACTATTTTTTATTCTTTTAATGTTAATTGAAAATTTTTTGTAGGTGTACAAGTAGTTGAAGGTTCGTTATTATCCATAGTTCACTCAATTAAAATAAGCAGTTAACAACACTAAATGAAGTTAAATAACTAAAGGGCGGAATATATGCAAAGTGCATACTATTATATATGCATTTTTTTACATATTTTGTCAATTTTATAATAAAATGCATATTTTTCCCAAATTATTATTTTATGAGCATATTTTTATGTTTTCGGCGTTATCAAAAAATTAAAAACGCCCGGTCATGAAAACTCGTAGACTCATAGGTTTAATGTCCAGTCCAGCCCTTCTTTCGGGGATTTTTCAATCTAAAGATGATTAAATAATAATTAATATTTACACTTTGGTTATACGCAAGGTATTTATTGGGGGTTTCCGGGGTTAATTATTGCCTGCTTAACAAATTGTATTTATATCGGGTTGTAATACGTACTTCTGTTTTAGTTTGTCCAAAGATTTTAGTATTTTCAGTGTGAAACTAGGGATTTCAAATTTGTGTTCAAAATGCCTAAAGTGGCGAAAATGCCGTGGACTAAAAATTTCCCAGAGTTAGAGTTTAGTGGAAAAAAGTCTTCTGTAAAGCTTGTGCAAAGATTATTGTTTGTGAAAAGAAGTTCAAAATCGATCAACATTTGAAAACACCTCTGCATAAATCAAAGTTTCAAAAAATTTAATCTGAGCCAGTTCAGAGTGTAAAAAACGCATTTCAAAATGTTGGAGAAAAATCGAAATCACTTACCGATATTCGGGCCCATAATTCAAGCAAAAGCCCTCGAACCTGCTCAATGTCTAGGACTAGATAACTTCAAGGCATCAATGGATGGTTAGAAAAATTCCGTCGTCGGCACGACATTGCCTTCAAAAAAGTATGTGGCGAATCAGCCGATATCAATATCGAAGACGTAACTGCTCGGAAAGAAAGGCTATTGACCATTTTAAAAGATTATGCCCCAAGGGACGTATTTAATGCAGATCTCTTCTATCGTGCATTGTCGACAAAACATATGCATTGAAAGATGAAGAGGGTGCTGAAAAAAAAATCAGCAAGACAAGGATTTACAATTCTGTTCTGTGCAAATATGGAAGCTGAGAAGAAAGAACCACTTATAATAGGCAAAACAAAAGTTCTTGATGTTTTATCGCACATATCGATAAATTACCTCTTCAATGGGCCTCGAGCAAAATCAGAATAGAAGAGTGATATTGTTTCTGGATAATGCAATGTTTCATCCCAAAATTATACTGGAGAATGTCAAACTTATTTTTCTTCCACCCAATACTACCTCACATTGGCAACCTTTGGACCAAGGCATTATTCAGAATTTTAAAATGCTCTACAAAAGCTACCTTCTCTGAAACAGAGGAAGAGGAACCTAAGCTTGCTCCAGTGTCGAAAATATCAAGCATATCTGAAGCCTCCGCAAGATTGAGAGACTTAGAAAACTTTTTTAATAATGTTAACAATTTTGACAAATCAATATAAATGTTTCTCAATTGCTATTAAAATGTGAATCTGAAAGTTATAAAAATAAAATAAAAAAAAATGAAGCAATCATTAGTTTCCGATTATTTTAACAAATAAGGATTTCAAAGCAAGAATACAGTACATTGTATAATACCTATATAGGTATACCTATATGTTGTTAGTATGTACGTGCATTATACATATTGGTAAATTAGCTTCATCTAATTTAATTTTAGTTTTAATAAATAAACAAAAATATTTAAAACTATTTACATATATGTAGATGTAAACTGTAGACCAGTTGCTTTAATTTTTCTCAATAAACTGACCACCCCTGTTAACCGACCAACATTTGATTCCCCAAGGGTGGTCGCTACTGAGAGATTTTACTGTACTTGCAAGCATTTATTCCAATAAAATTTAGTAATTATATATTTTTTTCATCAAAAGTTTTGTAATTCCAATAAGGATAAATAAATCTTCTACCTACATAATGTAAGCAAATATCTTAACTAAATATTACAACCTCTAAAAACACAAATGCCAAAGTCAAAAATAAAGTTAGTTTAAGTAATAAATTTATATTCAGTCTTTAAGAAGCGAAAAATATCTTATTTAAAATAAGTTTTGGGAAAAAACATTCACTAAATAAAATAAGAAACCTTTTTGAAAATATTTAAAGTAAAATTGGACTTTAAGTTTTACCAGAATAACTTAAAATAAAGCAAATAGAACTAAAATATCTTAAATACTTTCGAATAAATTAAATAAATAAAATCTATAAGTTAACCATCAACACAAGTGTTATTATAATTCAGATAACTCTAAAATAATTTTAAATTTATAATAAAATTTAGTAATTATATATTTTTTTCATTAAAAGTTTTGTAATTCCAATAAGGATAAATAAATCTTCTACCTACATAATGTAAGCAAAAATCTTAACTAAATATTACAACCTCTAAAAACATAAATGCCAAAGTCAAAAATAAAGTTAGTTTAAGTATAAGTATTAAACAATACAACGAGAATGCGCAATGCGCTGTAGCCTGGGAGGTAAAGTGGACGTTGGCTCTCTAGACACTTGTATAAAATATGGATATATTAAAAACAGTACAGATTGGGCATCGGAAGACGTCAGAAAACATTGTCGACCGAACTAACCTGCATAATATAAGCAAAATTATGATTCCCAAGTATTTTGACTTATATGAGTATTACACAAATTAACCTTAACCTTAAATCCATACATAAGCTTACACATTTTTGGAATATCGAATCTAGAAATTTTTTTGATCCTATGTTTTCTACGCTCTGTTTAATAAAATCAAGATCATTCAAATTTCATTATGGATTTGGTTGATTTCTTTGCCTAGAAATGACATTAAAAATTATTTTTGGAGCTGCTGCCAGTATTTTTTTACCTTCTCCAATAGGTTTATGTAAAATTGTGTTTCTGGCAACAACTGCCTTGAAATGACTATAATTTATTACACGGCCTTTCTAGAAATTAGACTTGTTTCAACTCACTCCATTAAGCAGCTTTTAATATTCGTATCAAACACCCCCATAATTTCCTTAAATCCATACAAGACCAATTGATAAACCCTTAAACTTCAAAATACTACCGCCTCAGCATCCCTCTCGTCCCGCATCCCCATCTCTCATATGTCACGTAACAAGCGATAAATCGACAACGCGGCTCTGCCAAGTGACCCGTGGTTGTAAAGTGTGGGAACGTGCCACGTGGGCGTAACGACTCCGAGGGGGTAGCGAACTGATGGGCGTGGCCAACCCCCCGATCCGACCAATGGAAGAGCGGCGTCGTATCGACTCCCGTCACAGTCAGCCGACTTTCGACGTTCCGACGTCTGACGGCGGTCGGGGAGAGAATGTGCCGGGCGTCGGTGGGATGGGGGATGGTCGGGGGTTGCTATCGGGGGTCAAGGTAGCGAGAAGGAATAAGTTAATTATATATTTAATTGATTTGGAGGCATAAACAAGATTTGGAGGGTTTCTCTTGATAATTTGGGTTCGTTTCGAATGTATCTCTAGGTATCTGACAGAAAGGATTCGAAAATTGAAAACCTTTGTGATAATAATGCTTTAAGGTAGCAAAACCACGCCACTCTCACTAAGAAAAATGATTACAAGTACATCTCAGGTGACCATTTTATTTAGCAACTATATCATAACAATAAAATTATGTTCTTTGGTTTTATCACAGAGAAAGCACATTTATGGCTCATTCATATAGCAGAGGCATCGCAGAGATGCGAAAATGTCCTACCCTATAGTATGTTGCTTAATGCGAGAGACTAATAAGTCATTATTAAACTATAAGACCCAGTAAGTAAAACTGCGCTTTCTGAAAATAAGAAAATGATTATTCTCAACGCTCTTCGCCACCAAAATTTAACATTTGCAATTGCAAAAATAGTTGAAATGTATTCGAATATGACTGGAGTCGGACAGTCATCAATATACCGACTTGTGCACAAGGATAAACGCGGCTCCATCAGGTCACCAAAGAGAAGTACAGGAAGAAAAGAACTGCAATAAATGAGGATGAAAAGACGGCCATTAGAAGAATTCTTCCCGTTTTATTTAAAAAAAGAAATACCCACTGTAGCGGACATACATGGAAATATAATGTGACAAACAAATTATTTTGTATGTATTAGCTGGTCAAGGTGGCGTACCTTCCCGAGAAATGGCATTAAAACATGTGCATCTCATTTTGACCATCCGTTACGGCTTCAACCCTCCGATCAGGGATCGGGAGTAATAAACTTAATAAACAGTACAGGCAATAAAGCAGGCCTCTAACGGTAGTTCCAGGGCATCTCTTAAAAGTTTATTGTCGACGCCTTTTGGGTACCTTTTTCCAAAAGGCAAAACAAAATATAGACAGTTCATCTCAGCTAGCCTTTTCAATACGTTTGGCACTCTGAGACCGCGAACGATACCACGTTTAGTCATTTTGTATATATTGTAATGTTAATGTAAATACAGTTTAAGTGTACATATAACATCGGCTTCTTATTTCACAAAACACTCTATTCACGAGCTACGCACCCCCAAATTGGTGACCCCGATACAAAAAAGGCGGAGTGTTTCTAGTTTTCTTTATTTAAGTGTTAAGTGTTATAAGTTATAAAATGACGGACAACGGAAAAAAAAGCAACGGGGAAAACGAGCCAGAACGGGAGGAAATATGTGTTACGACACGCGTAAAATTACCGAAGTTTTGGCCACAAAAAATAAACTTATGGTTTCATCGAGTGGAAGCTCAGTTCCAGTTAAGTAAAATTGTGAAGGACGATACGAAATTCACACACATAATCTGTGAGTTAGACGACAAGTACTTGGAAGAAATCGAAGACATTGTGGAAAACCCTCCCGAAACAAGCAAGTACGAAACAATAAAAAATGCGCTAATCAAAAGGCTGACCGATTCCGACGCAACGCGTACACGGAAGTTGCTAGAAGCGGAAGAGATCGGCGATCGCACACCTTCACAGTATTGGCGACATCTTAAGCAACTCGCAGGCAGTTCTGTTACAGAACAATTTTTAATAGATTTATGGAAAAGTCGACTTCCTATAAAAACTCAAGAAATCTTATCTGTAACGGAAGAGAAGAAATGCGAGAAGTTGACGGCAATAGCAGATCGCATTCACGACGTTTCCATAGAAAAGCCGAGGATTGCGGCGGTGACAGAGCCACAGGCAGACCAATGGAAAGCACTTCACGAGAAAATGGAGAGCCTGCAACAGCAGATTAGTGCTATCGCGAAAACCACACATTCGCGGTCGCGAGACAGGTCTCGTTCACGTGCACATAGCGATACACGCGACGCTAGCCAAACCAAAAAACAATATGACTTGTGCTGGTATCACTTTAAATTCGGTGAAAAAGCGACGCAGTGCAGGCAACCGTGCAATCATAAAAAGCCAAAAAACTAAGTGACCCGTCGGTATGCGCGGCTGAATACGACGGTGACAGAGTTTCAAAAGGCCGCATTTTTGTGACTGACAAAATAACAAAAGTGCAATTTTTAATAGACACAGGTGCAGATTTATGTGTGTATCCGCGAAGCAAAGTGCGCGGAAAGTGGAAAAAGTGCGAGTACGAACTTTTCGCTGCCAACGAAACTCGTATCGCTACGTACGGCACCATTGCATTAAAGCTTGACTTTTCGATGCGGCGTGATTTAACCTGGCGTTTCGTCATTGCTGATGTTGATATGCCGATTATAGGGATGGATTTTTTATCATATTTCAACCTACTCGTCGATCCGCGCAATAAACGAATCGTCGACCTTACCACAAAACTCAGTGCCAGTGGCCGTTTAGTGAACGACGACATTTCATCAATAAAAACAATTGTTGGTGAAACCAAATACCATAAATTACTCGCGGAGTATCCCGATTTGACAAGGCCTGCGGTTTTTAAAAAAGAATCGGTTAAACATACCACAGAACACCATATTAAAACGACCCCCGGGACTCCAGTGTATTGTCGACCGCGCAGACTCGCGCCCGACCGGCTGAAGGTTGCCAGAACGGAATTTGACTTGCTACTCTGGCAAGGAATTATCCGACTATCGAAGAGCCCATGGGCGTCACCTCTACACATCGTGCCAAAGAAGGACGGAAGTTTACGACCCTGCGGAGATTACCGGGCCCTTAACGCTCGGACTATTCCTGACAGGTATACACCGCCACACATCGAGGACTTTACACAGCAACTGCATGGTAAAAAGGTTTTTTCTAAATTAGATTTAGTACAAGCGTATAACCAAATTCCTGTTGCGCACGACTCGATCGAAAAAACTGCTATAATTACCCCGTTTGGTTTATTCGAATTCCTTTTCACCCCTTTTGGTTTACGAAATGCATCTCAAACATGCCAAAGATTTATTGATAGCATAACGCGAGATTTAGATTTTGCATACAATTTTATCGATGACATTTTTATTGCGTCCGATGATGAAGAACAGCATTATCGGCACCTAAAAATGTTTTTTGAACGATTAAGCCAATACGGAGTGGTTATAAATCCGGCCAAATGCGTTTTTGGCGTAAGCGAAATCGAATTTTTAGGTTATCAGGTCGATTGTAATGGCATTAGGCCGTTGACCCATCGTGTCGAGGCCATAAAAAATTTTGCAAAGCCACTTACTATTAAACAACTGCGACGTTTTCTGGGCATGATAAATTTTTATCGGCGTTTTATTTCTAATGCCGCGACACTCATGCAACCTCTCCACGACCTGCTCAAAGGCGCGAAAAGCGGAAATACTCCGGTACCGTGGACTGACGCAAGTGAAAAAGCTTTTCATGATATTAAAATTAATTTGTCAAATGCTACCTTATTAGCTCATCCAGCTGCCGGCGCGCAAATAAATATTACAGTAGATGCTTCCGATTTTGCATGTGGCGCCGTCTTACAGCAACGGGTTGATAATAGTTGGCAACCATTGGCATTTTTCACAAAAGCTTTTTCAACTGCCCAGCAAAAATACAGTGCATACGATCGCGAATTATTAGCCATATATCTTGCGGTCAAGCGTTTTAGGCACTCAGTCGAAGCTCGCGAATTTTTTATATATACCGACCATAAACCAATTACATTCGCTTTTAATCAAAAGCTGGAAAAATGCTCACCGCGGCAGTTTCGGTATCTCGATTATATCGGTCAATTCACTACAGATATCCGACACATTAAAGGCGTCGATAATCATGTAGCTGACGCACTTTCAAGAATTGAAACAATTACGCGAGCGCCCGATTATAAAACTATTGAGTGTGAACAAAATAAAGACGCAGAATTAAGAGATATTTTAAATTCAAATTCGACTTCTCTTAAACTAAAAAAAATGAATTTTCCGGAATTTCAGATAAATCTATATTGCGACACGACGAACGATATTGTACGACCATATATTCCTACGACGTTGCGTAAAACTATTTTTAATTCACTGCACGGATTGTCTCACCTCGGAGTTCGCGCAAGTCAAAAATTAGTTGTAAAACGTTTTATTTGGCCCTCTATCAACAAAGATTGTCGCGAATGGGCGCGACATTGCATCGCATGCCAAAAATCAAAAGTCACGAGACACGTTTTAAGCCCTGTAAAAGATTTTATAAGCCCAAGCGGTAGATTTGAGCACGTGCATATAGACCTCGTAGGACCTTTGCCGATATCTCAAGGCTACAAATACTGTTTGACGTGCATTGACAGATTTTCGCGATGGCCAGAAGTCATGCCGCTGGCGGAAATCGATGCAGAAACGGTCGCGACAGCATTTTTAAACATTTGGATTTCTCGATATGGCGTACCTTTGCGCGTAACTACCGACCAAGGCCGCCAATTCGAATCTAAATTATTCAGCGAATTCACGCGTTTAATAGGTATTTCGCATTTAAGAACGACGGCGTATCATCCGCAGGCAAATGGTATGGTGGAGAGATTGCATCGACAACTTAAAGGCGCTATAAAGTGTCATGATAATGACAATTGGGTCGCTATGCTCCCAATTATTTTATTAGGCATTCGCACATCCTTAAAAGAGGATCTAGACGCAACCGCGGCGGAGATGGTGTTTGGCTCTCCTTTGCGTTTACCTGGCGAATTTTTCGGCGAAGCAAGCAAAACAGTTAATACTTCCGAATTCGCTAAACAACTTCGTCAGCACATGCAATAATTAAAACCGACTCCCGGTACGCGACATGGTTTTCATAAAACTTTTATTTTTAAAGAATTGAGTACTGCCAAATTTATATTTTTACGCCACGACGCCGCGAAAGGTTGTCTAGAACCTCCGTACGATGGACCCTTCAAAGTCATTGAGCGCGGCGACAAAAACTTCATTATAGACATGTATGGCAAGAGTGTAAAAGTGTCAATCGATCGATTGAAACCAGCTTTCGTTCTTCGCGATGCAGATAACCAACCATCGATTGAAACTTCCCTTAATCGTAATGTTGAACCAAATAATGTCAATGGCCTACCGATGGTAGACAATAATAATAAATTTCAATCGCGAACAGGTAGAAAGGTGAAATTTCCAGACCGTTTGCAGGCTGGATTTGCATAATTAGGTACTCATACCATATAATAGTGCACATACACTAAAAATTGTTTTTAGGTATTGCCTTTACAAACAGTGTATATTTGTTATAGGTATTTTTGTATATTTTTCGAACATTATTGTTTCTTGTATAACTCATAGGTACAATTACTTTTAGGTTTAGGTATTAAATGTTAATTTTAAGCATAATAAATAAACTAGATGTAAGAATCACGTAATGCGCTCTGTTAAGAAATAGCCCTGGAATTAGGTGTGACATATATTTTTATTTGCTCTCTCGTTGCATATCCCTTGCGTTATCACTGGTAAGGGGGTAATGTAGCGGACATACATGGAAATATAATGTGACAAACAAATTATTTTGTATGTATTAGCTGGTCAAGGTGGCGTACCTTCCCGAGAAATGGCATTAAAACATGTGCATCTCATTTTGACCATCCGTTACGGCTTCAACCCTCCGATCAGGGATCGGGAGTAATAAACTTAATAAACAGTACAGGCAATAAAGCAGGCCTCTAACGGTAGTTCCAGGGCATCTCTTAAAAGTTTATTGTCGACGCCTTTTGGGTACCTTTTTCCAAAAGGCAAAACAAAATATAGACAGTTCATCTCAGCTAGCCTTTTCAATACGTTTGGCACTCTGAGACCGCGAACGATACCACGTTTAGTCATTTTGTATATATTGTAATGTTAATGTAAATACAGTTTAAGTGTACATATAACATCGGCTTCTTATTTCACAAAACACTCTATTCACGAGCTACGCACCCCCAAACCCACCTTGGACAAAATAAGGTCTGAAATGGAAAATGGATGATTCCACCTATGGGTAAGAAGAAACAATGGAAACTTTGAAGGAAATGAATTTTTGTTATGAAATAATTCAAAACAGAAAATTACTTTTATTAGAGAAAGACGAAATTATCTGCAGGCGATGACGATATTTGAGGGCAGTTAGACAGTTTCGAAGGGAAAATAGGAATATCTATTATATGAACGAAACTTGGTTAAATGGAGGATATACCGTTGGTAAAATATCGCAGGATAAACATATAAAAAGCGCGAGGCAAGCTTTCATGAAATTTTTGTCGATAGCGGCTTACTAGCATTTAAATCAAATGGACTGGAGACTATCATGAATACATAAACGGTGATGTCTTTGAAGAATATTTCCAGCAGATGCTAGATCTTATTCCTCCTGGGTCTGTTATAGTCATGGATAATGCCAGCTACCACTCAAGAAAATCCGACAAGATGCCAACGTATTCTTGGAAAAAGAATGGCATCATTCATTGGCTTACTGTAAATAAGAAGCCAATTCATAAAGATATGCTGAAAAAGGAGCTACTGGAGATTGTAAGGTTGAATAAACCTCTTTGTACGAAATTTGTTGTCGACAAAATCGCTTCAAAACGACATATAACGGTAATTCGCCTTCCTCCATATCACTGTGAATTAAACCCCATAGAATTGGTGTGGGCGCAAGTAAAAGGTTTGTAGCAAGGCATAACACCACTTTTAAAATGAGAGCTGATGGAAACCTCTTGCAAGAGGGAATACGAACAGTTAATTGTGGAAAATGGAGTAAGTGCGTCGAACATGTGATTGAAATCGAAGAAAGAATGTGGGCAGCTGATAACATGCTAGAAAACAATGTAGAGCTCCTTATTATTTCTCTGGACCCCAACGACGATAGTTCATCGGACTACTCAGAACATGATGACTAAAATTTAAAAATGAAGTTGTTGTATTGAACATAGTAGATTTTTTTTATAAATATTAATATTTATTCCAATTTATCTATTTTCATACTATTCTTACTTCTATATAAGTTTTTATCTACTTAATATTAGAATAATTAATATCTCAATTATCTACCTACCTTTATAATCATAATTTAGTATAATTATTAGTATACTTATTATTCTAATAAACTACCTGTAGTAACGCCGCTGTCACATTGCTTTCATTCGCCAAACTCGCCTTTCTATTGTATGCAAATGAGGGTGATCCTAGTTTAGGACCGATTCGGGGTGTGTAGGTCTTAAAGATCTGAAATACGGGGTTTTTAAAACTATCATTGCAATTTACCTGATATTTACAATGCAACCTTTAAGTTGTCCATCCTGCTTGATGAGTCCTGTCATTGCAAATTTACATTTTACTCCTCTCTCGCATTAAGCAACAGAGTATAGGAGAGCGAAATGTTCCTTTCCGTGTGACAAAACATATACAGGGTGTCCGGAAATTGCAATAAAAAATTTTAAGGTATGATTCTACATAAAAATATATGAAAAAATTCATATTAACATAGGTCCGGAAATGCTTCCAGAGGGAGCTACAGGCCCTTGAAGATGGTGTCATAAAGGTGGTTTTTATTTAATTTATTAGGATCTACTTACAATACAGGAATTAACTTCTACGTATAAGTTAGATTGATTGGAGGTCACTTTTTGAAAATATTAGGTGACCCATATTGCAACCAGTGGCGTGAGAACAAAGGGGTGGTTAGTTATTTAGGGTCATATTTTTTTTCGCCGAGTGTATTTTCGCTATCTTTTAAATAAATTATGATTCTTTGAACATTTTTACGTAAAAAAGGTTTCCTTGGTATAAAGTCGTATAGTCGTCAAGATGAACGGACTTAAAAGGACGACTGGATTGCGTAAATACAGTAAACAGGCTATGTAATAAAAATAAGAAGATGCTTGAATACTATTTTAAAATGTAGTTATTGTTTTACATCCATTGCCAAAAAGAAAAACGCATTTACTGGTACCTACTACATTGGGTACATTTTTAAATTCACCCGTGGATTCCACCAAAAACTTCATTTAAAAATGTAACGCATAGGATACCAAGCGCTTCGCAACAAATCATAGTTGGCTTAATTCAAATGCATTTCAACTTGTTAATTAAGCAACTTCACTTTGTCACTTTTTGAAGTTTTAGTTGAACAACCCGTTATTGTGACTTGTGTGTTTTTACTATTTAAGAATTTCACTAAAAAGCTGAAAAATGAATAATTACTCATTTCAAGAAATGGCACAAATGCATTTTCTGTATGGAAAAGCAAATGGTAACGCTCTCGAAGCGCGGAGATTATATCGAGAGACGTCCCTGACAGGCAAGTTCTATGCATTCAATTTTCCATTAATGTACATAGAAGATTTTGTGAAAAGGATCTTTTAAACCCGACCACGTACCATTCGAACTGTCGAAGCTGAAGAGAGAGTTCTTGAAATAGTCGCAGGTAATCCAGGGATAAGCATTAGAACGCTAGCTACGCAAGAAGGCATTCCAAAGAGCTCGGTTTTAGAAATTTTGCATGAACAGTGTCTCTACCCATACCACATTCAAAGAGTTCAGGCTCTAAAACCCGAAGATTTTGAACCCAGGATGCAATTCTGTCGATGGCTAAGACAAAAATGGCACCGAGATCCCGACATTGTAAGTAAAATAATTTTCACTGGTGAGGCCGGATTTACTAGAGACGGAATTATCAATTTCCATAATAACCACGTATGGGCAGACGAAAACCCACATGCGATTTTTGAATCAAGGCACCAAGAAAAATTTTCCATTAATGTCTGGGCGGGAATATTTGGGGACTATGTAATAGGGCCCTACATTTTAACAAAAAGATTAAACGGTAAATCATACTTAGAGTTTCTACGAAATGTGCTATAAGACCTGCTTGATGATGTGCCTTATGCTCTAAGGACAGATATGTACTTCATGGAAGACGGGGCTCCACCACATTTCAGTCTTAGTGTGAGGGCACATTTAAATGAAGTTTATCCTGAGCGATGGATAGGACGAGGGGGCCCTGTAGCTTGGCCACCTCGTTCTCCAGATCTAAATCCATTAGATTATTTTTTATGGGGTTACCTGAAATCCTTAGTATACGAAGTACCAGTTTGCAGCATTGAAGAATTAGAGCAGCGGGTGTTTGCCTGTTGTGAAGTTACAAGAAACAAACCTGGTATTTTTAGAAAAGTTAGAGGATCTATGAGAAAACGAGTTCGAGGATGCATTGAAATGAACGGAAATCATTTTCAACACTTATTATAAAATTTATAATAACATTGAAAAATATTTAAAAATTTAGGGACAGCGTTGTTTATTATTTTGTTATTGATTTGTTGGTATTTTTATTAATAAAATTATTATTCAAAAATAAATCTGAGCATTAAAGTCCGTTTATCTCGAAAACGGTCGACTATACGACTTTATACCAAGGGAACCTTTTTTACGTAAAAATGTTCAAAGAATCATAATTTATTTAAAAGATAGCGAAAATACACTCGGCGAAAAAAAATGTGACCCTAAATAACTAACCACCCCTTTGTTCCCACGCCACTGGTTGCAATATGGGTCACCTGATATTTTCAAAAAGTGACCTCCAATCACTCTAACTTATACGTAGAAGTTAATTCCTGTATTGTAAGTAGATCCTAATAAATTAAATAAAAACCACTTTAATAACACCATCTTCAAGGGCCTGTAGTTCCCTCTGGAAGCATTTCCGGACCTATGTTAATATGGCCGATACAGAACTCCGCAGATCGACAGGTAAGAGGATTAAAAATGTATGAGTCTCCGCAGGTCATAAAATGTTGCCCTCTTGGTAATAGTTGAAACTCCGCATATTGATATTTAAAATTTTTTTTTATAAGTAGATCGACTCAAAAAGGGCTGGTAAATAATTGGCCGGTGACCTTAAAAAAGGCGAATTGAACCAAAAAGGTGGATTAGATGCCGTGTTCTCTCTCTCTCTCTCTCGGAGCGTCACAACCCTTCGTGGGTCTTAGCTGCATCTACGACTCGTCTCCATCCATCCCTGTCCAACGCAACCTCCATCCAGTCCCGTACTCCCAAGGTTTTTGCATCCTATCCGATATTGTCCCTCCATCTGAGCCTTGGTCTTCCTAAAGGTCTCTTGCCTACTGGGTTTTCCTCCCATATCCTCTTGATAAGACGTTCATTCGGTGATCTCTGTACGTGTCCGGCCCATTTGAGCCTCTGTGCTTTTATTTCGTTTACCAAACTCGCACCTTTGTACAAGTTTTTGAGCTCTTCATTTGTTCTTATTCGATATTGACCCGTTTTCTCCTCTATTGTAGGCCCATAGATTTTCCGCAACATCTTTCGTTCAAAGCGTCTTAGTACTAGTTCGTTCTGCTTTGTCATTGTCCATGTTTCCGAACCGTACATAATAATTGGCTTGATTACTGCCGAATATATCCGTATTTTAGAGTTCCTAGATATCAGTCGGGACCTAAACAGGTCCTGCAAGGCAAAAAAACATTTATTGCCCTTTTGTATTCTTGCTTTTATTTCGGTGCTGATGTCGTTATCCGATGCTATAACTACCCCTAGGTACTGAAACTGGTCCACGCATTCGAAATTGTAGGTGTCCATTGTTATGTTTTGTCCTATTCTGTCCCTTCCTGCTCTCCGTTTGACATGCATATATTTGGTTTTGTCCTCGTTGATCGTTAATCCTACCTTCTTGATATCCTTCTCTATGTTCATGAACATTTCTTTTGTTTTAATCGTACTGTTTCCTACCGTATCAATGTCGTCGGCATATGCCAGTATCATTTCCGGGCCCATATTTTTAAATATTTCCAGACCAATATTCGCTTCCTTGATAGCCATGTCCAGCACTATATTGAAGAGCAATGGCGACAAGCCATCGCCCTGTTTTAGGCCATTGTTGATGGAGAATGTTTCAGTGTTGTTCTTTCCTATCCTAACCTTGGCTTTGGAGTTTTCTATGCATATCTTTGTTAAATTTATGATCTTTTTCGGTACCCCTATGCCTTCCAACGCTTGCCAGATATTTTCCCTTGTGATGCTATCGTAAGCCTGGCGGAAATCTATAAACAGTTGGTGGACCTCTCTGTTAAACTCCCAGCTTTTCTCTAGGAGCTGTCTTATGGTGAATATTTGATCTGTTGTTGATCTCTTGGGTCGGAATCCGCATTGGTAGTCCCCTAAGTTGTCTTCTGCATATGGGGATATGCGTCCTCTTAGTACATTTGATAGCACCTTGTATGATATATTTAGCAGGATTATTCCCCTATAGTTTTTACAGGCCAGCCGGTCTCCCTTCTTGTGAATGGGGATGATGATACCCTCATTCCACTCCTCGGGTAGGGTTTCCGTTTTCCATATGTTTTTCAGTAGCTCAAGTATGGCAGTATATAGATGTTCTCCATATTTTATGCATTCCGCCGTTATGGAATCCTCACCTGGGGCCTTGTTATTCTTTAATTGGTTTATTGCCCTTTTAATCTCCTCTAGTGTGGGTTCTGGTACATTCTCCTCCGCTCTTTGGTATACCTTCTTCGTGTTCCTAGAGACTGTGTCTATGTTTAACAGGTTTTCGAAGAATTGTTTCCATGTTTGTATTACTTCTTTTTTGTCCGTTATTAGCTCGTTGTTTTCATTTCTTAAGATGGTGGTCTTCGGTATGTAGCCTTTCCTTATATCTTTTACTTGTTTGAAAAAGTTTCGGCTGTTTGTTGTTCCTGCCTCACTTTCTACCTTCTCTATTGTTTTATTGTAGGCTTCTCTTTTCTTCCTTCTTATCTTCCTTCTTGTCTCCGCTCTGAGGTCGTTGAATCTTTGAATGTTTCTGTCACTTGGACATTGCAGCATTTGTATTCTGGCCTTGTTTTTGGCGTCTAGAACCCTTTGGCATTCTTCGTCGTACCAGTGTTTTCTTCTTCTGATATTTGTGTTTTCGCCTAGGACTCTTTCTGCCGCGTTGATTAATGATGTTCTGATCTGTTTCCAGTGCTCCTCTACATCCGCCGCCTCTTGTGTGACATTCTTCTCAAGTTGTGTTTCTAGTTCTTTTTGGTATTCGTGCCTGCATGTTTCATCCTGGTTTAGTTTATCTGCGTTCCACCTTTTTGGGGCTGATGTTTCTTGTCTTGTTATGGTTCTTTTAATCCTTGCTCGTACCTTTGCCCGTACCAGGAAGTGATCCGTTCCTGCGTCTGCTCCTCTTTGGCTCTTTACGTCTATGATGTTTCTAATGTGTCTCGTGTTCGCTATTACATGATCTATTTGGTTTCGTGTCTTCCCATCATTGGATATCCATGTCTCTTTATGGATGTTTTTGTGCGGGAACATTGTCGAGGCAATCCTCAGGTTATTGGCCGCTGCCAGGTTGACCAAACGTTGGCCGTTGTCGTTTGACAGTTCATGGAGGCTATGTCTTCCAATATGTGGTCTAAACGCTTCTTCTCTTCCAACCTTGGCGTTGAGGTCTCCCAGAATGATTAACATGTCCTGTTTAGGTACCGAACTTATGGTTTGTTCCAGTTGTTCGTAGTATTCGTCTTTAACCTCTTCTTCTTTGTCTTCGGTTGGCGCATGTGTTGAGATAAGTGTATAGTTGTACCATCTACCTCTGATTCTAAGTGTAGATATTCTGTTATTTACGGCACGAAAGTTCTTCACCTGTCCCAATGCCGTGTTAGCGCTGTTTAACCAATATAAGTCTATAAAAGGGGTAAACAATTAATAATAATATTCCCCGGTGAACTTGAAAAAGGCGAATTGGAACCAAAAAGGTGGATTAGATGCCGTGTTAGCGCTGTTTAACCAATATAAGTCTATAAAACCTTATACCTGCGCAAGGATTCTGCGGAATCTCATAGGCGGATTAAGAGCAATAATTTTATGATGATAGACTAATCATTACCTGTATCTGCGGAGTTCCATGCTGCCCGTTAATATGAACTTTTTTTCATATCTTTTTATGTAGAATCATACCTTAAAATTTTTCATTGTCATTTCTGACACCCTGTATAGCACAGTTTCACATTTGCCGTATAAAATGTATGTTTTTGTGCTAATTCTTATCTATCGTTGCCACAGTGATTAAACATAATCTACCGGTTGTGAAAAAAGTCTGGAATATTGCAAATATTCCAAAAACTACTAAACATACTTACTTTTTTGGAAATTTGCACGTCAATATAGTTAAGAAACTGTTTTGTTATTCCAAGGTGTGTCCTTTTTAATTTTGTTGATTTGCGATTTTCCAAAACAATACCGGGTGCGTCAACGAAACGGGGACGGAAGATTGCATCCTTATCGAAGAACTTATCACAAATAATGAAAGGGCATGAGGTCTGAAATTAAAAGTGATATATTTTTAAAATATTTTACATTATGTCTCAAAAATGTGAGGCGAACTAAACTTGTATTTCTTAAATGGAACACCCTATATCCTACACTATTTTTGGATTCTACATGAAAAATAAGTGCATTATAAGTCTAAACTTAATAGTTTCCGAGATATCGACTATTGAAAAATTACATTTTTGAACTTTGACAGCTTTTAGCTCTTTAACGGTACGTCTTAGAGCAATACGGCTTACATGTCCCTATCTTGCTTTTTTATTATCTTCCCAAAAATGTAAACTTTTGTTAAACCGGATATAACTCGAAAGCCGGAAATATGGTACTTCCGGTTTAACCGGAAATTTGTATTTTTAGGAAGATAATAAGAAGTAAAATAGGGGAATGTGAGCCGTTTTGCTCTAAGACATACCGTTAAAAGCTAGAAGCTGCAAAATTTAAAAATGCCATTTTTCAAAAGTCTATACATATCTCGAAAACTATTGTGTTTAGACTTATAATGCACTTATTAAAAACTAATTGTTGTTTTATGTAGAATTCAAAACTATTGTAAGATATACGGTGTTCTATTTAAAAGAATACAAGTTTTGTTTGCCTCACTTTTTTGAGCCACCCTGTATAATGTAAAATATTTTTAAAACATGCCACTTTTAATTCCAGACCTCATGCTGTTTCAGTTTTTTTGATAAGTTCTTCGATAAGGATGTAATCTTCCGTCCTCGCTTCGTTGGCGGACTCGGTATATTCAGTAGTTTTTGAAATACCTAATAATCCAGAATTTTTTGACACTGTAGATATAATTTAAGCAACATTTTTGTTTTAAAATCCTTTGATCTAGGTTATAAAAAAATACAGTAAATGTACAGGTTACCAATATATTTTGACGTGTCTGTCTATTGACCAAATTTCAAGAAAAAAAAACATTCACCTATAGGTATACTATATACGAAGTCAATCGGAACAGCAAAAAACCGAAATTCGGGTTATAGCCGGCAACTTCTTTCAGAAGCATGGGCGGCTATGAATGGAAAATATTTTACCACATTAATTAATTTTTATTTCGTGTATACAAAACCAATTGGAAGAACATGAAAACTATTGAGGTCGGCATTGTGGGCAGCATTTAAATTATTTCCAACTTATTCTCAATAATTTTCATATAACTACACGGATCTATTTTTTTAAAATCATATAAGTATAGTGATGATAAGAAAACACTTAATACCCGTTTATCATTATATTTTATTTTATGTGAATTTGATAAAAAGACAAAATTCACTTTGCGAATTTCCAGAGCTTGAATCCGTATTTGGGGATATAATAATGGGATCAAATACAATATTTATCCTGCTTCTGTATGACTTGCTGGATACATTTTATCCATATACCACTGTCGTTTACTTGATCAACAAATATGCTTATATTTTCAAGTACAAAAGCATTGCCAGTTGACGATTGGTTATATTTTCTCAGTTTGTTCTTGACTTCAGCCCAAATCATCTCGATTGGAATAAATATACAGTAATAGGGGAGGAGGCGTAAAATAGTATGAACATGTGCTTCGCATACTTTGTCGATTACATATTCCTTTTTAAAGTTCTCTTTTTTTTACAGCTTCCTATAAAATCTTTTTTCTAGCATTTTGAGGAAATTTCTTGTTTCTACTTTCCAAGAATTTCATCCTTCTTCGTGCTACTGGTAGGAAGTTTGTTATGTAGACGCGAATGATAGGATGCATTGTCCATATCAATGACAGAATTGGGGGATATATTTGACAGTAATTGTACAATAACTTCAATAAATCATTTTTCGAATAGACTGGCGGTCATATCTTTACGGTAGTCAGCCGATGAGTGCTTATTATATATATTTTTGGCCAACAACAATAAAGCGTTAGGAACAAAACCCTTAGTATTGCCTGCGTGTAGTATAATAACTCGTTTACCGCGAGATTAAGGTCCATATAGTGTGCACTTATTACCATCATCCACCCAACCATATACACTATCTCCCTCTTTAATTGGCGATATACCTTAGGGGAGGGTGGGGCAAGACGGGGTAGTTAAGGATTGATTTACAATAAAACACTAATTTTCAGATTTACAGATACAAATTATTTATTAAAGTAAGCACTGCTAATATAACTTTGGAATTACAGAAAAATAAAAACCGTTATCTACAACGTTTAGCAGAAAAAAACGAATTTACGAAAAAAGTCATTTTTCCCCATCTTGCCCCATAGGCGGGGTAAGACAGGGTATCCCATGGGGCAAGATGGGGAATTAGGGAATGGTATTAAGAAAATATACACTTAATGTAATAAGATTACCACTTAAAGTGAAAAATTCTAAATTAACGTAATAATAATGTTAACAAAAACACTCCAAAGAGAAATATTTGCGAGAACATTTGGTAAATTATTATAAAACAAAAATTTAAGTGTCCTAATTTTTTATTAAATTATGGACAACACAATGCACATACATGGGTAGCTTCGTCGTCCTCATCTTCAACTCCGGCACAGCTACAATGAGCCCACTTACCACACGTTTCACAAGTTATTCACCCCTCTATAGATTTTAATTTAAACATTACAGTAAAGGCATGGAGTATTGTCGGTTTCATCATTGCTTTCATGACTTTGATCAGAGGAATCTTTTCTAAAACGTTTTGCTTGCTTAGCACTTTTCTTAACCTGTTTTAAAACCTGCTTTCCATTTTTCAATTTAAATAATTCTTTTTTCTGTTTTTCCGCCAGTTTTTTTTGCCTATCGTCTTTTCTCTTTTCTTTTGCTTGCTCTGCTTCAAGTTTCTTCCTTATTTCTTCCTCTAATTCTGACTTGTACGGCGAAGAGGTAATGATTGCAGTCTTTCCTCTTTTTCTAGTCACTCTTTTTGTCTGTGTTGTTATGGGTACTGGTATCAACTGCTTGGGACTCGCTTCTGAAAATGTGGTCTCTCGAGTGCCTGTAGCTCCTTGAGGGTTTTGTTGTGGCCAAAATGAACAACCGGGCTGAGGAGTGTTTGTGTTATTAGTATTTGACGATTGTATGTTTGTGACTGGATTCTCATTAGCTTGTATTTGTGTATCCGTGTGATCTTCAGAGTTAGGAGTGTGAGGCGGTATCGGCATGTTAATTTTAATTATTGGGACGTCAGTGGTTTCAGAAGCAATAAAGTCACTTTCGGTGAATACAGAGAAATCGAATGGCCAAATTCCGCATTTTCTGAAAGCATTTACTGATGTAGCCATGGTCGCTGCCTGTATAAAAGCTTTTCCGAACAACTCGGCTACTTGCCTGCTTGACACTACAAGTCCAGGATTAGACCGTAGCCACGAACTCACAGCTTGGTCATAATAAGTACTCAAAGGCCTCATAAAGCCCACGTCGAGTGGTTGAAGCCGGTGAGTTGTATGAGGCGGAAACGCGATGATCTCTACTCCATTTTCTCTAGCCATATTTATTAAATTAATGTTTTTAATATGCGTTGCATGTCCGTCAAGGAGCAGAAGCACAGGACGTTCTTTTGTTGCTCCACTGAATACAATGAACTTCTTGAACCATTCTAAGAACAGTTCCGTGCGCCATGTGGAGCATTAGCCATCAGTTCCGGTTTCATTCGCTTCCGCGGAAACACCATCATAACTGGCATATAATGCCCTGTTGCATTGAAACAAACCTCCACTGTGATAGTAGCTCCCCTTTCCGCTGAAGATAATGCGCCAACTTGTTTCCTCCCTGTTTTTGCTATGATCTTGCATCTGCTTTTCGGAACGATGGAGACACCAGTTTCGTCTGTATTATAAACTCGCTCAGCAGGAATATTTTTCTCATCGTATACTTTGCCCAATAGCTTAAAAAAATTGTCGACGGCAATTTTATTAAAACCAGCAGCTCTTGCAGCTGAAGTGCTCTCCGGTTTTCTAATGGAAAATTTGGGATGGCGCTTTAAGAACCCTAAAAGCCAATCTTTTCCGGCCTTTTCATTCTTGGCACTAAAGGAATGTATTTTATTATTTCTTACCGCCAATTGGTAAGCTAAAGACTTAAGGTCGCTAGTCGTAAGTCCAAAGAGTCTACTTTCCATGTCAATTATATGGTTTACCATTTCGGCTTCCTCGTCTGTGGAAAAAATGGTTGTCTTTGGGCCTAGGGGTACTTTTATACTTCGCACCGATCCGGCAGTTTCTCGAGACAATTTTACCTTTCTTTCTAAACTTTTCTGCGGAACATGAAAAGTTTTAGCGGCTAAATAATAACCTATTTTTCCCTGTAAAACAGCGGAAATTGCATTCTTTATTTGTTCTTCCGACCATGCCCCTCTATCAGTTTTTCGAACATAGTTTCTCACCATTCTGAAACAATAACAATAATAACAACAATAAATAAAAATAAAAATGTTCGGGGCAAGACGGGGTACCCCATCTTGCCCCGCTGCTGAGTACCCCATGATGCCCCTTCAGGTATTCTCACACAAAATGCAGCATTTAGGAAAAAACGGTTAGCAAAAATTTGAAAACTGATCCTTACCTTAATGTCTACTTTATACCGCCTCATCAACAGCCCAAGCGGACACAATTGAAAATTAATTATAGTTTTAAACACGGACGAAAAACAGAAAAGAAATAATAGCAAAAGACGTATAAGCTGAATTTTATGTGCTTAAGCAGGGACGCGACCACTTACTTCGACGACACTTCAGCGACTGAGAGAAGCAGGTTGACCCCGTGTATGTGTGTGTTCGTCTCGGTTTAAATGCGTTCAATTTAAAAGAAAGTGGGGGTACCCCGTCTTGCCCCACCTTCCCCTAATTTTACATAAATATTCTTGCGCTATGCTACGATACGAGACGATTCCATTATACCATTCTTTTGTTCAATTTCTTGAAGCCACAATCTAGCAAAATACTACGTAAGGTGCCCAAAGATTTATATTCATAATCAGAATAATCCCGTAACTTATCCCGAATAATTTCTAATGTCGGGACTTTGTTTTTCTCGTCAAATTGATATACAACTCTGCGTATAATTTCTTTGTCACCCTTATCAACTTTTTTAAGTTTCTGATTAGCTGTTTTTCGCTTTACGAAATGGTCGATAATAACTCCTGCTCTATTTACTGTGTGAATTGTAGTTCGAGCAAGTTTATTGAGCTTACAAATCCTTTTTAATATTTCGTTTTGGGAGGTCCTAGCACTTTCACTTTTTAAGTAGGTGTAAATATTTAAAATATGACTCTGAGTTTGAACATTTAAATCTTAATTACAAAATTCCAACGGCTCCGCCATGGAATCGGCTTCCACATTGTTCGTTTCATTATAAGAAACATCAAAAGGTCTTCACAATGCCATCTTGATTAAATATTTAAATAACAACATTATCAACAAGAACGGTAACAACAGCAACGGTAACAAGAGCAACGGCAACAACAACAAAATAACTTAGAAAGCACTACACTCGGGCATACTCTTAAGATACTTTCTAAAATTTCCAATGACGAATAAAAGAATAAACTGAATTTACTTCCCCATATTTTAATAATTAAACTACACCACTGTCAGGGGCAATAGGTAAAAAAACCCAGTGGAACAGACATTTTTTAGGCATCATTTTATTGTTTTCTCCACCAAAATTATTTCATCAACTAGAATAGGCCGGCGGGGAACGCGTGGACGAGAAATATTCATACGCAGTCTAATCATAATAAAATTAGGGCATTTTTATTTAAAATTTATTGGTAAACTTAGCAGACCCGGTACATGATCCTTTTTTTTTAGCTGTTTGAATTGACTTCGTATAGACTATAATATAAATTTATCAATTCTATTTTTCACAAATAAATTACTACGAAATAAAAAATACAGAAATGTAGGGTTAATTTACTGCTTAGTTTAGGAAATAAATTTGGGTTTACAAAATTGTAATTTGCAATCTAGGCATTATACAGGGTCCTGCGTCTCACCCCCATATTTTATAGCTAAGTTTTTACTAATTAAGTGAGGATTCTGACATTTTCCAGACTTTACCTATATCCTAGGGCGCATTTCAGAAAAATATTTTTTTATTTTTCAGGGTGTTCCAAAAAAGTGTGACCTCATGATGATAATATATTTTTTTAGAGTGACCATGGCGAGAAAATTAAATTGTTGAGTCAAACAATAAATGTTTCATTCGAGAGCTTTGGTACTTTCAATGCAAGCAATGTTTTTTAGAGTTGAATGGATCATTTAAAAATGCTAAATGTTATTTCTTAAATTAAGAGTTATTAGCTATATATTAAAAAATCCGAAGATAGTTACAAGAAACTAAAACAATTAAATCAAAATGATTATTTAAAATACAAGTTTTATTGCTATAAATTTACGAACTGTCCACTTAAAGGTTTTACTTAATTGAATTAACATTTTCTAAATATTGTAATGAAAACTTTAGGCTTTTGATTTGACACTCTGACATCGTCGAGTAAAAGTGTTTGGTTGCTTGATTTAAAGTTTTTTAAATGTTGGATTAACAGTTACAAAATAATTACCAAAAAACTTTTATTTTGTCGGTTTAACAGAAGTATTGAGTCGAAAATGGTTTAAATTGAATAAACAATTTTGTTGAAATACAGTAATATCTTTCAATAGCGACCACCCTCGGGGAATCAAATGTTGGTCGGTTAACAGGATTAATAGAGACAAATTAAAACAACTGCTCTACATTTTACAGTGTTTATTAATAAGTATCTACAAATATATAAATAATTTTAAATATTTTTTCTTTATTTATCAGAACTAAAATTTATTAGATGAAGCCAATTTACCAATAAGTATAATGAACGTGCATAATAACATATACAGGGTGTTCATTTGAAAACTTCCCACCACGGATTTATCGAAAACCACTGATTAAAAAAAAAACGCCGAGACACGTCAAAAGATTTGCCAAAGGGGACAACTTTTTAACCAAAAACTACTTCACCCCCTTTTACCCTCTGCCCCCCGGTCATCCCCTTAAAAATTTTAAATGACAAGGGGTATCAAGTAATAGCTTGTATGAAAGGTCTTTCAAAGTGCTTTATTTTGACGTTTAATTTTTTTAAAATCGGTCGATTCGTTTTCGAGAAAAGTAGAAAAATCTTTATTTATCTTAATTTGTTCAGATAGAAAAAAAAACACACGAAAATATCACTTTTTATTTCAATAAGTGTTCAAAATGTTGCCCGTTATTGGCCAAACAATGATATAGGCGATGTTCAAATTCCTGACGGACATTTTCAGAAACATGTTGTGGGAGATCATGGCAGCTTTCGATGATGCGTTGACGAAGTTCATCCAAACTTGCAGGTTGGGGAGTGAACACAATAGATTTCAAATGGCCCCATAGAAAAAAGTCAGGTCTATTTCACACGTCTTATAACTTTAGAGCTATCTACACCGACTAAAGCCACAGTATATGCCAACATCACAAAAGCTAATGGCCATTATCAGAGTTAAACTATTAGCTTTTGTGATGTTGGCAGATACTGTGGCTTTAGTCGATGTAGATAGCTCTAAAGTTTTAAGACGTTTGAAATAGACCTGACTTATTATGTGAAAACTAGTAATTATTATTAGTATTTTAGCTTTAAGTATAAAATTGTTAATAATGTTCACATTTTAATTACAATCTATATTTTATACATCGCGTTTCTGTTAACTTGGTTCATGGAATCTTCTCCTGTATTCAGGAGTGTATTATACAATGTACTGTATGTTTGCTTTGAAATTTTTATTTTTTAAAATAATCAGAAATTAATGATTGCTTCAAATTTTTTGTTTTATTTTTATGAAATTTAGATTCACTTAACAGCAATTGAGAAATATTTGTAGACTTGTCAAAATTGTTAACATTATTAAAAAGGTTTTCTAAGTCTCTCAAACTTGCGCAGGCTTTAGATAGGTTTGATATTTTCGACACTGGAGTAAGTTCAGATTCCTCTTCCTCTGTCTCAGAGTTGGGAGTAGTTTCATCCGTTTCTTGGATCTCTTAAATACACTCGATGATAGTCAATTCTGCACTTTCTGTTGGCAAATCGTTATCAATAGAGATGTTGTTTCAAGTTCACAAATGTGTCCTTAATGTTAGGAAACAGTTGTATTACACATAAATCCGGCTTTCATAAAGCGTTTTCTTATTGTCACTGGGGACAAATTGAGCCAGGCCACCGAAACCCATAGCAAGGCGTTGGTTATGGTAATATCAATTTCGATTTCTCGAAGAGGACAACCACTGTCTATGTCACATGTTAAAAGCCTCTTAATAAGGTAGCTTCTGTAGTGCATTGTAAAATTGTGAATAATGCCTTGGTCCAAAGGTCGGCAACGTCGGCGTCTGGTAGTAATGGGCGAAAGAAAAATAAGTTTAGTATTATCCAGTGTAATTTTGAGATAGAACGTTGCATTATCCAGAAACAATACCACTCTTCTATTCTGCTTCTTCATCTTGGTCATCAAATCTGTAAAGCCATGTTGTCATGATGTCTGTTGTCATCCACCCTTTTTTTGTTCGAGAACCATTGGAGAGGTAACTTATCGATATGTGCATGAAAACATTATAAGTGGTTCTTCCTTCTCACCTTTCATATTTGCCCAAAACAGAATTGTAAATCGTTGGTTTGCTATTTTTTTTTCCAAGCATACTTGTCATCTTTCAATGCATATGTTATCGCTGGCAGTGCACGATAGTAGAGACCTGTCTCATCTGCATTAAATATGTCCCTTGGGGCATAATCCTTCAAAATGGTTAATAGCCTTTCTTTCCAAGCAGTTACGGCTTACAGGTGATTTCTAATAAACACTTTAGCTTTTTTGGATTCAAACCAATTAATAAGGGTGGGAGGTAGATTGGAAAATGCTGATATTTCATTTGATCAAAAGCGTCCATATCTTCTCACAACAATATAGTAGCGATTATGTTAAAATCTGATCATTTGAGACTCGAACACGCGGGTTCTCAGTCAGTGCTTAAGATTTTTAGATCACGGCTCTGGCCATTAAACGGTTTACGAGAAACAAAAAAAGTAACAAGAAATCGTATAACATGTATTCGATTTTAAGCTCTTCCAGCACAACAAATTGTGGCAGATCTTCCTAAGGATAGAGTTCAAGCGGCACGAGCTTTTCAAAAAGTAGGAATCGATTACGGTAGGTAGCCCTTTCCTTATAAAATCTTCACGGTTAAGGAAAGCTTCTTATATCAAGCGTACATCACTATTTTTGTATGTATGCCAACAAAAGCAATTCATATTGAACTAGTGACCAGTTTGTCAATTGAGTCATTCGTAATGACACTAAAAAGGTTTATCGCCCGTCGAGGTTATACTACTATTACCTACAGTGATAACGCCACGAACTTTCAGGGCACAAACAATCAGGTATACAAGGTGTTCTTTAACAATTCACAAAATTGTAAACAATTCTTGGATTATCTCTCGCACAGTGAAATTCAATGGAAATTTATTCCCTCTGGAAAGGACGGCAACGTTACAGTTATAAAGTTAAAAACCGCTACAAGTGTTTTCAGTTTAGTTAAATAGTATAGGATTTTAGGTTACACGCAAATAGGTCCGTGTTGCCGCATTTAATGTTTTTTTAGATCCTTTGCGTACAACGGAAATTTGTCAATGTTTAAGTGTTTAATTCCAGGTTTCCCGCCTGTTTTGGCGTGGTAGCTTGCCGTAAAAGTTACTGGGACTGTGGCTGAGTCCTTGGGGCAACCCCAAACATGTCAGTGAGCTTGCGTCTTTGTTCGTTTTGTTGGCCCTTTGTCTTTAGTTAGACATCGTAACGATTGTGGAAGCGGAGGCGCTTAACAAATTTTAACCTCTTAAGCACTAGATGCACTCCTAGTTACTAAACTAAAGAGTTCGGATGTCCTGGTAATATCTCATTGTTTTGGCTTCTAGGTCTGGTGTAAGAGCTAGTCCGACTTTCTGCATCTGACCTCTGCCACTTCTTCTCTTCGAAGAATGTTTATATTCATGTCACCAAGAGCAATGCATTTTTTAATTTTGTTAAATTTACCAACATCTCATCAAACAGGTTTAAGAAACAATTACTAGACAATAATAAATTATTAGATGCGACAACTTTATTTTGATTGGAACCTAAAATATTTGATTTTCAATTTTTTCTATGATTTTTTCAAATTTAAGTAATTTTTGATAAAAATTCCTACTTCTCCTCTTTCTTTCTCTCTAGTTGCATAGACGAAATTGTAATTGTTTAGATTAATATATTTTTCGTCTTATTTGTATACCCATGTTTCTGTAGCTATTACAATATCAGTTCTCTCTTCAAACGCTAGCATTTCAATTTCATCTATTTTATTTTTGATTGATCTTGAGTTTAGATATATAATTTTCATGTTTTGTACACATACAGCTATGTTTATTAAGAGTAATTAATTCCTTGTTTTGCTTTAATGGTTCTTGTTGGTGCAATGGACAATTTTCACTTAAACCTTCATGTTTAAGTGTTCCTCTGAACAAACAGTTAATTTTTTTTTTGATTTGACATTTTATGCATCAGACTACCCTTTATTTTAAACAAGAAATCACCCCCTTAAGTTTCTCGCATTTGTTTTGAAAAATTTGATTTTCTAATGTAATTAATTTTTCAATAAATATGCGAGATATTGCACGTGGCGACATCTCGTGGCAATCGAGCTATCCACCCAACCAGACCAGCGAGGTCTTATAGAAGACCAACCGCTAAAATGGAACCCGCATAAGCAGGTATCTAATGTTAGGTGGCGCTGAAAGCCAATTGTCGGTTTCTGCGAACCGAAAACGCGATAATGTCGCCACGTGCAATATCTCGCAGATGTATTTATACATTATGTGATGAAGTTCACTGTAGGGTCCCTTTTCTTTTCGTCAGACTCTATAGCCTTGCCGAAGAGCCGATTGAGTCTGATGGAAAGAAAAGGTACAAACTTCTTTCTTTAATTAATTTTTACATATATGTTAATATATTTCAATGCCTATAATTATTCTAAAAGTTCTGCCTCTCTATATTTCTTGCTGGATCTTACGAGTACTAATTTTGGTGAATTTAACTTCGATATTTTAATTAAACAATTTTGATTACGTTTTTCTTAAAGAATGTTTTCAAGGTCTTCTATTTCATCATTTGAGTTTGATTTTATTACTATACCTTCATTTTTTATTTCTTTGATGCCATTAATTCAAGCATTTATACTCATTTTCTTGCACTTCTTAGTTAGCTGATACGTTTGACACTTCTTAGGTTTAATGATCACTACTGGAAGATTTTGTTTTGATATACATTTTTTTTAGACATTTTAATATATTTGAGTATATAATTCTTTTTTTCCTGGAACATTGTCATTTATGCAAACTATAGAGAACAACAGTCAAGTTAGTATAAATATATAACATAGCGTAAAAATCATTAAAACTTCTAAACCCATACAGTATAAGTGAGCATATCAATGAAATTCCTAACTTACTTCATATACTTTACCCTCAATAGAAGCGGAAAAATCATTAAAACTTCTAACCCCTCAGAAATAAATCCGATTGTGATTTTTTTTTAAATGTTATGTTTTATTCAATTAAGTATTAAAAATCAGAAACCTAATTTAATTTTTTTGTAAAATTTCTAACTTTTGGTTTCAAAAAATTATTTTCACCATTACTCATGTTTCTGATTTAGAATAAAAGAAGATAAAAAACACTACGAAAAAAACCATCAAAGTCGGACCAGTTTCTGAGGGTTTAGTAGTAAAAACCTTCATTGACTCTAATATAATAACACTTTTTGAAAATTGTGGATATATGAATCTTTTAAATATTGCATAACCCCTATAACTTGCTTCAAACGTTTTCATAATATCGCTTTATTCCTCATAGTTTGTTATCTGAGACTTCAAAAATAGCATTTTCAGTACGTACATGCAAAGCTGGCCAGTTGGTTTAAACCAGTGCCAAAAAACTCAGATACACACACACAGTACGTACAGGATGTCCAGTTTTCGTATGCTTTCATATATCAGCTAACTTATTATAAAAGATAGAAAGATGGTGTTTGCGGCTTACTGTTCTATTATTTTATGAAACTTTCACTGCCGCAAGTAAAAATTTCATAGCCCTCTCAGTTTCTGACATAGAGGGCGATTTGGAAAAATTGTCATTTTTGACGCTCCCTTGTATTTCGGCTAGTTGATAAGTTATCAATAAGATAAAAATGGGTTGTTACAGAGTTTCTTTTTGTAGAATTCAGTGGCGTAGTTAGTTCTTTTCTACTAAATTTTGTTTTTGGATTGTGACCCAAACTTGTGTTTTTTTTTTTTTTTAAATGGGACACCCTATATATTTCTTTGTCTTATCCCTTATTTTCAAGAGTTTTTTAAAAATATAAAATAGTCCTTATTTGGTTCTTTTACAAAGGGATCATTTTAACATTTTTCGTATAGAAGGCTATCGGCAAATAAAAAACAAAATTAACAACATTATTTTTATTATACAACTTTATATTACTATATAACTTTAAACTAGCAATAAAATAAATATATTAATTTACTAAATTACAAAAATTGCCCGAATTGGGCTACGTTGTACTCTAAACATTTTCGACACACCGTTTCGATTTTTCGCAATGCATTTAATAAAATAATGGGCCTTCCCTGCAAAAGCCTAAATGTTTGATGGGTAGCTTCCCGACGTTGAACAATATTGTGGTATTGTCTCTTATATAACTGATTCTCTATACAGGGTGACGCGGATCTAAATGAACATACTTCAACACAAGACAAAGAATACCTTGGGGGTTCTTAATCACCCATGTATGGTCGTTAGAAAATCCACATGCCATCAGACAATCGCATTCGCAGCACAAATCTTCCATAAACGTTTGGGCAGGTATAATAAATAATAAATTAATTGGGCCGCACTTTTTTGCTGAAAGATTAGATGGAAATCAATATTTAAATTTTTTACAAAACATTTTGCCAGGACCTATGCAGAATGAAAATGCTAACGTGAGAGGGCTCTTTTTTCAACATGATGGGGCCCCACCACATTTTGCAAGGGTTGTATCTGAATTTTTAAATATTACGTTTCCTAACAGATGGATAGGCCGTGGAGGGCCCCATTTATGGCCAGCCAGGTCGCCGGACTTTAATCCTTTGGATTTTTTTTTCTGGGGGAATATGAAAAATTTGGTTTATTCAGAAGAAATCAACACGCGGGAGCAGCTTTTGCAACGAATTATTAATGCTTTTCAGGAAATAAAAAATAACCCAGACGCAATTAGAAAAGCAGTGTCAAATTTAAACATCAGAAGACGAAGATGTGAACAAGCCAATGGAGGGCATTTTGAACAGCTTCTTAAATAACAGTGTTCTGCTAAAGTGCTCTTAAAATTAATTCTTGCTAAAACTTTTTCTATGTATTAGATTTTAAGCAGTCGATTTTAACTTGCAGTTTTGTTATTATTATTATTACTTTGTTATTTGTTGTTGTGTTGTTCCCTAAAATTTAGTCTCGTTAAAACTATTAAACGTTTAGTACATTTATTTTTTTACTTCGGAAGCAGTTTTTGCTTTTTTATTGTTATTTTCTTAATTTCTAATTTCCAAATATGCACCATTTTGAAATTTTTTACAAAACAACCATTTATTCTAATCAAGTGATGGGTGCGGGAACTTTGAAAATTATGCCGTTAGGGTCAATTCTTTATGCTCTTTCCAATAAAAAAATAATATTTTGAAAAAATTGATCTACAGGGTGTTAAAAATGTAAAAATTGAAAATGTCAACTTTTCTTAATACGGGCCTGGAATTTAAAATTTTCTGATACTGCAATTTTAAGCGACAGATAGGTTACAGATGTTGACCCAATATGAAAATTTTATACGGAGTGCATTAAAAAATATGACAAGAACAAAAAATTGCTGAAGTTCATAAAAGACCCTGTATCTTATTAACTATCGACAATTGAACTATCAAAGATGGGTGATTAAGAACCCCCAAGGTATTCTTTGTCTTGTGTTGAAGTATGTTCATTTAGATCCGCGTCACCCTGTATAGGTACCTCATAAAAAAATTTCAACACAGAAGGATCAGGTGATCTTAGAGGCCACCTGACAGGTCCATTGGTAGCAATCCATTTATCGAGAAATGTGGTTTCTAAATATTCTCTTGCTATATGAGAATTGTGACTCGGAGCGTATAGCGTACCGTGGCAGAGGCCAAAACATTTATTTCTTTCTCTTCCCTGTTTTCCATGTTGTAAATATTAGGTCTTGGTTTTTTGAAACATCAGTGCTCAATGATATTGACTTTCCAAAAACTTAAATATGTACCAAAAGCTAATAATAGATAACAATAATGATAGCCCTTAAAAGGAGGGATAGAACAAAGAAATAATATATAAGGTCTTCCATTAAAAAAAAACACAAGTTTGGGTCATAACTCAAAAACAAAACTCTCTAGAAAAAAAAAGTAACTACGACACTGAATACTACATAAACAAACTCTACAATAAAGTAAAATAATGAAAGTTTCATAAAATAATAGAACAGTAAACGTGGAATCACATTATTGTCACGTCACGTGAGTTTACGTGAAGACACATGAACAGTAAATTTGATCCAGCCTGTTTTTACATTGGTACGGATCAACAACAGACACACTATTGTCACTCGGCGCGTTTACGTGAAAGCACGTTATTTCACAAATCTTTACGCGCTCAGAATTCCTGTTTAAACATCAATTTTGTGAAGCGTGAATTTATAAAAATGGAGGAAGTTTTAATTGAGAAAGTGCGACCACACGAATTAATTTATAATAACCGGTCGACAAATTACCGTGACCAAAACATGCGCCAACAGGCTTGGCAAGAAATAGCAGAAGAACTGATATCAACTGGTAAGTTTAGTTAATCCATAGTTATTTATATTGTTTATGTATTTAAACAACAATAATTGTGGTAACTTCAGTTTAGTAAAAGCAGAGTTATTTATATTATATATGTATTGAAACAACAATAATTGTGGTAACTTTATTCGCGTATTCTTCCGCGATAAACAATTTCTGCTTGCCATGGCACTGCTCCAAGAGGGGATATAAAATGTATCTCGAGTTTGAAAAGCTTAGCGTAAAGCGTTTCCTCGTAGTTAATTTAGATTTCGTAATGCTGCATTAGGAGGTAAAGGTTCTGTTTCAGGTTCTGCTACACCAATTATGTCAGATCCCTTGCATAACATATTGTGAAGGCAGCATGCAGCGAGTACCACTTTGTCTACTGTTTTAGGATGTGCTTCTAAAGGTTTTCAAAACACTCTCCATCTCGCGGCTCTTAGTATACCGAGAGCATTTTCAACTATTCGACGTACTTTAGATAAACGATAATTAAATATTGTCTTGGATTCATCTCCTAAAAAATGATGCCGACTGTAATTCCTTAGTAAATAACTTTTTAGTGAAAATGCTTCATCTCCCACTATAACATGTGGCTGAGGAGCGTCTGTTTCAAATAGAGGAATAGAAGGAGGAACCTGCAACTGATTAAACTCAAGCTTTTTGTCAATATTTGAATTAGCAAATACACTTCCATCGCTGTTTCTTCCATATGAACCGACATCAACGGCAATAAATTTATATTCGGGATCCACAAGTGCTAATAGAACAATGGAACGCATTCCCTTGTGGTTGTAAAAACCAGATCCTGCATTAATTGGACACTGTATTTGTATATGTTTTCCATCTATACCTGCAATGCAATTGGGGAAATGCCAAAGTTCTTTGTATTTCGTTGCTGATTTTTCCCACAACTCTCTATTTGATTTCTGTATTACAACGGGTCCTAACTTATTTCAAATTGCATGACAAACTTCATTTACGATTTTTCGTACCGTACTAGAACCTAATCAAAAGTAAAGCCCATGCTTCGATATGGGCTTTCTGTTGACAAAAATCTGAAAAAAAAACTTTAATTATTCTTTCTTTAGTAATCTAATATAAAATAATAGTAATTTCAAAATCCTCATTTATTGGGGTAACAGTGACTTTTTGATGTTATATTTTTATCTTGTTTTTTTTTGTTACAACTGCGGCAGTAAAAATAATATGGGACAAACTACGCCGTTGCTTTTTGAACGCACGAAGCAGACGTCGCACTAAGAAAATTAGCGATTCGGGTAAGAAAAACCTCGTTGGAAATACGAGGGTGGAATGTCATTTCTTCTGCCATTTTCGGTCAGTCGAAACACTGAAAGCAACATCACTGGCGATGTAAATTCTACAGATGATGCTGACGTCGAGCAAGAATTAAACACTCCGCCAGTAGAGGCAGTGGACGACCAACAAGCAAACGAATAAGCTGAAAATACACAAAGACAAACTATATTAAATAGGGATGCAATACCTCCATCATGACTGCAAATTTTAAAGATTGCAAAACGAGGAACACCTTAAGAGTGCTATACTACGCAAAAGAAAATTTGAAGAACGACAGAAACAATCACACGGAGCAATGTCAAGTATGGATGGAACTGATATGTTTTTCATGAGTACGTCTAAAATGACAATAACGTTACCATTTATAGAACAGATCCAAATTAAAATAGTATTAAGTAATGCTGTTCTTGACGCACAAATACGGATGAATCGAATCAGTCAAAATCAGCATCATGAACCGGCATTTTCTTCACACATAAATTCTGAAGAACCTCCTTCGCCCATAATTTATTCGGAGTATTTATCAGCAGGATCAACTTCGACTTCTAACTACACACCATGTGAAGACGCTAGAGGGATTGTCAAGGACAGACCAACATTAGTCCAGTTGACAAATTTTTCATTACTTACAGATAATTAATATTTAGAATAAGTATAAAATATGTTATATGTTACACTCTAACTAATAAGTACTCTACAAAAATATTACTTTTTAATAAAAAAAATAAATTTTATTTTATTAAACAGTAATTATTTATTATTCTTACCTTAAACATACGACCAATTTTTCTCTAGCATCAATTTCTTCTCGAAATTGCGTATTTTGACCTTTAATATTTTCTTTAATAAGATTAAAAAGGTAATCAAAGTCTTCCTTACTCATACGACAGTACATCTAAACGATCTTCATCACCTTGTAATAACTCTTGGAACAAAGGGTAAAATTCACTTTTCTCCCTTCTTTTTAAATTAATATCATGTACCCATTGCCTACTCTTTAGTAATTCAGACGCCGTGACTGCACACGCTGTTTCTATATATTCTTGAAACTCTGAAGATGAATTGAAAGTTTTGTTCAGAGATTTAACATTTTCATGCTTTGTTTACAATCATAGTTTACTGGGTTTTTAGCACTACATTACATCAGCAAGTGGCTTGAGAACAAAGTTCTCACATGTATACATATTTATATGTCATAACATTATAATCTGGTAAGGGACTTTTGTAAAGTACTACCAACTTGAAGTGACAGAAGAAAAATGCATTTCAGTTTCATTAAAATGTTTAGTTCTAAGATTCTTCATTAGATATCATGCCCAAATTATAAATATTTATACCCAAGGCAACGGGTATAAAAAATCTTGTGGTCTCCCTCCTTGAACATTGTTAATAAAAATAATAATAACATTATACTGGTATATAATAAAATTATACATTTTAAGTCGATAGTTTCAAGGTAAACAGAAAAAAAATAATTACCTTTTAACACTTTATTAGTTTCGATTTGTAATTATAATTAGATTTTTTTTTAATTTTTATTTTCCAATGGGATCGATCGGGAATCAAAACGTGCCCGCAAGCCGGAAAGGGTAGCTTTTAACTGTTTGCCGTCGATGTTTTGATAAATTTAACGTGCTTTTAAACCCTTCCGTTATTCGGAGAGCCTTTTTAATTTGGATATTAATGATGAAAAATCAGAAAATAAACCTTTAAAGCACACTGGAGATAAAAAAAAATTGCCAAAAAGTACAAAAAAATAATACATTTAACCCTAAATAAACTACAACTTGAGTCAATTGATATACAGAGAAACAGCGTATATTATTTTTTTTTATTTATTTATTTATTTATTTCTGATCTTAAAACAGTATTGCTACTGGTGTAAAGACTTAATACAAAAGTAACAATTATAGACAATAAAATATCTAACAAGGTATTGCACTTATAAATATCTACTTCATTACAAATCTATCCAATATTAAATTATAACGTCTGTTTAAAATGTAACTTAAGGTTATGACATATTTTGGTGAAACTTCCATTTAGAAAATTTTTAGGAACCTTATTATATGTTTCTATACTTCTTTGGTATGGCGAATCTTGTCCTTTCTTAGTGCGGGAATAATTGTTTCTAATTAATTCTTTGGATCTGACGTTATAGGGATAAAAATTGGCAGAATATTTTAGAACTGTATTTGTTTTGATGGAGTTGTTTTTAACAGTATGTATTAGTTTACATTGTTCAAACTGTTTTAGTTATTTTACTTTCAGAAAAGAATGTGTATCATACAGTGTTTCAGTGGGAGTATAATAATTTAGTGAGTAAATAGTCTTTATAGCTTTATTTTGTAGCCGTTGTAGTTTGATCAAAAGATAATCACTTGCACTTCCCCAGCATGGGATCAAGTGTTTGAAGTGTGGCTCGATGAAGCTGTTATATAGGAGTATCCTTGCCGAATTATTTAGTTCATGAGAGCATCTTCGCATTACTGTCATAAAGATCTTTTCTATGGTGTAATTTTTGTATGTAGGTACTCTTTTGTTATCTAGTAATTGTTTCCCTTAATCCTTATTTTACGCTCTTTTGTACGTTTAGTTTTTTCATCGTTTATTATTTTTGCCAACCTTTCAAAACTTTTTACCGTCTAATTATCAATTTTTTCTGCTTCTTTTTTAATCCATTTTTGTTTGTCAAGGTAATTTTTGCTGATCCACTCATTTTGTATTTTGTCTGTTATTGTTTTGTTAACTTCTATGTACAGGGACATTTTTTTAAGTGTCTCACCCGATTGGTGATTTTCCTGCTGACTATCATAAAAAACAAATTACATATTTCGGAATGATTTTCGATAAGGGAGCCGAATTTAATGTCAAAAAATACATAGATTTACAAATTTGACAGATGAGACGCCATTTTGAATTTTCTTAAATGGCAACCCCCATAAATAACCACACGATTGGATTGCATTTGGCGATCCGATTCTAAAACTATATAGTTGTTGACACCTATTTTCAGCCGTTTCGGAAATACGGGCGTTCCTAATTTGCCTCCATCGATTTTGTCTTTTAAGTGTCTCACCACTTTAATAAATAGACCTTCTAAGCTGAACACCTTAATTTTTTTCACAGTGACATAATTTCGCGTGAGCAAGCGATCTACGCTATAGTCAAATCCGACAGATGTCAAAAAGTGACAGATACGACGCCATTTTGAATTTTTTTAAATAGCAGCACTTATAAATAACCACACGATTGAATTGCATTTGGCGATCCGATTCTAAAACCATATAGTTGTTGATATTTATTTTCACGCGAAATTATAAGGGCTGCCATTTAAAAAAATTCAATATGGCGTCGTATCTGTCACTTTTTGACATCTGTCGGATTTGACTATAGCGTAGATCGCTTGCTCACGGGAAATTATGTCACTGCGAAAAAAACTAGGGTGTTCAGCTTAGAAGGTCTATTTATTAAAGGGGTGAGACACTTAAAAGACGAAATCGATGGAGGCAAATTAAGAACCCCCGTATTTCCGAAACGGCTGAAAATAAATATCAACAACTATATAGTTTTAGAATCGGATCGCCAAATGCAATCCAATCGTGTGGTTATTTATGGGGGTTGTCATTTAAGAAAATTCAAAATGGCGTCTCATCTGTCAAATTTGTAAATCTATGTATTTTTTGAAATTAAATTCGGCTTCCTTATCGAAAATCATTGAGAAATATGTAATTTTTTTATTATGATAGTCAGCAGGAAAATCGCCAATCGGGTGAGACACTTAAAAAAATGTCCCTGTACATAATTTTGTGGTCTGTTATAAAATGATCCTGTAGATTTAATTTACAATGTATGTTTTTATTTGTTACAACGTGGTCTATTATAGACGCCGAATTGTTAGTTTCACGAGTTGCATGTTCTTTACTAATTTTAATTTGAAAATAGAAATCACTCATAAATATTGTATTTTTATAATCATGCGAGTTTTTAAGAAGATCTAAATTTATGTCGCCCACCAAGATGCAACTTCATTTTTGTTATTCAAGGAACTTGTCTAACTCTCTTATAAAATTTTCGCATTTGTTTTGTGGTGGTCTTTAAATCCCGCATATACAGGGTGGTGATAAAGTTTGGAATAATAGGAATATTTCTGAACAGGTTAATTTAAAAAAAAAAAACGCTCAGACACGTCGATTTTTATTTCTATTTCTGCATTTTTTTAGCTGATACTAGAACATACAGGGTGGTACATATAAATGAATTATCACATCAATGTCACTTTTTGTAAATGTATATTATTCTATTTTTTGATTTCACGCAAGATTCTAAGCAGATTTCGTTTATGATGTCCTATACCTATCTTCAACTGTTTACGAATTATTGACAATTAAAAATTAGACATCTTCAATAAAAATAAAAATATAAATTGAATTGTTTGGGCGTTTTTTTTTAAGTTAACCTGTTCACAGATATTTCTATTATTCCCAACTTTATTTTTATTCGTATATATATGGTGTCTCAAAAAATCAGTATCAATTTCAAGTTTGTTTTTATAAACGAAATGACACTTTTTTAAATTTTAAACATATTATTTTATTTAATGAACATTATTTACAATAAAGGAATATGCCTGCCTATTTTAATAAATGTTGGAAGTGGTATCCATTCACAGCTCTACAATGACCCAATCTATCTACACACTCTCTTTGGACGTTAGTAAAAATATCTGGGGTAATTTGCCGTATCGTGGCTCTTATTCTTCTTTTCAAGTCTTCTAAATTTTGTGGTTTATTTTTGTATACTCTCTCTTTAACGTAGCCCCATAAGAAGAAGTCGAGCGAAGTTAAATCGGGTGACCTTGGTGGCCACTCTATTTCGCCCCGTCGGCCTATCACACGATGATAAAGCGTATTGTCCAAATATCTTCGAAAATGTGAGCTAAAATGGGCAGGAGCTCCATTGCTGAAACCAAAGTCTATCATCAAACGTATCTGGAACATCTTGATTTGGAAATAGTGTAATTTAGGCAGGTACAAGTTCTTCCTCTAGAAATGACAGGTATCGTTCGCCATTCAATGTCCCCTCAAAAAAATATGGCCCGATGATTCTATTCTCAACAATTCCCACCCAAACATTAATTTTCTCCCTATACTGCGTATGGCCCTCTCTATACCATTGTGGATTTTCATTTGACCAATAATGAAAATTTTGCTTATTTACTTCCCCATTAAGGCAAAATGTGGCTTCATCAGAGAAAATCACGTTTTTTACAAAATTATTATTATTTTGGCAGATATCCATCATTACCTCACAAAACTGATTCCTTCTGTCCGGATCATCGTCATATAGATCTTGGACTATTTTTATTTTATAAGGACGCCACTTTTCTTTTCTTAAGAACTTCACAATAGCTGAATGATCCACATCAATGTTGTCTTGGTTTGAAAGACATCTAGTACTTGAATGAGGATTTTCTCCCAGCGACATTAAAATATCAATTTTAGTGTCTTCAGGGATGCCTGGTCGTCCTGAACGCGGCTTGTCTCTGACATGTCCAAAATTATTAAATTTATTTATTAATTCACTTACAGTGGCCTGACTGATTGGCTGTCTCTCCGGGTATTTATTATTGAACATCTCACACACTTCTTCTTGCGTTCGAGTTTTATCGCCACAACCAGCCATAATGAGGATCTCGATTCTTTGCGTTTCTGTTAACAACATTATGATAAAATAATACAAAATAATGAAATAATCACAAGGCGTTTGTCAAAAAAGTGAATTAGAATGACATCAAATAACATCACTATGAACGCCAGATATTGGTAACCATGCTAACGTCCAAAGAGAGTTTGTGGATAGATTGGGTCATTGTAGAGCTGTGAATGGATACCACTTCCAACATTTATTAAAATAGGCAGGCATATTCCTTTATTGTAAATAATGTTCATTAAATAAAATAATATGTTTAGAATTTAAAAAAGTGTCATTTCGTTTATAAAACAAACTTGAAATTCATACTGATTTTTTGCGACACCCTATAAAAACAGAAAAATCTGTGAACAGGTTAACTTAAAAAAAAAAAAAACGCTCAAACAATTCAATTTATATTTTTATTTACATTGAAGATGTCTAATTTTCAATTGTCAATCATTCGTAAACAGTTGAAGATAGGTATAGGACATCATAAACGAAATGTGCTTAGAATCGTGCGTAGAATCAAGAAATGAAATAATATACAGGGTATTCCATTTACAAAAAGTGACATTGACGTGATAATTCATTCATGTAACACCCTGTATATTCTAGTATTAGCTAAAAAAATGCAAAAATAAAAATAAAAATCGACGTGTCTGAGCGTTTTCTTTTTTAAGTTAACCTGTTCAGAAATATTCCTATTATTCCAAACTTTATCACTTTATTTAGTTTCTGTTGTGCTAGATAAATTGATACTATATTACAATATTCGAAGTTGTGATCAGATAAATCATTTTCCACGTACTGTAACTCATTTCTTATATAAATACTTGCTCCTCCTCCACGAGTACTTCTACAATTATGTATTTGTGAGTACTTTTCTTCAGCGATATACAGTGAGAACATCTAACATGGAATAAATTCTGTGTTGGGGAAATGTCACACGTCAAAGAAAATGGCAATGCTGTGTGCGTGCGATTTCAATCTCTGCTATTTCTGTTTGTAAATTATGTAAGGGTTAAAATTTGTTCACGCAGTTATTTGCATTCAGTCACGTAGCTTGTCAAAAGCGCGTCGCGTTAGGTTGAGTCGTATCCAACGACTTAACTCTTGTGTTAGGTCGATGGTCGTATCGCCCGTCGGTCGAGAAAGAGACAAGAAGCACGGCGCAACGGTCAAGAGAGAGTAGTGCATTCCAAGATGGCTCCGTGAAGCAGGTTCTCTTACGTACGCTTCACGATTTTAAGGCCTTTTTGGGCAATTAATGGTTTATTTTAAGTAGAACTAAGCAGCTAGCGATTCCGCATTATCTGATGTACTAAATTGAACTCTGTACGATACCGGGGTATATTTGTGATGTACTTTTAAGTGATAGTTAGGGAAAAATGTAAAAAAGTAGTTAATAATGTGAACGTTACGTATCGACCAGTGTCTTTGTCGTGAATCCATGTAATATGCTACCATAACCTGCATTAAGGAATATAAACTCAAGTGTTTAAGTAAAGAGTTGTTTTAATCAAAGGTAGCAGAAAATTAACGAACCAGTGAGCAACCCTATAGGCCACGCTGTAAAAATTAATGTAACCACTAGGGAATTAACCCAGTTCGCCATCATTCTGTATTGTCACTTTGGTAGATTTTTCTGAAAATCGCTCGGACACGGGAACTGTTATTTTTTATTACGCATTTTATGAACTAAAATACGAGTATACTGGGTGAGCAAACCTGAACGGATCTTCAACACGGACAAGAAAGGCTGCAGGCTGATAATCCACCACCAGCAAACAGTATTGGCAGGCAAAGGAGCAAAACGTAACTGTAATGGGATGAAGATCAGCTAGTGGTAATGCGATACAATCAATGATACTCTTTATAGGCAAACCTTTAAAGCTAGAATATGAACATAATTTGCCCGCTGGAATACTGATCAAAATGGCTCCCAATGGGAGTATGACCACTGAGATCTTCGTATCATTTATTCAACATCTATCAAGATTCAGAATTTCCGAGCCAATTGTTCTCGTCCTTGATGGAGCTTCCTCACATCTTGCCTACTCAATTGTAAAAGAAGCTGATAAGCATAACATAACATTCTTATGTCTTCGCAGCAATACCACCAACGAACTCCAACCATTAGATAAATCGATCTAGATCCTGTGAAGCTCACTGAGATCAAGCGGTATGGTTTTGAGGAAACTATACAGACTGAAGAACTACCAAATCTTCAGGAAAGTTTAGTTTAGATGCCTAATCAATGAAAAAATTGTTAACCGATTTCGGGCTACTGCTACTGCTACTGCTACTAAGAGAACCTACTGAAGGACCACAAATTCAACCAGAAGTAAACGGCAATGAATCCATTGACTCTGTGGATTCCAGTAAAGATGAACTTCCACTAGCTGTAGTAACGCGGCGTTTACATAACAAGCGTGATGAAGACAATCCCAGCGACATCATTTTTCAAGGGTTGCTGACGGAAACACTTAATTTGGTACAATGGAGCACGAAACACCACCCAGAAAATCGCTTAACTATAAAGCTTAAGTAGTGAAAAAAAAAAACGTTTTTGATGGTCGCACATCTAAAAAATTTAGGAAGAAGGAGACCGTCAAAAGTAAAAGGTATGCATATTTCTCTATGAGACCTGAATATAATATTTAAGCGAAATGCTTCATGTTTAAAGGTAACTGCAAGCGACTCGTGATATAGCTTATTGTGCAAGGATGTTTCACAAAAAGATACGAGACAATGAATTGGGTACCAAACATAACCGCATGATGTTTGGGCTATTTTGCAACAGACAACGACGAATATACTTTAAGCACCTGTAAAAAGTAACATGTCTTATAATATGCACATGTAGAATAAGGCCAATTTGTATTCCTTTTGAAATAAATAAGTTTAATGTATTTTAAAAGATTCTAAAATTTAAATCTTTTTGATTGAACCGGAATCACCGAACCTTTTGGAAATTTCAACTTTGACATTTAATATCTTTGTTCTGAGGCACCCTGTACATTCGAATCTTATCACACCTGAAAAACTGTCTAATTTCCTGGAAATTTTTATTGTTCCATCTCTAACCTTTTTTTTAATGTCGACGACGACGACCAGGACACAACATGAATAATTATGTAAAACCTGAAATACATCTGAGGAACGTTGCCACTCGTTCCCATTACCAACATTAGGCAGGAAACCGACTAATAATTGTTGAACAATAGTTGGTAAGCTGTTGGTTAACTTAAACTTTTATAAAATATCGACATACGTAGTTGCTAGATGTTCGTTCAGTCAGTGCCAAAATAAACCCCAAAGAAAATGCTTTACACTCGTGGATTGCGTTTTTGTTAATAAAAATCAAATTGCGAAAGCGGGGGGAGGGTGAGGGGGGTGCAAAAGAGTATATTTGCCAACAGAGAACGACAATTTTTACCCGAATTAAGGATGAAGAACTAGATGTTATTTAAGAACTTCAGTCGAATCGATGCAACTATATTTAAAAGTCTCATCATAATGATAGATCCTAAAACTGCAAAAAAAACCTTTGAACTACCGGAAAACAATATGTGCGTGAAGACTAGTTTAATGGTAACTTTAAGGTTTTTAGCCACAAGAGACTCGTATGCCAGTCTAATGTACCTTTTTCGAATATCGAAGCAACTAATTGGTGCTATAGTTCCGGAAGTCGGTGAAGCTCATAGAATAGGAAGGGACTCCTATTTCTATGGTGAAGCCCTTATTGACGCATTGGCAGATTCATTCAGGTAAGAAAAAAATAATTGTCCTTCTTTATTCAAATATAACATAATTCTCGGATTCAGATAGAACATGAAAAAATAAGATGAAAAGTCTCTATAAAATTTCTTCTTTCAGACCCTCCATACAGAGATATGTGCCCCTGAACGACGCCGCTGGAACTCGGTTTTTCTCGAATAACTTTTAAAGCATCTAACATAATTTAATAAACATTTAATGTGATGGACACTAGTAAGCACCTCTTAGAACAGTGTCCTTGAAACATGTTTAGCTTTTTTAGTTTACCAAGAGCGGACTAAGCGTTACAACTTAATTCTTAAATTTTTAATACCCTGTATGATAAAGACTTAAAAAATAAAAATCTGAGTAGCTTGCACCTCAGACTAAAAAAAGGTAATGTTTATCGTCGATAAAATTAACCGTTTTCGAGAAAAAGAATAATAAACGAATAGTTGTGGCAGACCTATGTTCGCAAAAAATGTTTGTTTGATTTATTTATCGGCACCAAGAAAACGTATCCTTGTTGCAAACGTTACTATTATATGAAATAAATAAGATATCCTGCATTTTGGAACTTGTCATATTTCACATCGCTGACACATTGAGCCTTTACTTCGATATTAATTTACTGATTTTTGGATTTCGTGGTAAATTTAATTGTAAATTAATTCATGCCTGCAATGCTTTAGAAGTCAGAGGGTCATATCACGAAAGATTTCCTAATCGTACTATGCCAAACTAGAAGACATTTTAACGAGTTGACCAACGTCTAAGGAAGATTGGTGAGCAATTCAAGTTGATAAGGTAATACATGTTATTAACTTTCTTCATAGTTTTAGGAATTTTGGTAAAAATATAACTGATGCTGGTCTGGTACGTACGCCGCCATTAGAGGAACATATTTTAAATGCTGTAGATGACGCTCCATCAACGAGCACTTAAAAATTATCAGCACAGTTTAATACATCGTAAACAATTTACATGAAGTTCTTCAAAAACAGCTGTTATATCATTTGCAAAAAGTACATAAACTGATTCATGAAACCTTTCCTCTTAATGCAATTTGCAAACTGGCTATAGGATTAGCAACGAAATAATGTAAAGTTCATTAGCATTATTCTTTTTACGGATGAAGCAAGGTTTACCAAAAATGGTATCACGAATTTACACAACACACATGTATGGGCTGATGAAAATCCTTATGCCACTATTGTCTCGCATCATCAACATCAATTATTATCTGGGTAGGAATAATTGGCAATTTCTTAATTTAGAGTTCCAACAGAACGCTTTTCAGGATTTAATAGAGCACTTACCACTTGAATACCGCCGAATCATGTACTTCATGCACGATGGTGCACCACCTCATTTCAGCGTTGGTGTACGGGAGCACCTGAATAACACCTATTCGAACCATCTAATAGGTAAAGAAGGACCTATTGCCTGGCCTACTCGATCTCCCGACCTAACGCCGTTGGATTTTTACCTGTGGGGACACCTGAAAAACTTGTATTCCACTCCGATCGGCACTAGCGAGGAACTTCTACAGAGAATCACGTTTCATTGTGATGTGATAAGGACCATTGCTGTGGTATTGTGACCGGTACAGCAGTCCTCAATTCGTGAGTGTATCAGACTTCACGGAGTCCATGTTGAACCCTCTTATGAAGTTTTTCAATAATTTCGTTAAGGTGCCTCCTATTACAATACTGCGTTTTTTTAAATTTTTGCATTTTTTCGGATTGAACAACTTAAAATGAAACTTTTTGTTGCATGTTGAATGCTTGGTGCTTAATATGGAGGTATGGCTGATGATAAACTAGGCAAACTTGCAGTAGATATATGTAGTGGCATTAAATTTGTGCATATCAGCACCATGGAGAACGCCATTAATTTAATGTTCTACTTCAGTTCCAAGAAATGTATCATACGTTCTTAATTTGTTAGCCACGTGTTATCCATATACGTTAAAGCTATTCCTTTTTGTTCCGTTTCCTGTAAGTGTCTTTATTGCTTTAAAAGCTTTATCAATTTGAGGATCAAAAGAATTTGAGCGCTTCCCTGGCTTTTTCTCCTAATGGTACCAACTGCCTTACAGTGTCACGAGAAGGTTCTAATTCAACTTCATCAACTTGCTGTCCAGAACTTTTCTTTCTTGGTGTTGCAAACTTATTCATTGGGTCACGAAATGATTCTACGTTTTGTAATTCAAGAGTTTTTGAGGAATCTTCAATAGTAACGGGTTCTACGTGTAATAAATCATCGGCTTGTGTATCTTGTGTATTTTCCAAGTCCTGTGTCTCAAATGAAATAAATATACCTAGTATAGCTTACAGGTGTACGTAAAGATTATGGGTAGGCAGAAATTATATATTTTTTGTTTTTCAATTACCCAATTCACCTGGCAAATGGCTTAAGCTTTCCTAAAGTTTCCGATAACTATGAAAACTTATGGGATTCTTCTCAATGCTTAGGAGCCATTAATGGTAAACACCTGGTACTACAATGCCGTTTCTGAAGTGGAAGTGAATATTATAATAACTACAAAGGCAGTCTCAGTATTGTCCTGATGGCAGTAGTAGATGCAAAGTACCGATTTTTATATACGAATATGGGATGTCGGGTGTTTCTAAAAATACTCTTTTTTCAAAAAAATCAAAATACGGCACTTTAAATTTGTCACCTGCAAAACTACTGCCAGGACACTATGACAGAGCAACACCTTTTGTGTTTGTTTCTGACAATGCGTTTCCTCTACAGGAACACCTAATGAAACCATTTCCATTCCAATGCTCATTTAATTACAGGTTATCGCGTGCAAGACGACTAGTGGAAAATACTTTTGGAGTTATATCGTCTGTGTTTCGTGCTTTGCGAAAGAACCTTGCTTTTGCAACCTGTTATACAGACGACATAATTGTTCTTACAGGTTGCTACTTGCTTAATTTTTTACGAAATAATAAATCTGTCATTATTTTGTGTGCTCGCACAAAACCTACCAGAACCTTCAACTACATTTCTAAATTTAAAAAGAATTGGTAGAGTTGGTAGAAAATCAACCAGAGTAGCACAGGAAGATCGTGAATAACGTGAATTTTTGTGTTTAATAATACAAAGAAAAAAAAATATTACTTGCCTCCTCTTCCCTATTTCTTGTAGGTCTCGGCATATTTTTGTATTTTAACAACATTGAATGTTTATATCCAAACCAATAGAAAATGTATAATTCATTTGTTCCTTGGTCGGTACGTTTGTTATTGTATTTATAAGCCTCATTTTCTCTTATTAGCTCGATCAAATTTATATTTTCCTCTTCAGTTCAGTGGTCAGACTAAGACTTTTTTAAATAATACGAACTACCAATTATACCGATATGAGTAGTCCTATAACGCTACAATTAAACTAAACACAAATTCTTCAATCTTCAGCATACACACATCCACACCGGCGATACTGTGGGCGCACTGTTCATAGCATACAGTTCATCAACAGCGGCGCAACTGTTGAGCAACATTGTGCAAACTCGTGTGTTGCCAACTGTTGGCAAACCAATGTTTTCTTATTCTGTTCCTGCCTTTACTGCCCATGCGCAGACATTTTCTACAACGTTTCTGAGTACCATAACACATCTGAACGAATGACCAGCAACATATGGATTCACTAGCATTTCTGAGAGGCTCGCAGAACGGACACAGGTTTGGTTGATCTGGGTACCGGGACATTGCGCAGTGAATGGTAACGAGACGGCCGACGAGCTCGCCAGACTTGAAGCCGAAGGAGGTCAGGACCCTTGCCTAAAATAACGTCCTAACCTTCATTAGAAGGTTGGGCAGGTTTGGCGAGGACCTGGACGGTTGAGTGGATGGAGGAAGACTCAGTGGTGGGTAAAAAAGATCGTCTTTGGTCTACTTGCCAGGTTCGTATGCCTTCGCTTACCAACTACTCCTAGCAATCCGCAACAGATTTGTTGTTTATTTCATTGCCTAACCTAAATTCCCTAAATAGAGGACAAATTAATGTATCTATCGTATGCCAGTTTAGTTTATTTTTCTTTCATATCGTCAAAAATATTCTCATACTTGTTACTTTCATCTAACTTATGACTAAATCAACTAGTAAAGTTTTAAATTAAATATTAATTTCCGAGGTGGTAAGTGTCGTAATCCTTGTGTAAACGCACCCTCGAAAAGTAAGTGACGGGACGCAACCCTTTCGCCTCGCTCGCGGCTTTAAAGGATTAGTAACTTATTGCAAGCGGCTTCGGAGGTATTATAGAAGAGGATTCGGTGATGTGGGGCTTGAAAAGAAAGTTCCCTGAAAATTTTTATTTTATTTTATCTAGGCATAGCTTTCATTCGCTGTAAACGTTTTCCTAATCACACGAAGATGATGCAATGTCTGGGGATATCCAGGCTATTCTTGAAAATATCATGTTTAAACTTAGAAAAAAGCAAAGCCATAAAAGGTTCAACCTTTATGTTTTGGCCTGTTATTTAATTAAGAAATATATTTTTCAAGCTGGCCCCAAAAAAATCTCAAGTGATTTAGATTTCCTATAATATTTTATACAGGGTTACATTTTTAACACATAGGCCACTACCGTCTCGATGAACAATGATTTAAGACTATAAACTAGCCTATGTTATCATTACTAGGGATTGCCTTCGATCTTCGATACTTCATCGAGATTACGAGAATAATCCCCAACTAACCCCTGATTAACAAGCGTTAGAAACAACTTCATAGGTAGCCATTTTAAATCAAATTTTATATCAGATAGGTACATACTATAATTTTATCTTCCTGGAGAAACCATATAGGCTGCTTTATTTAACCTGGATTTTTGACTAGAAAAATAAAGAGGCATCAAGAGGAGCCTACTTTAAACTTGTGGGTATCTTTTAACCGATATTTTGACTAAGAAAAAGTTGTATTGTGTGAAAAACTAAAGAAAATGTACAACGAAGGTAGGTATTGTTTTCTTACTAAATTTTTGTCCGAACCTAACTTGAAGTACGACATGCTCAGTCTTCAATATTATACTATCTATTTTATAGCTAACTAATATACTTATTAATACTAATACATTATACTAATCTCAATTTTATTTAAACACGTATGATTATTTTTAACAATCGACATGTTTCGCTACACGGTAGCTTTATCAAAACTGACAAGATATTATTTGTAGGTATTTACAACAACTATTAAGATTAAGGGATTGGTTTTTCCTAACTTTGTCTACAAAATAAGTTTAACAATGGTGATCTATTGAGGTCTAGTTGACAATTAAGTAAATGGTCGGTATTTTAAAGTTTGTTTATTTCTAGGGACTCTAACAAATTTAATTTATACCCTTTGTTTTCGGTGTGTAAGATTTCAAAGTTACTGTTAAAACTATGGTTAGACTCCAGCATTTGGTTTGCATATTGTGAGTCATTTTTTTGGTTGGTAAAACTTGCTTTATGTTCTTTTATTATTTTTGAGAAACTTCTTCCTGACTGTCCTTTGTAAGTTTTCGGGCAATCATTGCACGTTAACATATACACTCCAGATTTCCTAGTTTTATCTAATTTTGTTTTGTTATTTTTTATAAATCTTCCTGTTGAATTATTTGTTTTGAAAGCTATATTACAGTAAATGTTTTTAAAGAAACGAGCTATGTTATTGCTTGTTTGTCCGAAATATGTGATTAAACTGTAAGTTATTTTTTCTTTCACTATAGGGTAAACCATGTTTATAGCTTATTTATATAACTTTTTATTAAAAATCTTGTTCATGATTTGAATATTGTAACTGTTATTTACCGCAATTTGTTTAATGATGTTAAGTTCTTTTAGAAAATTGACTTCATTTAAAGGTACGGTAATTAGTACATGTATCATGCTGTGAAAGGCACCTAATTTGTGTTGTAGAGGGTGGCAAGATGTATTGTATATGTTAGTATCTGTGTGGGTGGGTTTATGGAAGATTGAAAAGATATGTTTATTATTCTCTTTTGATATCGTGAGATCGAGGAAGTTTATTGAATTGTTGGATTCTGTTTCTATCGTGAATTTTATGTTGGGATGGTAGTTGTTAATGAATTCAAGAAATTGTGTTAGTTGTCTCCCTGTACCGGTAAAACAAGCTATAACATCGCCCACGTATCTATACCAGTAAATGAACTTTAACAGTAAGTGAATCTAAAAAAATCTTTGCTAATAAAGGGCTAAGTGGGTTACCCATTATCAGTTCTTCATTGCTGAAGTAAAAGTTTCCGTTAAATTCAAAATAATTTTGATCTAAGCAAGTTTTTAAAAGATGTAATATTTCTTGTTTTTTAACTAAGCTAATGTCTTTTTTATTATAAAAAGTTTCTCAACTGATAACGATATTAATTTAGCGTTATCAGGAGGTTTGATGTTCTCTATTTTTTTAATTAGTTCCACTGAATTTTTAATTTGAAATTTTGCTCTGTACATTGAGTGATGATTTCAATTAGTTTCTTTGATAGTTTGTAAGATGGTACTGAAAAGAACGTAACAACTGGTCTAATGGGGTTACCTGTTTTATGGAGTTTAATGAGTGAATAAAGTTTTAAAGATTGAGGGTTTATTAATGTTAATTTGTTGAAGTCCCAGTCGTTAAACAAACTTTTACATTCTTTAATCACAGTTTTCACAGTCCTCTAAAATATTCCTGTTGGGTCTTTTCTTGGAATTTTATACTTACTGGGGTTTAAAAATTCAATAGTTTTTTGAAAATATACGTTGGTAGGCATAGCTACAACAGTATTAGCTTTATCTGCTTTTGTGAATGTTATGTTATGTTCATTTGACTTTTGTTGGATATATTTCAATGTTTTAGTATCGGATTAGAAAATATTTCTTTAAACAATGTAACTCTCAATAGTTACCCCCGGGAACACATGAATTTATTTGAATATAGCATTTCTCGCTATTTCACAGCAACTTAATCAAATAATTTATGGTTTTACATATAAAGGTATAAGCACAGAAAATATAGCTACGCAAATATTTTCTGTGGTATAAGTTACGTTAAATTAATATTATGAGTTTTATAAAATAATCACATTAAACTGCTAAAAACAACTAAAAACTTAAAGGAAACACCGAAACGGCCTATCAAAACAATGGAAACCTGTCAAAACGTGGATCGACTAGAAACAGCTGATTTTAGAATGTAGGCGGGAACATGACGGCCTGTTCATGAAGACGGCAGTGCATAGGCTCACTTTTTTATTTAAAGAGATAGGCCTGTAATTCCTAAAGCAAAGTTTTAGGAATTAGTCTAACTAAAAGAAATATTTAGAAAAAATAAATTGTTGTCGCCAGGTTGGGCGCTACTTCAAAAAACTATTCAATTATTTTCGTAAATGGCAACGCCACATTTTTTTGACAAATCTTGAGAATCTGGACGAAACATAAAGAATGCAAGTTTTCAATTAGAGTGACGGTTTACGAGCTATTGTTGTTAAAAACTTAATTTTGGTCCTCATACGAGTAATTTAAAAAACTGCTCATTGGAAAAAATAGGCTATGAATTGTTTTGTTTGTCCCTGCTGTCATAAGATGACAATAAGTTTTGTGTAGTGTTGTGTTAAAATGGATCATATTACATCTCAAGAGAAAAGTGAATACATTTCTTTGCATGTTGGTAGATTAAGTTTACAAGAAGCATGCACTAACTTCCATGTTAATTAAAATTTGATTTTAGATCGTTGACGTTATTATTACTCAAAAATGTTGCCAGATATGGTCAATTATACCACCAAATACGATACGGACCAGGAATAAATCCAAAATTTGGTCAAGTTGAAAGCCACTGGAAGTGAGCATTAAAAAATAATAGCTCGTAAACTGTCACTCTAATCAAAAACTTGCATTCTCTATGTTTTGTATAGAATCTCAAGATTAATAACCAAAACATATATCAAAAAGTATCAATAAAATTACATGATTGTGTCAATACAATTTAGGTATATATTCTCATCCTGGAGGGTTTTTAAAATAAAATAAATAAAGTTGTGTTTATTTATGTAAATTTTTCTTGTTTTTATAAAAAAATAAACAATAAAACAGTGACATTCCGTCACTCGTTTATTTTCATCTTGCAATACTGCTGACTGACGTCACTCGAAGGTATAAATTGTTTTGCATTAACTATACCTATTGAAAGATAATTCCTTTTTTCTTCAAAGGTAAACACTGAATCCTTTTGCAATATCTTACACAGACGTCGCCCGGTGAAATACCATCGCATCGGCTTAGGTGGCGTGAAGTTGCTCCTTGAGCTAACGTTTCGTCTCGTCGCTTTGCCGATGTCTCCGGTTTCCAGGGTGGGAAATATTTGAGAATTGCTATATGATGATGGTACCACAATCAAAATGCTTCGAAGTTAAACTCGCCCCCCGATCGGATCTCCGGGTGGGGGTTGGCCCTGGCGACTCATCAAGCAAAATTATCCCAACATCCATCATGTGCAATAGCCAGGCGGGTCCTTCGAACAATATTCAAAATGAAAATGGTGTGACAACTGAAGTTGTTAAAAAACCCAAGATTAGCAGCTTATAAATGAACTTCTGCAATATAAGAGGACTGAACTCGAATATCAATGCAGTCCATTAACATTACAATCTACCAAACCATGTACTCGCACTAACCGAAACAAGGCTCAGATCATCGATTAGTACGGTCAGCTACTTATATCCTGGGTACGGCATCCATCACAGATTTAGGTGCAATTTTGGCCCTTGTCTCTTTGTCCGCCGTGATATTTCTTGTCAACGAGAGAAGTCACTCGAGTCTAATGACTTTGATGTAATGTGGTTTAAAATATCAACGCACTAAATTCATCTGCTACCTTTACCGGCCGCCAAGCGATATCCATTATAGATACTTCTTTTCCTCACTTGCTAATACTATCGACTTTTTGCAAACCCACCATCTCAATTCCGAAGTTGTCATTCTTGGCGACTTTAACTTTGTTACGATAAATCTCACATTATTTACCGAAACATCCTTAAATTTAAATATAAATCTCAAATTCAGTAATACTACGGCCACCTGTTGAGACGGGATTGAATTTCAACTAGGGTATCTGCAACCTGGCTGTACCGGTTTTATTTTTTTAATTAAGATGGCACTGGTCAACCAGAGTGATCTCATTTTTAGTCCGGGTCATGATTGTCTCTTTCTAACATTAAAAGTATTCATGTTTAGCATTTTTCGTCTCTTTCTTCCGCACTGTGAAAATTTATACAGTTTATCGTCCCTTTAGTGGCTTTTATAGTCACGTTTATACTTACATAACCTGTTATAGTTTAATGAAATGTCATTCAAGTGCGAAGATTAAATTTTTATTCTTTTTGTTTAATAAATTAATAATAATTAAAATGGATGTTTTACCCGCGAGCGAATCGAGCAAGGTGTAGACTTTTTTGTGATAGTGCGTGACCTAAATAGTGATCTCTAATAATTGGTCCAAGTGAGGTTGCAGGAGGACAGAAAGGTAATTTTTCTTGCTCTCTAGTGTTGAGACTTTTGCACAGGCAAGTACTATAAAGTTCTTCTTTCTTAATTTTTTATTTTTTTTTTTAATTTCATCATGGAACCCCGAGCTCAATTGTTTTATTTACTTTAAAATTATCTTCTATTTTTACCCTAAAGATTGAATAATTATTTTACCTACTTATCTTGTCTTAAAGGACATAAATTGTTTCTTTAAAGACTACCTATTTCATATTTTGGACAACTTTAAAAAAGCTTCACTGCCCTGGTTTTATTTTTTTTATAGACTTTGGAAAAGTGACTAATTGCTCTTAATATAGAGTCGGCTTATGCCATTTTTGTAGTTTCTTCCCAACGAGTCTAATTTAGAGAACCGAGTATAAGTTTTAAGTTGCCATTATACATTACGCTATCTTTGGTGATTGATCACTGGGTACTGAGTTCTTCTTTGTCTTAATATCTGATGATTTGTCTCGGGGGTTCTATGATGAAATCTTACTGTATATCTCTTTAAATTTTCATTTATCTCTTGCTAATTTAGTACCTATTACCTGCCTTGCCTGTGCAGTAGTTTCTACTAGAGCACAATTTCATTATAGGCTCTTATAGCTACTATTTTTTTATAAAATTACCATTGATTCTTTTTTTATTTAAACCTGGTTCTGTGCAGTAGTTTCCACTAGAACACTATTTTATTTTATGCTTTATAGCTATTATCTTTTTTATAAAATTACTATTATTATCAAGTTATTGATTATTTTTATTTAAACCTGGTTCTGTTGGTAAGGAGTATCACTGCAATTTGACAATTCAGTTTGATTATTTCATTAATTAATTAATTAAAATTAAAATATATTTTTTTTTTTTTTTGGTTTTGTAAATATTCCTTTTTAAGCAGAGCAAGGGAAATTATAAGGTTTTATCTGGTGAGTCTAACACCTTGTCTTTTCTCGGTACCTAACTTCGGAACTTCATTATTGGAGCCGGACCATGTAGCTGACGTGACGTCACGACAGTGGCCCAAAGTCTGTTGAGCTCTACTCGCCTATACCTGTAGAGAGTCGATTCCTAAACTTCACCCGAAGCTCTGACATAAACTGGTTATATCTCTACAGGGATCGGAAGACCACCATTGAAGAAAGGGTAAAGGTAACTGACGCCTTGTGTGTGAGTCACCATAAAAAAACCTGTAAAAAATCTTTATTTCACTTTTGTTATTTTTTTTTGTCTAATTAAATATATCAACATTGAAATTACTAATTACTTCAAAGTCATTGAAACTATTATTTTAATTTTCCTTCGTAAAAATAATTGTTAATTTGAAAAGAAAGTCATTCAAATTATTTTTAAATTTTCCTTTGTAAAAATCTTTGTCAAACTACACGTATGTAAATAGACTAATTGTTAAGTTGAGCTGAAAGTGTTTTTATTTCATACGGGAAGGGATGGTTAAAATTTAACTCGAACTTACCACGCCCTGCCCTGAACTAGCAAAGCAACAAAAGGTAAGAAATTGGCACTCAACGACTAAATTTTCATTACAACGTTTATAATGTCAATTGGCTCAAATACTCAAATACAACCGACGAGCAAGGTCGCGAAGTTGAATCCTTTGCAATAAGCTCTGGCCTGACCCAACTCGTGAGCGAGCCAACTCAGATTCTTGACTAAGATGGTGATTTTGCTAGTTTGTTGGATCTTTTCCTAATTTCAAACCCCGACTTGTACACTGTCATCGTGAAGCCTCCGTTAAGAACGTCTGACCACAACCTTATTTCGGCACTGAACAAACTACCAATTAATGCCGAACAGCCTCCTAAACCACGCAAGATCTGACATTATACATCAGCTGAGTGGGATGACCTAAAGGACCATTTTCGAGCCTTTTCTTGGCGAAACGTTTGTTTTACCTCTGACGATCCATCCATCTGTGCTAGAGAAGTATCGAAGGTTATCCTTACTGGCATGGAAGCCTTAATTCTATCTCAAAAATGTACCCTTCTAACGGCAAGCCTTGGTTTACCAAAAATTGCAAACGAGCTATTAAATCAAAAAATTATTTCTAACGACGATGGCGCCAAAACCCTACCGTCGAAAATCGTACCATTTGTTACCGCTCGAAACCAATGCAAGCAAACGATAAACCAAAGCAAAGATGCACACAACCAGAGAATCAAAGACAAACTCCTTGAATGTCCTAACGGCTCAAAATTATTTTGGTCGGTATCTAAGGCCGTCAGTCAGAACTTTACAAAGTGAACCATTCCACCTCTAACACGTTCCGATGGCACCATTGCGACCAAAGCTCAGGAAAAAGCAAACTTACTGGCGAAACTATTCTCTTCACATTCAACGGTTAATTTTCAGGGAAAAACTACACTGAACATTCCCCCTGTAGAATCGAGTATGCCCGAGATTGTTTTTCGGCAGCGCCATGTTAAGCGAACTTAAGAAGTCTTGACACCAAAACGCTTCTGGTCTTGACGAAATTCCAGTCATCGTAATTAACACACGGGCTGATAAATTGACACCGGCATTTTGTAGGGTATTTTACTTGTCTTACAAAACAGGAATATTTCCTTCTTGCTGGAAAACTGCACGAGTCCAGCCCATACCCAAAAAAGGCAAGAAGATTTTGGCAAACAATTATCGTCCAGTCGCATTGCTTTCGGTTATATCAAAAGCTGTGGAGAAGGCTATCAACGAAAGATTATTAAAGTGCCTGAAAGGCTTCAACATTATTAGTGACCGCCAGTAAGGATTCCGTAAGTCTAGATCATCAAGAGACCTTCTCGCTTATGTTACTCATGTTTGGAACAACGAAATAGAACATCATGGGGAATCCCGGTGGTAGCATTTCCAAGGCCTTTGACCGAGTAAGGCATGAGGAGGCTTCAAACTAAAGTGAGAGTATACGAAATGTCGGTTCAATTTTGTTCGTGGCTGCCAAGCTTTCTTAAAGACCATTCCTTGCGAGTGGCGGTAGACGGATTTCTTTCAGACACATTTAACATCAACGCCGGAGTCCCTCAAGGTTCCATATTGTCGCCAACCCTCTCTAAACTATACATCAACGAAGCTAAAAATCCTATATATAGCTTCGCTGATGAGAGCACACTTGTTTCATCTCTTACTTTGGATGCTCAAACATCGATTGCCAAGGCACATCTGTATAGGCGGCAAGAGGTCTCACATCTCAACAAAGACCTGGAAGAAATTCTGTCTTGGGGTAACAGTAACCAAGTAGAATTTAACTCTAAAAAACCCAGGCGACAGTTTTTTTCTAAAAAAGTTAATGTTGAAGAACCGGATTTAGTCATGGCGGGACCCTTAATTCCCTTGGCTTGATCAATTCATTTACTGGCCGTCAATCTGAATAATCATATGTCTTGGCATAGTCACGTTGCGGCCATTGCCAGGGCAGCCTCGCAGAAGCTTGGAATATTTTTCCGAACTAAGAACCTCTATACACCCCAACAACCTTTGATACTTTATAAAGCCCAAATTCGACCATCGCTAGAGTACTGTTCGTATATTTGAGGATCTGCTCCTAAACATACGCTGCGATTACTGGATTCCATTCAAAGAAGAGCCATTCGCTTAATCGGTGACCATGATGTGAAAAACAACCTGGAAAGCCTTGAACGTCGAAGGCAGGTTGGCGATTTGAGTCTATTTTACAAATATTTTCATGGCAAGTGCTCAACGAAAGTTGCCCGCTTGATTCCACCCAGAGCAGGGTATGGTAGAAATACACGACGAGTCACTGCAGCCCACCCGTACGTGATTCAACTTAGTGTCCGAACGATGATATTTAAAAATTCGTTCATCTGGAGAACGTCATCACTCTGGAACGACCTCCCTGAGGTCGTGTTTCCCAACGAGTATAATCTCCAAAGATTCAAGATCATTTTGAATCGTTTCCTGCGCACAGGCACCTCTCCTAGAGCGCCTTGAAGGAGTCATCCTGCAGTGCTGTGCCTTTTCATCCTGCAGTGCTGTGTGTGTGCAAAGCTGTGTTTGCCGAAATCGATAAACAAGGTGCATTCTGGTATCGATATATCGATAATCGATAAACAAGGTGCATTCTTTCACAAAATCATACACAAACTGTCACAAACACAAACAAGCAGTTCCTTGTAACGTTTTCCACAGAGCATGGACAAAATAGTAAAAGTAATAAATAAACAGCAGGACCGACAACTCGTTGCTCTTACGACCGTGCGCGTAGTTATTGTACTGTCTTAAGCAAGATAAGGCAACTGATCGCTGGATAAAGATGAATGCCGTGTTGCCAGGTTTACAATTATCTAAATCTAAATAGGAATACGTAATATTTCTGTAGTTCTGTTCAAAGTTCAAGCGACGCTATCGCGAACAGCACGTCTCGTCCTGCGAAAATCACGATGCATCATGACTGCATAGTTATTTTTATTTAATAGTTAGTTAGGTACTATTGTAGTTTCTTGTTCATGATTCACCTCAAGACGACTGATGGTTGAAACGTTTTGATGAAATACAGACAATGGGAGTCCAAAACACGTCTATCATTAATGAAAATTTTATAATCTATTGTTATTTATAACATAAGAGTGGCATTTTTGTAAATCCGTTCCTGATCCTGACGCACTGTTGCAGGACCCTGTATATCAGCTTAACAACAAATTAAACTCTTATTTCCGTAAACATCAGTCCCGTCGATAGAAATCCCGTAAAATAATACCATCATTAAGCGAAAAGCACACAACAACGACTAAATTAAGGTACATTACTCAGCAGTTTCCGAGGAAATAACTCATCCGAGAAAAGCCTGCTTCTCCATTGAAAAGTTAGGCGCGTTCATTTGTCACCTGAAGTGAGACGCGAACCTCTTATACCTATATTGCCTGCTGTATAGTCCCGGAGTAATCCGGGAGACATCGTTAAATTGCTCTTTTCTCTGGGACAATGTAAAATATTGACGATGTTCTACTTTGCGGACCACGACATATAAACTTTAGGCAAAGAGTTTATTAAACTTAAAACCCACACAAATGAAGTGCTGCGTGAATTTGGAAGTTTTAGCAAAATATTAAATTGTGGAATATTATTCTCCTCTGCGTGGCTTGTGAGATTTGTTGATTGTCCGTTTAAGGCCTATTCTATACGAGCCACAAAAACGCGACCGGTTAGACGCTCAGTCGCTTGAAAATTTTGCCCATTCTATACGAGCGTGTTGACGCCGCGCCTTTGTAGCGCGTCTAACCGGCGAGTGAAACGCGACCCATTCTAGACTAGCGACAAAACGCCTCATATTTGCTATGGATCCCGTACAAGTTGGGTGTATCGCTGTTCACCAATTAACGTTATTAAGTTTTTTGGCCAAAAAACGTAAAAAAAGACGTTGGTGGGTACACCCGGTTGGTGCTAATCTCCTGACCTTAGGGGTGTTTCATCTTAGCTTTGCAGAACATCGGAGATATCCTGAGAAGTTTTTTCAGTACTACCGGATTAGAATATTTCTTACTTTTAACATCATAGAGAGGAGGTTGACCCTCGATTTCACAAATAAATCGTTCAGTTTCAAACATCTTGTTTGCAATTACAGAACTCAAAAATTTAACAACAATGATCTGCACTACTAGTCGTGGACTGCTGAAGGACAAATCGGCTCGGCCGGCCAGACGCTTGCAAGTTGCTACATGTAGAATGAAACGCCGGTCTCCGGCGCGCGACTTTTACGCAACCTCTTGCGTTCAACACGCCGGCACGCCAACGACGCGTCCACACGCGACCGCAAAGTTGCCCGTATAGTATGCCCAATTAACACTCTGTGGTTCTGTGACACACGCGTGTCGCTCGCAGGCAAACGGTCGCGTTTTTGTGGCTCGTATAGAATAGGCCTAAGGATGAAATGCCAATTGGGAAGCGCGTCAAAAGTCTTGGACCCGGGAAATAAAATAAGAAATGTTTATTAAAAAATGTTTATTTCTGAATGTATTTTTAGGAAAAACATTTTTTCCTACGATCATTTTTCAAGTAGGCTGATACGCGTCGAAAAGTCACCGCAAAGTTGACGTTTTCCACAATTTGTTATAATTTGACATTATTGGCGCTCGCCTAACTTTATTTACAAATAAAATAAAGGCAGTCAAGGGTTAATGTTAAGTAGAAGCTTATCAGCTAGATTTTACCCTTTAGGAATTTGTAGAGAGAGTTTGATTTCATTTAGTTTAATTTAATCTGATTTGTTTCAGTATGATGTATATGGTTTGATTAGCCTAATTATTTAATTACCTGTATGTCTGTCTGTATAGTTTACTCTTTATAAATTCTTAATAAAGACTATTTATTATTATTATTATAACTTTAAAAGAATATGTAACAACAAATATTTTAGTAAAGTTTTATATAGTAAAAGTTTTAAACCATCCAAACAGCAGTTTTCAAAATAATTAACCGATTAAAGCCCTCTAATAAAATACAAAATTGCCGAGAAAAATGATCATAAGTAGGCAACACAACATACACAACAATAGAATATTTGCGTTTGTAGTTTCTAAACAATATTTCGTTTCTAATCAAGTAGGCACATGTCAAACAGAGCGGTAAATACAAAAGTTGGCGGCACAGTATCACTTTCCGCTTTTAATACGCAAATTGCTAATTTTTACAAAATTTGAACAATTATGAAAACCATCTAAATCTCTGAAAATATTGCAATTGTTCAATACAACAAAAATTGAATATATAATTCTTGTTTTTAACCAAACATCAATTAATGGTCAGCATGACCTCCTCTACTATTCAGTAACATATTTGTTTGTTGGTGGTGCATTGACACAATCAAACGGTTGATAGTCTTCTGAGGAATATTGTTCCATTCCCCTACTGCCGCCACAATTAAATCATCCACGTTCGCATCCACAAATGTCGCACATGTTTTTAATAGGATTCTGATCTGGCGAGTTCGCTGGCCAGTCGGACAATATGTCGTTGTTCAAATCCCTCTCAGCCATTCTTGCGCGATGTGGCCGGGCGTTATCGTTCATGAAGATGAACTTCTCATCTAATTCGTTGCTTAATGGATTGATGATGGGCCTAAAAACACTTTCGATGTACACTTGAGCTATCATATTCAGACCAATAGGAATTAATGGAGTTCGGCGATTGGGCATAGTTCCCCCGCAAATGTCTCTCCCTGATAGGTAGCAACCTCTCGAGGAAAATGCAGTCTCTCTTGGCGACCTAGTTCTCTCCAGACCCTTTGCCTCTATCACTCTGCAGTCCAATTCTGATTTTATCTGTGAACATTACCCAACGCCACTGCTGCAACTTTTCACGTCCTGGCATTTTAAATTAATATAAACCGATATTCGCTTACTTTAATCAAAAACAAATTTACATATTTCATTTAAATTTCGTATTTTATCTCTAAATCTTCTTGTTTCTCAACAAAATAACTGAATTTTTTGCCTAGCATCGAGAAACAAAATAAAAATAGAACACGTCTCTTATATACCAATACTCTTCACGTTGTGTTTTACAACAAATTTTCTGTTGAAAAATGATGGGTAGGTATACCTTAGATTTCTAAGGTATGAAATGAAGTAATTTTTTACTCCACTTGGGTCTAAATTATCAATGTCCTGTTAACTCAAACTACAAGATAAATTCTAAGGATACCATTTGAACGGACAATTGGTTTCTGTCTCGCCGTCAATTGTTACTGTATCAGCCACAGTATAAAGCTGCTTCGTTTATACTGCTTATATTCAATTAAATCTCTATTGAATAAAAATTAACTATATGTTTAACTGCACTTTAGAACACTTTTACAGAACTGTACAGAACTTTGGAATTTAGGTTCTACTACCCTTGACTAATTACGAATATCTTAACTTAGAACATTGACGCGGTAACGGCCTGGTCGCGTGGCCGAATTTTCGCTTCCCATGCTACAGGTACCTTAGCTCAAGCCCGGGCTTAGGTTACCCTACTACGGCGAATTCTTAACGGCACTCTAGTCTAGTAGGTACTCTAAAAACGGTATGTTGTCGAGGGAGGGACCCTTGAACCAAATGAAGGATGATCAGTGGTGCGGATGGTGTATCTCGGACACTGTCTGATATTCGTATGGTTGAGGTAAAAACCTTAACCAGAGAATTGGCGACGGAATCTCGAGTGCACGGGTCTGATGCTGTTCCGTATGGTTCGAGGGTCCCCCGCGACCTGCATAACTCTCTTAGCTGCACACAAGGACGTTTAATAGTTAATAACAACAAGACCATAAAAATACTGTGCCGAGAATAACATTTGTCGGTTATATTATGGTTCGGAACCCACGTGAAACTGTCGGTCCCGTCTAGCTGACATTATCCAGATATTAAGACGGGGTCGGCAAAAAGGGTAAAAACTGGCTTCCTTGCTTGGAGTCAAAGCCTCCCCGTCCACTACTACTATTACAACTACTACTAGAACATTGACGCACTTCAGAGATCATTGGGATTTTTCACTAGTTACGGACAAACATACGAATATTGTCGCAAACCGATAGAGAGAAGAATTATCTTCTTTTAGTAGTTGCAAGAATAATTAAATAGAAATATTATTCCTAAACTCAAGAAAAACACATTTTTTCAATTCAATTCAAAAAGTACTTTATTGGTCAAAAAAAAAATATAATTTTTATTGACAAAGCATTCCTAACTTACTATAAGGTAAAAAAAAATGGTAATAGTGCGATAGTAATCATTAATCATTAGAAACGGAACGATACCCACACAAAACAAGTTAAAACTAAAACAATTAAAACATAAAATATAAATATAAAAACAAAACAACAAAATATTACAAAAACTACAACAAAAAAAAATTATTGATCCAAAATTAAATTTAAATTTAAATCACGGATCCCAAATACCAAAAGCACGCCAACGTCAGAGTCAGAGCCTGTCCTGATAGAATTCATCCATAGTGTAATAGGCCTTACTTATAAGTAGGCTTTTCAGTGAGCGACGAAAAGTTTTTAGGGAATTAAGCGTTCTCAGGCTAGATGGCAAATGGTTAAAGGTGTTCCGACCCTCAAAAATCAATGATTTTTTTACCAAGGTAGATCTCGGAATAGGCAAAGGCAGAAGGAGAGCCTGACGAGTGGCGCGCAGGGGAGCAGGACCCCTAAGCTCGGCGCGGTATTTAAAGATCAGCGAGGATGTCTCCAATATGAAGAGTGAAATCAGAGTTAAGATTCTCTGCGCCACAAAGTGTACCCTACAGGATTCTCTCTGTTTGATACCCACAATAAAGCGTATAGCCTTTTTCTGTAAGACGAACAGCATATTAAGAAGACCCTGGTTGGAAACACCCCAAAATTGTATGCCGTATCTAAGGTGTGATTCAAACACCGAGAAGTAAACCGTGCGAGCCAGTTGCTGGCCCAGCTCCTCCCTCACAATCCTAACAGCAAAGCATCCCGATGAGAGTTTTTTGCTCAATTTCAATATGTGATCCTCAAAACGCAGTTCATTGTCAATAAGGACTCCCAGGAACTTAGTGACCGGTGTGTCAGGTAAGGGGTGTCCATCCAAAAGTATACCTGCCATGTTACACTTGAATCCAACAACATGGGTTTTACTGAGATTCAAGCAAAGGCGGTTAGCGTTAAACCACTCTTGAATAATTTTAAGGTCATTCACTATGGTGTTCCTAAGTTCAACAGCGTCATTTTTTTTCCAGAATATTGACGTGTCATCCGCAAAAAGGGTGAACTCCCCTGAGACATCAAGGTCTGTAAGATCATTAATATACAATAAGAACAGGATAGGCCCCAAAACAGAGCCCTGCGGTACACCCGAGTCTATCCCCAAAATAGAGGACCTTCTTCCCCCGTGCATTACAGTTTGACTTCGACCCTCCAGATAAGATTTGAACCAGGAGTGAGCCAGACCCCGAAAGCCATACCTCTCCAGCTTCGCCAGCAATATTCCGTGATCCACACAATCAAATGCCTTGGATATATCACAGAATACCGCCGCCGAGGTGAAACCCTGATTTAGCCCCAAATAAACCTTCTCGAGGAAGTTGTAGATGGCGTCGTGGGTACCCCTAGAAGTCTGGAACCCATATTGTCTAACAGATATCAGATTGAATGACTCAAGAAACCCACAGACCCTTCTCTTTACAAGCTTTTCAATAACCTTAGACAGAGTAGGCAGAAGAGAGATTGGGCGGAAGTTAGATGGATCTTCCGAATCACCACCCTTGAATAAGGGAATGACCAGAGAAGTTTTTAAACAAGCAGGAAATACTCCCTGCATCCAAGACATGTTGATACATGTGGAGAGGGCAACCAGAGCTTTATCAGGCAGATGCAGGAGTACCTCTGCAGAAATTCTATCGTCTCCACCAGATTTCTTGTTTTTTATTTCAGAAATAACTTCCCTAACCTCCTGACCGTCTGTCTCGAAAAAAACAAATGAATTATTATTAGGAACATTTTTGATAAATGATATAGGGTCAGTCTCGGATGATAGATCCTTAGTTAGAATTCTTGCTACATTGCAATAGAATAGATTCAGATCATTCGGATCAATGCTCGGGTCCGTGCTTTGAAGCGAATTATTACGGAACTCATTAATCATGGACCAGCACTCCCTCTGCCTATTCTTTGCCTTGGAGAGTCTTTTATTATAGTAAGAGTTTTTTGTACGCTTAATAAGCTTTCTGTAAATGACTCGATAATTATTGCAATAATTGATAAAATTAGGGTCGTCACTGAATTTTTTTAAGTAGTTTAGAGAGCGGAGGTTACTCCCTGATTTTTTTAAACCCTTGGTAAGCCAAAGTTTGCGCATTTTAGACTTCTTTTTAATTAACTGTATGGGAAAGGCCTGATTGAACAATTGACATAACACACCATAAAAGCCAGAGATTGGATCCGAGACAAGATTCAATTCTTGCCAATCAACGCTACGGCATAAAGAGGAAAACCTATTAAAATTAGCTCCACTAAAAATTCTACCAGGACTGCGCTTAGAGTCGCGCCCCGCAATATCTGAGCCATTAACAATGCAACTCACCGCCTCGTGGTCGGAGATACCCGAATTTACAACTGAACAGGCTACTTTCTCATAATTGGAGCAAAAATAATCAATTATTGTGGAAGAACTGTTTGTGATCCGAGTCGGCTCGTCAACATGCATACACAAGCCATATGTTACAAGCATGTTTGCAAGCGTTTTAGTATTTAAGGAATCCTTGTCACTAAAATTAACATTAAAGTCACCCGCTAAAATAATTTTGGCTGAGGTAGAAATACTTGACAGAATTAAATCTAGATGCTCTAAGAATTTGCTTAATGCTCCAGAGGGAGAACGATACAAGCAGATAATGTACAAATTATACCGCTTACAAAAACACATTGTGAATTCAAAAGTTTTCTCTTCTATTAAGTGATTGAATGCATTAACTGGTACGAAGCAGCCACTGAGATCAGAAGACTTTCTGATTAAAATCAGTGACCCGCCATGCAGAAAATTTTCCCTACAACATATACTTAATGGGTTATAGTCAGGTATATAAAAGCATTCGTCTGGCTTAAGCCAATGCTCGGTAATTAAAATAATGTCTGGATGTCCTATGCTATCTAAAAATACATACAAACTATCGCACTTATGTCTTAAGGATTGAACATTCAATAAGAAAAGATAAATCCTGGACAAGAGTGCAACTGAGGTGTTTCTTTTGTTGGAGGCCTCCCGTATTGGAGGCTTGGCTATAAAAAATTCGTATCATTGTCCACTGGTGTATCATTATTAACTACATCATTATACACTATACAATCTGTTTCCATATTATCGTTAACTGTATCTATCTTATTTGACAGATTTGAAGGAGGTTGGTGAGATATAATGTCACTAATTTCCGATTTATCCAAAACTAAAGTGGTTTTAATAAATGTAAGGTTTTTTTGTTTAAGAATATTGTGAGATAATACCAGTTCCACGACCATGTCAGTTAGTTTTCTAAAGTGAATTTTGTTTTTTTTAAGACACGTGTTCATGTCAACATAATGAACAAGATTTTCTGATTTAGAGTTAAAGTTCTCGATTAGATACTTCAATCTAGAATTATGCTTAAAAATAGCTAAATTAGCGTTATAATAAAAATTATTGTAAGGCAGAAAATATGGAACTGAAAATACGATAAAATTAGTATTTGACAATGCTTCAATCTCCTCCAAAATTCTCTGTAAGTTGGGCCTTTCATTGTACAAAAAATCATTAGATCCCGCCATAATTAATACATAGTCATCACTAGTAAAATCCTTAGCCAAGTCATGGGTACACTCAATAACACTCATCTGACGTGCGGATGGTTTTAAAATATGTTGCAAGCAAAATTGAGTCTTACTTTTGATAGAGATACTTAAGGGGGTAAAAAGAGATCTTCCATGCTCATCTGACAAAAAAAGGAGTTTGTGTTTTACCTTTAACGTTTCGGGCACAATATTGTTAACTAAACTAGAAACGATGTCTACACTTTCAGTGTTCATGGCACCATCAATGCCCCTGATCGAAGATATTTCTTGGAGAGCCTTTGATAGATCGGTCTCAAGTCTAGAATTTTCCGATTCCAGGACGCGAATAGTTGACACCATCTCTTTGCACTGCGTTTGGAGACCCAAGAACTCAGCCTTAAGGTTTTGATGTGATGCTTCTGTTGTCTTATCAGAACAAACATGACCATTGATTTTTTCTGTTAGCATTTTCACAGTTTCCTCCTGTTTATCTAGTGAAGTCATATATGAATTAAGTTTGTGATCACACTCCTGATTTATAGCAGTAGTTTTCATTAACTCATCCTTTGTAGTTTTTAGATCGGACAACAGGACAGCCTTCTCCTTTGTCAATGCAGTGAACTCGCTGGATAAATTGTGATTCCGTAGTTGAAGGTCATTAGCGCGAGTTTCTAGAGAATTAATCTTGGTCTCTAGTTCGGTAATGATGTTGGTTTGATTCTTATTAGAGTCTAGAAGCTGGATCACTTCATTGTTGAGTTTTTCAATGTATCGGAGCTGATTCTCTATCTTAAGATTGGTCTCTTCCTCAGTAGTCAGGATAGTGTCTTCAAAATCCTGAGTTCTGCGCCGGAGCCGTTTGATATAAGTTATTTGTTGGGCATTATCAGTCGACAATTTGTTAATTTCTCCCTGTAGTTCCACAGTAGTATCCTGAAATTTATTCTGAAGAACTTCCAATTGGACATCCTTTTCTTTGCATTGTTGTTTTTGAATGTCTAGGCAATTTATTAGGGTTTTCATTTTGGGAATATCTTGCAGTTGGTTCTTGCAACCTTGGCAGAAGAAAATTAGATTTCGTTGAACCAAGGCTACCGCATCAGCTTCAGTAGTCGTCAGATTAGCACAGTGCTTGCAAAATATCAACTTGCATCCATCGCATGGAGCACCAAAAATTTCATCTTTCTTGTGCCTGGCCTTATTAATGCACAGGTTATTGCAGCTATTACAATCATACTTTGCCATAATTGAAAAGGAGTATCTACGCCCTGTATAGGTAGAGTTAAATATAACAGTCGAGAATATAATAATATAGTGATCAAACGGAATTAACAGAGGTAGTGCTAAAACTCCATATAGTGTAAGACAACAAAAGATCCCAGCACTACTCAAGGGAAATCAGGAAATAAAGTTTGGCAACATAGGAAGCAAGCCCGACAAAATTCGGCGCGAAAACATCAAAACAATCAATGTTTTTTCAGTCCAATTTTAGCATTTTCCGCAAAACTTTTACTAACACACAATATTAGGACATTTTATAAACGATTGTCACAAAAATTTATAATTAAAATGTACAAATATGAACCAAACAAGCACTTATTTCACGAATAAATAAACAAATAAACGTGCGACGTTGCCGGATATTACAACACAATTTTCAAATTGGGACAACGCAACGTCGCCTCCGGCAGGAAGGCCAGTACCTTGTCTTAGCAGATCTTATGAGAGAAGCCTCGTTGAAAATCACCAACCCATTGGTCAGTCGCCATCCTACCTTTTTCGGCCCACCGTAGAGTGAACCAATTAAAAGTCATTAAAAATGTGGGGTACCTGCCAACGTAGTCCGCTGTCGTGACTACCATCGCTGCTAGGTTTATACACAGCCAATCAGTAAATTGAGCGAATTCTAGATTAACTGTTGTCAATGCGGTGCCTCGGCACTTCACAAAGGCCCTAGTTACCATATTATTCGTTTAGAATCGTATTTTTCGGTTCGCCGTAAAAACTGGTTTGATTTGATTAAGTAGTGCATGCTTTCAGTGCATGGAGTTAATGTAAAGTAAACTAGATACAGTCTTCCTCAGTATTGATTATGGGTAAAAATAAAAAATTTCCTCCACTTCTGATCATTAACTCGAGCCTGGTTTATTCAGCTATGTCTGTCAATCTTCAATCACACATCACTGTTCAATTCGATCTATGGTAAGTCACTTTTCATTATTCTCTGTTAACTGAAAGTATGAAAGTTTGTTTTATATTTCTTTCAGTTACTAACCCCTGAAAATGACTGTTCACACAATCAACTCGGGAGATAAACAGTTTTTAAACCAGAAAGTAATATAAATGATTTATTTTATAACCTATACTGCTTTTAACGGTTTGTTGAGACCGCTACAATGTTTTTACAGGCTTTTCGGCGGAATATATTTTTAAAATAGAATTATTGTTGTCATGGAAGATATAACAGGATATTAATCATTTGGCCTAAAGTTAAGCACAAATAAATGTTCTAACTACAAGATATCTTCTAAGAATATCATATTAACCAAATGTGGTACATAACTTCCATGAAATCAATGCTATCCTAATGCCTAGTTGAATAGTCGGTATATTCGGTGCTTCAGCCAATCCTTAAAATAAACTGTGGCCTTTGAAAGTAAACCGAAACTTTACAACTGGGCATTAGATTTTGTTTTAAAATGCGCGAAAAAATTATTTTAGAATGTAGAGGGTTTTCCTTATAATTTGCCAGCTCTTTTAAAAGTTTATTTGTTGAGATAGAAGAAAAAAGATAAACACAAAAGATTTTTCACAAAAATTTTTAATGTTAACCAGAAACCAAAAGACCATGGCAAGATTAAAAAATGGTAACTTAGTGTTTTTTCTTTTAATGGAATGCCCACAAATATCCTGAAATCATTTTAATTTGGACATTCCAAAAATATATAATACGCATAATGCTATTTTTGAATTATTTTAATTAAAATAATTGCGTCTAGTGAGCCATGCTGGGCGATTCAGAACAAATATGGGACATTTTATCGCACTGACCATGTTACACTATGGAAAACAAAACAGATAAATTATATGACAGTTACATAATATTTATCTTCCTTTGAGGCGAAAATGTTTTTTATCAAGGAAGAAAGACTTCGTGTAATTCAACTTTATTATTCAAGTGAGAACAATGCTTCAAAAGCGATGCGGCAGTATAGAATTACATATTATCCAGATTATTGAGTTTGAGGTTCTTATGTAAACGCTTGTTACAATAAAATATTTACTTTTTTTCCTAAACCTTCTGTAGCATTTCATCTGAACTGCTGGAACTTTCAAATGCATAATTTAAACGAAAATTTTTAGTCTATATTTAAAATGAAATATTTCAGAAAATATTAAAAGATATTTGACCGCGGTTTAAAGCATACTAGGGCTTATTGTTTGGTCTTAGGGTAAATCGATTCGATTTGGTATGTATGAATTAGAATTCCAAATACAATATAGTAAATGAAACAGTGCAAAGTTAACAAAATTTCAGGGAGACGCCATTTCTTTTTATAAATAATTCTTCTTTATTTCTGAGCTTTGGAAGAATCACTGGTTCACTTGTAAAAAAACAACTTAAACGGAGCTTAATCGAAAAACGACACTTTCGTATTTCATCTGTCTCGCAATTATTCGAAAAAAGTATTTTTAACTTATTGTTACCTAGTTCTAAATTCTTGGAGTTTTAAAAAGATTTTACACAAAGTGAGAAAAAAGTGTACTTTCAATACTATAATAATAATTAAGTTTCTATTTTCCGAGTAAAGGCCTTTTATTGGTTTAATTTGGTGACACAAGTCATAGTTTAACATGAATTAATGCAATGAAGTTGTTAGTGAGACTTCGAGACCACACTTCACAAACGTTTTAGAAGTTAATACAAGCCATTATTGAGGAATGAGAAAACATATTATAGTATTTGTATAAAAATATAAAAACAAAAAGTTATAATAGGGGTGAGCCACTTTTGAGAAACACCCAGTATATGGGTGAAAATAACAAAACATTACATTGTAATTTGACTAATTTGTCTGGAGATGTAATTATTATTAAATAAATAAATAAAAAATAAAAGTCCGCATCGCGCAATAGATATTTTAAATTCATTCGGATTCACTAAACAACGTAACCACTCTCTAGGTATATATATAGTTATTAGAAATATTACAATGACACTTGCATGTTAAATTTTGTTAATTAAATACTGCTACTTGTAGAAAAATTACTTCGTCTGCTAAAAGGAAATATATTTTAAAGCACATACACTATTGGACAAAAGTAGAGCAACAAAGTGCTTTTATTTCTTTGAGTTTAAAAAATTAATTAAGTATATGATTGTGATCCCCAGCTAATTTTAATGAAATATTATCCCCACAATATTAGTAATTTTTCACAATATTTGGGTACACTTTAAACAAAATGAAGGTAGAGAAATATTTAGATATAATTATAAAAATCGACAAAATGAAGTGCGACAAAAGTAAAGCAGCAAATTGTGTCAACAGTATTTTATTTTACATATTACGATAAAAAACCATTAAGCACATTTAATAATTACAATAGCTAGAAGTATTATGTTAATAGTTTATAGAATATCCATTATTTTTTATTACTTGCCGACAACGTCGCGGCATTGAGGCAATCAATTTTTAAACAGTATTTTCGGGAAGGTTTGTCCAAACTTCATTGATTTTATTTACCAATGATTATTTATTTGGAAATAATTGTGTACGAATTCCACGTTCAACTTCTTCCCATAGATTTTCAATGGGTCAATGGGGTTAAGGTCTGGGGATTGTGCCGGCCACTGCAAAACCCGAACGTTATTTTCTTGAAACCACTCTTGAACCATTCGTGAATAGTGTTTTGGATCATTATCCTGTTGGAAAATAAAACGCAACGGTATTTCCCACTCTGCATAATGCAACATTACATTTTGCATTATATCTCTATAGACAAATCGATCCATGGTATCATTAATGAAGTTTAAAGGACCCACCCCATTCCATGAGAAACAACCCCATAGAAAAACACTGCCTTTGCCATGTTTAACTGTGGGTGTAACGTATTTGGGATTAAACCTTGTGTTGATTGGCCGTCTTACACGCTTCATTCCATCAGAATTGAAATTTTTATAACGCGTTTCATCGCTAAACAAAACTTTTTTCCACTCGTCTACTGTCCAATTTAAATGTCGACGTGCAAATTAAAGCCTAGCGACTCTATTTCTTGCCGAAATAAGGGGCTTTTTAGCCGGGCGTCTACTAAATAACTTTGCGTCTATCAACCTTCCTTGAACTGTCCGTGGACTAACCATAATTTCGGGAATTTCAGCAAAAATCTAGGTGTCTGTCTGTCCAAATTGTTGTTTTATTTGGCCTTCCCGATTTCGGTAGATTCTTTAAATGCCCCCTTTGAATATAACTTGAAATTATTTTGGATACGCTGTATCTTGGTAAAACAAGCCATCTTGAAATTGTGGCTTGTATTGTACCTTCCAAGTGTACATTCACTTCTCTCTGCTTTAATTCTTTCGAAATTGGAATACCTCTTGGCATGAATAATACAGTACATTATTTATTAATTAAACATAAAATAAACTCTGCAAAAATACTTTAACCTTTACTTTTACTAAAACCTTTCTTTTTTAGGAAAATATTAAAATGTTGCTTTACTTTTGACGCATTACAATACTATATTTGAAAGTTTACGCCAATATCAGTTCATTTATTTTGATTGTTGGAAAAAGCTGTTGTCGCCGATAACAGAAGCCTACTTTGATATTTAAGACACGATGTATTTAAATACGATATCATGCATTTAATATTATAAAATCGAGATTTCTTTAATTTTTCGAAAGTGTTGCTCTACTTTTGTCCGATAGTGTATATCACATTTTCTAAGTTCAACGCCATGTAATATTTTCCCTAAAATTAAATTAATACACGAAGGCGTATCCACAAATTACCTTAGTCACTTTATATACAGGATATCGCGAATGATATAAAATACCCTGTATAATAATTATAATGTATTTTAAGCTTTGAGTCGTTGACGGCAATAACAATTCGCGGTTTACAATTTAGTATGTCGCTGGTTAGAGTAAATGCGGCACTTAGCTGAGCCTCGCCTCCTCGATCTGCGGGCGTTCCATTAAGCGACAGCAAAGTGACACTTTGTACGCGCGACGTCATTATTTAAATGCGGCAACGCCATTGTCAAACAGGAACGAGGTAAAACTTCGGCACACAACGTCGACTCGTCTGGATTTTTTAGAATAATGGAAAAGTGCACTGATATTTTTATATTGATGTAATAACCTATTTTAAAAAATTGATGGTGGCGAATATAGACTTATAAGTACCTAGTATGTCACTCAAAATTATCCAGGCCCATATTTTCCTTAATTTTTGACCGACAAAATGTATGCGGCATAACAAATTCTAGGGTTTACCTAAAATAATAAAAAATAAAAAAATTTGGAAAACAACTTAATAGAAAGTTCTTGTGTTTTTCACGCTACGCTATTACCGTAACGGTGCCATACGGTAAAATGATTTAGCGGTTCATTAGATTTCGAGTTCTTGGATGCGTGGCCTTGTTAAAGAACAATGTAAATTACTATAAAAAGTGATAAATAAAAAACAAAGTGCAATACTAGTTTACTTAGTTTATTCCAATAATGTACAGGGACATTTTTTTAAGTGTCTCACCCGATTGGCGAGTTTCCTGCTGACTATAATAAAAAACAAATTACATATTTTTCAATGATTTTCGATAAGGAAGTTGAATTTAATGTCAAAAAATACATAGATTTACAAATTTGACAGATGAGACGCCATTTTGAATTTTCTAAAATGACAACCCCCATAAATAACCACACGATTGAATTCCATTTGGCGATCCGATTCTAAAACCATATAGTTGTTGATATTTATTTTTAGCCGTTTCGGAAATACGGCGGTTCCTAATTTGCCTCCATCGTTTTTGTCTTTTAAGTGTCTTACCCCTTTAATAAATAGACCTTCTAAACCGATCACCTTAATTTTTTTCACAGTGACATAAATTCCCGTGAGCAAGCGATCTACGCTATAGTCAAATGCGACAGATGTCAAAAAGTAACAGATACGACGCCATTTTGAATTTTTTTAAATGACAATCTTCAGAAATAACTAGACGATTTAATTGCATTTAAAGCGAAAATAGCCGCTCCATTGCCATTTTCTCCGACAGTCAAGCAACACTAAAGGCGCTAAATTCCATGGAGGTAAACTCTAAGCTAGTATGGGATTGTGCGAGGGCTCTCAATGATTTGAGCCAAAATAGAAGGGTTACCCTAGCATGGGTCCCAGGACACAGTGACCATTCGGGCAACGAAAAGGCCGATGAAATGGCAAGACAAGGATCGTCAACGACCTTCGTGGGCCCAGAACCGTCTTGCGGCATTGCTAAAGCAAGAATCAAGCAAGCCATCAAGCAAGCCATCAAGCAATGGATCACAGAGGAATCCGTAAGGTCATGGGAGGAAACACCAGGACAAAGACAGGCAAAACAGTTTTTCAATAGACCATCGCCTAAGTTTACAGAAGACCTACTAAGAAAGGACAGAGAGTCCGTTAGGATAGCAGTAGGCATATTAACAGGACACTGTAGGCTCAGGAAACACATGAGCAACATGGGTCTGGCAGAAGAAGTTGAATGCCGGTTCTGCAACGAAGAAGAGGAGACCCCTATACATATCCTATGCGAATGCGAAGGACTAGCTAGAGTGAGACTAGCACAGACAGGCCTAACTCACCCCGATGCAGGAAGCTACGTAACGCAGCCGCTGACAAGGCTGTTAGGTCTAATTAGGAGGATAAAGCTGGAGCACGTCCTCTAAATGTAACAGGGAACCACAATAGATCTAAAAAGGTCGCAGTGGACGAGGCGAAGGCCACCCTATCATACATATCTATCACATCTATCTAATTGCATTTGGCGATCCGATTCTAAAACTATATAGTTGTTGATATTTATTTCCAGCCGTTTCGAAAATACGGGGGTTCCTAATTTGCCTCCATCGATTTTGTCTTTTAAGTGTCTCACCCCTTTAATAAATAGAACTTCTAAGCTGAACACCCTCATTTTTTTCACAGTGACATAAATTCCCGTGAGCAAGCGATCTACGCTATAGTCAAATGTGGCAGATGTCAAAAAGTGACAGATACGACGCCATTTTGAATTTTTTTTTAATGGCAACCCTCATAAATAACTAGACGATTGAATTGCATTTGGCGATCCGATTAAAAATTAAGGTGTTCAGCTTAGAAGATCTATTTATTAAAAGGGTGAGACACTTAAAAGACAAAATCGATGGAGGCAAATTAGGACGTATTTCCGAGACGGCTGAAAATAAATATCAACAACTATATAGTTTTAGAATCGGATCGCCAAATGCAATTCAATCGTCTAGTTATTTATGAGGGTTGCCATTAAAAAAAATTAAAAATGGCGTCTTTACTGTCACTTTTTGACATCTGTCGGATTTGACTATAGCGTAGATTGCTTGCTCACGGGAAATTATGTCACTGTGAAAAATATTAGGGTGTTCAGCTTAGAGGAGAGAAAATCGATGGAGGCAAATTAGGAACCCCCGTATTTCCGAAACGGCTTAAAATAAGTATCAACAACTATATATTTTTAAAATCGGATCGCAAAATGCATTTCAATCGTGTAGTTATTTATGAGGGTTGCCATTTAAAAAAATTGAAAATGGCGTCTCATCTGTCAAATTTGTTAATCTATGTATTTTTTGACATTAAATTCGGCTTCATTATCGAAAATCATTAAAAATATGTGATTTGTTTTTTATTATAGTCAGCAGGAAAATCGCCAATCGGGTGAGACACTTAAAAAAATGTCCCTGTACACAATCATGAAACAACTGACGATGCAACATATATCAAATTGATACATATGTGAGATGTTACACGTGGCGACATCTCGTGAAAAGGGACAAACTTCTTCATATATCAAATTGTTACAAGAACAAATACAGGCCTTAATAACCCTATTGTATGTGCGTCAAAAAATTACAATAACCTTCCAAAGAAAATCAAACATATAAAATCCTATAATTTATTTGTTAAAAAATTAAACGGACTTCTTACTTAATTAAACTTTAATTGCCAGATTATAAAAAATGTACAGTACAGGGTGTCCAGTTTCCGTGTGTTCTTATATACCAGCGCCCTTGTTATAAAAGATTGAAAGATACGGTTTGCGGCCTACCGTTCTATTATTTTATAAAACTTTCATTGCCGCAAAGGAAATTTTCATAGCCCTCTCAGTTTGTGACATACATGGCCATTTTGAATATTTGTCATTTTTGACGGTCCCCTGTATTGCAATTATTTGATAACTTATCAATTAGGTAAAAATAAGTTATTTTAGAATTTTTTATGTAGAATTCAGTGGCGCAGTTGATTTTTTCTAAAAAGTTTTGTTTTTGGGTTATGACCCAAGCTTGTGTTTTTTTAAATGGGACACCTTATATGTTATTTCTTTGTCCTATTCCTCTTTTTAAGAACTTTTCAAAAATATATAGTAGGCCATATTTATTTCTTTTAAAAAGGGATAATGTTAACTTTTTTTGTAAAATTGATTATTTTTCGTATAGATGGCTATGCCCACAAATAGAAAACAAAATTAACAACATTATTTTTATTATACAACTTCATATTATTACATAACTTCAAACCGACAATAAAACAAATATATTATTTTATTCAATTACAAAAATTGCTCGAATTGGGCTCCGTCTTGTTCTAATCACACACCGTTTCGATTCTTCGCAATGCATTTAATAAAATAATTGGCCATCCCTGCAAAGCCCAAAGGTTTAATGGGTAGCTTCTCGAAGTTGATCAATATTGTGGTTGTCTCTTATATAACTGATTTTCTATATACCCAATAAAAAAAATCCAACACAGAAAGATCAGGTGATCTTGGAGGCCACCTGACAGGTACATTGGTACCAATCCATTTATCGGGTAATGTGATTTCTAAATATTCTCTCACTATATGAGAATTGTGACTCTGAGCGCTATCTTGCTGGCAATAAATGTTATTTCAATTGGCTAAAGGAACATCCTATAATATTTCCATTAGTGCATCTCGCATTTTATCTAGGTGTCTATTTCCGGTTAAGTTCTTTCATAGATAAAATACTTAATCTTAGTGTCAAAGAAAAGCATGACACGCTAAATCTAAACCGACCTTGACGTTCTCTCGAAAATATTACGTGTTGGATCTTTGGACCAGTACTTTGAGTTGTTTGGGACACTCCCTATATTTAGGTTACCATGTAGCTTATCAAAGAGAAAACAAATGTCATTTTGTAGTTTTTTACGTAAAATCCAGTGACGTACTCAGATTTTTTTCTACGTTCAATAGCTCGTTCAATAGTCTCCGAGAAAAAAATACTTTTTTTTTTAAATGGGTCACCCCGTGTATGTTTTAATATTATAATTTAGTTTATAGCAAGCTTTTTAGAAATATATAAAAACTTATTTTTATTTTTAATATTAAGCACGAATCATACGTTATATTAAAAAATATACATTTTTTGTTAGTAGGCCATGATGGGTATTTAAAAAACGATTACAGGTATGATAATTACTGCAGAAAAAATATATTTTGGACTCCTGTATTTTATCAAACTTTTATTGCCGTATACGAAATTTTCCTAGCCCTATCAGTTTCTGACATACAAGGGCGATTTTGAAATTTTTTTTGACGGTCCCCTGTATCTCGATCATTTGATAACTTCTCAATAAGGTAAAAATGGGTTAATATAGAGTTTTTTATGTAGAATTCAGTGGCTTCGTTAGTTTTCTTCTAAAAGATTTTGCTGTATTACCTGAACTGAAAATTTCGTAATATTGCCATCACATTTAATTAAATAAGTTAGGATTGGCTTATTAAAATCTATTCTAACTTGGCACATAAGTTTATTGTATCGGTCTCTTCAAAAAATTATCATACAATTTTTCTCTAAAATGTACAAGGGAGCAAATATTTAGCCGCCTCAAAATTTACATGAGATTTCCTATGTTCAACTAAGCCATGCATCACCCGGTATACCAATTAAATTTAAAGATGTTTGTTTAATCTCAGTATACCAAAACGTAGATAAAGTTATGAAGTATAATAATCAACAGTTATCTGGAACACACGATGTTCCACTGGCGCTTCATCTTGACAACTATAAAAATATGTGACGCAATTTCCAACGGCTACACTTACATACAAAAATATTGTTGTAGTGATAAATTTAATAGTTATTTTCTTCATCAATCATCATCATCATCAAACAGCCGTTCGCGTCCACTGCTGGACATAGGCCTCCCTTAGTGTCTGCCACCGCTCTCTGTCTTGTGCGCTCTGCATCCAGTCTCCCCGGACTCTCTTAATGTCGTCCGTCCATCTTGTTGGTGGTCTACCTCTGTTCCTGTAGGCTTCGTGCCTTGGCCTCCACTCCAGAATACGCTTTGACCATCTTCCATCCATTGTTCGTGCCAAATGGCCTGCCCAGTTCCACTTCAAGGTTGCTACTCTCTCCACGACATCAATTATACCCGTCCTCTGTCGTATAGTCGTATTGGGTATTCTGTCTCTCAGTGACAGTCCAAGCATCGACCGCTCCATAGATCTCTGGGCTACTCGCAGCTTGTGCGCCGTTTTTCTGGTAAGAGTTAGCGTTTCTGCCCCATAGGTTAATACTGGCAGTATACATTGGTTGTATGTTTTCCGTTTGAGACATATAGGAATGTTTGATTTGAAAACATCCCTAAGCTTTCCAAATGCCGCCCATGCCAAGCCTATTCTCCTGTTCAGCTCGCAGGTTTGATTGTCTCGGCCTAACCTAATCTCGTGTCCCAAATATCTATAGGTGGCAACCTGCTCAATATTCCGACCGTCAACTGAGATATTCTCGCTCATGACAAGGTTGGTCATACATTGTTACAGTTATTTTCTTACCATAAAATAAATGGAAATACAACAACATGTTGCCAGCGCTAATGGAGATCGCGACCAAAGTATAATGGGTCGCGACTAAAAAATGCTACGGGGATGCGGGAAAGCACTGACTTAGACTAAAGTTGAACATATGTCTAATTGAGCAAATAAATATAATCGAATAACACAACCAAATCCGTCCTATAATCCCACCCGGAACCGCTCGGCAAAAGTTGCCGCACATCACACACTAGCCTAAAATAATACTAGAACAATTTACCGAGTATATTGACAATGTTTATCGTGGATTATTGCGGATCGGGTCAATTTTTAACCCCCCGAGCTCGAGCACGGGGGCTAATCCTCCATACGTGCCGCTGCCGATGACCTACGGCCTATCGGGAGGCTGTTATGTCACGTGGTCCGCTAGTCTGATAAACAATCGACGATCGCGCGTGTGATTTTCCGGGTAGTTGAATTGGGAAAATAATTTTCCTGGCGTTACGGCGGGCGAAAGCTGTCGTTAATTTATACGTCGGCGTAGAAAAAAATTTGTAGAGTCTACAAACAAAATCATCAAACTAGATTATATAAATATAATATTGATTGATATGCGGCCGCTATAACCATTCAAAAAAATATTAAGCACCAAAATGGCTTTTGTCTTTAGGGCGGCTTCTTCATTGTTTTAACTATGAACCATAGATTATTCCAAAATACATTCATTTTACACGCAGTGGCGTAGCCAGCATTTTGGGGCGGAGGGGGCGACCTACCGAAGAGGCGCAGATTGCGGAGCTACAGCGCCGCAGGCAAAAAAATTTTGGGACCACGCCCAAATTTCGTAGGAATTCACCTTCTTCATGCTCCTTAGGGAACAGGGGTCTGGCCCCAAATGAAGGTAAAATCCGCTATATATAAAAAAAAAAATTAATGTGATGGGACGCTCTCAAAACCGGTTTCATTAGGTTTATTCCCATCGCTGTTCTTTACTAAAAATAAAATAAAACCGATCTTGTTTTTTAAGAATTATTTTTTAAGTAGTAAAGGGGCGCCAGGCCAAGTAGGGCGGGGGGGGCGATCGCCCCCCTTCGCCCCTCTGTGGCTACGCCACTGTTTACACGTCATCAATCAGCTGATAAGAAAACACGAGGAAATTAAATTTGTGCAAAAAGTATTAAAACTTTATGCGATATTGAATTTACTACAAACTAAAAGTATTCTTCTTTGATACAAACCCACTTATAGCAAATATTTTGTTTATCTAAGTTTGTAAAAATTAATATAATTTGAATGTTATTGACCGATAGTTGGAAACTCAACTGTAAATGGTGCGGTGGCGCCAGCTTGTTCGTTGGCTTCGTTTGACGTTTCATGCAAAACTAACCTTAATTGTTCGTGGTTCCGTGTTGCTGTACGTCTATTTTTTAACAAAAACTCCAGATCTTTTCATAAATAGCATTAAAAAACTGTTCTATTAAGAGAAATAAAAGTGCACATACATATATCTCTGTCGATTACGTTTACTATTTGTGGAAAATGCCGAAGCATTTAAATAGTCGGTGCAAAGAGTTAATAGCTTGTCTAAGAAGCTATTTTCAGGAAGAACTTAACAACAATGTGCCTATTGTTACCCTTGACAGCAGTACAGAGAAGAAAATTTGAAGAGTATGTTACGGTCTAGATATTTTATTTCTACTTTACTAATTTTTAGCGTGTAGCAGCTGCCCTAAATTTGAATATCTCCACTGTAAGTGCAATTTCAACAGTTAAGGAAAATAAATTATTAGAATCACCCTAAAACAAACGTTCTAATTCAAAGAGAGTTGTAAATGTGTGAAGATTGGATAAATGTTCTATCTGTGACACTATTTATGGAATGTACGAAACAAGTAAGTTGTATTATTTAAAAATTATAATATTTTACATCGATTATTCATAAGCTGTAACTTTTTTTAGAACATCATGTAACATTGACAACTTTAAGCTAGAAATTAAAAGACAGAGAACTGTTTGATGGTTGTTTTAACTCTTTAAGAAGCCTCTTCAAGAAAATAGGCTTCGGATGGTAAAAAGGTTAACTGAGGCGAGAACTTATGGAACTTTCCCATGAAGCATTCGAACGACTGGTATTTTTGAAATAATATATTAAAGAAAAAGAAGCATTCTTGTATCAATTCGTTTTCTTGGATGAAACCAGGATTTTTCGGAATGGTACCATTGCTCGGTCTTGGCAAGATGAAAATAAAAGATGTGTTGGATCTATTAAAGTTGATGGTAAAAGGTATTATGCAGTGAACAAATATATTATGGGAAATTTTTGTACATTTATCTAGCTTTTATGAAAAAAAAACTAAGTAATTCCTTTACTCAGATATTTTGGTTACAAGCTGGCAACACTGTCGATAACTTACGTCACTCGAGGGGATGACGTGTATCGGTTTTTGTTTTGCAAAGAGTATACCTCAGCGTTAGCGTTAGTTTAACCCTAACCTGTGGATGAAGTACTACCTAATTCACAATTTGTGATATAAACAAGAAAACAAGAAAGTATAGCAATTTTACCGGATTATTCGGTGTTTCGAAATTGATTTTCGACAAGACCGTCGTCTCCATGGGCGTGCAAGATTTTTCGGCATGTATAAATTTAAATAGGCCTGAATTTTTAGATTTGTGCAGAATTAGTACAAGTATCGCCTTTGAATTCAAGTTTTGTCTTCAAATATATATTTTAATATTGAATTTTTTAAGCTTAAAATTATGTACAGCCGTACCATTTACCTGGAATTTTAGAAAACAATTTTATCAAAACAAGTAGTCTAGGTACTTATTCCGTTTCTGCGCTAATCATTTTATTCCTTTTGTTTTTGTACCTAATCCTGGTTGCCTGTTTGCTAATTATGTGGTTATTATGCGTTTATGGATGCACCTATTTATATCTACACATACCTACATTTGGTGTTCGTTTCTGAGTGAAACTAGTCAAAGTGTGACGTGTCAATGTTTTTTTAATTAAGTATGGAGAATTTTCAACAATTGCCTAAACGCCCTATAGAGTCGGTCCATGTACATAAATGAACAAGAATATAATTCTTTACTATTACGATTATATTAAAAGTAAAAATGCCGATTTGAGTATTGACAATGCAGTGCAATTTACAGCAGATATGCCTAACGTTGGGAAAACAACAATATATAAACTTTTAAAAGAAGAAGAAAGTGTTGGCGTCAAACTTTTAAAAACTTCACCAGGACGACCGAAACTTTAGCTGGATGACGTTTTAATGCAGAGAATAAGGCGAAAAGTTCATAGTTTCTTTAAAAAAAAAGAAATTCCCACGCTGGACAAAATTTTGTACTGCATCCGAGGAGACCAGGACTACCCATTTATGTGTAGGAATTCGCTTTGGAAACTATTAAAAGAAATGAGGTTTCGGTCAAAAAAACATTATAGGCAATCGATTTTAATAGATAGAAGCGATATCATCCATTGGAGAAGAAATTACTTAAGAAGCGTTCGGAAAGCCAGAGAAGAAAACAAACAAATATTTTACCTAGACGAAACATGACTAAGTGAAGGCCACAAAACGACTAATTTTCGGCAGGATGGAAATACTAAAAGTTAAAGGCAAGCTTTTTTGGAAGGATTGTCCACAGGATTAACACCGTCATCTGGAAAAGGGCATCGACTTATCATAACCCATATTGGAAGTTCTGCAGGCTTCGTTAAAGTTGGTCTACTGATGTTTCAATCTAAAAATACAGGAGACGATCACGAAGATATGAATGCCGATGTCTCTGAAGAATGGTTCGAACAAATGTTGGTTCTTATACCAAAAGATGCAATAATTGTATTGGATAATGCAAGTTATCACTCTAGGCTGACGAAAAAATTACCGACAAAAATGCGTGGCGTAAAAGTGAAATCACGGAATGGCTAAGTTTAAGACAAATAGAATTTCCATCCAAATCTGAGCACGACTGGTATTTGGTAGGACAATTCCACGAATTAAATAAATACGGTTTCAGCCAAATAAACGTAACACTTTATTTGAAAAGTTAACAAAATAAATGTAATAAATTTTAGCAAGCACAACGCTATTTAAAATGAACAATTATTAAAAACACAGTTACTGTAAATTATTTGTCCCTTAGAAGTTGATTCTATAGAATATGAAGAGGAATCAATCGTTTTTAAAAGTGGTGATGAACAAGGATTTGACTTTAATGCTTGTAGTATCGCCGACTCTGGTTGTTCTTGAAGGTTTGCAATAAGATTTAAGTGGTGCTCATTGTTAAGTTGTAGGTATGACCTTGTTGAGCTTGACCCTGGACGCTATCGTCTTTTTGTTATATGCTGATGGCCTGTCTGCACTAGTTCATGCGGATCTTGTGTCTCAGTTTGCTGATGATACAGGTGCAGTGTGTGACTGCCGAATCAGTGTCGCAGTTATCGATTGACATCTCGGCTGCAGCGGAGAGATTGAAACATTGGTGTGAATCTAACTATCTCAAACTTAATGTTGACAAAACAGTCTTAATCACGTTTAAAAAAGCTGGACTTACTAATGCTTCTTTTTATGTTCCTCTCGGTGGCAAACCCCTAAACAAACCAAACAAACTAATAGCGAATTCCATTGGTAAAAAAAGTGCGGAACGAGTGCAGAATTTGAAAACCATTGGACATTTCAGTGCAAGTATTTGTAAACCATTGGGAAACCGGTGCAACAAGTGTTGCGCCGAGTGCAATCAGTTAAGCACGTGTACCTGGAGACCGTGCTGCACCGAAACTGGATGAAAATGTCAAAAATACAGTGTTTTGATTTTTTCGATCTTTGAAATTCTATTTTGTCTCAAACTTTGTTCAGTGGTAAGTAAAATGATTGAGGATTGACGAGTATTATCATCAACTTTGTTGGAAAAATGCACTCAAGCTCTAATCTGAAAACCATTGGTACTCAAATAGCGCAAAACTTTTTGTGCACTGGTGTAGTTTTACTGACATACCGCTGCCGGGTTTTCTGGGACTCATTATTGACCCCAATTTAAATTGAAGTACACAAATGCGATCAACTGCAGCTTGTATAAACAGCCATTGTGCTGCTATACGGTGGCTCAGGCACAATCTAAGCATTTACAGCATAAATCCTTCTATTATGCATCCGTGCAATCTGTAATATCTTATGGTGTGCTTTTCTGGGGAGCAGAGCCAAGCGCGGAGAAATTCTTTAAAGCTCAAAAAAGAGCAATTCTTTGTTAGCTAAGATTGCATTGGAAAATATCATGTAAACCTTATTTTAAAGAACTTAAAGTTTTAACTACTCCAGCACTCTATTTTAAATCTCTTTTTCATTTTTGTAAAAAAACACCAGGAATTCTTTTTAAGTAATAGGGACAATGCATCCGAGGCAGTTATGAACACAAGAGGCAGACGTGATCTTGCCATACCCCCACATAGTTAAACTTTTTTTGAAAGAGGCCCATATTATAGGGCAGTAAAAGCATATGAGATGCTCCCAAAGTCAATCAGAGATATCACAAGTGCTGTACGTTTCAGAAAGGAGGTGGTAAATTATGGCTTGGAAAAACAATATTACTTATTCAAGTTTCTTTCCTGATTTGTTTATTATTGTACATTTGTATGTTTACATACTTTTGTGATTTTACTAAGTACTGTTTTTTATAATTACTACTGTGTCAATTTTAACCTATATTTCTAAAAGATATAAGATCCATGTTTGTGACGTTGCTTTTGCATTGTAAAATGATTTGCTGTCAGTAATGACAAAAAAATAAACTTAACTAAACTAATAATAAAGTCTATTTTGTCCATGTTAGACTGCGTTGACCATGTGCTCTTGTGTGCTAAATTACATTATTTCGATATGACAAATCGGGTGCTCTCCTATTCCCGGAGTTATCTTAGGGACAGAAGGCAATTTGATAGAACGCCTTCTGAGGTGTCAGATATGGGCAATGTTTCCTCTGAGGTACCAGAGGTCTCAACGTCTCAACCCTGGGGCCTCTACTCTTTTTGTTATACACCTTTGATATTGCCAGCGTAACTAAGTTCTCACACACACATTGTTATGCTGATGACACACAGATCCTATATACTTTTGATCCCAATTATTATAATGAAATTGAGCCTGACGTTAACTCCAACCTACAGAGTATCTTGACATACAGCATTAACCATAATCTTAAATTAAATGCTAAAAAAACGCAGGTGATTCTGTGTACACACCAGCTTGTCGTGACTTTCTCTTGGGTTACCTTCATTTTCACGTGGAGGATCAACGCCTTGCCTTTACTGACACGGCCAGAATCTTGGGAGTAATGTTTGATTTATGATTGAGATATTACCATCATAGCTTCAATTTGAGTATTTCAATTGGGGTTGTTAACAAGCCCTTTCAAGAAGAAATTTGACTCGTTAACACACATTAAGGTGCATTCTTTGGCACATTAATTCACAAACTTCGATCCTTCTTGAAAAAAATAACAAGGTATTATTTTCTGATCAATAGTTATCCCTTGCTCCTAGTCATTCAATCGGTCTTTGAGCTTTCCAAACGTTTTTAACCCATTCAATTTTTTGAATTCGTTTTTCGTTTACTAAATCCTCTATTCGCATGCACTGCTCTGTGTGTGTATTTTTATGTAGATCAAACGGAAACCGTGGCCGATGGATTTGTTGGAAAATTGCCTAAAGGCCTTTACGGTGTTAAGCCCTCGAGCTTACGTCTGCGTTTATCGACGATCGGACGCGTGATGCATTGACAATTTTTATTTTGAATTTAATTGATTTGAAAATGGAAAATTTATTATATATTTTGAAGTTACAACCAGTGGCGTAGCCACAGGGGGGCGACCGCCCCCCTTGGCCTGGCGCCCCTTTACTACTTAAAAAATAATTCTTAAAAAACAAGATCGGTCTTATTTTATTTTTTGTAAAGAAGAGTGATAGTAATAAACTTAATAAGACCGGTTTTGAGAGCGTCTCATCACAATAAATTATTTTTTTTTATATATAGCGGATTTTAACTATTTGGGGCCAACCCCTGTTCCCTAGGGAGCATAAATAATAAATAAATTTGGGCGTGGTCATAAAAATTTTTTGCCTGCGGCGCTTTAGCTCCGCGATTTGCGCCCCTCCGATAGTTCGCCCCCTACGCCCCAAAATGCTGGCTACGCCACTGGTTACAACGGCTGCATTCTGCAGCTGAATTTCGAATTTGTGGTTTTCGTTTACATCTAGAGCGAGTTTGTCGATATTAGCTAGAAGTGTTTTTAAGATCCTAGCGATCAAATTTTGAAAAAGCTGGCATGTCTTTCAATATGTCCAAATGAATATTTCCTTGATAAGCGTCAGCTATACCCTGGGAAGCCATTTTCGTAATTATCTTAGCGGAAAGAAAACTTTACTTAAACTAAGATAACATACTTAAACCAAGCATACCATTGAGTTAAGTTCATTCACTATCTTAAAATAAGGCTAGTTATTTTTTAGTATTTATCTTAAAGAATCAATCCTTTAAGTAAGATTTATATTACAGCGGTCCAAGAGATGACATCCTCGAATAGAAGCATTTAAAACGGAGTGTACTACGTACAAGTATTTATTTATTTCTGTCAAGTATATGTGTCTTTGCTTCAAGGACACAAGACCTTGTGATTGCTTTGACTTAAAGACGGCATCCTCGAATTAAGACAAAGAAATTTAACAGATACCATTTAACAGGTACCGAGTTCGGCTCTGGCCTCTTCGGCTGGATCATATAAATATGTGGTAATTTTTAATAAACTTCATATATCGTGTGTGTGTATGACCTTAAAACCCTTTCCAGCCCAATGATGACATATGGAATTTATGTATAATTGGTTATCTAAGACAGATTTATAGTTTTTATTTTAAGCCGGTATTATGACCTAGTGTTAAGTAATGATAACAGAGTGCGCTAGTAGCTTAAAAGCAGCAATTGGCAGTTTACCCGCTTTCAAAGTTGTAAAGTGCATGAATTTTATTGATTTATCAGGATTATTCACGAGGCAAGTACTGATTTTTTAAAATCTAAATAAATATAGATGAGATCTAAAGGTGTCTAAAAATGTTATTTTTGCAAAAGTTTTAAAAGTATAACATTTTTTGGGCTTGATATTGCGGTCAAACCACATGACTTCATTTGGCGTCAGTGGTATTTTATTTGGTATTTACTGCTACCCCTGGAAATCAAAATTTTTTGGACACCATCATTTATAATGCATATGTCTTCCATAAAATGATCCCTCTAAGAATTCAGAAGCTATCTACGGCCCTTGAAAATTGAAAAAATTTGTTGTGTTGACATAAACTTTTTTCTATATTATTTATTGTAGATTTTGTTTCCTTTCCAGATGACTAGAGCGGGGTTGACAAAACAAGAAAAAAAGCACCTACTTGTCCTATTAGAAGGTGATGTATCCGATTTAGAAATTAGTGACGATGAAAATGACGATGATAATGAAGAACAGTTAATTAGACTTCGAAATGTATTGGATCCTGATCCCGAAGAAAATCAGACGAATATTTCAAATATACAAATAGAAGAAGAAATATCTAGAACAAGGGAAGAAAATATGGAAGAAGGTGAAGTTATTCCAGATGATATACCGCTAGCTGAAATCTTTAGAATAAAAACTATAGTAACAGTTTCAAGCGCTCGTGGACTTTTGTGAAAAAAAAAGGATATTGACAAAATAGAACAAAATTGTAATGTAGAATGGTCTTCAGCCAACGAAGTTTTGACTCCTCTAAGCTATTTTAAAATGTTTTTCAACGATGATATAATCAGCAACATAATCTTACAAACTATTCTGTATGCTTGTCAAAAGAATGGGGATTCAATAAATACAACCTACTCTGAAATTTGTCAGTTTCTTGGAATAAACATACTCTCTGGTATAGTAAGAATGCCAAGTTATCGAATGTATTGGGCCGAAGAAACTAGGTTTTTACCAATAGCTGACGTAATGTCACGAAACAGATTTGATAAGCTGCGAAATTATATACATCTCAATAATAACGCCGAAATGAAAAACCAAGATGATGATAATTACGACAAACTTTTCAAAGTAAGGCCTTTTATTGATGCAATAAAGGAAAATTTTATGAAGATAGAACCAGAAGAATATAATTCGGTGGACGAGATAATGATACCTTTCAAAGGGAAAAATTCTTTGAAGCAATTTGTCCGAAACAAGCCTCATAAATGGGGCATCAAGGTGTTTGCGAGGGCAGGTGTAAGCGGCATCATTTACAATTTCGAAGTATATGTAGGAAAAAATACTGTAAAGAATTCTACAGCACTTGGCATAAGCGGTGATATTGTTTTACGTTTGGTTGACAATATTCCTAAGAATAAGAATTTTAAAGTATTTCCAGACAACTGGTTTACGTCATTTAATTTGATACGTCATCTGAAAGAAATTGGCATACTGGCAACTGGTACAGTCAGAGTTGCTAGAATGCCTGGTTGTAAACTGGGGTCTGATGAAAATTTAAAGAAATCTGGTCGCGGATCCTACGATTTTGCGACTGAATCAATAAACAATGTTACAGTTTGTAAGTGGTACGATAATAAATCAGTACATGTTGCTTCATCTCATCAAGGAATTGAGCCCGTGCAGTCTAGTACAGAAAAGAAATATATAGATGTTTCCCGTCCCGCAATTATCAAAGAGTATAATCTGTATATGGGTGGAGTGGATCTTAGCGATATGCTCGTAACGTTATACAGAACAAAGCTGGGAGTAAGACGATATTATCTACGTATCTTTTATCACCTTTTAGACGTATGCATAACAAATGCATGGCTATTATATAGGCGTCATTGTGACAAGAACGGGAAAAAATAATCAGACATTTTTCCGGAAAAGAGGCAGACTATTTTCTGCGCAAAACTCCCCTTGCTCAACTCCTGAACCTCCACTTAAAAGGAAAGTTACGGTTAATCCAGTTGAAGATGTCAGATATGATAATATTGCTCACTGGCCAGGCCATATTGAGCCCAAACAAAGATGCAAAAATTGCATGAAGGCTTATTCAAGGGTGTCATGCTTGAAATGTAATACTCCATTATGTTTGACGAAAGACAAAAATTGTTTTCTTGAGTTCCATACTCGTTAATAAGATGTACAAAGGTAGTATTTACGATAGTATTTAGACAGGCTTATTAAAACACACTCTATATTTATTAAAGTTTTCCACACAACATTTGTATTTTTAACCTACTGACTCCATATAGCGTCGTATGTTTTTTCTGTTAATTTTAGCAAAAATCAAAAATTTTACGTATAGATAATATTCAAACATCATTTGAGGCGTTAGCGGGAAAAACGATGAAGGTGCACATTTCTTCGAAATTGAGTTAGATGGCGCAATCGGTAGCTAATGGCCTATAATTTATTTGTAAATAGTGTTTGCGTTAATATCAATGACGGTCCCGGCTACACAGAGCAAAAAAGTTTGAGCGGTTGCGGGAAAAATGATGAGAGTGACATGTGTTTGCGGTAAAACTGATGAGAGAGTCCAATATTTTCAAGTCGTGACAAGAAACGGTCGAGTATTTTATTAGTTTGTTTTGCTTTGCGGTTCGGTTAACACGTGGTTTGTCTGATAGTACGATTGTGTTGTAAAATGGATGAACGTTTAAATCCAGAAATTAGTGAAAAACCCCGAAAAAGAAAATTGCACGGAAGATTAAGTGATGTTGCCAAAAAAATTAAAGCACAAACACATGAACCAGGGGCGGACTGTATGTGTATAAAGCTAAAATGTTTCTCCATTATCGCTTTAGAAGAGCAAATGCACCTTATAAAAGAGTTCAATAGCCTTGGTACGTATGATGCTCAAAATATCTACTTATCTGGTTTAATAACTGCACAGTTAATTAAACGCAGGCGTAACAGAAAACCCCAAGATGAAGCTAATTTCCATTCGTATTCTTACAAATATAAAATTAGGCGGTAAGCTTATTCAAGTGCCAGTTTGTTACAAGGCTATGCTTAGTTTACATGGTATCACACCTCGAAGGCTGCAACATGTTCAAGAACAGATAACCACACACGGAAAAGTTATTGCCGATGGAAAAGGAAAACACAAAAACCGACGACACGGTTTAAAAACCAATACCGTAAAAAAAGTACACGAACACATACAATCTTTAAAAGGTAGAAAGGCACACTATTCCTTAAATACATCAGGAAAGATATACTTACCAGATAGCCTTAATGTAAAAAAACTACATAAAATGTTTTTAGAGAAATATGGTAACTTTCCAATTTCATATCACTCCTATCGAAAAATTTTTATATCTGATTATAACATCTCTTTTGGTTACCCTCGGTATGATACCTGCAGTAAGTGTGATGAGTTTACATCCAAAGAATATCTCTTAAAGAAGAAAATCGCCGAATCAGGGAGTACTTCTCAACAAAGCTTAATAAAAAACCTAATAAACTTGTTGCAGAAAATAAGGTACACAAAAAAAAAGCTCAAGTATTTTACGACAGAAAAAGGGAAAGTAGAGAAAAAGCAAGAAAACACTTAGATTTTGAAGCTGTAGCGTTTGATTTTCAAAAAAATATGCCAGTCCCTAATATTACCACGAACGATGTTGTCAGCTCAGTGTTTACCTGTTCAATATTCATGTTCTATCCACTGGAGAATCGGTGTTCTACTGTTATGACCAGACCATTGCTAAAAAGGGCTCAGACGACGTAGTTTCAATGTTGCACAACTTTATTTTTAATATACTCTCTTCACAAGTTAGGCATCTGGCGTTATTTTGTGACTCCTGCGGAGGACAAACTAAGAACTATACGATGTTTAGATACTTACATTATGTTGTACACAAATGTGGCCGATTAGATTCAATAAGTGTAACATTTCCTGAGCGTGGCCACTCTTACATGGAGTGCGACCGTAACATGGCACTGCTTCCTAAACATGCCACAACAGAAATTCCTGCTGATTTGTATGAAGTTGTTGAGAATGCTAGAGTAAAACCAAAATGGGATAAAAAATTGCAAGAAGCAACCAAAAATGTATATTAGTGTTTGTTCAGATGTTCAGATTTCGTTTACATTGTATTGCAATACACAATAAACAAGTTTTTTGTTTTTTAGTAGTGTTCTTCCCGCAATATTATTGACTTAATTAAAAAAAAAAATAAAATTTTAAAGAACAGAAAAAATTAAAACATTATACATGTTAATTTCATAATTTGAAAATATTAGTCTTTTACCATTTTGACATTAAAAATCTATTCGAATTACCAGCTTAGCAGTACAGCGTTTTGAAGTTTAAAAATGAAATATCTCAGAACTATCATTACAACACATTCAACGTTTTTCCCGCCAACGCCTCATTTGCAATATTAATTCGACAACAAAAATTTCTTTTTTTAAAAAAAAATTAATTTGGGCTGGAAAGGGTTTTAATAAGTATATTTGTTTAGTTTAACGCATCAGTATTTGCTGTTAAGCTATACATATAGTGTTCACAGTATTATAAGATTAGTAATAAAATGGCGACATTCACACCAACAAAAAGATGTTCCAATAATTGTCCACTATCAGTGAGTAAAAAAGTTATTATTTTAATTGGACATGATTGCATCCGAATTTTACTGTACAAGAAACTGTCGACCGATGTTCCCGAATGACTGGAGTTGGAAAGTCCACCGTTTTTAAATTATTGCGGGAGAGAAAGACAGCAGGTTAAGTGGAACCTCCCAAGAAAAGTCCAGGCAGACCAGTAAAAGTCCTTGATGAGGACACCAAAAGTGTAGTTCGAAGAAAAGCTCACTCTTTTTATTTTCAAAAAGAAATATCCACCCTAGATAAGATTCTGATGGAGCTTGGCCAGAATGAGAGTATTTCTTTTATAACTAGAAAAATTTTATGGACCACTTTAAAAAATATGAATTTTGTCTGGGAAAAGCTTAACCGTAAATCACTTTTACTGGAAAGCGATGAAATTGTTTGCTGGCGACGAAAATACTGGAGAAGTATAAAGCAGTACAGAAGAGAACAGAAGAAAACCTTTTATCTTGATGAGACGTGGATTATTGAAGGTTATATAGTACCAAAATTGTGGCAAGACAAAAATATAACCAGTGCACGCCAATATGGGTCAGTCGTTCAATACGGGAGATTACCACGAGGACATGAATTCGAATGCTTTTGAGGACTATTTTGGTGAAATGATAAAATATTTTCCAGCTGATTCAGTAGTAGTTATGGATAAGGTAAGCTATCATTCGCGACGCGCAAAGAAGACACCAACTTCATCTTGAAGAAAACAAGAAATTATCGACTGGTTAACCACCAAAAGTATTGAACTTGAAGATAATTTGATAAAGAAGGAAATATTAGCTATAGCAAATTTACACAAACATCTTTTTATGAAATATGCCGTGGAAGATATAGCAGAAAAACTTAGTGTAACTGTGCTGCGCACACCGCCATATCATTGCGAACTAAATCCTATAGAACTTATATGGGCGCCAGTGAAAGGATTTGTAGCAAGACACAACACGACATTCAAAATGAAAGACGTTAAGCTACTGTTTGATCAAGCCATTAAGGAAGTGACACCAGAGAACTGGCGAAAAGCAGTCCATCATGTCATTAAAGAAGAGGAGAAAATGTGGGATCTTGACGTCAAGAGGAGATGACAGTTCCTCAGATGACGAAGAATATTATGACTTTTTATAATTTAATTTCTGTATAATGTATTTTTTTGTATTTTGTATTTTTGTATTATATAATAAATGTTTAATAAAAAATAGGTGTAGCTAATTCTATGTACATAATGCCTAATAAGTTCATATGACTAATAATAAGTTCATATGACTTGTTGCAATAACTCATTTTATCATCAGAGGTTTATTGTTCGTTTATAAATAGATGTTTTCACTATTTTTAATTGTTCTATCTATTATTCACACAGTAAAAAGTTTTTTTTAAAAAACACGCACATTACGGTCAAATATAGAAAAACGAAATTGCTGTCTTTATCTTCAATAAAATATACGTCATCTAATTCGTCGTCAATTTCGAGTTTAAGACTTATCAGTCATACGATGTCGAAACACTAAAGAATCGCGCACATCCGCATCCAATGTAACCATCCACAATCCACATCCACTAAGCCATACAAAAAATGATCGGTATAACACTAAACCGAAATGCTTTATAGAAACCTGAAGTTCTTCGGTCACTGGAGTACTGATGTGATTCCGCGCATATGCCGAATTGCATGTAAATACCTATACCAAACTCTTAGGACAAGGGCCAATTACTTTGGCACCAAGAACTTTGTCTTTCTTAACAATACCATTTTAAAATGTTACAATTCCAAAGACGCCAGCTTTTAAACAAGGAATTTTACCGCCAAGAACGTAACCAGAGATGACCAAAGACACAGAAAATCAGTTATTAAAAACACATTCACTCTAAATAAGATTATAACCTTCAGATTAAGTAATTTAAAGTGAAGATAATTTATTCTCTTGTGGCAAGTGCTGCCTTTTATCAGTGTGTATTTATTCTAGTTTAATAAGTCTAGAATGCCCTGAAAAACAAAAGCTTCATTATTGGTATGCATAAAAATAATGTCTAGGAAATACTGGAAAATAATATCAGCAAGTTTTAATATGTCTTGGAAAACTAACTACCTATTTAATAATAACCAGAAAAATATACAATACTAGATATCTATCTATACATAAACTACAAAATACGCCTTTTTGGGACATCCTGTATGCAGGGTGTTAATTTAAATTATTAAATAACACCTGTATATACAGTTTAATGAGTGTCCGACATTTTACAGGACTATTCCTCAGTTATTTATAAGGTGAAAAGTTCATACAGGGTGCCCAAGATAAGGAGGGCCTCTATGGGGATCTCGGTTATGGTAAGAGCTACAACTTTGATTAAATGGGAAAAAAGTTGCGCAATCAGAGGACTAATAATATGGCATAAAAAAGTTTTAGTAATATTTGTAAGTTTTGAGATATTAAATAAAAACTGATATTTTGGATTTTTGATTTTATTTTTCTTTGGCGTTATTATTAAAGTTAGAGCAAAACTGACAAAACTCTCTCACAGCAACTTGTTATGAACTTAAAGATTACATCGCAATTTTTTTTATACGACGTTTCGTTTCCAAGCAAACACCATCAACTTCATTTTTTCTAATACGGCCCTGATTTCTTATTGTCAAATTTTGAGAGAATTTTTTATTCTTAATTCAATGATGTACCAGACAATGTTGTTTAATTACGTTTCGAGCCTTTTTAACCATCTTTATGAAATTTTCAGGGTCCGGACCTGGATCCTAGAGTGTTGCATATGCTTTTTCAGCTTTTTTAATTAAACCTTACGATACTGTTTAAAAAAAAATAAAAACTTCCTGGGTTTATTTTCTTTTTGAAACAACACAAATCTACGCTGTTGCAAACTAAGTATTGTTCTTTTCCCAAATTAGCGAAGTAGGCATTGGAAAAAAAAATGAGTAGGTATGGTGTCAGACAATTTGGCATTACTTCAGTTGAACTAAATATGGCAGGTTATTATTCAAATGAAGAAAAATTTGATATGTTATCATGTTTTATTTTAAGCGGAGAAAATTGTAATATAGCGGAGCGGATGTATTTGGACAAATATCCGGAAAGGAGACAACCAGCTAAACGGACTTACAGTAAGTTAGTAACTAACCTTAAAGAACACGGTGCATTTAAAAAACCCATGCTCTCCCGAAAAAAAAATAGTAACCAGGAAAAGGTTTTCAGCGTATTATTAGCTGTTACTGAAAACCCTGGAGTATCAACTAGAGAAATTGATGAAAATGTAGGCGTAGCGAAATCAACTGCTCAATTTATTTTAAACAAACAAAAATTTCACCCATATAAATACAGAATTTGTCAAGGACTGAGGCCAGGTGATGCAGAAAGACGTCGATCATTCTGCGAATGGTACACCAGAAAATGCCACGAAAACATAAATTTTCCTTACCAGATAATTTGGTCTGATGAAAGCATGGTAAATCGAAACGGGATCTTTAACAGAAAAAATGTACATTACTGGTCTAAGGAAAATCCACGTGTATTCAAAGAATCAAGACACCAATACCGTTTCGGATTTAATATGTGGGCTGGAATTTTGGGAACAAGAATAATAGGACCTTTTTTCTATCAACATAATTTAACATCTGAGCATTACCTGAATTTACTCCAAAATGACTTAGAGGAGGCTCTGGATAATTTACCTCTGGCAGAACAACGCGACACTTGGTTCCAGCAGGATGGTGCACCTGCACATAATTCAAGGGTAGTTAGAGAGTACATTTCAGCAAGATTTCCAGAAAAAAGTATCAGCACTTATTCTGTAACACCCTGGCCGGCGCGTTCCCCAGATTTAACCCCGCTTGATTTTTTCCTTTGGGGATATATCGAGAATTGTGTTTATAAGCAGAATTTTGAAACAGAAGAAGAGCTTAGACAACTAGTGCTTGCAGCCTTTCACAGCGTAACGCCACAAATGTTAACTAATGTCCTAAATAATACAGTTTTAAGATCCTATTTATGTTTGGAGAACGACGGAAATCACTTTGAACACCTTTTGGAAAATTAATTTTTAATGAGTTAATGTTAGTTTTATTTCAATTAATTAAAGTTTAATTATTATGGGTTCGGAATCAGTATTTTACAATGTTAAATAAATAATTAAAAATCTATTATGTAATTTTATTATTTTTTTTAAATTCATAATGAAACTAAAAAGATTACGTTGTTACCTTCTACATCCATCATTTTCATTTTTTTAATTAAAAAAGCTGAAAAAGCATATGCAACACTCTAGGATCCAGGTCCGGACCCTGAAAATTTCATAAAGATGGTTAAAAAGGCTCGAAACGTAATTAAACAACATTGTCTGGTACATCATTGAATTAAGAATAAAAAATGCTCTCAAAATTTGACAATAAGAAATCAGGGCCGTATTAGAAAAAATGAAGTTGATGGTGTTTGCTTGGAAACGAAACGTCGTATAAAAAAAATTGCGATGTAATCTTTAAGTTCATAACAAGTTGCTGTGAGAGAGTTTTGTCAGTTTTGCTCTAACTTTAATAATAACGCCAAAGAAAAATAAAATCAAAAATCCAAAATATCAGTTTTTATTTAATATCTCAAAACTTACAAATATTACTAAAACTTTTTTTATGCCATATTATTAGTCCTCTGATTGCGCAACTTTTTCCCCATTTAATCAAAGTTGTAGCTCTTACCATAACCGAGATCCCCATAGAGGCCCTCCTTATCTTGGGCACCCTGTATAAGCAAGCATTGGTCCGCAAGCCCTTCATTTTTGAGATACAGGGAGTTAAAAATTTACTTTTGTTTTTGTTCCTCGCAAATAGTTTTTGAAATAATGTCCATATTTAGACGAAAATTGGTATTTGTGGATTTTTTAATTTGAGAAATGCAAATTTGATCTTAGTTTGGCCCTTAATTGTAGGGGGCGCCACCTACAGGTCTTTCTCTCTTTTGGGGAGTCACAACTTTTTCGTGCATGTATGTATCACATTTTCTAGAAGAAAATCGAGTTCTCTATAATTTTTACGTGAAAATGGTATTTTTGTCAAAAGTCGGTACAAGCAGCCGTTTTCGAGATATTTTGATTTAAATTAATCGATGCATGTGTTTGTCAAAAAGTGAAACAGTTTTAAAAACTTAAAAATAAAAGTCAGTCAAGTAGGCTAGTATAGTCGAATTCTTGAACCGTCTCGCAAGATGGTGGACGAGCCACGTGCCACTAATGGCACCCTGTCGACTTCTAGTCTATTTTGTTTTTGTAGGTTGGTAGGTTACTTGTACTAAATTTCAGATTTATCAGGATTGGACTAAGCTAAATTTGTTAAGCACGTAAACCACATTAAATGTGCAATTTTTTTTGGAGGATTGGAATATATAGTTTGGTGAAATCAGCGTAGGAGCAAAGGGAAAGAAAAAAGGTGTATGTAGTACTTTTTTATTTCTAATTATAAAAAATCTAGAATCTACAAGTAAAAGATACTAGTACTACCAAGGCTATTTTGTAATTTTATAAATTAAATTAATATAGGCTGCAATGGCATAGAAATTGTTATATTTTAAGAGCTGATATATATTTTCAGTGCAGTATATTACTATTCATTTATATAAGGAAATAATATTAGTTCATTCTATATTGTTTTTCTTGGAACATAAAATCGATTTATACTTTTTGTCGGCATTTTTTGAAAAAGGCGAGAAAAGAACTTCAGTGAGTTTAAGCCCAATGCAAAAATGTTATACAATGTTACTATACATTATTACTGTACTGTATTGATGAGTTGCCATAAAACCTGGACGGTATCGTACGGTGAAAATAAAATATTTTTCTCTTCTAACCATCTTTGTAAATCCGCCTTTAACCATTTTTTTGTGGGCCACCTCGCCGTTTGCCTGCTATGATAACTAGCATTATCTAAAATTATCATGGAGGGCCCTTCTAAGTTTGACAGGGTTTCGCACAGCCTTTTTTTAAAATTGTCAGAGTTCATCTCTCTATGGTAGTCACCAGTTTTGCATGTGGATTTAAAAATAAGCCTGTCATTTTCGATAAATCCACATTCGCCCCCTGCATGCAAAACAATGTATCTAAAAATATAAATTAAATGACGATTAGTGTTCACTAAGAGAATTTATTTCCAGAAGGCGGGCCTTCATTTTGGTCTTGTAGAGTAAAGACTATGGTTTTTTGTACCTTCACTTAGGTTAACTTATATTTATTAATTCGTATATTGACCTGTACCCTTCTCCAGATTCTTTCCTGACAGATTTGACGTTATCATCCTGCCAAGATTTTCTGAATGTTTCATTAGAAAAAATCCAAGTCTCGTCCAGAAAAACACATGGTTTTCTATCGGAACCAAGCTCAGCGTTTTCCATGTACGTAGACAGAAATCTTCGCCGTTTATCCGCAATACATGGCTTTTCCATAAGCGCACGGCGATTGTCTTCCTTCTTATAGAAAAAGCCTAAGCTTTTTACCAACCTTAGGAGACTGCTTATGCTTCCAAGATACATTTCCTTGCGATGGAGTTGGTCTTGCAGTTTCTTTATTGTAACTGGTTTTCCTACGAACAATATGGCGTTATATTAAATATTAAAATTACAGAAAAATACACGTGTTTCATCCAGACGCATGACACACTGGTAGAAATAGATACACCAATTTATGCTTAGTACTTAATGGTATGCGCAAATATATCATTTTTGCAAATAAATGGACTAAGAAATAAAATGTGGAAAAAAAAATTGGAAAAAATACTTACTTGAATGGGGATTATTTGAGGATGTACGTCTTTAAAATAATTATAAACATTTTGCACACATTTTTGGACCAACTCATTGCCATGTAAAACAGAAAACGCCTTTTTTCTAAAAATTATAATAATAATTATACATCATTTTACGACTAAGTATTTAAAACTTTTTGACTTTGCCATGGCCATAGGGTAAGCATATTGGGTTTATATAGTTATATATACATATATGTTGGAGTAGCATGCAACAAAATATATTCATTAATTTTTTATGGAAAACTCTCCTCCCTAATCCTATCAAGATAATGATTTTTTTTTTATTTTTATTTATTAATAAATAATGGGGTAAAAGATAACGCCCTTGGAAGAGTCAAAAAGTTGGAGGGCATAAACGTTACCCTGTTTTCTTTAGGAATATTATCCATTGAGGTACTTGGAAGACAATAATTATGATCCATTATCATTTTACGCCTAAAAAAGATAAATACCGTATAAAAGTAGTTTGCGGTTAATGTATTTAACTTACCGTTCCGTAACAAATAAACACCAAAACACGTAGGTGGTAGGTACGTCCAAAATAGAAGTCTTTAATAAACTTATTTAAATACAAAACACACGAGAACAATTAAAAACACAGCAAAACACTTAACGAGAAAAAAAGCACGTGGCGATGTCACTGATGTCAGTGTCAGTGGGCTTTGGGCTAATTACGGCTCTATGATGGGTTGGGGATATTTCAAAGTTACTGGTCCAGCTAGTTACTGTCATTTGTCTATTGTCAAATGTCGAACGACGAGACGAGCCGTGAATCCGACTATAAGTATATTCCAATGTTTATTTTGTGTCATGTCAAAAATAATTGACGCATAGTTAAATAGTTTTATTTATTATCATTGTGATTATTTGTTATAAAACGGTAAACTTTACCAATGTTAAGTATGCTGACATATATTTTGCGTACGGACTTGCTAACGGAAATGCATATGAGGCTAAACGTTTGTATCAGGAGCGTTATCTGAACCGCACAACTCCTACTTTAAAAACGTTTTCAAAAATTCACGCTCGGTTGAGGGAAACAGGAAGGTTTGAGAAAGCTACTCATCTGTCGGGTGCACATCGGACGGTAAGAACCCAAGAAACCGAGGAAGCAGTTCTTACTCTGGTAGAACACCCGGAAACAAACACCAGAAAAATAGCGCTGACGTTAAACATTATTTCTCCTTTTGTAGTAAAGAAATTTTAATTGATAATTTGTTATGTCCCTATCATATTCAAAGAGTTCAGGCACTCCTTCCTCGTGATTTTCCATTACGTATCAACTTCTGTCGTTGGTTTCTTCAATGTCTTATTCAAAATCCTTTATTTAAAAATCAATTCCTGTTTACCGACGAAGTAAATTTCTCACGCAACGCTATATGCAATTTTCACAACAACCATTTGTGGTCAGAAGAAAATCCCCATGCGATAATGGAATCGCATTTCCAAGAATAGTTTTCTCTTAGCGTGTGGGCAGGAATCCGTCGAGATTATTTAATATTCCCATTCTTTAATCCAGAAAGACTGAACGGAGAGAGATATCGTCATTTTCTTAAAGAAGATTTGCCTATTTTACTGGAAGATGTGCCCCTTAGACTACGAATTGAAATGGGGTTTATGCATGACGGTGCCCCGGCGCATTTTAACATCCTAGCGCGAGAATTTTTAGATCGTACTTTCGGTAACCGCTGGATAGGTCGGGGAGGGCCTCAACTATGGTCCCTTAGGTCACCAGACCTAAACAGTTTGGATTTTTTTCTTTGGGAACATCTAAAATCCTTAGTTTACCAGACACCCATCCAAAATGAAGACGAATTAAGAAATCGAATAATAAAAACTCGTGTAGAACGATTCAAAATACTCCAGGAATTATCCAAAGAGTGCGCGAATCAATGAGAAGAAGATTGGATGCGTGCATACAGCAAAGAGGTGGACATTTCCAACATTTATTGTGATTTTGATTTAGTTTTATATCTAGTGTTTCGTTGTTGATTGTTGCTTAAAAATTACCGGAGGAATCGAATTTTCTTCTACAAAATGTGATACATACATGCTCAAAAAAGTTGTGACTCCCCAAATGAGATATAAACTAACAAATTAACCTGTAGGTGGCGCCCCCTACAATTAAGGGCCAAACTAATATCAAATTTGAGTTTCTCATATTAGAAAATCCCCAATTACCAATTTTCGTCTAAATAAGACTTTCAAAAAATATTTACAAAAAACAACGTGAAGATGTCAGAAATTTCGGGTCTTAATTTAATTTTTGTGTTAATATTATATTATAGTGGTAGACTTAATTTTTTTTTCTCCTTGGACGCAGTAAATTGTCTAAAATAGCCGTATTTATTTTAAAAAAATTAACATGCAAACGTCATTGTAATATTTCTGATAACCATATACATACCTTAAGTGTGATTACGTTGTTTTTCAGTGATTTCGTATGAGTTTTAAAATATCTATTTACGATGCGGACTTTCATTTTTTGTCCATGAAATACAAGGAACTGTGTAAAATGGGCAAAATTGATATTCTTCTTGGTAAGTTATATTTTTGTCCTCCCTTAAATTGTAGATTTTTAATTTATATTGCTCAAAAGCTACGTTTCATCTTTTACTTTGGATGCTCGGACATCGGCTGCTAATGCACTTCTCTATAGGCAGCAAGAGGTCTCACATCTCAACAAAGACCTGGAAGAAATTCTGTCTTGGGGTCACAGTAACCAAGTAGAATTTAACGCTAAAAAGACCCAGGTGGCAGTTTTTTCTAAAAAAGTTAATGTTGAAGAACCGGATATAGTTATAGCGGGACACTCAATTCCCTTGGCTTCATCAATTCATTTATTGGGCGTTAATTTGGATAGTCATATGTCTTGGCATAGTCACGTTGCGGCAGCCTTGCAGAAGCTTGGAGTACTTTTCCGAACAAAGAACCTCTATACACCCCAACAACTTTTGATGCTCTATATAGCCCAAATTCGACCATCACTGGAGTACTGTTCGCATATTTGGGGCTCTGCTCCTAAACATACCCTGAGATTGCTAGATTCCATTGAAAGAAGAGCCATTCGCTTGATTGGTGACCATAGTCTGACAAACAACCCGGAAAGCCTTGAACATCGAAGGCAGGTTGTCTATTTTACAAATATTTTCATGGCAAGTGTTCAACTGAGGTTGCCCGCTTGATACCACCCAGAGCGGTGCATGGTAGAAATAAATACACGACGAGCCACTGCAGCTCACCAGTACGTGGTTCAGCTTAGTGTCCCTCGAACGACACTGTTTCAAAATTCTTTCATCTGGAGAACGTCATCACTCTGGAACGACCTCCCTGAGATCGTGTTCCCCAACGGGTATAATATCCAAAGATTCAAGACCAACGTGAATCGTTTCCTGCGCACACGCACCGCTCCTAGAGCGCCATAAAGGATTTATCCTGTAGTGCTGTGCCTTATCATAAAAAAAAAGAGGATTTCGGATTTGAAAAGCGCGTTTTTCTCGGACATCTTTAAACTATTTGACTAATTTCTATATGCGTTCATTTTATACAGGATGGAAAATAAGTTAGTTAAAAATTTGAAACTTTTAACAAACCGACTCTCGCGATATAATTTAACATTTCGTAATGTTTTTGACCGACTTTAGTGTACCGGGTGTCCCAATAAATTTTATTTGACTTTAATAAAATCCAGATTAAGAATTAATACAGAACTGCTTTTTTTGCATGAAAATATATTGGTAGAGAAGGATCAATTCTGTTGAAATACGTAAATATACTTAAACAGAAGAGCTAAAAGGCCGTTTTTTTTTATAGCTCAAGGTTTTCCGGTTTGAAAAGTTTCTTACATTTCTTTCCTCTCTTTGGTTCATTTAAGGGCGAAAAAACTCACGGAAAAACTAATAACCTTTAGCAAAGCCATATACAGGGTATTTCAAAAAACATGTGCCATCGCTTGTGTGGTAATTTCTTACCCAAAAATAAGACAAATAGTTCCCATCAACATAGGTCTGCAACCGCTTTAATTTTGAGATACAGGGTCTTGAAAATAAAAAAAAAAATCTGTTTTTCTTTAATATTTTTGAGCCCGCTTTTGATTTAATATCATTTTGAATTTTAGTAGATACTAACTAGGCATAAAAACACATTTATTTCATAAAAAGATTAGCTCTACTTTTACCAGTGGCGTCCGCGCTAACTTGTATTTTGATATTTTCAAGAAAAAAAAAATGATACGCCACTGTTTTTCTTCAAAATAAATAATAATTTCAAAATTGTGCTTTATCACTTAGCAAGAATAGCCCTTAGACTTTTCTTCGTGAGACCAACGGTTTCGATTTAACAAATAAATGACATTTATTTGCATATCGCTATGCCCATATCAGAGTCTGATAAAATTGCATTTATTTCCTAAATAAAGCCGAAATCAAAAAATTATCAAAAAGTATTAGACATTAAACTGCCTACAGAACTACGTTATTAAAAGGGAAACCGGTACTGGCGTACATATTTTTTGCTTCGCTTAACGAAACACTCTGTATCTCAAAAGTAAAGCGGTTGCGGACCTATGTTGATAGTTACTATTTGTCTTATTTTTGGGTAAGAGATCAACACACGAGCGATGGTACATGTTTTTTGAAAGATCCTGTATATTACTAGTATATAGTAAGAATTTGTCGTCCAACTTTAGTGTACCTGTTGTCCTAAAATATGTTTTGAGTTATATTTAATTTTTTTAATACTGATATATCGAATCTTTGCCTACCCATATTTAGGACTGTATTGTTGTTTTTAAAAAAATTAGAACCGGTAAAAGAAACCGCTAAACCGTTAAATGAAATTCTTAACCACCAAACTGAAAAAAAGCTGCTAGATCTAAGGTAAAGTCAACATTTGCCTACATGTTATGGAAGACTATTATGATCTTCCAACATAAACATAGTTGGAGTTGTGCAAAATAGAACCAAGAATATTAATTTTAAAAGGAAGGAAGCAACCTGGTATACCGTCGGATGGGGATACTTTTAAATCCAGGGGCTACTTTGACACAAACTTCAGCGACATCCTTCTCATCGTCTCCACGCCGCTGATTTAGTTCTATTGCGTCCGGACCAATAAATCCTGATTGCTAGGTGGCCTAATAGAACGCGCTACGATGTTTACCAGTCAACTAACGTTTTTGAAATATGCCACGTGTACCTTTGTTAAAGGCATTGTATAACGTTTTTTTATCGTTCAGAAAACTTTAATGGTGGAAAGCCCCTATACCATTTTATTAAGGTAAATGATTATGCATGCAATTAGGGCACTTTTTCCATATGATTATACGTTTTAATAATTCGATTTTTGTTTTAAGCATGTCGGAAAAATAAATAAATGTGTCGTGGGGTAACTTTCATTGAACAGCATGCAGAAAGCCGTCGCAAAGTTTAAAATTCCCTATGCTACGTTAAATAACAAGTTTAAAGGAAAACATATCAAAAATCCAGGTAGACAGGCCGTTTCTTTTGAAATGAAGGAAAGGGCTATTATTTCCGCAGTTGGAAACTGGGAATTCCCTTTGAACTTACTTGACTTGATAATGATGGCAAAATGTTATTTGGAAGAAAGAGCGTGTGTTGTTTCAAGGTTTATCAACCATTTGCCAGGAAAAGATTGGGCCCTAGCGTCTCACCATTAATATTAAACAAGCGCGTTCCTCTGTTTCAAGAGAAACAGTTAATAGATATTTAAATAACCTCGAAGAAACATTACGTGACGTACCAGCGAGCAAAATTTTTAACTATGACGAATCAAACGTTTCTGACGACCCTGGCAAGAAGTGGGGTATTTACAGAGGAGGAGTCAAATACCCTGAAAAAATTTGTAACCATTCAAAAAGTGCAACTACGATTATGGTCTGTGGGGCAGCTGATGGCACACTTTTGCCACCTTATATACTTTATAAAAGTATGCACTTGTATGACACATGGAAAAAAGGTGGTCCTGTGGGAGCGCCCTGTTGCAATCAACCTTGCTGTTCGAGAGGAAGCAGGTATAATCGGACGAACATTGGGTGGATAGACACTGTTACTTTCCGAGATTGGTTTTTAACAGCATTTTTACCCCATGCAAAAAGGCTCCAAGGTCGGAAGGTACTGATTGGAGATAACCTTTCCTCGCATTTAGACGAAGATGTTTTAAAAAAGTGTGCTGAAAATAATATTACTTTGTGTGTCTAGTTCCTAATTCAACCCACCTTTGTCAGCCTATTGATGTGGGATTTTTTAGAGTCATGAAAAGCTATTGGAGGATCACATTAACAGAATGAAAAACACAAAACTTAAGACTGACTTCGATACCAAAGGATTGTTTTCCACGATTGTTAAAAAAATGTTTTGAATATATGGATACAATTAAGGTTAAGCCTCCCCAAGATCGACTAGAGTTACCAGGTGATACCGAGATTTCCGCAATTCGTCGTGTATTGAGAAATAGTTTTGCTGCAACGGGACTGTATCCTTTGAATAAATTCGAGGTTTCGAAGAAATTAACAGAAAATGAAAACGATAATCAAGTTGCTACTCACGTTGAAAGTGTTCTTACTAAATACCTAAAAGAAAGACGATTTGTAAATAGTAGCGAAAACATAACGAAAAGAAGAAAGGTAAGGTTAAATATTGAAGCAGGAAAAAGCCTTGGCACTTTAAATGAAGAAGAGCGTGAATATCCAAACACCCAGCCTTCTGATAGCGAACTTTCTGACAGTGACCACTTTAACAGCGATCATTCCGATATCGAAAAGCTCCCGAGTGGCCCTAGCCAGGACAACGTACAGGCAGGCCCCTCTCACGTCCTAATTAAAAATAGTACGCCGACGTTTGCACCACCGACCATTATCAATCTGGAGAAAAACTGTTTAATCCTCGTTAAATTTAAATATGACGATAATTCCAAAAAACAAAAAATTAAGCAATTTGTCGCACAAATTCAAGAAACAATAGACGATATTTTTATTGTAAAATGTATGAGGCCTCATATGCTAAAGAGAAATGTTTTTATATTTCCTGTTGTAGACGATATTTCTGAAATTTCTTAAAAAAACATAAAATTTAAGTTATGTCAACTAGTAATTAATAGGGGTCGTCACGAGTTTGGTCAAAACATAGTAGAACTAAGAAATTATTTTTAGTTCATTTGTAATTATACACATATAATTCAAATTTAAAGAAATAGTCCATTCTCGAAGTGGAGTTGAAATATAGGGAAAGGGGAAAAAAAGTCAAAAAGTCTTTCTCCACTAATTTAATAGTGAGCTATTAAAGGCTCAATTTTAAAATTAAATTGTCTCTACATGTTTCAAAGGTAGTAACCTTCATCTTCAGGAGACCAAAGTAGTGCAGTTATTATTAGCAGTAGAGAGAAAACTGTTGGTGGAAAATGACGTTGATGGAGCTTTTTTTTATTTAAAAATATTTTGACAAGATATTAATAATTGAATGTAATCAGCATGCTAAAATTGGAATTGAAAGTGGAATGTTATATTTAAATCCAAGTTTATGAAAAGACACTGTCAATCTGTGGTCGAATTTAAAAAGGGAAGATATTCTTATTTAATTTTAAAATTGAGCCTTTAATAGCTCACTATTAAATTAGTGGAGAAAGACTTTTTGACTTTTTTTCCCCTTTCCCTACATATAATTCAGCTAAAACATGTTTTATGATTTTTGATGAAATAAAGCAATGTTATTGAATATTTTGTTGTTGTTTTTTCTAACCTAATATGTCAAAGAGAGGTTGCCATTTACTTTTTTAAAAATAATTTAAACATTTAACGGGTTTCCTTGCAAAAACCACATAAACATGTGGTGTAATCAAATTAACCCCACTCGGCGTTTAACTTTATTACAGCATTTAATAAATAATTTTTCCGAAACTCTATATATTTTTGCAATGTTATTATATTTATAGAAGGAACTGTTAATACCGATATTACCATTAATTATTGAATAGCCAATAGCCTAAATTAAAGGAAAAATAAACAAATATTTTTTTATTTTGATCAAAGTAGCCCGCCCCATCCAACGGTATTCATTTTCTATTTTTTAAATATCGTTATTCGATATATCGATAAAAATATCGATATACCGAATTCTTGCCCACCCTAATTCAGAGTATACCTACTTAAGTAAATATCAACAGAATATAAATTATAAATTGACCGTTATATAAAAATCTACCTTCATATTAATTAGAAAATTCTCGAAAATTTTAGTTGATCGTCTTGTTTTGCCATGGAGTGTAGTATGTTATGTATCTACTTTATTCCCTTGATTGACAAATTTCATTAAAGTCCTGTACCCTCCGTCAGCCACCCCTGTATCGCTATTAATCTATTACAAATTACATCCTCAGGATTACGCATCAGTAAAGGATCAGGAAGTTATAGGCGTACGAAGCGACACCTGGCGGGTTCCCATTGAGTCACGCGTTTCGTGTAGCCTCGAGGAGCAATACTGCAGGATGTAGGATTAATGAGTGGGGTGGTGGTCAGATGAGGCGAGGGGCATGTTGATACAGATACATAGGTTTATGCTATGTCACTTTTGTAATGACAAAATAATTAATAGTTTGTGTATACCTACTCAATTTAGGCAAACTTTGAATGTCGGTGGTATCTGACGCTTGACATGTCTACCGTATAAGTGACAAGTATCGCACCAATGGAAGTCGCCTTATATTTTTTAAGGGTGGAAGATCAAAGCTAAGTATAACTTATACCTTCGAAAATATAGGCATATATTTTGAAAAATTGCATTGCTCTCAGGGGCGTCGCCGGAAGACCTGTGAACCAACCACAACATTGTTCAAAGTGCACGCTTCAAAGTCAACACGTAAAAAACTTTAAACCGCTGTGTTTAAAGAAAGCTTAAGCAAAATACCAAGTATGCTTAAGAAAACAAGGTCTGTCTATACCACCAAAGTAATGTTTTCTTTCATAATCTCGCCACAGAAAATGGACTATTTCTTGAAGTATGCTTAATTTCTTCAATGGTTATTTCATTACCTAATTGAAATATGCAAAAATATACAGGGTGTCTCATTTAAATTTTTTTCACTCAAAACATTGAATTCTGCATGAAAATGTGCTTTAGGAATATTTTTATAAAAAATAAAATAATTTCAAGTGGGAAAAAGTTACAGAAACTTTCCGAAAATGCACATTTTCAAAAACCACCCTGTATCTCCGAAACGGTGATAGATATCGATATATGTGTTTCTTTATTAAGTTTGTCATTAAAATTAAGCTGCAGATACTAATATCAGTTTTTATATATCTCGTTTAGAAATAGGAGTTTCCCTTTAAAGCTGTTCAATTTGGCTTGCCCTGTACAGGTTCATTCCGTATATTTAGACAGCGTCTGCTGCGTTTGTTATAAGAGATAGAAAAAAATTTTAAATACAAAAGTTGTAGGGTTTATCCTAAATCGCCAGAAAATGTTATGCAAAATAACAAATGTATATCACAAAGTTAGGAAAAAACACAAACTTGGTAAATCTTTAATGGATCACCCTGTATATTGAAACAAAAATTAATAGATCTTTTTTTCCTGAATTCAAAAATATATGATATGTTGACATTTGGTTTAGCCGTTTTCGAAATATTTGCATTTTAACAACGTGCATGATTATATCGTTTAAATTGTTTTAATTATTTTCAATAAACAAAATAGAGCCGAAAAATTAAAAATATATTTTTTAATAAAATAATTTATGAAATTTCACAAGTGTTGAATGTGACCGCCGTTATTTTCAATACATTTTCTGTAATCTTCCTCTAATTTAGATAAAGCATTGTCAATATACTCCGGATGTTCTTCATTTAATGAATCTATACTGCTTTGAATTCTTTGCCTTAAGTCCTCTAAATTTTGACTTCTTTCTTTGTATACTTCATTTTTTAGATAGCCCGATAAAAAATTGTCCAAAGGGGTCAGGTCAGGACTATTAGGTGGCCAGTTAATGGTCCCATGCGTTCCAATCCACTCGTTAAACCGGTTATTTAAAAAATTTCTTACAAGCATTGTGTTATGAGGCGGCGCGCCGTCCTGGTGCCATATTATGTTGTTATATTCCCTAATAGAAAGTTCTTCTAAGAAACCTCCTAATGTCATTTGAAAACTGGATGTATCTATCTCCTGTTAACGAGCCCTCAAATATAACCGGGCCAATTATTCGGTTCTTAAGAATACCACACCAAACATTTAACGACATTCGACCCTGAATTTTAATCTCAACATAAGAGTGGGGGTTCTCTGTTATCCACATGTGTGTGTTTCGTCGGTTATACACCCCTGCTGTGGTAAACGTAGCTTCATCGCTCCACAAAATCTTATTAAAAAAATCGTTGTCTTCAGTTTTTTTAACCGACATATCATTACAATATGCTAGCCTTTTAATTTTATGATCATCTGTCAATTTTTGTACCGGCAACATTTTATATGGGTGATATCCATATTTGTGTAAAACAGTTTGAATCTTTTTTTCAGATTTTCCTACCTTCAAAATATAATAAAATCTGTAGTTCATCATCCTCATTTGCGATAACTGTGCGTTTTTTCCTATGAAGGGTTTTGCGCTCCCTCATGCTCCTTTCGGTATAATAAAAAGTGGACCTAGCAGGAACTAGCATTTCGCGATGAATACGCCGATACTGCTTGCGCTTGAGCAACATTATTGTTGTTTTTGTAAAATAGGCGAACTATTTCTAATTTTTCTTCCTCTGTGTAACCCATCTTACGCATGGAATAAAGGAAATCTGACAGCCATATAAATAATGATAAATAATGGCGTTCGAGTCATTTGTTAATTCATGGCAAGTGCGATTTAATTAAACAATATATTCACTTTTTTAAAATGCATATAATTCGAAAACGGCTAAACCAAATGTCAACATATCATATATTTTTAAATTCAGGAAAAAAAGATATACGTATTAATTTTTGTTTCAATATACAGGGTGATCCATTAAAGATTTACCAGGTTTGTGTTTTTTCCTAACTTTGTGATATTCACTTGTTATTTTGCGTAACATTTTCTGGCGATTTAGGATAAACCCTACAACTTTTGTAATTAAAGTTTTTTTCTATCTCTTATAACAAACGCAGCAGACGCTGTCTAAATATACGGAATGACCCTGTACATATAAGGAACAAATTCATTATTTAGCAATCCAAAAATATTTTGGAAAATCCTCGGATACGTACCTATATAATAATTTTCATTTGCGCATTTTTTGTTCTATGAAAATATAGTAGCAATTTTGATTCCATTGTAAAAATTAGTGTCTTTTTTTTTAGTAAATTCACAGTGGAGTGTTTTGTATCACAATTGTGAAAATTTAGCAATGTATACAAATTGCCGAGAAGTATGACTAAATAACTTGGTCCCCTAAAATCTAATTTTTTTTTGACTGCCCCCATCCGTTCTTGTTCTCCTCAATATCTCCTAGAGTCCATTTGATTACGGCCTAAAGCGATCGAAATATATGGATTAAACCCGATTAACTGCATAAACAATTATCATTATGCCGCAAATCCAGTTACGTCTGGTAATATTTACGCGATTAATACCAATATTTCCTTGTCAAAATATTAAGCACAATGCAGAAAAAACTCCGCGAAACATTTTTCGTTTCCGATTATGCTTTATTTTTTGTGCTTTTCGAACCTTGCTGGCTCCGCAGTACAGAGAGAAAAATAACAACGCACGAGATGATGGTTTTTCTATGGCCGCTGGCGGTCTTTTCGTATATAACTGTTTTCACAAGGTAATATAAAAGCTGCAGGTTGGCATGGACATAGACGTAACAAACATTTTTGTAGAACAGTAAGATGCATTATATTATTATAGAAAAACATCAGTTCTTGGAGGGTATTCATTTTGTGTGTAATTCTCTGATACCTCGTAAGCTCAAAGATTTAAAAATATAGAACACTCCGTCGGTTTGGTACAAAAGAAATAAACTGAAGAAAACTGCTTACGAATATTTATAATAGGGATATTTAGGTTAAATAGTTTATATTGTTTACTAGTGTCTTAGAGTTTTTTTTATGCTTTTATATAGAAACTAGATCTTGGTTAAGAGTTTAGGTTAGACTAAAAACAAAGAAACCTAGGTTTTAAGACAACATATAGGATATTATGTTAACCAGGAGTCAAACTATCCTATAACTGAATTTCATGAACCTAACAACAATTACTGACTGGACATAGGTTAAGAATGTTTTACTATGTATGTAGATAACTAAAAAAAAACATTTAGGTGATTGTATTTTCTATATTGTTTTAACAAAAGGAAAATATGAATTTTTCTAAAAATATTTTTAAAAAAATTAAAGCATTGTTTAAGAAAAAAAAAACAATAAAATTCAAAACAAGTAAAAACTGAAACAGTGTTAGAACCCGAGAAAAACAAACAACGAGAAGCGACAATATGACATTTGGCGAAATTATTGGAGTGGGAGGTAACCCGGCCAACTGTCACTAGTTTAAGTCGGCCGTGTTTCAGCCGTTAGTCCGGCAGTCGATGATTTATCGTTATCGAGTTTAGTTGTCAATTATGTTAAAAGAAGTGTATTGTTTAACTGTTTGTTTTTATGAGTGCTGTGCTATAATATTATTGTAAATCTATGCCTGGTAATACCTGTGCGTTTCGAGGGCGTTACTCAAAAGAAGGTCAAGGAATAAGCATGTTTGCATTTCCAGAGGACCCTGAACAGTAAGTACATCAGCACCGCTTTAGGATTGTTGAATTTAAATGTAAGGAAAGGTAACAAAACTGCTGTTCAATATTTAAAAAGAAATAACCATATCTTTTATTTCAGTGCAAAGCATTTACTTCATCGCTTTAGTGCTTCTTTTAGTGTATTAACCCGGCCAACTGTCAAGATTTCATGGTAAAAGACCTATAATTTGGTCCCCATTTAATCAATGCTAAACTCGGGATTTTGTCGCTTCTCGTTGTTTGCTTTTCTCAGGTTAGAACACCAATTCTTAAGTGTTCCTTGCAAGCACCACAAGATGGAGCCATCATGGTTTACTTTTTGTGTTTCATCCCGCTTGTTCTGTTTTAAAACAGACGCATATGATTTTCCCTTTTGTCAGAACCTATAGCCTTACTGATGAGCTGTTATACAGCGAAACGCGACTGGGGATGGTTCTGGCAGGACTCCTGAAATTGTGGTCTTTGCAGAATTTCCTCTGATATTTGTGGCTTTGTTAGTTTGTGTCAGAGGGCGCAGGGATGCTTAAGAGTTGGTGTTTTTTACCAGAACCACGCGATGGAGCCATCTGGATTCATTCTGTTCCTTCTTATTAATCTATTGACTCCCCCTAACAAACCTTTCTAAAGACGCCCTTGATCAGGGTGAACAATGTTTTTCGTCGAAAAAACTATGGACTTAATCAAATCAAATCAAATCAAATATATTTCGAGCTAGTAAATCACAAAAATTTTTACTCACGTCATACAATGTCATAGATATATAGAAGCTAATCTCTAACTGAAACTAAACAAATTAAAAATGTTATATACTAACAAATCTTACAGATTACTAACATATCAAACAAACAAAATACAAATTTCACTTTAAGATACACATTAAAATAATTAAAATTTTCTCATTCCAAGACCTAAACTTCAATGAAATTCCACTGTAAAAATTTGTCGATGCTATAGAAGGCTTTTTCAAGTAATAGTTTTTTAATTGCGATCTTAAACCCCTTTTCGGGCATATCTCTATACCATATTGGCAGTCGATTAAACAAAGACGGTGCATAATAATTCAGAGATAACCTCGTCCTGTCTTTTTCCTAAAAAATAACCAAACCGCTTGATTTTTTTCAGTGTTTAGTATACTTATACTCATTTGATATTGTTTGCCGTAACTCTTAGAGTTTCTAAGTTTTGGTAGCCCAAAAAAAGGGCGTGGCGCCCAAAAAAATTTTCCGGTTTTTAATTGGACAAAAGGTCTCCTTGCTTGGAAGCAAACCAACCTAAGTCCATATTTCATCAAGTATTTTGGACGCAGCAATCCTATGTCCTAAGTATGGACTTATGTTCATTTACTTTCATAATGAAAGGTAGGGTGAATGTTAGGATACTTTAATATTGATAAATTTTAAATGCGCCTAATTCAAAATATGGACAGAGGATTGTTTTACAGTTAACTACATAGGCAAAACCGTGATTTGTCGTAAATATCATATTTTCAGTAAAATATGGACTTAGGTTACTTATGTACCAGACCGACGACTCTACACGGAAAAAACAGTATTATAAATTTAGTTTAGTAAGAATTTTTTATTTTATTTATTTATTTATTCTACACAATACTCTACAGAGAAATATATCTCCAAATGGTATAAAATTTTCTAAATTAGCGATTTTGTATAAAAAAGAAAAAACACAAAATAGATAAGGCAAAAAAAACAAACAACAACAGATTAAAATTTTAAAAGGTTCCTCCTAAAATTTCGAATGACTGGTAAAATAGGTCGCAGTCCAGGAAATTGGAGTTATAATTCTTTACTAATCTATCCACACAGCTGTGAAATCCATAATTAGTCCGATGAGGCGGTTCCTGAAAGAGCTGCCTACTACGAGTATATCTCTGTGGGACGCGAGAATCAACATTGCAAAGTAATTCGGCGCAGTCTATTTTACCATTAACAATTTTATGCAAAAAGAGCACCATGGCATTCTTTCATCGATTTTCGAGACTGTCCAATCCAACTAGCTGTATCCTAGTACTATCCGGTAAATTTTTGTATGGGAATCTGTATTTGTATAGAAGAAATTTAGCAAATTTGTTCTGGACTGCTTCTAGACGATTTGCATGACATTGGTAAGATGGTCACCAAACTATACTACCATATTCCATGATACTGCGAACAAGGGAGTTGTAAAGACATTTTATAGCGGAAATATCATAGATATGGTTACAGTTTCTACGCAAAAAACCCAGCATTCTATAACTTTTAAGGGCAACATTAGAAATGTGCTCGTTGAAGGTTACCTCTGGGTCGAAGGTAACTCCCAAATCGTTCGTCTTGGTAACATTTTGAAGATTTTCCCCATCAAGGAAATATTGGAAAAGTATTAACCAACTTGTTCATTTCAGACTGAATCATCTCGCAATCCTTTAAGGAATTTACGACGTAATAGAACTTGAGATCATCCGCGTACAAAAGACATTTGCATTTTTGAAAGTTGATAGTAACATCGTTGACAAAGAGCAGGAATAGTATAGGTCCCAAATGTGATCCCTGGGGTACTCCGAATTTAACCACGATCTCTCCATTAATCCCGACATATTGTTTTCGTTCAGTCAGGTAGGACTTGATGAAATCCAGGTAACAGCCTTCTATTCCGTATGTTATCAGCTTTTTCAACAACAGAGCATGACAAACACTGTCAAAAGCTTTAGAAATGTCGGTGTAAATGACGTCAATTAGGGATCCCTTTTCTATATTTTGAATGAGGTAATCCTGAAAGAGAGTCAAGTTGGTGGCAGTTGACCGCCCCTTAAAAAATCCATGTTGTTCTGGAACCAGAAGTCGCTTAAAGGATTCAAATATTTCGTCTGTTAATATGGCCTCAAATATTTTGGGTATTATAGATAACAAGAAAATCCCTCTATAATTCCCAACATCGGTCTTCAAACCAGACTTGAAAATAGGGAACAGGATAGATTTTTTCCACTGTGTGGGAAAGTGGGCTACATCGAATGACTTTTGGAAGAAAATACACAAAGGTCTGGCCAGTGATGCTGCGCACCCATTCACAAAGGCAGGGGGTAAGCCGTCAGGTCCTGAACTCTTGTTTACATCCACAGAATTAATTTTAGTTAAAATCTCTTCCTCGGTGAAACCATGTAGTGTGAGTGTAGCGTCCAAGTGCTTAAGGTGCGTTAGAGGTATTTTGAAATTCGGGTGATCAGTATAACATGATTCGAAGTGTTGAGAAAACGCTTCTACTATAGATTCAGTTAACAAAAAACCAAAAATACTTAATATTTGATGGAATTGTATGTTCAGTATTGGATACGAAGATAAGGTAACATAGATCCATCAGGTACTTACTCTCTCTTCGAACCTCTGAATATCTGTCATAGTCGAGTTGTAATCCATATTTCCTGCTTATAGTATATTTCTCTATATACATGTATGTATGTACATTAACTTGCACCGCGTGGCATATAGGGTTGCTCACTGACTCGTTAATTTTCTGCTACCTTTGATTGTTTACAATTGTTTACTTAAGCACTTGTGTTTTAATTGCTTTATGCAGGTTAAGGTAGCATATTACAAGGATTCACGACAAAGACACTGCTCGATACGTAACGTTCACATAACTAAATTTTTTACATTTTTCCTTAACTATCACTTCAAATGGCATCACAAAAGCGCCCCGGTATCGTAGAGAGTTTAATTTCGTACGTAAGATAACGAGGAATCGCTAGCTGCTTAGTTTTACTTAAAAAGAAACCATTAATTGTCCAAAAGGCCATAAAATAGTGGAGCGTACGTAAAAGCACTTGCTTCACGGAGCCATCGTATAAGACTACTTCAATTTTGACCGTTGCGCCATGCCGTCTCGTCTCTCTACTGCCGCGCGATACGATATTTCATATATTTCGCCCAATAGGAAGGTAGGGTCCCAATAATGACGTTGTAACTGCGTGAACAAATTATAACCCTTATGTAATTTACAAACAAAAATAGCAGAGATTGAAATCGCACGCACACAGTATTTACCAACCTATTATCTTTGACGTGTTGATACACGTTTTCCCAACCAAATTTATAAAAAAATATTGTTAGTCTTTTATACAACATAGTATAATTATTATATCACCACTAAGTAAGGTATATATTACATTTTACAAATGCGTTTTGGTTAAATTGAGTTACTCTTTGTTTTAGTTAAAACTAAGGACCTGTTTTGTGAATTTTATTAAACCCTTTTGTAGCTTTTATAATTTTTTATTACATGAGAAGGTAAGTTTAAAGCTGGATTTATAAACTCGAAGCCGGGGTCGGCGCTCGCGCTGGAAGTTAAACAAGTGAATCGTAATAATTAAGTGATTTATAAACTTCGCCGGCGTTCGCGCTGGCGCCGGCGCCGGCTGGCGTTCGACATAAACCATCTTTATTCTTCCAGCGCCGGCGTTCGTGAAAAATCCGTAGCGCCGCGTCATAACCAATGGGATTTTAGCATTTCTATCAAGTCATGTTTGGCATCTGCCAATTTGTCAATGGCCAATCGTTATTTTAATGTTACTACTGCTAAGACAGCAAGTAACATCTTCTTCCTTGCTAAATCCATTTATTTAACTCTTTCTTTTTGTAGTAATAACTGGCTAGAGAAAATACCACCTGAACTAAAATATCAGAAGTGTCAAATTATGTTTTTGTTTGTCAACACTGCGAACGCGAATGCCAAGTTTATAAATGCCCACTATGGTCGTCTACGACGAACGCTGGCGCCGACGCCAGCGCCGACGCCGGCGAGAGTTTATAAATCCAGCTTAAATGGTTATAACGAAAATTAGTAATGCGTAATAATAGTGTAATTATAGCGAGACTGTTAAACAATAAACTATTTTCATTTTTATAACACCCTGTTTATAAAATATCAAAAAATATAGAAACGCTTATAAAACTTCCGTAGGAAAACCCGTATTTTACTAAAAGAATATAGGTAGTGGAAACTCCTAAATAGTTTGCACGAATAGTCAAAGCCGCCGCCTTCGCATTCACATTCATATAGGTTATACCTCTAACTCCTACTCTTATGTGTTTTAAGATCAAACTTCTTAATTTTGTCTCTGATTTTGTGTTCCCTGTTGTGTGTATTATGGTATGGTGCTGTTATGTGAAGTTTGGCGGATTTATTAGCAGAATGGAATCTATTTATTTATTTATTTATTTGCGACAATGCCATTTTACAAAATACACCAGCATAACAACAAAGCAAATTTTTAAACTAATTTTAAAACAATAACACAAATATTATGAATATCACATAGCATAGCAAAATAAAATTTTTTACACATTACAGTAGTAAATCCAAAATAGTAAAATCACACATTTAATTACATCACGAATGATTTCTTAAAATAGTTTTAAAAAAGACTTAAAACTAACCAGCCTAGAACTGAATAAATCCACATTATCATATCTATTATTAAATTGATTAGCCCTATCTAATAAACGAGTGAAAGGGTTGTTCCTGCCATAATTAGTTGGGTGAAACGGTACAACAAAAATATTTGTATTTCTACCTCTCCTTACACTAACGTTAAACGGGACCAAGGTAAGCAGTTCCGTGCATCGTATGCCACCACTCAAAACATTGTGCAAAAAACACAAGTCAGCAATCTGCCTTCTAGTCTGCGGTGACTGAAGATTGAACTCGGAGAGAATGTCATTATATTGATAATCCCCTCTTTGATAACCACATCTATAAGCTATTATCTTCAAAAACTTTCTTTGAAATCTTTCAATGGCTTCAACATGTATACAACCCATAAGACGGTGACCCAACAACTATACAATATTCCATCAAGGACCTTACAATAGAACAATAGAGATTACGAAAAGTTAACACAGATAAATCGATCGAGATATGTTGAATGAAACCCAGCATCTTATAGGCTTTCGTTATAATATTAGTAATGTGAACATTAAAAGACATCTTGCTGTCAAAAGTGACACCAAGATCCTTTATATGAGTGCACATAGGCAAATCTGCACTATTTAGACTATACTGATAATTCAAGGGCTGTAATAAACGAGTGAAGGTTATATGAAAACACTTGGCCACATTTACATCCATACAATTCCTCTCACACCATTCAAAAATACTATTGAGGTCCCGCTGAAGATCATCTGCGTCTTGCAACGAGTCGACGGACTTAAAAACCTTTAGGTCATCGGCAAAAAACAAGCATTAACTGAATCTGATGCTCTGCACCAAATCCATCACAAACAAAGAAAACAGAATAGGCCCACAGTGGGAACCCTGCGGAACTCCTGATGGCACCCGGATGGGACCTGATACTGATCCATTATACCTAACATATTGCGTCCCTGTCAAAGGCTTTAGAAAAGGCCAGATAAACAGAGTCAACCTGTCGTCCACCATCCATGCCACAAGTAACAAAATTCTGGTACAGAACCAGATTTGTAGTCTTCGACCTGCCCTGCATAAAGCCATGCTGCTCCTCATTAATTAGGTGTCTAAATTCCAATGACAATCTTTGACCGACCAGACAATCCAACAATTTCGGAATATCAGACTGATTACATACTGCTCTGTAGTTATTAACACTACTATTACCTGATTTAAATGTTGGTTTGAGATAACATGATTTCCAGAAGTCCGGAAAGATCCCTGATGACAGGGAGAAGTTGAATAGTTTATGAATTGCCAAGGATAAGGTAAACTGACATTGTTTCAAAAAGTAGGCAGGTTTAGTTTCGACCAAGGAAAAAAGACCAAATATATTTCACAACACCCTGTGTAAAAGCAAATAAACAATGTTACAAAAATATTTGAATATAAATACAAAAGGAGTTTTAAATATTCACTAAAATATTTAATTAGTATAAGAAAAGTTGATGGTAAGAAGTCCAACTAAAATAATAGAATTTTAAAAAAAATATTACAAGTTTTACAATATCCATTAGTAAAATGCTCAAAGCTAGTTGGTAGTTTTTACAAATATTTATTGCAATCGGAAAAATAGAACCTAGAAAAATAACAATATATTATTATATTTTCTGTTCAATAATTTTGAATGTAATGAATTTTTTTTATTACTACAAATATATTTTTGTAGTACTTAACTATTAAAAGAATGAACTTGTTTTATTATAATTTTATAGAATTCCGTAATAAACCATATAGTTGTCCCATGGCGTTGCAGCCAGACGTCGTGCAAAATAAGGGAAGAGGGGAAAAGTATCGGCAAAACCCCCGATTCATGCCGGTTGGAGGCCGGATGAGATCGGAGATCTTGTAGGGGAAGGGTTAAGTTACGCACTCCTCAGTCGGTAGGTCACAACTGGCAACTTAAGGCCGGGCGAAACCCTTTGGCCCTTGGAGGGTGCAGACAAGGATATTTGTCATGGCTGAGGACCGTGGGTCGGAACCCACGTTAAGCAGTAGGTCCCCTCGGAATAAAGAGGTGAAAATAAAAATTTGAAAAAAATTATAAATATTTTTTTACAGACAGCAGCATCAATAAGGATATAGAGTAAGGCAGAGTAAGAAATTTGGGGAAGCGGCAGGGGCTTGATAGCTACTCAGAACGCTTACCCGGGGCCCGAAAATTCTAGCGCCGGCCCCGGCTATGATGCTTTATTAAACATGTAGGTATTTTGATATTTTATTTTTTAGGATGTTTTTATACAGAGTTCTCGAAGTTTACCTTAGAATTTTGTAAATTTTAAATAGAACGTAAAATATTGTATATTAAACTTCTAATAAATTCCCTTTAATTTTTCTTTACTTTTTTAAATTTTGATACTTTTACCTTGTTTATAAATATAGTAGGTAAAGTACAGTGTAACATTAACATTCTATATCAAAATAGGTAGGTACTTACTTAATTGTAGAAGAACCCAATATCTAATAAGTAATTAAAACCTATTATAATAAATAAAGAAAAATTAATGAAATTGGTCAGGCTGAGGTGAGAAGCACCCTTTAACTGAGCGACCTGCCTGATGTGACCAGTATAGATTTTACTTCTATGGGATTATAAGCTACAGAAGTGCACGCAAAATTATGGCCAATAATATAATGAAATTTTATCTTAACTGCTACGCTACTGATTCCAAGTCGCGCTTTGTTTTTTATTTTTATTGTCCAGGTTTATTGCTTTTCCATTAGCGACGATCCACCTTTTATATTCGCCGTTTTCCGCTCGCTTTTCCCGAAATTAAAATCTCTACGGACGACGCAACACTCGCTGTCGCCGAGCGTAGGCAGCAAAAAAAGGGGGAGGAGTTTTTAACGTCGTTTTTTCCCAGGTCATTTAATTTAGCCGTTTAGCGTTTTTTGTTTACTTTTTGTTTATGGATATACACATCTCGTTTTGTCCCTGAATTCGAGAACTACACACACATCAGTAGGCCTTTACATACATTAATTATAGGTATATCAGTGACAGAGGCATGGCCTGTTGTATATATTTTCATTTAACGGCAAGGGCAGCAGATTTTTCTTTGATTTAATTAAAAATTATCAATTAAATCAAGGAAAATGTATATACAGGGTGTCTCTAAAAGGTCTGTACAAAATCTGAGCACATATTCCTGAGGTCAAAATAAGGCGATTTAAAGCAACTTACCTTAGTCCGAAATTGCTCCGTTTCCGAGATACAGGATGGTAAAGTTAAAAAATAAAAATAGAATTTTTTAAAAATTAATGAACATTATTTAACGTACTACTTTAAAACTTGGTACTCGGGGGTTTTTTTGGGATGCGAAACCCAAATACGGACACCCTTTCACTGTATGGCCATTAAAGGGCGCTTCACAATGCACTTCTTATGGTTTAGAATGGCCATAACTTTTTTATCAGTGTAGTTTTTTCCTTTTTTTTGTTAAGGAACTAATTTTTTGAACATTTTGAAACAAAAAAGGTACTCTTATGAAAATCCGCTAAAGTAAGCCGTTTTTGAGATATTTCGGTTTTTATTGTTCGATGCTGCACCGGAATATTTAAATTATTCTGAATAAAAAATGTTTGCTGTGGAAAATGTATTTTTTTTAGATACTTTTTTGGAGTGTCACATCCAAAAATCCTCGGATTTTTTACCTGTTTAATGAACACCTTCAAAATTTTTTCTGCAACAAACTATTTAAATGTAAACATTTTTCGTATTTTAAGAATTTTTGCTCAATCAATAAATAAGGTGTTTGAAACGTGTTACTTAAATTTTAAATCGACTGTAAAGATGGATGAAGGATACAGTTCTGCAGAAATGACGGATATGCTATTGGTTTTTGGGTATTGTGAAGGAAATGGCCGCGAAAGTGTTAAGGTATACAAGAAAAGATATCCAAATTAGTTCCTTAACAAAAAAAAAGGAAAAAACTACACTGATAAAAAAGTTATGGCCATTCTAAATCATAAGAAGTGCATTGTGAAGCGCCCTCTAATGGCCACAGTGAAAGGGTGTCCGTATTCGGGTTTCGCATTCCAAAAAACCCCCGGGTACCAAGTTTTAAATTAATACGTTAAATAATGTTCATTATTTTAAAAAATTCGATTTTTATTTTTTTAACTTTATCACCCTGTATCTCGGAAACGGAGTAATTTCGGACAAAGGTAAAGTGCTTTAAATCACCTTATTTTGGCCTCAGGAATATGTGCTCAGATTTTTTACACACCTTTTAGAGACACCCTGTATAACCATACCATGCTGATCCATGATATTGTATGTTTATTTATCCAGAGTAAATCATATGATTGTAGATTCCTGAGGATGACCTGATATGGGTCGAAACGTCGGAAATAATAAAGAATTTGATCATCTAAGCTGTGTTACTGACCAACTTCCAACCAAGTTCTCTCGAAATACCGCTCGTGCTTTTAAATTAACCAAATAATTTTTCATTCAAGCGTGTTTCTGTACAATTTTTTTAAAATTTAAAGTCTACAGTTTAAAGGAAAAGATATATTGCTTAACAAAAACAAATATCAGATTTGCCCACATCTACACAATCTCGTGGGTCTTATGGATATAAGATACTTATCCAACAGAAGCAAACGTATTCACTCTTAAGTATATAGTTCCTAAAATTATTACAATTACTTTTGAATGTTAAATCCAAAGACATTAGAACTACTAGACGAAACGATTCATTCATAATTCCCATAAAGGTATTGACTATTATTGTTTTAAAATAATTGGCGAGTGCGAGAGAGAAAGGCAGATCTCTTTGGCCCGATCGGCAACATTGTAAACCGTCCCTAGGTTTTGATCGCCAGTGGTGTAGAAGTTAAAACCTAACAACAATGTGTAAAAATAATACAATAATTTTTTTTGTATCAGATTTTTTTCCTAGGAATGGAAATAATAGGCTACAAAAAATATGCTAGAATGAAAAAAAAATTAATCACATTGCTTGCTTGATTTCATTATTTTTCGTCTGAAATCCTTTTAACATATTGGATTAATTCTGAATCTTGAATTCCAGAATCACAAATTCACCTAGAATATAAGGTTCCGAAATTTCTGAATCCCAGTATGAAAGAAAGAGGTTATTTGGAAAATTCCTATTTTGAATTAGTTTCAGTTGGAAATTTATCACAAAATATGGGTAGGTACGTAAATGCAAAATAAAACACTGCTACTACTGCAAAAAAGTTGCTAAACTTGATTTCATTATTAGAATTGAAAACATTATAAAAACCAACTCTGGATTTTTTTGTGAAGGTTGATTATCCAGAATACCTACTAAAGAAAACCAAAGTTTTCTTTTTTCAGCATCTTGAGTAAACCTAAACAGAATGTTTATATGTTATATATTATTATAAAACATTTTAATAAATAGGTAAAGTAAACGCTACAAATATAACATTATTGTTTGCATTTAAATGTCTCTATAAAAACTCCAGCAAAAAATGTATTAAAGGAAGTGACAATTCCCCTGGTTAAACTTTAAGAGTCAACGTGGACGCTAAGAAAGTTCTATCTAATTTATTCTTATGAATATTCTATTTGCCTTCAAAGCCCAGTTTTCGCTTCTCATTGGCTTAATCAGTTAAAAATTGATATCGCCATGTAAAACTCGACCTATTGACAGTATTTTTGATCGCTACTGGCGAAGCGCCGATATGGCTACGCTCTGTTCTTATCTAGGTATACTACGTTAAAAAGAGATAGATGCGAGGACGGCTCACGTCTGTACAAATCGTATGCTCCATTCCACAATAATTCGTTGATTTCTCGACCGCAATTAAATTTAAATGACAACCCTCAGTCGTAATCCCAACCATAAATAAGTTGCCTGACAAATATCTATTGTGTAGGCACCGGACCTTTTGAAAGGGTACAGGTCCTGATTACCTACTAATTTTAATAGTTTAGGTTAGCTATTTTCAACAAAACAACAAATATAAAATAATAGGTAAGTATCTTTAATTTAATCATGTAATTAATCTATCATCTAATTAATTAATAATCATCTATGCCCAAACTAATTATTAAGGGCCTTACGTTACTATTAATTATGTTATAGGAATCTTCGACTTGGATCACGTGTCTCACAGAATTTTTCCAACTTTCTACTGGGATATTATTTACACATTTTTTAATTAATTCTATAACAGAACTAACTACTTAGTGTAAGGAATGTGTTTTCTGTTCCAATCATCGTCTTTACCTGGCTCCATATATGTTCTTAAAAATACAGTAATACGGAGGGAGGCGTAAAACTATGTAACCATTAGCACTTGCGAGATTGTAGTAATATATTAAGGGATAGGGAAATTATCGAAAATCATTCCGAAGATTTTTTGCCGTGGAAATCGCTCGAGGGCTTGCCCGAGAGCGATTTCCTAATGGCAAAAAATCTGAGAATGATTTTCTGATTATTTCCCAATCCCGAAATGTATTTTGAAGATTATTTACCAAATAAAAAACTAACGATTTCTGACGAGTGAGATTTTCACTTTTGGCAAGGGTGATTTTCACCGGAGAGCGGGAGATTATCGCTGGATTTCTGACGGGTGAGATTTTCACTTTTGACAAGGGTGATTTTCACCGGAGAGCGGGAGATTATCGCTGAATAATCAGGTGAAAATCAACCCGCTTTTATAATGGATGAGGTAAATAATCAGAGATATATTCTTTTTCAATATTAAATGTTTTTGAAATGTTTTTTTCTTTTTTTGTATAGCTTCCTCGAAATATTTATTGTTTTCCATCATATAGTTTTGAATTTCCACTTTTGTATTATTTGAATTCGGTACTTTACTTAGATGGATGGCGACTGTGATAACTAGCGTTGTCCATCACAATAACACTATTTTTGGGCACATTCGGAAGCAGACGATTCTGAAACCAATCTTCAGACAATGTAGCATCCGTGTCTTGATGGTAATCCAAAGATGAATTGGCAATTTTCTTCGCAGATAATAATAGAGCGTTCGGAATAAATCTATTTTCTGAACCTGCATGTAATATCGTAATTCTTTGTCTTTTGTTTGAGGGAGCTTTAGTTTGGCATTTGATTGTTGAATCGCTCCAACCTTTTTTAGGAGTTTCGTGGGTATCAAACCAAGTTTCGTCCAAGTATATAATTGAACGATTTTCTTCCCTATATTGTGTGATAAGATTCAAATAATCTCTACGCCATACTTGTAAACGCTGCGATTCCATTAGTACTTGTCGTTTGTCAATGGTACGATATTTAAAACCCATTGCTTTTACTATTCTCCAAAGGCTTGTCCTGCCACATTAAATGTCGGTTTTGTCTGCTGTAAGTACCTTTTTTAGCGTATCTGGGGACTATTTGTTTACTGTACATGTCATAAATTTTCCTCCGAATCAAGTCTTTATCAGCTTTTTCGATGCTTCTCAATTTTCCGCTATCACACCGTTTTTTCCTTGGCTGGATGGGTTTGGTCACTATATCTTTTACTGTCGTTAATGCAACTTTGGTCAAAATACTCGTTTCACTAAAACTTGCACTCCGGTCATACCCTTTTTCTAAAAGGGTACAGTAAACGTTCTTTATGATGTTTTTAGCATCAAGTGATAAATACTTTTTCTTCGTTACACCATAACTTCCGGAAGCAATATTATCTGAAGTTTCACACAGATCTGACATATTTTGGATGCTCGATAACACACACGAAAATACCTTTAACGCACAATTTGACAATTGCCATTAACCTACCTAATATACCAATATAATAACATAATTAATAGTAACGTAAGGCCCTTAATAATAAGTTTAGGCATAGATGATATTATAATATTGTAGATTAGTATTTTTGTATAAATATTAATAGCTATTTAATTACATGATTAAAATAAAGATACTTACCTATTATTTTATATTTGTTGTTTTGTTGAAAATAGCTAACCTAAACTATTGAAATTAGTAGGTAATCAGGACCTGTACCCTTTCAGAAGGCACTTATTTATGGCTGGGTTTAAATTTTATTGCGGTCGGGAAATCAACGAATTATTGTGGAATGGAGTATAGCTGCTACGACACTCTGCCAACATGGCAATATTCGCAATCGCTACCGTCATTCAAAGAATCTCTCCGGTTGTAAAATCGTATTACAATGTTGCCGTAGTGCCTGAGATATATAATAATTATCGCAATACTTTTTTAGGTTTTTAATAGTTTTCGATAAAATAAAATACTCGCATAACATTACAAGCATAAATGCTTAATTTGATACGCACATCTTAACTTTTTTTGTATATTAGGTTCTGGACGTTACTGCAATTACTAACTCAATCTTTTAAAAACAGTTTTCCCTAATATTTCTAACAGACAGATAAAGCCGGCTAAGGTCCAATTTTGAGCGACGGAGATAAATAATAAAGAGGGAATGATGATTTGCCACATGAAAATGTAAACAATTTGGTCTAGTAGTTCTAATTAATGTCTTTAATTAAATCAGATGAAATTAGAAAGTTCTTGGGTTTTTCACCCTCTACGCTATTACGGTAACGCTACCATAAGGTAAAATTATTTAGCGGTTTATTCATAGACATATAAAAAAGAAGCTATGGGTTTATTAGATTTTCAGTTTTTGGACACCTTGTTATATTTTCAAAAGTCTTATAGTTTCGACCGTTACTTGATGAAAATCCATATTTAACATATGAAAGAAAACACTAATTGTTTTTTGATTTTCACTTTAATATGTCAACATGACACGTGTTTCACCGTCACAGCGGCTTCTTCAGATGTAAGGTATTAAAAACAGATATCTTAATATATAGGTCTAACTAAAGGTAGCGATGGAAAAACCTAAGGTAAACATTAAGGTATTAATTATTATATTGACAATAATAACTAGACGTCCTAACGACAAAGCTTTAAATTTAACAAAGGAGAGGTATAAATATCTGGTTTATCATTTAATAAATATGGGGAATTTTTCAGTTTGTTAATTTCCAAGGATTCAAAGAGATTTAATTTTAATCCTTTTGGTTCCAGATGTAATATGTCATAGTCTTTATCAAAATTATGATTTTCTGTTATTAAATGATCCGCGTACGTGGAATGTTTATTATTTTTGGTAAAAGAATCAAAGTGATCTTTAATTCTAGTTTTAAAAGACCGACCAGTTTGACCAATATATGATTTTTCACAAGAACCACAATTTAATTTGTAAACTCCACTTTTGTTATCTTTCGCTGTTTTATCCTTATTGTTTTTAATGATCTTGCTCAAGTTATTGTTAGTTTTATATGAAATATTAATGTTTTGTTTATTAAGTAAACTTTTTATGTTATCGCTAGCTCTACCTATGAATGTTAAAGTTGTATATTTAGATTTTTCTTTTGTTATGGGCATAATTTCATTTATCGCTTTTTTATATGACATTCTAGAGTGTATTTTATCTATTATTTTATGATTATAACGGTTATTGGAAGCTATTTGTTTTATTAAATTAAATTCTTTATTAAAATTTTCTCGCGACATAGGGACATTAATTAAGCGGTGGACCATGCTATTATATGCTGCTAGCTTATGTTGAATAGGGTGATGTGATTTATAGTTAATTGTTAGATCAGTGTGGGATGGTTTATGATAAATTGAAAATTCAAATTTATTATTGGTTTTAATAATGGTTAAATCTAGAAAATTGATGGAATTATTATTCTCGGATTCTAGTGTAAAATTAATTTTTGCATGTATAGAATTTAAGTAATTAAAAAAGGTAGTAAGTTGTCTATTAGTTCCAGAGAAAGAAACTAGAATGTCATCGACATATCTATACCTAAATTGGCAATATTTAAAAAGATGATGTGACTCAATAATATTTTCAAGATTGTTCATAAATATTTCGGCTAAAATCGGGCTTAGTGGGTTACCCATAATTAATCCGTCTTTTGCAGCATAAATTGTATTATTAAATTGAAAGTAATTCTGGTCTAGACATATTTCTAGCAAGTGAATAATTTCATTGATTATTATTATGTTAACATTCTTAGAATAGAGCAGTTTTTTAACTAGTATAATAGTTTCATGAGGTGGTATACTAGGAAATAAGTTTGTAACATCAAAAGAGATTAATTTAGAATTATTCGATAAGTTAAGATTTTTAACTTTATTGATGAGTTCAAAAGAATTCTTAATACTATATTTGGGTTTAAAATCACAATACTTATTAATTAGATAAATTAAACAATTAGATACTTTAGTAGTAGGTGCTGTAACAAAAGAAACCACCGGTCTAATTGGATGGCCTAGTTTATGTAATTTGATAAGAGAATATAACTTGGGTGGAAGAGGGTTCATAACTTTTAATTTAAGTTTTTCAAAGTCATTAAACAAAGCACTAGATTGGTCAATAGCTTTATTAATTTCAGTTTTAAATTTTAAAGTGGGATCTTTGTTTAAAATAATATTAATAATTAATAAGTATTGTGATTTTAAACCCAAATATAGTATTAAAAATTCTTTTGATATTCTTTGCGATAACATAAAAAGTTTACTTAATAAACAAAACATTAATAATTCATATAAAACTAACAATAATTTGAGCAAGATCATTAAAAACAATAAGGATAAAACAGCGAAAGATAACAAAAGTGGAGTTTACAAATTAAATTGTGGTTCTTGTGAAAAATCATATATTGGTCAAACTGGTCGGTCTTTTAAAACTAGAATTAAAGATCACTTTGATTCTTTTACCAAAAATAATAAACATTCCACGTACGCGGATCATTTAATAACAGAAAATCATAATTTTGATAAAGACTATGACATATTACATCTGGAACCAAAAGGATTAAAATTAAATCTCTTTGAATCCTTGGAAATTAACAAACTGAAAAATTCCCCATATTTATTAAATGATAAACCAGATATTTATACCTCTCCTTTGTTAAATTTAAAGCTTTGTCGTTAGGACGTCTAGTTATTATTGTCAATATAATAATTAATACCTTAATGTTTACCTTAGGTTTTTCCATCGCTACCTTTAGTTAGACCTATATATTAAGATATCTGTTTTTAATACCTTACATCTGAAGAAGCCGCTGTGACGGTGAAACACGTGTCATGTTGACATATTAAAGTGAAAATCAAAAAACAATTAGTGTTTTCTTTCATATGTTGTTATATTTTCTTTTAACCTTATAATTTTATAACCTTGGTTTCTTTAAAAATTGAGATTTGTGTTTTCCTTGCGCTTTGCAGTTCAGTTTTTCTTTTTCTTGTCTAATAATAATTATTAAAAATGGAAGATATCTTGAAAGTAGCTGTTTTAGCAAATTTTGCTAGCAATTTGGAAGATGTGCGGGAAATGATTCACGTTGGCAGGGAGGTCGTTTCAGAGTGATGACGTTCTCCAGATGAAGGAAGTTTTAAATAGTGTCGTTCGAGGAACATTAAGCTGAACCACGTACGGGTGGGCTGCAGTGGCTCGTCGTGTATTTCTACCATGCACCGCTCTGGGTGGAATCAAGCGGGCAACCTCAGTTGAGCATTTGTCTTGAAAATATTTGCAAAATAGACTCAAGTCACTAACCTGCCTCCGATGTTCAAGGCATTTCAGGTTGTTTGTCAAATCATGGTCACCGATCGAATGGCTCTTCTTTGAATGGAAACTAGCAATCTCAGGGTATGTTTAGGAGCAGAGCCCCAAATATGCGAACAGTACTCCAGCGATGGTCGAATTTGGGCTTTATAGAGCATCAAAATTTGTTGGGTGTATAGAGGTGCTTCGTTCGAAAAAGCATTCCAAGCTTCTGCGAAGCTGCCTTAGCAATAGCCGCAACGTGACTATGCCAAGACATGACTATCCAAATTTATGCCCAATAAATAAATTGATGAAGTCAAGGGAATTGAGTGTCCCGCCATGACTGTATCCGCCGGTTCTTCAACATTAACTTCTTTAGAAAAAAGCTTCGCCCGGGTTTTTTTAGCCTTAAATTCTACTTGTTTACTCTGTCACCCCAAGACAAAATTTGTCCAGGTCTTTGTTGAGATGTGAGATCTCTTGCTGCCTATAGAGATATGTATTGGAAGCCGATGTCCGAGCCTCCAAAGTAAAATATGAAACAAGTTTGCTGTCATCAGCGAAGCCATATATAGGATTTTTAGTTTTTTCCGAAAGATCGTTAATGTATAGTAAAAAGAGGGTGGGCGACAATATAGAACCATGAGGGACTCCGGCGTTGATGTAAAATATGTCTGAAAGAAATCCGTCCATCGCCATTCTCAGAAAACGGTCTGTTAGTTTTAAGTCGGTTTGTATATAGTTTTGCCGTTTTTAATAAGAATTGTCAGTAAGACAAGAAGAATGATTAAAATAGATTGCGTCAGAAATCCAGAGTTTTCAATTTAGCTTTAAGCTTCCAAGAAAAGACGATAATTCCTTTTAACATTGGTCCTTCGAAAGACAAAGAAAAAGCCCTTTGGAAGATACATAACATAAGAAATATCAAGTCATAAGAAAATATGGAAAGAAATCCAGGTAATAGACGGACAGGTAGATAGTTGGATCCTAATTTTGTTTGGCCAGAAATTGCCCAAATAAGACGCAAAGTATTAACAGAAATTTCACAAGTAAGTGCAGATAAAGCCATAAGAAGTTCAAGAAGTGAGACCAGGAATGTAGTTAGAGAAAAAGATATTGAAAAATTGACAAGACCTTTGACAGCTATAACTCTAACACCTACTGAAATGACTGAAGGTGAGAAACACCTAACTTATGACAAATCTTCGAGTAATAGAACTTGTGGTGATATTGAAAGAATGAAAATAGCCTTTGAAATTGAAAAGAAGAAACAAGACCTGATGGGAGAATTTATGAAACAAAAGTTACATGTTCTTGAAATAGAAAAGCAATTACGTGAAGCTGAAGTAAGTGGATCTATTAGTAGTCATACAAAATCAGATAAACAGACAGACAATTCAACATTTCATGAGACACGTGCAGTTCAAAAATGGGTACATGAATTACCAGAATCGTTTTCCAAACAAGAGTTTGACCTGCAAGACCTCAAACCTAAAGATTTCAACGAAAATAAGAATGAAAAGACAGATATTGACAAGTTATGTGAAGCATTAAAAAATGCAGTAGAACCAAAACGGTTTTTTGAACGTGACTTTCCAATTTCCGAAATCCTGCAGATTGGCCATTATTTTTTTCAAATTTTAACAAAATTTCAACGGCATGCAACTACAATAATGAAGAAAAGATTACAAAGCTTCAAAAATGTTTACGTGGAGAAGCTAGAAGTGAAGTGCAGCATGTTAATTGCCCCAGATAATTTAGATACTGTACTGAAAATTTTAGAAATGCGTTTTGGAAGACCCGATCAAATTATTGAGGCCATTATTTATAAAGTAGCTGCAACACATCCAGTACGAGAAAATGATGTCGAAGGTATGATAAAATTTTCAAATCAACTTTCGGGTTTAGTTTCGACCATAAAATCCCTAAATTGCCAAAATCACCTTCAAAATCGGCAGTTTCTAAAAGATTTAGTACAAGAATTGCCAGAATCTCTTAAATTTCGCTGGAGAGAATTTATTTTGAAAAATAGAAGTTCAAATCTTGCAGTATTCTCAGATTGGTTGTTGGAATTGTCAAATGCAGCAAATTTTGTTATTTCACCCAAAAATTTTAACAAAAATCGACAAAAGCCCAGGGAATTTACATACACAACACAAGAAAGAGACGAAAAATGCACATTTTGTAGAGAAGACAAACATAAAATTAAAAAGTGCCGCAGATTTGAAAACGAAGACATAGACCTACGTTGGAAATTTGTGACTGACAAGAAATTATGTTTTTCCTGCGTGAAAAGTAGACATCAGACCAACAAATGCCAGCACAGAAAAAGTTGCAATATTAATGGATGCAAGCAAGGTCATCATACGCTTTTACATAAAAATAGACCAGAAGAAATACCATCAAACAAGAATACCGATCGTGAGACACTTTTAGCAATGGGCCAAGGCTCCAAAAATGTACTTTTAAGAATGGTGAAAGTCTTACTACATGAACCTCGAGAAACAATACAAATTGTAGCTCTATGTGATGAAGCCGCAACAGTTACTTTGATGGATAGTTCCCTAGTTGATCGTTTAGGTGTCACAGGTGAAAGCGTACCGCTCTGTGTACAGTGGACTAACGAAATGAAGACAAGGCACTTAAATTCCATTTGCTTTGACGTCGATATATCAGGAATACACGAAAATGCCCGAATGTCCAAATTGACAGGTGTAAGATCAGTAAACAACTTAGCATTGCCAGAACAGCATATATCGCAGAATGAATTTCGTAGCCATTCATATCTAGCAGGTATTCCTTTCACTGAAATTAGACATCAACCCATGCTACTAATTGGACAGGACAATATTCATTTGACAGTAGCCCGCAAAATATGCGAAGGTCCTACAGATTCACCGATAGCAACAAAAACTACTTTGGGATGGATTATTCATGGACGCGCCGAAAATAAATTTCTAAAGAAAAACGAATTTAGTTTTCATATTTGCCATCAAGATACTAATGATTACCTTCATAACCTCGTTCAAAATTCATTTACAATAGAAGCAAGAGCTATAGAAATAATGGAGAATACTACTAAAAGAGTGGGTGATCGATTCGAAGTCGGCCTTTTATAGAAAGATGATGGAGTAGTACTACCTGAAAGCAAAACGGTTACTAACCATAGACTTGCGTGCATCGAAAGAAAAATGAAGAAAGAAGAAAAGTACAAAGATGAATGGTCCACAACAAAAATACCCTTTTAACAAAATGAAATTGACGAAAAGCCCAAAGAAACAGTTATAGTTACACTGTTACAAAATGATGGTCTACTGGACATAGAGAGATATTCAGAATTTGACAAATTAATCAGGGTAACAGCTTGGGAGTTGAGATTTATTACAAAATTAAAAAGTAAAAAGACAAAAATACCAGATGCACAAAGAAACCGAGAAAATATTTTGACCAGACAAGAGATATTAAATGCAGAAATATTTTGGATAAAACAGAGTCAAAAAGAAAATTTTCTAGAAGACATTGAAAATATACAAAATAAAGAGCTTGAAAAACAAAGTAGACTAGAAATTAACCCCGACATTACAAGAAGACCTTCTGTTCCTTGGAGGAAGGACAAACTTTGCCAGTTTTATGAGTGTTACCGCCAAAAATCCGTACATTCTTCATCCAAAACATAAATTAACAAAACTTCTGATTCAACATTATCATGACATTTTCATGGTAGAAACAGTACTTCTTAACAAAATCATGTTTTCAAAATTGTTTCAAATGTAAATTAAGAAAATCTAAACCTATAGTTCCTTTAATGGGACAGCTACCACCAGAGAGATTGATTCCAAATGTAAAACCATTCACTTACGTTGGTATCGATTATTTTGGACCTATCATGGTCTCAGTAGGACGAAGACAGGAAAAAAGATGGGTTATCCTATTTATATGTATGACCTTAAGAGCGATACACCTGAAAGTAGCACATTCCTTAAATGCGGATTCTGCTATAATGGCCTTAAGGAGATTAATTGGTAGACCGAGGAACACCAGAAGTAATTTTTTCTCATAATGGTACAAACTTCAGAGCAGCGGCAGAAGAATTAAAGAAAGCGGTAGACGATATGAATAAGGAAGCAGTAGCCAAGAATATGTCAAAGAGAAAAATTAATTTTGAATGGAAATTTATACCTCCTCGCTCACCGCACATGGGCGGCTCGTGGGAAAGACTTATAAGATCCGTAAAAACTACCTTTTCATTCATTCTAAATGGACAAAAATTAAATGACTAACTTCTATTGAGACTTTTCTCTGAAATTGAATATATTGTAAATAGCAGACCACTGACCTATGTATCCAGTAATTCGAATGACCCAGAAGCTCTTACTCTGAACCACTTTATAATGAAAACTGAACCTGATAAAGCAACATGCTTCCAGAGTCCTAACAATTAATTATTCCGGCAACAAATGTCAAATAGTTTTTGGAAACGATGGGTAAAAGAATACTCACCAATACTATCACGGCGAACAAAATGGACTGATGAAACAGATCCCATAAAAGAAAATAAGATAGTAATTATAACGGAAGATAATCTGCCCAGAAACCGCTGGAAGCTTGGAAAGATTATAGCAGTCAAGCAGTCATTCCTGGACGAGACAAAAGAATAAGGGTGGTTCATGTAAAAACCAGCAGCGGAGTTAAGCGAAGACCAGTTAGTAAAATATGCAGACTGAAGATGGAAGAATAAAAAAAAATCAAAGAAATGCATTTCTACACCTGCTATAGATACCTGATGATGTGATTCTATACCAGCGGGGGAGAATGTTAGTTTTAAGTCGTTTTGTATATAGTTTTGACGTTTTTAATAAGAATTGTCAGTAAGACAAGACGAATAAAATAGATTGTGTCAGAAATCCAGAGTTTTCAGTTTAACTTTAAGCTTCCAAGAAAAGACGATAATTCCTTTTAACAGTCTTTAAGAAAGCTTGACAGCCATGAACAAAATTGAACCTGCATTTCGAATACGCTCACTTTAGTTAGGAGCCCCTTATACCATACTCGGTCGAATGCCTTGGAAATGTGCCGGGCTACCGCCCGGGACTCCCCATCGTTATTCTAGACGTTAGTAATATAAGCGAGAAGAAAATTTCCTTTTTTATACGATAAGTTAAAAAGCCTACAAAATACCGGTGCCAATTCGTCAGCGTATTTCTTAATAACGATGACTGGAATATCGTCAGGACTAGAAGTTTTTTTGGTGTCAAGACTCCTCAAGATTCGTTTAACATGGCGGTGCCGGAAAACAATCTCGGGCATTCTCGATTTTATAGCAGGAATGTTCGGTGGAGTTTTTCTCTAAAAATTAACCATTGAATGTAAAGAGAATGGTTCCGCCAGTAAGTTTGCTCTTTCCTGTGCTTTGGTCGATATGGTGCCATCAGAACGTGTTACAGGTGGAATGGTTGACTTGGTAAAGTTCTTACTGATGGCCTTAGCTACCGCCCAAAATGATCTTGATTCGGTAGGACATTCAATGATCCTTTGGTTGTGTGCTTCCTTGCTTTGGTTTGTCGCTTGCTTGCATTGGTTTCGAGCGTTAACAAAGATGGTACGATTTTCGGCGGTAGGATGTTGACGCCATTTTCGGTGGAAATAATTTTTTGATTTAACAGCTCGTTCGCATCTTTTGATAAGCTAAGGCTTGCCGTTAGAAGAGCACTTTTTTGAGAAAAGGATGAAGGCTTCCATGCCAGTAAGGATAACCTCCGATACTTCGCTAGCACAAATAGATGGATCATCAGAAGTGAAACAAGCGTTCCGCCAAGGAAAGGTTCGAAAATAGTCCTTTAGATCATCCCACTTAGCTGATGTATATTGCCAGATCTTGTGTAGTTTAGGAGGCTGTTCGGCACTAATTGGTAAGTTTGTTCTGTGCCGGAATAAGGTTATGGTTAGACGTTCCTAACGAAGGCTTCACGGTGACAGTGTGCAAGTCGGGGTTTGAAGTTAAGAGATCCAGCAAACTAGCAAAATAATCTTCTCGGTCTGGAATGCGAGATGGTTCATCCACGAGTTTGGTGAGGCCAGAGCTGATGGCAAAGGATTCGGCTTTGCGACCTTGCTCGTCGGATGTATTTGAGTATTTGAGCCAGTTGACATTATGAACGTTTAAGTCGTCGAGGATGACAACTTCGGAATTGGGATGGTAGGTTTGCAAAAAGTCGACAGTATTAGCAAGTAAGGAGAACAAGTCTCTATAATGGGTATCGCTTGAAGGACGGTAAAAACAGCAGATTAATTTAGTAATTCTCCGCGTTGATATTTAAAACCACGTTACATCAAAGTCGTTAGGATCGAGTGTCTCCTCTCGTTCACTAGAAATATCACTGCGGACAAAGAGACAAAGGCCAAAATTGCGCCTAAATCGGCGATTGAAGTCGTACCCAGGATATGAATAGCTCACCATACTAGTCGATGATCTGACCTTTGTTTCGGTTAGTGCGAGTAGGTACATGATGTTTGGCAGATTGTAGATGTTGATGGACTGCATTGATGTTACACTTCAGTCCTCTTATATTGCAGAAGTCAATTTGGAAGCTGCTAATTTTGGGTCTTTTAACGACTTCAGTTGAAAATGGTGGATGTTGGGATAACTTCGCTTGATGAGGCGCTAGGACCAGCCCCCACCCAGATATCCGATCGGAGGGCAAAGTTAACTCCGGAGCATTTTGATCTTGGAACCATCATCATAGCATTTTTTATATATTTCCCACTCTGGAAACCGGAGACATCCGCACAGCGACGAAACGTTAGCTTAAAGAGCAACTACACGCTACCTAAGCTGATGAGATGGTATTTCACCGGAAGATGTCGGGTAAGCCAACATCTATCATCTAAGCCCGATCACGAGCAACTGGTGGAGCGCACCGCTAGACTAATTAGACGCTCCCTTGAAACTAAGGAAATCCTCAGATCAGTCTCTCGTAGCGATATCATTCGCTCGCGCAAATCTAAAAAAGCCCCGGGCCCCGACAACATCTCATACAAAATTCTCAAATTTCTCTCATGCAAAGGCCTGGCAACAATCATGCCAATGCCATACTTCACCTCACCTACTTCCCCAAGAAGTGGAAAGAAGCCACTGTAATCGTGATACCCAAGCCCGGAAAAGAGTACACATTTTCCCAAAACTATCTCCCACCTTAACTCCATAGCAAAAATCACGAAAATTATCATTCTCGAACGCTTAAACGAAAAAATCGCCGAACTGGATGTTCTTCCAGACGAACAGTTCCAACCTAAATACTGAACTCCGAGCCCTTAGACTCACCGAGAACATAACCCAGGGATTCAACTGGAATCAGTATGATCGTCGATATGATCCTTATCGACTTTCAAATAGCCTTTGGCACCGTCTGGTACGACGGACTGGTTTATAAGATGATTGTCCTGGGTTATCCCTCCAATCTCGTACGTCTAATTCAATCATACATAGCCCGACGCAAAATTCGCGTCTGTATAGGCCACTCCGTCTCCACCCCCAGAACCATAGATTCAGGCGTCCGCAAGTCGCTGTTCTCTCCCCACATCTCTTTAATATCTACATTCATGACATTCCCAAAGCGCCAGATAACACCCTAGCCCTCTATGCCGATGATATACCGCCTTCGTCGTGTCATGTAGGAAATCGTGGCAAGATGATAATATTCGAACTGTCAGAAGGACGTCGGGGAATGGAAATAGGTTTTTAAATTTTTTTACAAAAAATTAAAAATTAAAATAAGATAAAAAATTTCTTACAAGAGTAAAGTAATTGTTTGCAATAAATTATTTTAATATCGCTATCAAATTAACATACTAAAACATAGAGTTATTATTGTAAACTACCTTTATTATTATTATTATTGCTTTATAAAAAGTAAAAATTAAGTCGCAGTTTTGCTGCAATTAACCGTTCAAAAATTAATACAAAATATATATATGTTTTCTAAACTTATTTTCCATTACTTAAAGTTAATTTAGTTGGACAGACCTCGCCGCATTTTTTATATTTTAAAAAAAATATTAAATGCGGTCTTGATTCGGCAAAGTACACCTAAAATGAAGGGCTTAGTTCCAACGTGTACAATATCCAGTTTAAACAAATTTTCAGAAAACGAAAAAAACCTCTAAATTGAATTTGATGATTTCTTTCTAAAATTCGAATATTCTTTTGAAATGTAGGCATTGCCTATAGATGTTTTGTGCAGTTACAGAAAAAAAAAGTAATTCCCCGCAAAAATATTTCCAAAAAAGAGATGGAGATTGTACGCGCTATGAAATTTATTGGTGGAGATTGTTCACTTTGGAAATAAAATAACGCTTTGTAATTCAGATAACCCCTTTTATTTAGACTTAACTAACAAACAACATGGCAACATACTTTAGACTCAGCTAACTGACATAAAACAATATACTTTTACACGTTAAAACAAATTAAATAAATATTTAAATTTACACTGAAACTATTCGGATTAAATAATAGCAAAAAATTAAACTATCAAGCCACGCTCTTCTTCATTTGCTTCGCATATTAACGTTCCCTCAGTATCTTCTTCTTGACTTCCTCTTTCCATCACAAACTTATAAAATTTTAATCTATGGTCACTTTTCCGCTGTTCTCCATAATGTGAAATAAGAAGATTGTTGACATCAACTTTTTTGTTTTCAGCTACTGCATTATTCTTGCTAATTATGGCTGGATCCATATTCGAGATGCTTTTACCTTTCTTTGTAATGGATTTTCCCATCCCTGCATCTGTTCTATAGTTACTTTCTCCCCGGACTATTACTACTCCATTTGAATTATTTGTCAGTATCATTCGTTTCATCTTAGAAAAAGCAAAATGCCACTGGCCTGACGACTTAATGAATTTACTTGTTTCTTCCTTCCAGTTTTTAATTTCGACGTTTTCTCCTACCTTGAGCACAGTTGCATACCGCGAGAACAAATTTATATATTCCTCTGGTTCTAAAATTATCTCTTTTTTGCGAATATCTCGTTCAATATGACCGAACACTGTGTCAGGGGGTATAAAAGAATGCCCCCTCACGGGAAAAATAACTTCAATGGGCACAATTAGGTTTTGCCTCTTGAGCCAGTTACAACACATTGTATTAAGGGTTGTATTTTTATTTTGACCCCCGCATCCGACGCACATTAGTTGTTACGGTAAATCTCACATTTACCGAAACATCCTTAAATTGAAATATTAATCTCAAATTCAGTAATACTATCGCCACCTCTTGAGACAGAATTAAATTTCAATTAGGGTATCTGCTGCAACCTTGCCACGGCAGATATGGCGGTACCGGTTTTATTTCTTTTTAATTAAGATGGCACTGGTCAACCAGGGTGATCTTATTTTTAGTCCTGGTCATGACTGTCTCTTTCTAACATTAAAAGTATTCATGTTTAGCATTTTTCGTCTCTTTTTTGGCACTGGTAAAATTTATACAGTTTATCGTGCCTTTAGTGGGTTTTATAACCACGTTTATATGTACATAACCTGTTTTAATTTAATGAAATGTCTATCTAATGTGAAGATTAAGTCTTAATTATTTTTGATTAATGAATTGATAATTAAACTGGATGTTTTACCCGCGAGCGAATCGAGCAGGGTGTAGACTTTTTGTGCTGAGTGCGTGACCTATAAAGTGATCTCTGATTGGTTCAAGTGAGGTCGCAGGGATATGTAGAGGGGATTTTTCTTCAGCAGGAGGACGAAATAGTATAATATTACGTTACAAGACCGGAAAGTACTATTTTACAGGACGAAGCAGGCAATTTCCAGGGCGAGCCGCCAGGCGAGTCCTGGAAGCCTGCGAGTCCTGTAAACGTACTTTCCGGTTGTGTAACGTACAATATTTTTTTTTTAAATCGACGCAAGACCAGTGGCGTACAAGAAAATTTAGATAATGGCTTACTACATTAATATAGTTTTAAACAGATTGAAAACTCTAGAGTCAGGAATTTTTTTTATTTATAATAGTTATAATAAATATTATTTGATAATAGGTACTTAATAAATAATTAAAATTAGAATTATTCTAATAATTAATAATATCTATTTTTGAACTGTTATGTTAAAAGTACAATTTTGTACGTTATATCCAAATTTTCTTTTAAATTTAACATCAATTTAATCATCGAGTACACACTCCACAATGTAGATGATTTTAATTTTTCGGATTTTTCAGCAAAATAGGCTAACAAAACATCCTCAGAAATATTTCTGACATTTTTTTCTTTACACCAACATTTGAAAACGGCAAACGTTTTTTCATACTTGTCCCTGGACTTATGCGGCAACAAATCGTGAGTAGCTCTAGCAGCCGCTTCAGTTATTTCAAGAGGAATTTCACCTTCATCCACATTCATTTCCATAATATAATCTAACTTTTAACTTTTAAACACAATTTTTAATAAGCAGTATCAAATTTGACAGTTCGTTGCCATGAAACGCCATGAAAGAAACAATCAAGTCAAAGCCTACTTATTATGGGTTTGGTTCGTTTTCTCAAATATTGATCGGAATGTAAAAAAAGGGCCCGGTAAAGTAAAAAGAGGGACCGGTAAAGTACTTTACCGGTCCCTCTTTTATGACTTTCTGGTCTAGACCGATAAAATAACATTTTCCGGTTAAAAAATTGAGTAGAAAGTGGTTGCTTTCCGGTCGATTTAAAAAAATAGTATATTACGTTACAAGACCGGAAAGTACTATTTTACAGGACGAAGCAGGCAATTTCCAGGGCGAGCCGCCAGGCGAGTCCTGGAAGCCTGCGAGTCCTGTAAACGTACTTTCCGGTTGTGTAACGTACAATATTTTTTTTTAAATCGACGCAAGACCAGTGGCGTACAAGGAAATTTAGATAATGGCTTACTACATTAATATAGTTTTAAACAGATTGAAAACTCTATAGTCAGGAATTTTTTTTATTTATAATAGTTATAATAAATATTATTTGATAATAGGTACTTACTTAATAAATAATTAAAATTAGAATTATTCTAATAATTAATAATATCTATTTTTGAACTGTTATGTTAAAAGTACAATTTTGTACGTTATATCCAAATTTTCTTTTAAATTTAACATCAATTTAATCATCGAGTACACACTCCACAATGTAGATGATTTTAATTTTTCGGATTTTTCAGCAAAATAGGCTAACAAAACATCCTCAGAAATATTTCTGACATTTTTTTCTTTACACCAACATTTGAAAACGGCAAACGTTTTTTCATACTTGTCCCTGGACTTATGCGGCAACAAATCGTGAGTAGCTCTAGCAGCCGCTTCAGTTATTTCAAGAGGAATTTCACCTTCATCCACATTCATTTCCATAATATAATCTAACTTTTAACTTTTAAACACAATTTTTAATAAGCAGTATCAAATTTGACAGTTCGTTGCCATGAAAGAAACAATCAAGTCAAAGCCTACTTATTATGGGTTTGGTTCGTTTTCTCAAATATTGATCGGAATGTAAAAAAAGGGCCCGGTAAAGTACTTTACCGGTCCCTCTTTTATGACTTTCTGGTCTAGACCGATAAAATGACATTTTCCGGTTAAAAATTGAGTAGAAAGTGGTTGCTTTCCGGTCGATTTAAAAAAAAGGTAATTTTTCTGGGGACTCTAGTGTTCAGGCTTTTGCACAGGCAAGTACTAAAATTCTTCTTTCTTAATTTTTGTATTTTTTTTTTGAGTTTCATCATAGAACCCCGAGCTGTTGTTTTATTTATTTTAAAATTATCTTTTAATGTTACCCTAAAGATTGATTAATCATTTTACCTACTTATCTTGTTTTAAAGGACATAAATTGTCTCTTTAAAGGCTTACCTGGTCGCCATTTTGTGCATAGGCACATGGGCACCCCTATCTTTGGTTTTGAATTTTAGAGGTTCATTACCTATTTCTTATTTTGGACAACTTAAAGAAAAACTTCACTGCCCTGGTTTTTATTTTTTTTATAGATTTTGGAAAAGAGACTACTTAATTGCTCTAATGTAGAGTCGGCTTACGCCACCTTATGTGGTTTCTGACCAATAATTCTAATTTAGAGAACCGAGCATAAGTTTTAGGTTGCCATTATACATGACCCTATCTTTGGTGATTGATCACTGGGTACTGAGTTTTTTCTGATGTGTTAATATCTGAAGATTTGTCTCGGGGGTTCTATGATGAAATCTCACTGCATATCTCTTTAAATTTTCATTTATCTCTTGCTAATTTAGTACTTATTACCTGCCTTGCCTGTGCGGAAGTCTCCTAGAGCACAATTTACTATTGATTATTTTTACCTAAACCTGGTTCTGTGCAGTAGTTTATCCTAGAGCACTATTATATTTTTTTTTTATACAATTACTATTACCTACTTATCTTGTCTTAAAGCACATAAATTGTTTCTTTAAAGATTTACCTGGTCGCCATTTTGTGCATAGGCACATGGGCACCCCTATCTTGAATATTAGAGGTTCATTACCTATTTTTTTTTATTTTATGCTTGTATAGCTACAATTTTTTTTATAATATTACCATTGAATATTTTTATCTAAACCTGGTTCTGTGCAGGGCTTTCTCCTAGAGCACAATTTCATTTTGTGTTTCTATAAATTGTATAGCTACTATCTGTTTTTATAAAATTACGATTAATTATTTTTATTTAAACCTGGTTCTGTCGAAATAGTTTGCACCAGAAAACTTCCTTATTTTATGCTCTTATAGCTTTTATCTATTTTATAAAATTACTATCATTGTCAAGTTATTGATCATTTTATTTAAACCTAGTTCTGTTGAAAAGGAGTATCACTGCAATTTTACAATTCAGTTTATTTTTACATTAATTAATTAATTAAAATTAAAATATATTTCTTGTTTTTTTTGGGTTCTGTAAATATTCCTTTTCAAGCAGAGCAAGGGAATTTATAAGGTTTTATTTGGTGAGTCTTAACACCTGGTCTTTTCTCGGTACCCAACTTCGGAACTTCATTATTGGAGCCGGACAACGCAGCTGACGTGACGTCACGACAGGGGCCCAAAGTCTGTTGAGCTCTACTCTCCTATACCTGTAGAGAGTCGATTCCTAAGCTTCACCCGAAGCTCTGACATAAACTGGTTATATCTCTACAGGGATCCGAAAACCACCATTGAAGAAAAAAGGTAAAGGTAACTACTGACGCCTTGTGTGTGATTCACCATAAAACAAATCAAAAACCTGTCAAAAATCTTTATTTAACTTTTGTTAATTTTTTTTTTATCTGATTGGATATATCATCATTGAAACTATTATTTTATTTTTCCTTTGCAAAAATAATTGTTAATTCATTCAAACTACTTATCTTTAAAATTTTCCTTTTGTCAAAATTCTTTGTCATACAAATACTTATGTAAATAGACTATAATTAGTTAATTCATTCAAACTACTTATCTTTAAAATTTTCCTTTTTTCAAAAATCTTTGTCATACAAATACTTATGTAAATAGACTAATTGTTAAGTTGAACTGAATGTGTTTTTATTTCATACTGGAAGGGACTGTTAAATCAACTTCAATCAAAAAATTCAACAAAATCAACTCTTTGACAAAAATAATCCACTCATTAAGTAAATCAAACAAAAAGAGCTCAACAACCAAACCAAGAACCTTCTGAACTGAAAAACTCAAAAGTCACTATGAAAAAAGAAGTAAAAGATCTCTGATCTAACTTATCAAAGTCTTCAAAAAGAAGGACTGTTAAAATTTAAACTCGAACTTACCACGCCCTGCCTGAGCTAGCAAAGCAACAAAAGGTAAGAAATTGGCACTCAACGAATAAACAAATTTTCATTACAATTACAACAATTTTCATTACAACTTTTCTGGTTTGAGAGCCAAATTTTGATTACATTTGGCGTCTCAACGTCATTAAATTAAATATTCATTACATAGTCTAACTTTGTGAATATCGGTAAAGGCAGAGGTGTTCAAGATGTGATTAATGCAGGAGGCAATCTCATTAGATCCCTTGCTGTATTCATTTTCGGTCCAACAAAAACTTGTAACTGTGGAACTATTGAATTTAGTTTTCGAGGTGCCTCTAACAACAGTAAAGTTGTAAATATAAAACTGTCTAGAGTAGTATGCTTGTTGATCTATTAGGCAGCACCTGGTTCTTTTGACAGTCAAAAGAGTAAATAGCCACGTCATCCTCTGCTTTTCTTAGAAGGCTAAAATATGCTTGAGCCCTCATTTTGTGTACTCTCTTCTCTGTCATTAAGTTACTCTTAACACTTTCGGCACTGCAGCTTTTAATCTTTTTTGTTAATTGTAGACACGTAGAACGTGGAGTTTCAAAACCCAAATTATATTGTGTGTTAAATATATGTCTAAAGTAACTATTTTTCACGGGTTGCTCCTTATTAGCATTTTGGTACATGATCCACATTTTTGTAATATTTGAAGAAGAATCTAGGTACAACCTTTCACTTTGTCCTGTGCAATAATGACCTCAATGACCTTAAATTTGTTAATGAAATTCATGACCGATTGTTTTTGTCCTCATATTTTTTTAACTTCGTATCGCCACCACGATTCTCCTTTGGTGGTAGCGAAATTCTAAAATAATTTTTTGTCACTGTGTCAATCCTCCTTCTCGTTATGCCTAAAATGGCCATAAAAGAGTTTTTACAAACTGAAATCAATCTTTTTTGTTTACTAAGAATATAAAACTGTGTTTGAAATATTTTCCCGGTGTGTCTTGAATTTTTGAGCCTCTTGCGCTTTATTGGTACAGTTTTACAATATTTTCAAATAAAGTTATCTTGATAAATTTTTTCTTTAACTTCATAAAACTTGTTGTGAAAATTCTTGATTTCAGCCATTGTGAGCGAAATGCACTGAAGTGCAGAAGTTTTGTGGCCACATGTTGGGTAAATCGGAAGAAAATGTGGACCATATCTATAACAATAAACTTATTTTAGAAACTTAAATGATACGGTAAATCTATAATCAAACATACCTAATCTGTTTTTCCTTATTTTTCTTCCATTCTGTGGAATTTCTTCTTCTTTTTCGAGCCTTTTTCTCGTCACAGGTGTTACTTGAACATCCATTTTCAAATCTATTATTTTATATTAATTGTTGAGAACACGCTGAGTGTTAAAGCAAAGTACGCCACTGATGGCATTCTTGGAAGTCTAATTGATGTATATAGTGTATATATAACGCTTATGTAGCTATCGCACGATGCAATAACAAACGCTGTGCTGTCTGCGTTTTTATTAGTTCATCTCTTTTCCTCACGTATACGTAAATATCCAAGATTCATCATAAAACCCACATAGTAACAGCGCGGCATTGTTGTCATATGTAATCAGGCGCTTCACCAAAAATAATCACCTACCAAGCTGCGTGAGGAAGGGAGACAGACGCGAGAAGGAATGAGGCAACGCAGCCTCCAGACGGTCGCCAAGCAGAGTTTGGCTAAACGCAAAAATATAAGTTTGTCAAGGGGACTGTTCCCCGAAAGTTCGGCGGTGCATGTCGCACGACTGCTTTTAAAAAGTAAAGCACGTCACCGAGTGGAAATTGTCCACATTTCTTGTACTATGTAGTTAAAGTTAACAAAAACAAAGTTCAATAAGTTAATACGATGTGAAAGTATTGAGTACTATGGAAACGTATGTGTGAATGCAATTTGAAGTGTAACTAGTAATTTCATGTAGTGTATTCTCAGATAGTGGGAAGTTATTAAGTGAATATTGTAATAAAACGTTAGTGCTACCTTACGAATAAAATGCTGTTGGAAGTAAATACAGTGTTTTATTAAATCGACAGATCTACACACGAGCCAGCTACTCAGCCTACGGATACACAGTAATAATAAAATAAGTATTAAAGGCTGAACCATAGTTGACTTTTATAACATTAATTAACAACTTTTTGGAAATATAAGGTCTAAGCACCACTATACAATCAATAAAAATAACCTTTCTCTTGAATGTAAATCAGAAGACTGAGGAACATAAAATTATTTCGAGTTATAACTCGTCAAAACGATACATATAAACAGTTGATTTTAGCGCGAAAGAAATATTGCTTACCTACTTTGAAAGTTAGTGCCTAATAATGGATTAACATGCATTGGTGATTGTACGTTTTGCTTTAACCGCCGATTTAGGAGATTGTACAGTAAACCTTATTTTCCAAAGCAAAAATAGACTGGAGATTAACCGTTTTGGTACAAATTGATGGATTATTTCAATCCAGCGCTAAAAAATCTATCTGAAACGCCATCTGTCTCATTTTTGTTGAAAATTGGAGATTGTACACTTTGGAACTAGACCCCCAAATGAAAGTAACTAGAAAGTTACACATGCCATAAAAGTCTAACCTCTACTAACTTCGTTCTAAAATAAAAACGACTATATCTGTATAATATTATAGTGAGAAACTTTTTAATTTTTTTAGCAAAGGTTAATAAAAAATGATAATAATAATAACGAAAAAAAAGATTTTAAAACATTTTTCAGTCTAAAGAAAATCCAACTCTGTATAAGAATTTTAAAAATTCTTAATATACAATTTACGTCTTTTAAGGAGCTCTTTCCGGTGACTGTATTTTCGTTTTTTTTCCTAAACCTGCTGTAAGTATTGACTATTACTAACTTAATTTTTTTGCTATTCCGAATTGTTTCATACCAAACTTAATTAAATATATAAATGTATATTAAGAATTTTGAAAATTTTTAATATACAGTTTACGTCTTTGAAGAAGCGCTTTCCTGTAACGTTTTCAAAATTTTTTTTAACATAAAAAAAATAATAAAAATCGTTTAGGTTAGTAGTTAGTAATAATTTTTTTCGAAAATCTACAATTTCTAAAATATTTAAGGATATGAAGATGTAATGTAATAAAAAGATTTGAGGTGCTCTATCTAGTGACCCAAACCGCGTTTTAATCCGACTTTTCGTCTTCAACTTACCAAAAATTTGAACTTTATTTGAAACCGATGAAATAAAATACTTTCAATTTTCTGATCTCACCAAAAATCACAGGTTTCACTCGATAGGCCTGTTCACCATTTTTTTTTTATTTTAGAAATCGAAAGTAGATTACTTTTTAAGATAATTTCCAAATTTTTAAGTTTTTTTCGGACATTTAAGCCCTTAAATAAATTACTAAAGTTGCACCGCGTGAAAACGGGGCGGAGCTTCGCGTGACGTCACTTTGCAGATGCTGATCGAATGATGGTCGAGATTTACTAAGCGTGTAGCGCGCGTTATTGTATTTCTGTATGGAAACGGCGTTCGATAGTTGAATTATAAATTTTTTATCTTCTTGCTGGTTTAAAATAAGAGAGAAAAAAAGCTTCTAATAAATATTGTGTGGTTTCTGAGTGCCGTAACATTTTTAAAAATGCCTGTTTATAAGCGTATACCTTCTGATTCTGCAACTAGAAAAGTTTGGCAGAAAGCTATGCGTCGGGACGTTTTTGTTTTTGACAAACCCCACGTTCATTGCTGTGAGGATCATTTTAACGTTCACTTACCAATGTGAAAGCAGATCACAGAATATATATATGATACCTACCTATTTATAACCTATTTTAAATAAAAGACAGAAAATTTTATATGTAAGTACATAAAGACAATGAAAAAAGAAAATATCAGACTTAAGCCTAAAGTGAATGTTAAAAAGATCGAGTTACGGCCCACAGGTCAAAACCATCGTCACGGTTTTTCCAAAAAAAAAAGAACAGAAATCCCTGATTAATAACTTGTTACTTCCCGAAACTTCAGAAATTTATATTAATAATGAGGACGCCGAGCAGGAAAATGGGATGAAAATTTAACCAAAGTCTAAAGATATGGGTCTATCGTTTGTTTTGTGGTATGAGTGTTCAAGTGTTGCAGCTTAAGGCTGAAGTTCGCAGCAAGGGAGTCCAAGTACAAGTGAAGATTTGCCACTGTCGACAATGGGAAAAAAGAGAAAATATCCTTTAAAGAAAAAGGATTCGAAGGAAATAATACCGATTCAGTTTGTATTAGTAACGGCTCAACAACATTTATTTTATCAGAACTAAGCTTGTCAGATTCAGATTCCGATAGTAGCAAACATATAGATATTCCAGAAGAAACATAAAAGAGAACATTTTTCTTGATAAAAAAAAATCCAAAAGTATTCGGGTATGCCTAGCTATTCATTATTTATTGTAAATATGCTAGCCCAAAAATGTAAATTGAATAGATTGGATATTTTTTAATCCTAAAAAAGATCAAACTAAAATTATCCTACAGAATATTAGCTGACGATTTTAGTATAAAAGTTGTCAAGGTATGTAATCTTATTCAAAAAGCAGTACCTTTACGAGCAGGTTACCTTTATCCATTTGTTCACTTTAAATCATTATCTGACGTTCAAAAAATACTTCCTATTCCCTGTTTTGAAATCTCAATACAAAAACCAAGTGAACCGATACTATACAATCCCTTTAATGGTCAGAATATAAAGGTTATAACAAATGAAATACGTAATAGCATGTACAGTGTACTGGTTTAATTTCTTATATTTCTTCTGGTTTTGGTGGTAGAAGTAGGTACTGACAAAATGATAGTTGAGGAATCAACATTTTTAAATAAATTAAATCCAGGGGCCCAGGTATTTGCCGACAGAGGCTTTAAACATCGCGAATACCAACTTGCAGCCAATATTAATCAACTTGTTAGACCACCATATCTATGTCTCATCCAGCCGAGAAAATTCAAAAGGGATTGCAAGCTTAAGAAGAATAAGGGAATTTGCTATTCTTCAACAACATGCTATTTTTCATTTAACTTTGGTTAAATATTTACATTTAATAGTGCAAATACTTTGTGAAGTAATCAACATGAGGTGAATTAAACAAAAATAATAATTTACGATACTGCCCTACTAAGCTGAAACGTCCTATCTGACAAAATTCCAGATTTCGTGTTAAAGGCATATTTGTAGTCCAAACATACATCTCTAACTGTTTTCCTACAATAGAACGTCCTAACTACATCAAAAATCACTTATTTCATGCATTCAGTTCCGTCCTATCTAAAAACCACAATATTAGGTACTAAGAGGGCTTGTCCTATCTTGATTTACTAAGCAAATTTGTCCTATCTACGTAGATAGGACGTTTTAGTTTAGTAAAAATTAATGACATCAAACAATATTACGAAGCGGAATGTCGTATGTATCAGTTAGGACATTTCAGCTTAGTAATTTTCTTTGAATTTGCGCGTTAGAACAAGAAATGCATTGAATTGCCGGCTGTACCGTAATCTATAAAAGTTGTTATAATCAATGCAACATCGATTTGTAAAAACTGTTCAATAAGTGCTTTTTAACCGTGTTCTTTAAAATTATTAGGTGAGTACAGTTTATTAATTAAATTATAATTAAGGGTTGCACATGCACATAGAAGCTTTAGTTTGTGTTTAAATCTTATAAGATACATTTTTAAGTGATTTATTATTTGTGCGTGCTTATATGGTATACAGTGTGTCTCACTTCTAGTAGGACAGTAGTAAAATACACATTATTGCTATCTATCAAGCCGTTTTACTATAAATAAAACTCACATTTTTATGCATTTTTAAGGAGATCTTTTTTCTTATTACAGGATGGCTAATATAACCAACAGAAGCAAGAAATTAGTTACGCTAGCTTTAAACAAAAAGCCTCCAACAGCAACTAAAAAAATCCAAAAATGAATTAAAGAATAAACGGAGCTATCCCAAAGCTGATTATGACCCCGAATATGTACCTGGTGACAACGTTGATTGCAGGACAGATGAACATTCAGAATCTCCAAAGAAAAGTTTGAAGGCAACTCATGTAATTCCCGACTGTAATAGCGTAAATTTTGAAAATAATTTCGTTAAGGTCAACTCTGACAGAGTTGATATTGGGATGCAAGATATTTCGTTGGAATCCGAAACAATTCTTGAGCCACCACTCCTAATAACAACTTTGAAATTTCCTCATGTTACCGCCGACTATGTACAGGGTTATCCAACCAAGACTAGACAAGGCGATTTTTTGACTTTTCCTGTACTTTTATAAAAAAACTGAAATAGCCATCTTAAGTCATTTTCTCCCGCGAATTCGAATATCTTCAGCAAAAAACAATTGAACATCAAACAAAAGTACTATAGGGGTCACTTTGATATTTTTTTAAATGGGATGCCGTATTTTTAATGAGCTTATCCGATTTCTTATATAAATTTTGATCTAAAATGTTGGATTTTTAATTCAAAAACGCCTTTTTTCTTCAGTTTTAAATTTTTTTTTTTTTTTTTTTAAATTAAAAATCCAACATTTTAGATCAAAATTTATATGAGAAATCGGATAAGCTCATTAAAAATACGGCATCCCATTTAAAAAAATATCAAAGTGACCCCTAGTACTTTTGTTTGATGTTCAATTGTTTTTTGCTGAAGATATTCGAATTCGCGGGAGAAAATGACTTAAGATGGCTATTTCAGTTTTTTTATAAAAGTACAGGAAAAGTCAAAAAATCGCCTTGTCTAGTCTTGGTTGGATAACCCTGTACCTGAAAAGATAGTAGAAACTAAAGAAAATAAAGTGTATGAATCCAATTTTCACTTGGTTAGTAGCCTGGTTGAAGATATGATTAATTCATCTATTAATATAGCTGAAAATGATTTCGAAAAAAACTTTACCAAAAAAAGGTTTCCTGGAAAAAGGCGATCATTTGACGTACTATTCAAGAAAAGGAAAAATCAGAAACAATTAACTAAAGCATCTAAATCGGGATGTTGAGCATATACCATTTAAAACATAAAACATATAAAACAGTGCATATACTTTTCAAATCGCCTAGTTGTTCAGAACTTTGATTTTTGTTAGTTAGGACGTTTTTCCTTAGCAATCTGAAACAACAAAATATCTGGTTATGTTCTGCGCAGAACAAAAATTGGGCCCTATATTCCTTTTTTGTCTACATACTAAATTGCAGCGAAGTAAATCTGAAGCAACTGACTATAAAATACTATGAGCCAGGCCACACGTTTATGTCTGCCGACCACTTTCACCAGAAGGTAGAAATGTCAATGAAAAGAGACAAAAAAAATTTTTGAATTCGATGATTTTGTATCCTGTGTTGCATCTGCCAATGGTGGAAAAACTGACGTTTTTAGCATGGACATTAGGCAGTTGTACAACTAGAATGATCTTAGTTCCAATAATATAAATTGAAAAGGAGTCACTTTTATTTTAAAGACCTGGTGTTGGCTATTTTTTTAAAAAACATGAACAACTTTAAATACAAAAAGGCGTTTAAACAAGAAGAATTTAAAGTCCTTGATTTCCTAAACAACAAAGCCAGTAGAAATGGTTTTGAAAGGCCCGCTGAAAGAACACGCAACAGAGGTGTAGATGAGAGTGGAAAAAATCAAATTATTACAACTCTAAAACAAATTATCTCAGGGACCCGATTGCAAATCTGGAACGATCTAAGTGTGGCTTGTGAAGCATACGAAGACGACTCCGATGAGTAAATAAACAATATATTTTCTTAATCCCGCATTACTATTATTTTATCTAAGATTGTAGAGATTTATGTTGTTGAGTAGAAGTTATGATAATTATTAAAAATAAAAATATTTCACATTGTATTTTTGTCCTATGTGTTTTCTTTGTTTCAGATTGCTAAGGAAAAACGTCCTAACTAACAAAAATCAAAGTTCTGAACAACTAGGCGATTTGAAAAGTATATGCACTGTTTTATGTTTTAAATGGTAACATAATATGCCAAAATTTCATTTTTTTTTGCAATACATCTATTGTAATAATTAATAAAAAATAAAAAATTTAAAAAAATTAAAAAAAAAGATAAAAAAAAATTCTTAATTACTTTATTCAATTTATCTTAAGATGTTGTTGTTATATTTCTATTATTTAATTACTTGGGTCACCACGGCCACTCAGTTTTTTAATTCGCTTGAGAGCTAAGGTCGTAGATTTAATTCAGATAAGATTTTTGGGCGCCATCAACCAAAGGGGTTGAAAAAGATTATAAAGAAAAGAGTAAACAGAATATTTAGTTCCCTAGCCCTGAAAGAGAAAGCAGTATGAATAAAACAATTATTTCAATCAATTCCTATTTTATTAATTAAAAGAATAATATTTTCCAACTAACACCCATTTTATTCATATAGGAAGAAATAAACATAACATAGAAAAAGAATTTGAATAAAAGGCTAAGCAACTAAATCAGAGAAAGAAGATATAAAAAATAACATAGAAAAAGATATGACATGAGCTAGACAGCTCCACTAAAAGATATATTAGATCGTAGGAAATCAAACAGAATAAGAAGTGAGGATTCTTTCTAAACACCCAATAATAGGAGTCAAATACTAAATAAAGCTTTGAACATAATTAAAGTGTAATTACTTTAAAGGTAGTGACCAAAATAAAACAGAATTTAAATTTAATGTAACTAAATCAAATTATAGCATTCATTATGCCAAAATTGAAAATAAAATGTTCTTTATAGTAAAGTCAATGAAAGTAAAGTTAATATAAAGTCATATACATATATATATAGCATTCCCTACGCCAGAATTTAAAGTGAGTTAGAATTTAGAATCAAATTCACAAATAGTAATATCACTTCCAGGTTATATTAATAAAAACATTTACCATGCCCTATTCCAAAATAGAAATGGGAACTTAAAACTTTAGTTATGTTCCCAGCAAAATAGCTTAGGGGTGAAGGTAAAGATTATCTAGCTAAGTCTAACTAATAGATATATAGCCAAAACCTAGAATGACAAAAGATACATACTGATGGTGACTAAAATATCTGGGTCAGTAAGTAATGCATTCAAAACCGAGATTATCAGTCTCTTATTAACCTGCTCACAACAGATATAGGTATATCCATTACGAGAGTAAGTCCAATGAAGAAGTTACCGATATAGGAATATCCCAACAACTTCATAGGGGTATCTTAATAAAATTAAGTCAAAATAGAGAAAATTTCAGCTATAGAAATAACTCAATACTCTATAGGGATATCTTAATCACATTAAGCAAAAATAAAGAAATTACAGATATAATATCTCAATAACTTTAGTGCGAAAACGCATACTTCCTGAGGAAGTAATAGATTTATACTTAAAAATTAAACATTTAACCGCTACTTCTGTTAGAAAGTAAGACTTACGTTTTTTTGTTTAATGTAAATCTCAATTTAAGATAAATTAAAAACCATCTTAGACTCCTTAACGAGTGAAAGTTAGTATCATAAATCAAAACTAGCCTGTTCCAGCTAGATAATCATAAAACCTACTAGGGATTAATATACAAATGAATTTACAATAAATAGACCAACCACTCAAGCATTCCTTGACGAGGGAGGTTTCGGTTTTAAATTGAAAACTAAGTTTCGTATGATACAAGATAAGCAGTTTAGGTAATATGTACATTACTGGATTGACCCATCCACTTTAAGCGAAATCTACAAGAATTTACAACAGTCTTAAGCGAAGCTAGGGTAATTATACACTATACATAAAAATATACAGAGGGAAGAATATACAACTATAATACAGTCTACCAAATCACCACATAAAAGATTTATAACATAGGAAATTAAGTTAAGGGTTAACAAATTGACTTTTAGTGGCTATCAGTCATCAAATAAAAAAGGTTAAGTCCGGTAAGTGTGGCATTGTGCCAGTCAAAACGTTACAAGTGAATAAAAGAGGTATTTTATCAATATGACATAAAAAGGTGGCTCTAGGCCCATTAATAGTACATTACGAGTGATTTAACTGAAGTACAGAGGTGAAATTATCCTGAATTATTGGACACATGAAATTTACTTATTCAAACTCAAAAGAAGGGTTTTTTGGTGTTATATCTTATGAAATTTAACAAAAATTAGTCGGAAGTGGTGTTAGTGCAGTAAACAAGGAGAAAAAATATGCTACTTAGCTCATGTAAGGCAGGACTCTAGCAGACAGGCACGACGGATTATGCGTCAAACTCCAGCATCAGATCAATGTGGACGGTTGACCATACAGCACGTCGGGGTGACCGGCACATGCACCGAAACAGGAACTTCATCCCAAATGACACCCCCACTCGTCTTGGCCTCTCTAAGACATACATCCTCCATTCCAGACATGGGATCCATAGCAGGGTAAAGAATTTAGAGGAAGACTCCAGATTACGAATACTGACTTAAGCATTTCCAACACATGGCTTAATCCATGTAGAACGTAGAAAATAGAAGTAGAAGGTAATAAAGGTAGAGGATAAAAGATGTAGGAGATAAAAGAACCAGAAGATAAAAGAAAAATAGACGGTAATCGAAGTAGATAAAGGAAGTAGAAAAAGAAGTTGATAAAAGAAAAATGATGAATTGTGAAGGATAATAAAGGCTAATAAAGGATAATAAATAATGAAACCTAAAACAAAACGTGGACATTAGGACGCCATTTTGTGAAACCCAAAAATACTACTCACCAGATGGTCGGGCTTCCTACGGTCTAGGTGACGAAACAATCCCATTTAAGGCTCAAAAGACAGCTTCTGTGTTAAATTCCGATCCGGCCATTGCCAACACATATAAAATGTGAATTATTAACACAAAACCATAATTTTTATATTTTCGTCACCTGCTGTTCAAGTCTTCTGGACCGGTATTTAGAACGAACAGACCGACGCACTACGCCTTAAAGTCCTTAAATAGACTTTCCTATCCAAAAAAACAACTTCCCACTCGTGACTCGTACTGCTTCGAAAACCCATGTGACTTCCGGAAATGACAAGTAAAGCTGGAGGGCACTTTGAACTTGAAAACGGGAATCTACTCATTTTAACCAAAAAAGCCATGAAAATAGATGCAAGTTTGACCCGAAACTAAATGCATCCAAAATACTAGGTTAGGCAACGTCAAAAAACCCGGCAGTCATCCCAAACATGTAAAAGATAGCTTAATACCATCTGGGTGTCCGACAGCTAGTCATGCATATCGTCATATTACGGGTTGCCTATACGTAGGTTATTATATTAAGACGAATCGGCCTGGGTCTAGAACCGTTTAGACAGGGGCGTATTCAAAATTTTTAAAAAATTTAATTATTTAAATTGGTCAAAATTTGATAAAAACTCGGGCTATCTACTAACGTTGTAACAAGCACAAAAAGATTGTTACAAATACCCCCTTTCAACAAAAAATTAAAAAAAAATAAGAAATAATTCAGGACAATTGAGTACCTCTTAACGTCTAATTACCAAAAAATTTTTAGGCTACAGGTTGCCTTTACATTTGAGATATAATATACATTTCGGTTTATATTTTAGTCTTAATTACTAACTTACTAGCTATGGAAAACGGTTGGGTTTAGGGCTGGTCAGCGTCTTCAAGATCAAGACTGCTATCCAGAGGGGATTTAAGATCTTTAATGTGATACCGACCGATGCTTTTATCGTGCTCATCCTTAAGTTCATAAATGATTGGAGAAATTTTCTTAATGATTTTACATTTAATGAATTTCTTTGCCAGTTTTTTAGAAAAATAATTCCCAGCGTCAGACAAGATGAAATTTCTTTTATAGACTACGTCACCTACATTAAACTCAATATTTCTCTTTCTCAAATCATAATATTTCTTATTTCGCTCATAAGCTTTATTGATGTTTTTAATAACTTGTTCATAAATGTCTGGTAATTTAGACAGTTCTTGAGCTAAGTTTTGTCTGTCGTCAAATTTATAGGGACAAAGATTTTTACTTTCTATGATACCAAAATAATCTCCAGAGGTAGGTAAGTTACGTCCAAAAGTTAAGAAAGCTGGTGAAAATGCAGTTGATATGTGTGTAGTGGTGTTTATAGCGTTACATATGTGGTGTACGTGTTTGTCCCAGTCACGGTGGTTATTTTCTTTAATATAGGACCTAATCGCGGTGCCTATCACTCTATTTGCACGCTCTACGTTATTTGTTTGGGGATGGTATCGGGCATTGTACCAGATGTGACCTACTTTATAACTATTCATCAGGCTGGTGAATTCTTTTGATTTAAACTGCGTACCATTGTCTACTACTAGAACTTGGGGAACGCCAAAATATATAAAAACTATTTCCTCCAGAAAGCTACAAATTTCCTTAGTCAAAGCTCGTTTCATTTTATGAATAAAAGTAAATTTGGTGAACCAGTCTATTACGACGAGCAAATAACAAAAGCCGGACCTGGATTTTGGAAAAGGTCCCTGAATGTCTATAGAAAGTAATTTAAATGGTGTGGAAATATTCTTAGGTGCCCCCATGAGACCAGCCCTAGCAAATTGAGAAACTTTCTGTTCATTACAAACCTGACAACGAGAAATATACGTCTTTATATCTTGTCTAATCCCTGGCCACCAGCATTGTTCTAAAATTTTATCGAGACACTTTTTAAAACCAAAATGTGCACCTAATGGATTATCATGAAATTTTTCTAAGACTTCCGATCTTTTTATTCGTGGTATGATTAGTTTCCAATCTTTTTGGTTAATTTGAACATTGTGACTACTGGGGAAATGTTTATATAAGTTATTACCCTCTATTCGAAAAGCTGGATATTTTTGAGGATGTTTTTGTATTTTATCCCTCAACTGTGAATACCATTTATCTAGTGGAACGTTATCTATTGATGAAATTTCTGGAAAACTACGACTAAGTGCGTCTGCGACGACGTTTGAGGTGCCAGACCTATGCTTAATAACAAAATTAAATTGTGACAGCAAGATGGACATTCTAGCTAATCTACCCATGGGGTTTTCTAAACGGAAAAGCCACTGCAAGGAATAATGGTCAGTTAAAATTGTGAAAGTTGGGCCACCCTCTATATAAGACCTAAACTTTAGTACAGCGTGTACTATGGCCAAAAGCTCTTTTTCTGTAACTGTCATGTTAATTTCTGATTTTGTTAAGGTTCTAGAAGCATAAGCTATTACATATTCGTCGTCCCCATCTGATTGAGTAAGGACCGAGCCTACTGCTGCGTTTGATGCATCAGTTTGTATGGTAAAGGGTTTATTAAAATCTGGATTTCGCAACACCGGTGTTGTAACTAGTCTTGTTTTAATATTTTCAAAAGCTTGTTCCGCTTCAGGGTTCCACTCTACAACTTGTTTTTTCTTTTTACTTTTTGTTATATTATTTAAGGGTACTATAAGTTCAGAAAAATTTTTAATAAATTTTCGATACCAAGAAGCCATTCCCACAAAACGTTTAATGCCTGTGACATCTTTAGGTTTTTGATAATTACAGATGGCTGAAACTTTGTCAGGATTCGCGTGTAATCCATTCTTGTCTACTACATAACCAAGAAAAGCAAGGCTAGGTTGACAAAATTTACACTTTTTTGCATTTATGGTGAGGCCTGCCTTTTTAAGAGTATCAAAGACTTTATTTAGAGTTTCCAAGTGAGAGTCAAAATCGCTATTTACTACTACCAAATCATCAAGATAAACAAAGATGTTCTTTTCTAAAGTGGGGTCAAAAAGGCGGTCCATTAATTTTTGGAGGGTTTGAGCAGCATTACATAGCCCGAAAGGCATACGAACGAATTCAAAATGTCCCCTGTTAATGACAGTAAACGCGGTCTTGGCACATGAGTCTTCACTTAGTTTTATTTGCCAGAAAGCGTGCTTTAAATCTATAGAGCTTAAAAATCTAGCATCTTTTACTTTGTCTAGTGTTCTTGATAGGTATGGTAAAGCATAAGGGTCTTTAACTGTATAAGAATTTATGGCTCTCCCATCATAGCATAACCGGTATTCACCTGAATCTTTCTTTACAAGCAAGACATTGGCGGAATACGGGCTTGTGGAAGCTCTTAGCACACCGAGAGTTAATAATCTATCGATCTCGTCGTTCATGTATTTTTGCATATAGGGAGAAAGAAGAAAAGGTCTCTTACGAAAAGGTTCCTTACATGTAAGTTCTATTTTATGTTCTATTAAGTTGGTCACCCCTAATGTATCTGATACTAACTCATCAAACTTCCCAATCATATTCTCTAATCTACCCTTTTGTACCACTGTTAGATCGTTTTCAGACTGGATAGATATCTTTTCGAATTTTTCTTTAACAATAATTTCATTTAAACCCAGAGTGCTGTTTAAATCATAGGAATTGTCCTTAAAATCTAGTCTTAAGTTCATTTTTTGACAGAAATCTATGCCCAAAATAAAAGATTGATGAATGCTTGGAACTACTAATACTTCTAGGTCTACCTTTTTATTACTTAAGTAAAGTGGAAGAGTAACAGATCCTAATATTGATTGTGGATTGCCATCAGCAGTGGTAATGGATTCTCTACTGAATTCTTTAATTGTGAAACCTAAGTTTGATATGATTTGATATCCTCTCTCCCCTACTACACTTTGCATAGCCCCTGTATCCAATAAAGCAGTCACAAGTTTATCTTTAATAAAAACGTCTAGATAAGGTCTTTGGTCGTCATTTGATTGTTTTGAGAATAAAGGTGAAATTTCATTATATTTAAAGAAATGTTTTACTGTATTTAGCCACTTAGACCAGTTGTTCGATAAATGAAAAATATCGGACTTTAAATTTGCTTTTAAACACTCCCTGCCGACTGATGAGAGTAGGTTACTACGTTTTTTGGACCACAAGCTTTACAATTAGGTCTGGTGACATTTTTGTGTCCACACTTATAACAGAAAATTTTCTTTTTCATTTTACAGGCGGAGAAGATATGCCCCTCTTCATCGCAGTTAAAACATTTAACTCTCTTTCTTAAAATAGGCTGAGTTATACCAGTAGTTTTATTTGTTTGATCTAAAGCGCTTAAATTTAGGTCTTGAAAATTTATTAAATTATCAGTACTATTGACATTTTGACTTGAATTTTGTTTTTCTTGTTCTAGATTGACATTGCTAGGAGATTGATTAATTTCACTAACGTTTCTATTATTATTATTAAATTTTTGGAAAGGCTTTCTATAAGCTAGCTCGGGTTCCAGAGTGGAAGAATTGCAAAACGGTGGAGCTTGAAACTTATCAGTTCTTACTTTTGTGTCTTCTAAAATTCGACAAAGATTTTTTAACTCAAATAAAGATACTGGTTGCCTCAGAGCTAATTGTCCCTGGTAATAGGGTAACAGATTTCTAGTTATTATTTTTAATTGTACGCTCTCGTCAACTGGGTTTAAAAATCTTTTAAATAAATTTTCCATAACCGCTATATAGATAAGCGCCCTTTCAGTAATACCTTGAGTACGAGATCTCATTTCATCCCACAATGCTAATTCATAGTCTATAGGCAAGAAGTTTAAACGCAACTGATAAACTAACTCATCCCAAGTGTTAACTAGACTTCTTATTGACCTGTACCAAATTAAAACATCCCCTTCAAAAAGTTCATGTGAAAAATTTAAGAGCCCTTCTCTAGGTATTCTATATGCTAGACAAAATTCCTCTACCCTCTCTAAAAAGCTGTGTAGACTTTGGTTTCTACCATTGAATTTAAGACCAATACGATTTAAGGGAGGTAGTCTGTAATTATCCTGACTACTTAACGAATTTGAAGGCACTTGTCTATTTAAAAATGAGGTCCGATAAGGATCGTTATTTAATTGTTGATTAAATGGCCGGGGTTCGTTTAAATTTAAATTGGAGGCTATGCTATCGAAAATTCCTGAGTTTGGAAAACAGTTATGACTCGGATTAGGTAAGCTTGTGGTGATATTAGGTGGAGGACCTTGTGCAAATAAACTATTCCTATTTATATCTGGTCTTGAGATATCTATGTTATAGGTATCTGCCTGTGGCAAGTTAGGACCCTGCAAGAATGATCGATTTATAGTGACATTTCCTTCAGATTGATATCTGCTATGCAAGTTTGCCTGTGGCAAAATAGGACCCTGCTCTAAACTTTGTTGTCTCTGAAAAATATGACCTGCAGCCTGATTTACTTGGTTTCCTGACATAAACCCACTTTCCTCCCTAATAAGGCTATTATCCATGTCGTGTGGAGAGTCTCCCAAGGTGGCCATATGTGAAAATCTATCCAAGGAATCTAATCTACCCTGTTCATTATAAAAGTCTGGCATTATTCGCGAACTTTGAGGTCTTGAGTTTAAATTGAATTGTCGTGTGTTTAAGTTTGTATTTTGTTGGGTGTCTCTACTAGACAAGGTTGCAAGATTTGGTGTGCGGGAACAATTTGGTTGGACACAGCTTTCAAAGTCATTATCAATTAAATTTTCGCCATTATCAACTTTATTTTGAGATATTGAGTTTAAACTAAATTGTCGTCTATACAGGTTGACGTTTTCTTGTGTGTCCCTACTAAACAAAGTTTTAGGCTGTAATGTATGAGAACAGGTTGGTTGAATAGAGCTTTCAAAATCATTATTGTTACTCATATGTTGAGATACAGAATTTAATTGCGAAGCCTCCTGTGCTGGCCCACGAACAAGAACGTCAGAATGAATAATTATTTTAGGATTTTCTCCTGGATTTACTTTTTGTTCGTCGGTCGCAAAAGATACTCTACGAGAATCTACAATTTCAGGAGTTTCAGAATCGCTCTCATACGAGGTCTCTGAAGAACTTTCATCTGTGTCCTTGAAATGCAAAAGATTGACGTCATTATTTTGAGCTTTAGCCTTTAAATTGGCAATAAGAGAGGTTGTTTCCGTTATAAGTTCGGATTTGAAATTATCTTCTTCTGGGTTACCAGAAGAGATATACTCTAATCTACGTTTAACATGTAGTAAACGTGACATAGCTCTTTTATAATCAACATGTTCTTTATTGGAATTAAAAATGGTTACCAATCCTTGTAATATCACGAGTTTTCTTTGGCATATTTGTGTTTCCTGTTGAAAATCCATCGATATCGCCGGATGAGGCACGATAGAATCATCTTTCTCAGCTTTCTGTAGCTGTCGCAATAAGGATTTGAGGATGTTGACTTTTGATCCTGGATCAGCCTGGATTCCTCTGACGCAGAGTTCCCAAACCAACTCATCTTTCCACAGGTAGGTAGGGTTCATTTTAGACATTTTTCTCTATACCAAAATGTACCTAAAAATTCCAAATACAATTAAAAAATGGTCAAAATAATATCTCTGGCCAAGCCAAAAATATAGAAATTTATGTGTTTAGAAAGATATCACTGCAAGAAAAAATGAAGATTTTTATCTGAAATGTTGTTAAAATTTTACTAGTTACATACGACTGAGCTACCCACAAAATGTTATTCCTGTCCCCACGTTAGAGCGTCATTTGTAATAATTAATAAAAAATAAAAAATTTAAAAAAATAAAAAAAAGATAAAAAAAAATTCTTAATTACTTTATTCAATTTATCTTAAGATGTTGTTGTTATATTTCTATTATTTAATTACTTGGGTCACCACGGCCACTCAGTTTTTTAATTCGCTTGAGAGCTAAGGTCGTAGATTTAATTCAGATAAGATTTTTGGGCGCCATCAACCAAAGGGGTTGAAAAAGATTATAAAGAAAAGAGTAAACAGAATATTTAGTTCCCTAGCCCTGAAAGAGAAAGCAGTATGAATAAAACAATTATTTCAATCAATTCCTATTTTATTAATTAAAAGAATAATATTTTCCAACTAACACCCATTTTATTCATATAGGAAGAAATAAACATAACATAGAAAAAGAATTTGAATAAAAGGCTAAGCAACTAAATCAGAGAAAGAAGATATAAAAAATAACATAGAAAAAGATATGACATGAGCTAGACAGCTCCACTAAAAGATATATTAGATCGTAGGAAATCAAACAGAATAAGAAGTGAGGATTCTTTCTAAACACCCAATAATAGGAGTCAAATACTAAATAAAGCTTTGAACATAATTAAAGTGTAATTACTTTAAAGGTAGTGACCAAAATAAAACAGAATTTAAATTTAATGTAACTAAATCAAATTATAGCATTCATTATGCCAAAATTGAAAATAAAATGTTCTTTATAGTAAAGTCAATGAAAGTAAAGTTAATATAAAGTCATATACATATATATATAGCATTCCCTACGCCAGAATTTAAAGTGAGTTAGAATTTAGAATCAAATTCACAAATAGTAATATCACTTCCAGGTTATATTAATAAAAACATTTACCATGCCCTATTCCAAAATAGAAATGGGAACTTAAAACTTTAGTTATGTTCCCAGCAAAATAGCTTAGGGGTGAAGGTAAAGATTATCTAGCTAAGTCTAACTAATAGATATATAGCCAAAACCTAGAATGACAAAAGATACATACTGATGGTGACTAAAATATCTGGGTCAGTAAGTAATGCATTCAAAACCGAGATTATCAGTCTCTTATTAACCTGCTCACAACAGATATAGGTATATCCATTACGAGAGTAAGTCCAATGAAGAAGTTACCGATATAGGAATATCCCAACAACTTCATAGGGGTATCTTAATAAAATTAAGTCAAAATAGAGAAAATTTCAGCTATAGAAATAACTCAATACTCTATAGGGATATCTTAATCACATTAAGCAAAAATAAAGAAATTACAGATATAATATCTCAATAACTTTAGTGCGAAAACGCATACTTCCTGAGGAAGTAATAGATTTATACTTAAAAATTAAACATTTAACCGCTACTTCTGTTAGAAAGTAAGACTTACGTTTTTTTGTTTAATGTAAATCTCAATTTAAGATAAATTAAAAACCATCTTAGACTCCTTAACGAGTGAAAGTTAGTATCATAAATCAAAACTAGCCTGTTCCAGCTAGATAATCATAAAACCTACTAGGGATTAATATACAAATGAATTTACAATAAATAGACCAACCACTCAAGCATTCCTTGACGAGGGAGGTTTCGGTTTTAAATTGAAAACTAAGTTTCGTATGATACAAGATAAGCAGTTTAGGTAATATGTACATTACTGGATTGACCCATCCACTTTAAGCGAAATCTACAAGAATTTACAACAGTCTTAAGCGAAGCTAGGGTAATTATACACTATACATAAAAATATACAGAGGGAAGAATATACAACTATAATACAGTCTACCAAATCACCACATAAAAGATTTATAACATAGGAAATTAAGTTAAGGGTTAACAAATTGACTTTTAGTGGCTATCAGTCATCAAATAAAAAAGGTTAAGTCCGGTAAGTGTGGCATTGTGCCAGTCAAAACGTTACAAGTGAATAAAAGAGGTATTTTATCAATATGACATAAAAAGGTGGCTCTAGGCCCATTAATAGTACATTACGAGTGATTTAACTGAAGTACAGAGGTGAAATTATCCTGAATTATTGGACACATGAAATTTACTTATTCAAACTCAAAAGAAGGGTTTTTTGGTGTTATATCTTATGAAATTTAACAAAAATTAGTCGGAAGTGGTGTTAGTGCAGTAAACAAGGAGAAAAAATATGCTACTTAGCTCATGTAAGGCAGGACTCTAGCAGACAGGCACGACGGATTATGCGTCAAACTCCAGCATCAGATCAATGTGGACGGTTGACCATACAGCACGTCGGGGTGACCGGCACATGCACCGAAACAGGAACTTCATCCCAAATGACACCCCCACTCGTCTTGGCCTCTCTAAGACATACATCCTCCATTCCAGACATGGGATCCATAGCAGGGTAAAGAATTTAGAGGAAGACTCCAGATTACGAATACTGACTTAAGCATTTCCAACACATGGCTTAATCCATGTAGAACGTAGAAAATAGAAGTAGAAGGTAATAAAGGTAGAGGATAAAAGATGTAGGAGATAAAAGAACCAGAAGATAAAAGAAAAATAGACGGTAATCGAAGTAGATAAAGGAAGTAGAAAAAGAAGTTGATAAAAGAAAAATGATGAATTGTGAAGGATAATAAAGGCTAATAAAGGATAATAAATAATGAAACCTAAAACAAAACGTGGACATTAGGACGCCATTTTGTGAAACCCAAAAATACTACTCACCAGATGGTCGGGCTTCCTACGGTCTAGGTGACGAAACAATCCCATTTAAGGCTCAAAAGACAGCTTCTGTGTTAAATTCCGATCCGGCCATTGCCAACACATATAAAATGTGAATTATTAACACAAAACCATAATTTTTATATTTTCGTCACCTGCTGTTCAAGTCTTCTGGACCGGTATTTAGAACGAACAGACCGACGCACTACGCCTTAAAGTCCTTAAATAGACTTTCCTATCCAAAAAAACAACTTCCCACTCGTGACTCGTACTGCTTCGAAAACCCATGTGACTTCCGGAAATGACAAGTAAAGCTGGAGGGCACTTTGAACTTGAAAACGGGAATCTACTCATTTTAACCAAAAAAGCCATGAAAATAGATGCAAGTTTGACCCGAAACTAAATGCATCCAAAATACTAGGTTAGGCAACGTCAAAAAACCCGGCAGTCATCCCAAACATGTAAAAGATAGCTTAATACCATCTGGGTGTCCGACAGCTAGTCATGCATATCGTCATATTACGGGTTGCCTATACGTAGGTTATTATATTAAGACGAATCGGCCTGGGTCTAGAACCGTTTAGACAGGGGCGTATTCAAAATTTTTAAAAAATTTAATTATTTAAATTGGTCAAAATTTGATAAAAACTCGGGCTATCTACTAACGTTGTAACAAGCACAAAAAGATTGTTACACTATATAGTGAAAAATATGGAAACACAAATAAATCGTTAATATCTCAAAACTTCCCAAGAGTTAGATAGGACGTTTCAGCTTAGCAGGGCAGAATAGGTATTGTATTTAAAAAAATGTTCATCCAAAATTCATTGTTTGTCCTTGTAATTGTATTATTAACGATTTAACAAGTTTTTCATCAAAAATTCAATATTTTATTGTAAGTTTTTCTGATCTTTTAGAATCCGAATGCGACATGACAATAAATCTATTGAGATATATTCGTATTTGAACTTGATATACCTAAGCATTTTTTAGTATTTCCATCTGAATCTACGTAATTTAAACATAATTTTACGGTTTCTGGACTTTTAATCTCAACTGCAAATTCTCTAATTAAATAATAACAATCGTGTTCAGAGTAGGGTTGCCAGGTGTCCTGGATTTGGAAGGATGTCCTGGATTTGAGGCTTAAATTTAGCGTCCTTCGAAGACCTTTGGAAGGACGCCTAATGTCCTGGAATTCTTAAATTCTTAAATGCCTATGCCTTAATTACAATAAAATTTATTTCTAAGCTTTGTAACACGGCGTCATCTTTTGTTTAATGAAAAAAATTCCGTTATATGAACTATGAACGGCAGATCGCTCTTTAGGGTTTATGGAGCGCGCGGGTGAGTTTTTTCCACTGCCGACAGAGGGAGTTTTGGTTAGGGATTCCCGGTTCCCTGAAGCGTAGTCGTAGTAGTATATTATGATAGAATTTATATCTGGTGCTGGTCGTAATTTGTTTTCGGGCTGTCAAAAGTTTTTGGGCAAGGTATAATATAATACCCAAAAGTATTTTGTGTTTAAATTTTTTTTGGTATTACATAGCATTGATAGGTAAGTTGAAAGGGATTAAATAAATTGGTGCAACTTATTTTTATAATACCTATTTAATTTTTAGAATTTTCTTAATATGGATGTGGAAGATGATCCAACTAAACCAGCAAAAAAAGCGAAACGTATAAATAAATACAGAAAAGAATGGGAAAATACATTTACTTGGCTTAAACAAGATAACGAAAAAGCTCGGTGCAACTTATGTAAAAAGTCATTTTTATTTATGCACGGAGGTTGGGGGGACATAAAACGGCACGCAGAAGGCGCTGAGCATAAAAAACATGAGGTTGTGGTAAAACAAAATAAAACCCTACAATCATTTTTGGGACGGGAAGTTGTAAATTCTCAGCAAGAAAAAATATTGGCGGCAGAGGTTACAAATGTTTATCACACTGTCAAATACGCACATTCCTATAATTCATTGGATTGTACAATGCAGTTGGCTTCAGTAATGTATTACGATTCCCAAATTGCCACAAACACTCATTTGGGTAGAACAAAAGCAAGTTTGATAGCGTTTAATGTTCTTGGCACAATGTCAGTAGAATCTACACTATGTGAGCGTAGCAAAGGAGTATTTTTTGGAATCTCTACAGATGCTTCTAACCATGGAAGCGCTAAGCTATTTCCAATACTTCTAAGGTACTATATTCCATCAAAAGGAGTAAAATTATTTCTTCTTGATTTTTTCGAAGACCCCGACGAAACAGCAAATGCTATTTATGCTAATTTAAAAAATAGAATTGAACAAGCTGGGCTATCGTTAAACAACATGTCTTGCTACTCGGCTGATAACGCAAGTGTAAATTTTGGACGCTTTCATTCTGTGTATCAATTATTTAACAAAGAAAATAATAGAGTTCTGGCAGTAGGATGCCCTGCCCATATGGTGAATAATTCCAATTAAAATGCTTTAACAAATGCTGTTTTGATGTAGAAAATTTAATTTTGAAAACATTTAGCAATTTTTCATCCCAAGCAAAAAGGTGAATTAAAAGATTTTTTTAATTACGTGGATCTGGAATATAAAACTATTTTAAGACATGTGCCTACCCGTTGGCTAAGCTTATTTCCAGCAATAGAAAGATTACTAAATATTTTTCCAGCAGTAAAGAGTTACTTTCTTTCCCAGGAAGAGATTCCCATCGCCCTTCAGGTTTTTTTTTCTGAAGATGATTTTATTGTGCAAAAAACTGAATGTTATTTAGGTTTTTTTCACAATACTCTAAAAATTTTTTTTCAGACGGAACAAAAACTTGAAAAAGCCGATTTACTATGCATTGAAGTTTTTAATATTTTAAAATCTCTAAGAGAAAAAATTAGTCAAAGGATTGAAGACAATTTCTTTGGTTTTCTAGCCACAAATATTTTAAAAACTTTTTCTCCATACGAACAAAATAAAATAAAAGAATCCTTCTTGGAATTTTATAAAAACATTGCTAAATATCTTGATTCAAAATATAATTTTTCAGAAAATAATTTATTTTCAAAATTAAATATTTTTTCTCTAAAAAGCCCCTTTGACTTTTATTCAATGGTGGAAATCGTAACCAACTTATCCATAGACATAAATATTGATAATTTGTATGAAGAGTATTGTATATTAAAACCTACCCTTGACAAAGCTTGCGCTTTACCTGAGGAATCCATCATCCAAAAATGGAACAACATCTTTTTAGCTAACCCCGAAATTCATTCTTTTTTAAAAATAATACAGTTTGTGTTTTCAATATACGGGTCAAACGCTGACTCCGAAAGAATTTTTTCTTTATGCAATGCAGCCTGGAGCGACAGCCGAAATAAACTTTTGGTTGACCACGTAAAAGCAGAGCTTCAGATAAAAACAAATTTTAATTTAACCTGTAAAGAATTTTATAATATGGCAGTTAGCAACAAAAAGCTCTTGGAAGCCGTCCGTTCTAATAAAAAATATTCTGTATAATAATACATTTTTTTAAAGCATTGTTAAGTTGTAACGTAAACTGACCAGTAGCTGACACTTTAAGGTACAATTTTCACTAACAATTCCAATTAAAAATTTAAAATTCTGAATTTTGGCGTTGGAATAAATTTCTTTGACTAAGCAGGTATCATTTGCTAGATAGCAGTGAAAAGAATATTTAATTTTATCATTTTTTCAGTTAAAAAGTTACAAAAGAATCATATTTTTTTAATCCAATGCCTGACTTAAAAAAAAAATTGATATCCTATAGCTGACTTTTTTAATGCCATTACCTGAATTGAAAGAAAAAAATCAAATTAAGGAGATTTTTAAACATTTTTATTTAACATTATATAATTATTTTAAATATTTTGCCATTTCTGGTACTTTAAAACACCCTCTTGTTCCAAATGATATTGGGGGATTAATTTTTTCTTGTACATCAGTAACAGGGTACCATAATAAGTCATTTTTTTGTGGCCACTTAAAGTTTAGGGTACCCTCAAAACCACTTTGTTTCATGGCACTGATATAGTAGCTTTGATCAGTACCATTTACAGTTTTAATCATGCCAGGATAATATCTATATTGGCAAATAAAAATTATAAAATCTCCCGAAACTATGTTGGTTGACTTATTGTTTAATAATTTTAAAGTTGGAGGGATGTAATAATTTTCATTTTCGTCACTGGAATCCGTTTTGCCTTTTGCCCAGTCATCTCCCTCCCCTTCTGATTCTTTGGGTACATTTCTAGAGGAGTCTGAAGAAGATTCTGACCATTTGTGTGTCCGCTTTTCCTTCTTGCTATTCTTTTCTATTTCTTTCATTATTTTTTTTTTTATCGCGTAATCTTTTCCTCTCTTCTTTTTCTCGTAGTTTTTGGTCTTTTTCTTTTTCTTTTTTTAAAAAATATGCCTTTCCCTGCAAGCCAGTTATCACCGACGGAATTCTTTCTTTTTACTTAGTTTTCTTTTTTTCATCATTACACGATTTTGGCCAAAACAATGCCTTCTTAAACGGGGTTGGTATGTTTTTTTTTTATCACAGACAGTGAAGTTTAATAAATCGTTAACATTTGATGAGGGGCCCGCTCTGTTTTCTTGTATATCTATCTGCCTTTTACTTATTGCCGGTTATCAACGTTACCTTTGTTATATATTTGTGTTCTTTGATAGTGAAGTGGGGAAGGGTGTAAAAATGAACTAGCTTGTAAACTGGTTAGTTGGCAACTGCCGTTCTTTATTTTCTCAAGGCCTGTGCCCGACCAATGACATATATAAAGCAATGTTGCCACATATCACATCTCCCCTTTTTACAGTACCTCCTTATATCCTAATATCACAAATTTTATCACAATAATTATTATTTTCTTAACCAACAGCTTCTTTTGTTAATCAATTTTTATACAACCGCAAATATTTTGTAATACGATACTTTTCACAATTTTAAAATACTTTTGTAGACACATATTTTGTAATACAATACTATACACAATTTTACAATACTTTTGTGGACACATATTTTGTAATACAACACTATACCCCTTTCTTTAAAAAAAAATTACCTTAATTGACAAAATTTCACTTCTTATAACAAATTAATCACAGTTTTCTTACAGCCATTTTCATTATTATGTAATAATGAAATCAGTTTACTTATATCGCAAAGGACGTACAACTTTTCGACCTGTTCTAGTTGCATAATTCTCAGGTACTAAGGTTGCACAATTTTTGTCAGTATTGTCACTACTTAAACTAGAAGGAGAATATACAATATTTCTGTCACTATTTGAAATGGAAGGAGTATATACAATATTTCTGTCATTTCTTATACTAAAAGGGGAATTTACAATATTTTCACTTACAGACTCGTCATACTCATTACAATCTTTAAACGAATTGTCACTACTAATACTACATCTACTGCTGTTTAAGCTGCTGGTTATATCACTAAATTCACTATCACCCTTATTTGAACAATCTTCTATGTTGCCTTTAGAAGACTCTCCACTTCTTGAACTACCTGGTACGCTATCATTATTTAACTTTACTTGATTTTTTACTGAAACATTTTGTTGTGAAAAATTTTGTAAAATTTTTTGCGAAAATTCTTGAGAAAAATTATTCATAAAACTCGTACTCGGTTGTTCTTTGTAATCACTATCCTTAGTTAAAATTTTAGCCCCTGAGGTCTTACTTATTATTGCTTTACCTTTAATTTCATTAATTGGTCTTATAAACACGCTATTACGAACAAAAATTCTACCATCTTGTAATAACACCTCATAAGCTCTAATTCCAACTTTCCTTTTAACTCTACCCCTGAGCCATTTAGTTTAATTTGAATCCATACCTCACAATTAGTTTCTAATTCTCTCACAAATCTAGTACCTTTCCTATCATAGTACATTTTTTGATTATTCTTTGATTTAAATATAAAGTTATCATATTTACGTTTATTATATAACCGTGGCATTAGAGTTTTATTCAATTGCGGTAATAATGATCTTAAATTTCTACTCATTAATATATTTGCTGGAGAATGGTTACCATCTATAGGAGTATTTCTTAACTCTAGCAGGGCCAAATAAGGATCCTTTCCATCTATATAGCATTTTTTTAAAACATTCTTTACCGTCTGAACAGTTCTTTCGACCTGTCCATTACTCTGAGCATATAATGGTGAAGATGTTACATGTTTAAATCCATACTGATTAGCAAAATCTTTAAAAATACTACTAGAAAATTGTGGTCCATTATCTGACACACAAACAAAAGGAATTCCAAAACGAGCGAAAATCGACTTGAGTGTACTTATGACATTTTTACTGGAAAGATCCCCATTTAGGTTAACCACATCTACATATTTTGAGTAATAATCAATTAACAAAAGATAAGTTTCATTATAAAGGCTAAACAAATCGATTCCGACCTTATAAAAAGGCATCGTTACTATCTCATGAGGGATCATGGGTTGGGACCTGTTTGATCTTTGATGACTTTGACAAATATGGCATGATGTTATCATATCCCTGATATGTTTGTTCATTCCTAACCAAAAAAAAGAAAGATTCGCTCTTGAAATTGTTTTAGTTATGCCCAAGTGACTATAGTGCAGTTTTTCTAAAATGTACTTTCTAAAACTTTTTGGCACAATCAATTTTTGACCTTTATACACCAAATCATTCATGACATTCATTTCGTCACGAAACCTATAAAAATATTTGACATTATTAGGTACTTGTGAATAATTATTTGGCCAACCCCTTACAATCAACTTTTTTAAAATAGATAATTCTAAGTCTATATCAGTCTCTTTTTTCAATTTTGAAATTATTTCCGGAGTTGCATTCAATTGCATAGATATTAAACAAACTTGTGCTTCTATCTCTAAATCCAAATTTTCGTTAAACATTTTATTTTTATCAAAAGATCTACTAAAAGTGTCAGCCAAAATTAATTTTTTACCCGGTTTATATATTAGTTTAAAATCAAACTTTTTTAACTGAATTAGCATTCTCTGAAGCCTAGCTGGACAAGAATTAAGAGGTTTTTTCATGATACTAATTAACGGTTTATGATCTGTTTCTACAATAAAAAATTTTCCATAAACATATTGCTCAAAATGAGTCACACCGAAAAGACAACCTAACAATTCTTTTTCTATCTGACTGTATCTTTTTTGAGTGTCTGTCAAGCTTCTAGATGCATATGCACAAGGCATATTCTCTTGCATCAAGATGGCTGCCATGCCATTTTGGCTAGAATCTACAGAAATTGTTGTTGTTTTATCTAAATCAAAAAATTTTAAACAAGGTCTTTTACTAGCTAACTGTTTAAGATTATTAAAAGAATTTTCTTGTTCTTGATTCCATACAAAAGCATTGTCTTTCCTTAAAAGTTCCCTTAAAGGTGCAGTCACCTCCGACAAATTCGGTATAAATTTTCCTATATAAGTGATATAACCTAAAAATCTTTGAATATCATTTTTATTTTGAGGTGTCTGCATATTAAAAATGGCTTCGACCTTAGATTGATCTGGCTTTAAACCATCTTCTGAGATCTCATGTCCCATATATTTAACTTTATTAACCATAAGTTTACACTTGTCCTTATTAAACCTCAAATTATTTTGTGCCGCGATTTTTAACACTTGAGCCAACCTATCATTATGTTCTCTTAATGTTTTACCAGAAATTATAATATCATCAATATAAATGCTTACACCCTTTATGTTACCAAAAATTTCCATCATCCTTTCCTGAAAAACTTCTGGGCTGCTCGTTAAACCATATGGTAATCTCAAGAACTTATATCTACCAAACTCTGTAGCAAAAGTACATAAACTCGAACTTTGCCTATCTAATTTTATCTGCAAAAACCCATTAGTAGCATCGAGAGTTGAAAAATATTTAGCTCCCGCAAATCCCAAAGTTAACTCCTCTAGAGTAGGTATTTTAAAATAATGTCTTTTAATCGCATTATTAAGATCAGTTGGATCCAGACATAACCTTAAATCCCCATTAGGTTTCCTAACTATCACATAAGCATTAACCCATTCAGCATTTTCAAAAGTTTTCTGTATTACACCCTGTTTTTCTAATTCATTCAACGTATATTCAAATTTTTCCTTCAAAGCAAAAGGTATTTTCCTAGCTGGCCTAACAACCGGTTCTATATTATTTTTTAAATCAATATGATAGGGTTTTTTCATACAGCCTATTCCTGAAAATAAAAATTTAAATTCATCTAAAAGATTCTGAACCTCACTACAGTCACTTATCAGCAAACCATTGTTTTCCTCGTCACTCAACATTCCAATAGATAAATCCTTATCATCATTCTTTTTTATAAGATTCAAAGTTAAACATGCCTTCAAACCTAACAAAGGAAAACATTTCATATTCACCACATAAAATAAAATATTATAAAATTTATTTTTACATGCACACTTTAAAATACATTGACCTATTACTGGTAACCTATTTTGACTATATGAACATAAAGTAACAGATGTTTTTTTTAAATTTTTAAACTGAAAATTTACTTTATGTAATAAACTCACAGGAATTACATTTGCCATAGCGCCTGTATCCATCTTAAAATTGAAAGTCATTCCTTCGATCCCCAGCGGTTGAACCCATGCCTCCTCCGAGACAGTATCGACTCCATTAAGTTGTACCAAATCTACAAAAACAAAATTATCGGAAGTATCATTATTCTCTAGATTTCCTACAGCATGTACATTTTTATTAAAATACCCTCTATTGACATTTTTGACTGTTTTTTTCTCAAAATTACGAAAATTTTTATTTTTAAACACATTATTTGTCTGATTATACTTAAAATTTTTGTTACTTTGTTGCAAATTATTATTACTATTACAAACATTAGCAAAATGGTTTGATTTACCACATTTAGAGCATTTTCTTCCAAATGCTGGACATTTTCCTGGCTGATGTTGATAAGAACAGCTTCTACAGATCATCGAATGAGTTAATCTCATGGACTGCTGCCTGTTTTGTCCCGCTGTTGATGGCTTTACTGGACCTCGTTGTGTTATAACTTCAACTCCATATTCTGGTGTTCGATCATGCCTGCCAGAGCCATTGCTGATTTCACGGTTTCGATCTTTGGCATTTTCCGTGGTAATACAAATAAGAACTGCATCCTCCAGGGTCCCAACATCTTTTTGCAACAATTTTTCTCTTAAGCCTTCTGATCTGAGACCACAGATCAAGATGTCCTTGGTTAAACTATTTTTTAGGTCTCCAAACTCACATCCTGAGGCGAGATTTTTTAATTCTGTAACATACTGCTCAATAGTTTGTCCAGATTTCTGTTTACATGTCAAAAACTTGTTTCTTTCATATGTTACATTTTTTCTAGGGTTGAAATGAGAGTCAAAAAGTCTTAAGAGTTCATCAAAATCATCTTTTTTATCCTCATTGATTAAAAAAGTGTTATAAACATGCATGCCTTCATCTCCAATGAGAGTTAATAATTGCGCACACTTGGTAGCACCATCTTTTTTACTAATTTCAGTGGCAGTAAGGTATGTGACAAACCTTTGTTTCCAGAATTTCCACTTTTCCGCCAAATTTCCATTAAATTGCATCGGGGGAATGCCTCTAAACTCCATTTCATTTAATTTTCTTCAAATCCAAATAGGGCTGGTACTGCTTCAACATCAACTCTAACTTTTTTTTTCTGCACTCTGCACGTGGTTACACCTTTAAGACTGCGCCATGTTATATATTTGTGTTCTTTGATAGTGAAGTGGGGAAGGGTGTAAAAATGAACTAGCTTGTAAACTGGTTAGTTGGCAACTGCCGTTCTTTATTTTCTCAAGGCCTGTGCCCGACCAATGACATATATAAAGCAATGTTGCCACATATCACAACCTTCTTTCTTTTTTGCATTCTCTTCTTCCTCTTTTTCAGTTTCCACTCTCGATTCAGTTATATCATTTGTTTCTTTTTCTTTTTTCTTATTTGTATTATTCTCCTCTCTTTCAGTATCCACTCTCGTTTCAGTTATATAATTATTTTCTTTTTCTTCTTCCTTATTTGCATTATTCTGTTCAATTTCAGTTTCCACTCTCGATTCAATTATATTTGTTTTGTCCTTTTCTTCTTCTACATTCTGCATTTCAACTTTTTCCACAACTGATATAAAGATGTGTCTTCTACGTTGATTTCTCTTTTTTCAAATTTATTTCGCTTTAATTCCCGATTTCTTCTTCTAAAAATTTCAGGTGAAACTTTGTAACTTCATTAAGTGTTTCAGATACAGTATTTTTTTCAACTTTTTTAAAATATTTATTGTAATTGACTGCTTCTTTATTCCAAGGACACAAGCCGCACGCTCTTAATCCATTAACAAAGTTTTCCACATCTAAACATTTTAAAACTTCGTCCATAATTGGAGCAAAGTCCTCCTTGAGTATACGTTTTCCATCATTTTCAATTTTCCATTTGTTGACTCTCTTTCATTCTTGTTTAGTATCTGGAAAATGGAAACGTCCATAGGTTGGAGGATATGCGTGGAAGCAGTGTGGTACGGGGAACATTATAGGTTCTTGCAGCAGTTTTAACGGGCTGGCCATTTCTGACTGCTTGAATGGCCTTTTCCATAAGTTCAGGATGATATTTTAATATTTTGCTGCAAGACATCTCTGAAAAAAAGACATTCCAGTAGCTGACATAAAATTTTCTAATACCTGCCTTTGGTATTTGATGTTGTATGGTTTTTAAATTTTGTTGGGATATTGGACCATATCTAAATATAATATTCGGAACAGTATTGAAATTTTCGTAAAATCCCAAAGCCTGACACGCAGGGTCAGGTATTGGAAAATATTCATTGAAATACTTCCAATAGCTGACACGCCTATTTCCTAACTTGTATTACAAAATACGCAATTATCATATTAAGGTTATGTTAACTCAACACTAGTTAGTAAAGAATATTATTTAAAACAAAACTATTACATTAACTTACCTCTAGATTCACTATGAAAAGCATACACATTCTTAGGGAAATTGTTAAGAAATTTAATGAAAACCACGAGGAGTGTCTAAAACTTTACAGAGAACACAGCCATCACCAGCTAACGTCACAGGATTGTAATATAGTTTACAATCCTGTGCTAACGTTCTAACTTTGACTGGAAATCCGTTCCACATTGCTACCAACATAAAATTGCCGCAAAATTTAAATTTCCGTTTAAACGGTTACTAATATAGCAGTAGATTTAGTAAAGTGTCAGGTATTGGACTTCAGTCAGCTATTGGGTGTTTTACGTTACATAAAATAAATTCTGTTTTAGTTTTAAAAAAATGTCCTTTTTTATTTGCGTCAGTCCTTCCTTTTTTAAACTTGTGTCCTGCGATTTGCAGATTTAAACCTGGCAACCCTAGTTCAGAGTTATGAGGAGTCAGGACATTGATAATTTATAGGTACCCAATACCTAAAAATAAATAATGGAAATATTCGGGCAGCTGGAAACATCGAATTTTTAGTTAATGTTTTGCTTACACATCCTAATTCAAGGTTGCTGATCAAAACATCGAATTTTTTGGGCGGTCTTTAATAGTTTTTGATTATTTAAATTTTTCCACCAACAGGTTAGATTTGTTTAAAGAAAACACCGAAACGATCTATCAAAACAATGCAAACCTGGCAAAACGTGGATAGACTATAGAAACAGCTTATTAATTTTAGAATGTGGGCGGGAGCACGACGACCTGTTCATGGAGACGGCAGTGGCTGTAGCCTTAATTCGTTAACACTAATCTTATCCCCTAACAACATGCAATTAATACATCATTTAGGTAGGTCTGGTATAAAACAAATCGGTATAGCAAAACAATATAGTTAGTAATAGTGAATACTTACAGCAGGTCTAGAAAGAAACCGAAAATATTCTATTTAAATTTAAAATATAAAACAAAACTACTATAATATATTTGAAATTAAAGTTGATCGACGTAGAATTATAGAAAATGCACCAATGTTGCCTCCCGTGCCAAACTTGCTTGTCTCACCCCTACTGTTTATACAGAAGTCTATTTACTTTGATTTAGCTCTTTAGGTCTGGGTTTTACAAGGGATTATTCGGAAAGAACAGTAAATTTTAAAAAATTAGATTTAAAAAGATACCAACCCGTATAAATTTTTTTTAATGCAAAGAATGAAGTATCCAGTAGGTAAATCAAAAATATTTAAACAAAACAAATTCAAAAAAGTATCATAAAAATGTTTTGCGGATTTGCAACTATGAGAACCAACCTGTATTAGAAAAATGTCAATAATCATATGAGAAGGTACAGAGTAGACATAGGCGGCCTTATCGAAAATGGCAATCAGTTTTAAAGAGAAGAAGACATTTTGCAGTTGGCAATATCTTTCGACAGTAAACAATTTTGAGTGACGTTTGGTTTGTTTCCCTTTTCGCGGCAAATGTTCCTCATTTTTGTTTATAAAAGTACAAAGTTTTTTTTTAAATAGAAGTCGAGCGTGAATTAACCCAAAAGTGCAATAATGGAGTGCACAATACCAGACATTTGATTGCACATTCATATACTTAATATACTAGTGTCGATATTTATCCTGAAAATCGAAATTTCAGCAGGTTAACTAACCTTCGGAGGCGGTGATTATCACGTTTTAGTAAGTGAATATTAGCCGTATTCTATTGAAAACTTGACTTGGATAGATTCAATTTTAAAAATCCAGTTAAGTGTTTCAAGGCCAAGCACTAATATTTTATAACTTTGGCTTCTGAAAAGATATCCAAAATTAATATTCTAACATCTCTAGGCTCAACAGCAAAACATTGAACTGTACCTGAATTTATTAATATCCTATAATAGTGAGCCTGCTGAGCTGTTCAGTTAAAAATCACTTTGGGAGAAATTGAGAAGTGATATTTTTATAAAAGAAAAATCAATTTACTTTAGCTTAGGGAAATCGATCCGAAGTGATCAAAAGAATACGGCTCTGGTGACTATTACTATGACCTTAATATCAAATTTAAAAGCTAGAAAAGCTGATGAACAAAACCTCAGTTTAATGCATTTTCAGGGAGTGCAATATAGAGTATAATAAAGCAGTATTGACAGTATTGTTGTCATTGTCATGTCATTTTATCCCTCTTACTCTTGTAGGTTATAAACTATGACATAACATTAACAAAAGTGGTCGGCCTTTTTGAAAACCAAGTCAAGAATTTGTACTATAAAAGTAGTATTTTAGTTCCGATTAAAAGTGTCAAAATATTATTCTCACATTTGTTAATCAAAAGTTAATAGAATGAGGGGGTATCCTGCAGAAGTAGTGTAACAGGTCTGAGTCGTGTGGGAAGTTTAGGGGACTGAGAGGGAATAACTAGGTTTTTATTATTTCATAAAAATAGTAGACAAACAAATGTGTCTTCCTAACCTTCCTGAGCAGCGCGCCATGATGTTTGAAACGCTTTAACAAATCATGACTTCGTTTGCACATACACCAGTGTAATGCGGTTTTTAATACAGACACACACATACATGCCTGAACGTCTATTAGTCTAATATACAAACTAAGTGAGAACTCTTTCGCGTGAAGTGACAATTCACATCGTATGTTTTTGGTAACGAAACCCGCGAGCTTGTAATTATTTGTATTTGTATTTGTAAATGCACTTCTCATGATATGATCCCGTTATCTTAGAAAATTTCGAGAGAACGTGTTCTCCTAATTCTTAATGGATATGAATATAGTCATTTTTACTTTCAAGAATATAGTTTAAAGATCGTTAAGAGAAAGAATTGACAGATAAGATAGATCACTGCTCTTGAGATGATCATTCCCTAATTCGAGAATAGACATCCAGGTATTACACTACCCGGAAAAGCACCTATTTTTAGTAATTACTGTATATACAGGGTGATTCCTCATATTTTGACAGCTTCTAGCTTCTAGTAACTTTGATATTCTAGATAGAAAAAAAACTTTTTTAACCGTCAGAATTTGCTGTTGAAAGAATCAGTTGAGCATCACTAGTGCATGTTTTGACTTATTGTTCTTTTTTTGAAATGGAACACCCTAATTATTTATTTATTGAATAGAGCTTAAAATTGCCTTTTTAAAAACATATAGCTTGCCTATAATCACTTTAGCCATTATTGAAAAATTAGCAATGGAGGATCAAACAATGATGACTTTTATTTTCTGAAATAAATCAAAGTGGCCGTGGAAAAAATAGGAATTTTATTAACAGAAATAATAACATAATTTAATTTAAGTGTTTACAATAATTATTGTTCTATAATATGCTCACCATTATTATTTAGACACTTTATGTAATCATTTTTTATTTTATCAATAGCATTCATAATCAAATGGGGACTTTCACTTCATTCTTTATAAACTTTGTTTTTCACGTAGGTACCTCCCAAAAGAAAGAATCTAAAATTGACAAATCAGGGCTATTCCATCGACTTAACACAATCGTTGAGCTATTCTCAGTGCCAATATGTGTATACCTATCCATAAGGGATATCGATTGTCAAAAAATTACGGACAACGAAGACCACCTTGTTGTTAGATTATGTCGTGATTCTGACGAATAGGTAAATTTTCCAAGTAATTTTCTATGTCGTTCTTAAGGAACTCTAAATATCTTTTACCATTTAAACAAAAATTCGGAGCAAATAGGACCTATAACTTAAGTGTTGAAAATACCGCACCACCCCAGGTAGCAAGGTGACGTATTTAAGACGTCGATTATTGATCATCAGTGACGTCATAAATTACGTAAATTAAACGTTAAAAAGACGTGTGTAAGTCACAGACCAATGACGTCTTTTTTTACGTAAAAAAGACGTCATCTTAAGACGTCTTTGTAGGTGCATAAACTGAACTGAACTGGGTGTGAAAGAAACTTTTTGCAACTATAGGCTGTAAAATAAGCACTCCGTTTTCCAGAAAATGATTGAAATATATTTTAACACCTTAATATACCCTTAAATTATGTCCTAACTCTATATATGATTTTTTTAAACATCCTGTATCAATATAACGAACATTTACTAAAAACTTATTCCTAAGATAGTACATAATACATAACAGGGGTAACAAAAATACATATGTATATTTTATGTACAAAATCCTTTTAATGAAAAATTAAATATTACAACTTTCATGTGAGAATTGGAAAATGCACACAACTTATCATCAGTTGTAGGAAGTATCATCATTTTTGCTACAATATCATCTAGTGATCGACCGATACCGATACCGATACCGATATATCGGCCGAGAGCCGATTATCGGTATCGGCCGATAGATGTAAATATATATCGGCTATATCGGCCGATGTATAAAAACAACCATAGCAGCTTAAAACATTTTTTTTATATTTAAATTTAAAGTAATATTTCAAATAAATACTTTTTCCGTCCATTTCGCTACTTTGCACTCCACCAAACTCCAATAGGATTATTATTAACTATTAATATTATGTCTTTGTTAAAGATTCACTAAATTACGCCAAGAAATAATCGAACTTAAAACGATCTGCTTTAAGAATGCAATACTGAATGCACGGCAATAAACGCACGGGATTCACCGAGAAATTCAAATTAAGGGGATTCACTAATGACTTGGCGCTGAGCCACATAAATTACCGCCTATTGCTGTGTTGCCAAAGTGCAATTTTTGTTTTTATTTTTGTGATTTTAAATTGAACGTTAAAGAATTATAAATTATATTACAGAATATTCAGATTTTAGACATTAATAATGTTATCAATTAAAAAAGGCCGATATGCCGATATATATCGTTATCGGCCAAGACATTATCGGTATCGGCTAAAAAAGTCATATCGGTCGATCACTAATCATCTAGTGACCAATATTCTACATAATATTCTGATATATTATTAATAAAATAAATGTTCAATGACTTTGAGTCGATTGTATATAAATATAATGATTTATAAACACGAAATTGTTTTCCAATTATCCTTTAATGGCGGCCAAAATACCTCTTTTTTTCGGGCGTCACCCAGTTTGAGTGTACAATGGCTACACCCGCGCCGTTATTTTCCTCGAACTCGATAATCTGATACATATATATTCCTTTATAACACAAAATATATAAAAACTAAATCACCATAAACTTTTCACTTTTGCCGAATGGTCGACTGCCAGCCAGCGCCAACAACAGAACACCAATGCGTTCTGCCTTCTGCCAGACTGCCACAATCAGACTAATCAGAGCAAAGAAATGTCATAAAACGGAGCGCGGGTAATTTAAATTTGATATTTGCAGACTTTTAATAACAATATATTCGCTTTTGCACATCTTACATACATAAATGGTTAATTTGAAATGGTAATATTTTAAAAGTTTTTTGCATTGGTATTAACGTAAAAATGTAAAAAAATAATATAGTATAGGGGTATAGGGTCTTATACCGGGTGTTTCTCAAAAGACGCTCACTCCTATAACTTTTTTGTATTTACAGATATTAAAATGAAACTTTGGAATTGTGCATAAGAGATGAGTCTGCATTTATTGGCATAATTTTTGATTTGTTAGCACTTCCGGTTTAACCGGAAGTGACCTTGACTTTGGTATTTTAAATGGGGCACCCTGTATATTTTTACTTATTTGGATTCAGCATGTTATTCTGAGTAAAATGACATCCCACTTGTCATTTTTTGACGTGTTATAACATTTTTCTTCTCATTTTTTGTATTGAATCTAGAGGGCCATGAATCAATTAAATAGGTTAATTTATAGTCAAGTAGTTTAGGAAAAATAAAATTATGTCATATTAATTGACTTTCTAAGTTTCACAAGCGTTTAAAAAATGAAATGACGTTTACTCCATTTTTCCAAATGAAACGATAGTGGTTCACTAGGATATTTCAAACGAGCATTTTTTTCCCAACAATTTGATACCATACACTCCTATGCTATTTTAAAACTTACGCAGGTGTTAAGAAATTGATCTAGGCAACTAGGCTTAATTAAAACTAAACTAAAAGAAGTAAACAGTTAACTAATTCATTCTCAACAAACAACTAATAGTAGATAGTAATTTTTATCATTATTAATAAATCAATCTAGGACTTTAATTATAATACCAATTATCATCGCTCTAAATGTTCGAAATGTCCTCCCTGTTGATGAAAACAATTTTCCACTTTTTCGACAGTTGCCCACATTACATTTCTCAACTGGTTTACATTCATTCCTTAAATTGCTGCTCTCACTTTATTTTCAAGTTCTGCACGGGTGACTGGTGGAACGTTGTAGACTTTGTTTTTGAGGGTTCCCCATGCAAAAAAGTCCAACGTAGTTAGATCGGGGGATCTAATTTAGAAAATAAAAATGTTAAAGGATGAAAAGACATACCTACCAAAAAGCTTAATACCTTGCTGGCCATCTTATCGGTCGTTAGTGCCAATCCAATTTTCCCCATACGTGTTATGAAGGTATTCCCTAACAGCACGAGAATTATGTGGTGAAGCCCCGTCTTGTTGAAAAATAATAGCCATCTGTTCAACTACAGGCAAATTTTCAAGAAATTGTTCTATTTCTACTTGCAAGAAACCAAAATATCTTTCGCCGGTAAGGTGACCATCAAAAATAATTGGTCCCGAATTCTATCTCCAATGATACCTAACCAGCAATTGAATCCAAATCGCTCTTCAAAATTGCCTTCTTCCATTAAATGCGGGTTATCTTGTGACCAATAACGCCTGTTGTTTCTATTAAACATGCCCAAATTTGTGAATCGACTCTCATCCGAATAAAGAATTGTCGACGGAAATGTTGGATCTTGTCGATGTCTTTGTAAAAACCAATTACAGTATTCAAGCCTTCTGGCATGGTCATTTTGATAGAGATGCTGATGAATCTGGTATTTGTATGCATGATATTTATATTTATGTAAGATCCTCCATACTGACGAGCTACTAATATCACATTCAACAGCAATTTCTCTGACTGAGGCAGTAATATTTAATAATAACTAATGATAGTACGTCAATTTCCTTCTCTTCACTTACAACATAGTTATTGACCGCATCCTCATTGGGTTCTGTACGCATTTTTTGTTCCAGTTTTGAAAAATAATGCCGGATTGGAAGTCGACGACCTGGAAATCTCTCTGCATACAGTCTTGCGGCCACAAAAGAATTTTTTCTGGTCTCTCCAAAAATTAATCAATTTGTTCATTTCTAGTAAAACTAACCATTTAATCTGATTTACAATCTAAGTTTTGTAAACGAATGACCTTTGAACCACTTTTAATTAAAGCCATATTGGTTTTGATATTCAATTCAATTGTTTTTCAAAGCCGCCTTTATATTTCTTTTCTTTAGAAAGGACAGGGCGGCAATAATAATACATAACGCTTTTAAATATGTGATTGGGATTTAAGGCAAATTTTTTCGTGTTAATTTTAAAATAGCATAGGAGTGAAATTGTTGGAAAAAAATGCTCGTTTCAAATATCCTAGTGAACCACTATCGTTCCATTTGGAAAAATGGAGTAAACGTCATTTCATTTTTTAAACGCTTGTGAAAGTTAGAAAGTCAATTAATATAACATAATTTTATTTTTCGTAAACTACTTGACTATAAATTAACCTATTTAATTGATTCATGGCCCTCTAGATTCAATCCAAAAAATGAGATTAAAAATGTTATAACACGTCAAAAAATGACAAGTGGGATGTCATTTTACTCAGAATATCATGCTGAATTCAAATAAGTAAAAATATACAGGGTGTCCCATTTAAAATACCAAAGTCAAGGCCACTTCCGGTTAAACCGGAAGTGCTAACAAATCAAAAATTATGCCAATAAATGCAGACTCATCTCTTATGCACAATTCCAAAATTTCATTTTAATATCTATAAATACAAAAAAGTTATAGGGGTGAGCGTCTTTTGAGAAACACCCGGTATATTATCCCACTATATTTTCAAAAAACTTAGATAACGAAATTTTGACGTTTATAGTACTTTCTAATGATACGTATAAATGAATAAATGACTAAAAATCGACGTGTTTATTACGTAAAATTATGACGTATAATACACGTCTTAAAAACTACGTTATTTTGACGTCATTTCGCGACCAAAAGACGTCAAGTGACTAAAAGTCCCCAATATTCGACGTCATAAAGACGTCATCCTGCTACCTGGGACCACTATAATGCCGATAACAAATACATACAGCTTTTCCTGGTAAACGTCTCAGCCGTAGTTTTGTATGGATGATATCCATATTTACGAAGGGTAGTACCAATTTTCTATTTGGACCTTGGGAAACAAAATTGTTGCATAGCTATCTTGATGCTTTTGAACAATATTATTTTTACGTATTTTTGTCAATGTTTGATGGAATTAAGAGAATAATGCATATGTGTGTTATATTTTTAAAATCAAAAGAAGAGGGACCATTAATGTAATTCTAGTATTCAGAGTCTCCCCTTTTAAAAAAATAAAATGTTTACTTTTAAATATGACATGTCTGTCATTTTTAACAGAACCCATAAAAACTTAGCAAACAATTTTACATCCTGTTTTTTAAATGAACGCGCAAACTCAGTAACAAAAAAGTTACAGGCTTACAGCGGGACATACTAAAATGATAACACTGTACAGGGTGTCCATTTTTCGACGTAAATCGCTAACTAGTAATGATAGAGACTTTCTGGGATTCTTACTTTTTGAGATTTGAAGCAAACTATTAGATTTTTTAAATGGAACACCCTGTATCGTATTCTCTTATTTCATTGGGCTATTTTTAAGCTTTTCAAAAATATATAATGGTTGATAGTTGTTATTAACAATAAACGCACAAATCGAAAAGTTTAGAAAATTAGGAGAGTAGGCTATGAAGCCATTGAAACAAACAAAAGAATATGTTATTACTGCTAAAAGTTAGTCATCGCACGGCATTTTCAGTACGTAAAGGGTACAGAATCTTTACTTCATAGGATTTCAAATGATATTTATGTAGTAATTTGTTAGACAATATTTTATTCCTCCGAGATCTTTTTCTATGACTTTATACGAACTTCTAGTGCCTCTACAAAAGCCATATCGTTCATTTCGTCCCTTTAGCGATTTTCTTTTATTATAATATATGATTTAGGACATTTAGGTATTGGTTTTATAAATGAACGATTCCTAATTAAATTAATTTTTAAACTTGAATATGTTACGTGATTGGTCTGCCCTCTCTCTGGAATACTCTGGATATCTATGAAAGTAAGAAATCTTATAAGTTAGATATTTAGGTAAATTATAAGATTCTAAGTTTTCCTATTTTCCTGGTATACTCTATAAAGCAAACTTAACATGAATTTTTCAAAATTTTCGTACTACTACATTCTTGTAATTTTTTTAAAACTTTTTATGAAATAATGACATGTATTTTAACAAACCGTTATTTTTACCTATACATTTTGACAAATAGACATGTCAGATCAATATTCTTTTGTTCGTTTCAATGGTTTCATGGCCTATTCTACCCTAATTTCTAAATTTTTCGTTTTGTGCGTTTATTGTTAATAGTAACTATCGACTATTATATATTTTTGGAAAGCTTTAAAATAGCTCAATCAAATAAGAAAAAAGTATCCAGGGTGTCCCATTTAAAAAAAACATATGTTTGCTTTAAATCTTGAAAAGTAAGACTCCCAGAAAAAGTAAGTACGTCACTGAATTCTACTTAAAAATTAAAAAAGTCTTTCCAATACAATTTTTGTAATAAGTTAAAGGGTAGCCGAAATACAGCGGGTTGTCGAAAAGCCAACATTTCTGAAAACACCCTGTAGCTTAAAAACTAAGAAAGCTATGACAATTTTGTTTGCGGCATCTTTTGTTTCACGAAAAATCATCTGATTACAGAGTCAACAACGCGCATGCTTTCAGGCCATATTTCTCGCGCTTGCGCCTAATGTAAACAGGCTTCTAGATATGTTTACAACGCTTCTTTTGTTATTGATAAAACACTTCAACTCGATTGAAAGACATGTTTTAAACCAAAATGTTTAAAACATGTGGAAAATAAATGCACCAGGTTTCAGTACATCTGGAATGCCTTGGAATGCTTTTCTTCCTAATAAAACATTGTCTAGGAGGCGATAAATAATACGACAGTGCTACTTTTTATTTCTTCACTGAATGAAATTTATAAAAAATGGAAACTTATTGTTTTCATTTCAATACTTTTTTGCTTTAAAGTTGTGGCAAATTAATGAAAAAAAAAAAACAATGCCGAACGATTCCAACCAAGTGCATGTTATTTTTTCTTTCTTATAATTATAACTTCGTTTGCTTATGTGTGCGGTTTTTTGACTCTATAGATACGTACTGTCACTCCAACAGAGCATCATTCCATCACAAACCTTGAGATGGCACCTATGCTGACAGGATGCTGCCAACGTCCAGCTCAGGGCACGCTGTCTGCACCATCCGCAGATAACGCCAGCAGAGCCGACGCTACCGTTGACGCCTGCCGTTCCTAACCCGCCGCAGCCATATCGAGCAACACCGCGGTGGATTTTGCTTGACTGCATGAGATGCGTAGGAGTTGGCTTCCCACCCCCCAGCCTACCAATACCCTGACCCTGCCTACCAACCAGCCCAGAAAAAGGCTACAAAAGACTTTTATCGTAGTTTAGTGGTCACTTTGTTGCAATATTATGTAATATATTATAAAAGGTATATTATGATATTTCAATGCAAAGCGTACAAGTTTAGCTTCTTGACTACAGAACCGCATATGTCAAAAAAATGCTTTTTCGGGTTTTCGTGTCATTGAAAGCAGAAGCACTAATCTCAATTTCGCCCAGAAGTATTTTTAAATCGCAAATACCATGAAAACCTCTGTGAGACGTACCTAGATATACAGGGTGGGTACCCAATAGGGAAGAATTCTTTATTATTCATTTTACGACCAAACGTCATTCTTTATAAAAAGTTCTGCTTGTTGAGAAAATGAATTTACGATAGAAAAAATTTAGATCACATGTACAGGGTGTTAATGAATTAGGAAAATATGAAAACGCTTCAAGAGAGAAGTACCATTATTTATTATTTTTAACAAAAATTTTATAAAACAAAATTGTTTATAAACCAGCGTAAAGTCTAAATACAAATTTTGAAATAAAAATTCGAATTTTTAAAAATATAATGGGGTTTATGTAATTATTTGCATTTTACAAAAAAATCAAGATAGCCGATTTTGTATACGTTCATCTCATCGTCTTATTTACATGTGTCAGTATTCTGATTTCGTGAAGGCATTTTCGAAAATGGTCGGTGATGAATGTAAAGAAATCAAAGAAAAACTACGATCAAAATGATGCAATAGGGTCAGTTTTAGATAACCCGAAATTATCTTTAAGGAAGCGTGCACAAACAGTGGATTTAAGCAAAAGTGAATTACACACAGTTTTTAAGGAAAACAAAATTATACCGTTTAAGCCAAAGATCCGGCATACACTTGAACTTGGAGATGAAGAGAGACGTTTAGAGTTTTGTTTATGGATAGCTGAAAAGTACCTTGATAATAACGATTTCATAGATTTATTTTTTTTAGCGATGAATCTACATTTTACACAAACGGGCAGGTATGTTCACAAAATAGTCATCATTGGGCTTACGAGAATCCTAATTATGTAATAAACAAACGAAGTCAACGTTACAAAAAAGTTAATGTATGGTGTGGAATTTTTTATGATCTGATCACTGACTCATATTTTATAGAGGGAAATTTAAACCAGCACGTGTATTCGAATATTTTGGAACATTTCGTCTTACCATTTCTTAATACGTTAGAGCCAGAAGTACGTAATAATATGTTTTATAAATTTGCATCACGTAATAATATGTTTTATAAATTTTGCATCATCAAGGTTAGTTCCCTTTAGTAAAATGGACGCTTTTAAAAGTTTTTAAAATCATCATGTAATTTACATCGGCCTTTAGGCCCCAAATTTTTAATGTTTTAAGTTTTATACATTTACTTGTATGTTGTGTTTTGTGGTTGGTTATATTTTGACAAAGTAGTACTGATGATGGCGTAACTGCCGAAAGCGCTCTACGGATTTTATTCAATAAACTTGCACTAAGTACAAAATTAAAGAAATTTTTTCATAATATGTTTTGGCAACAAGGCTGTCCTACTCATTACATAGCCTTGGTCAGACAATGGTTAAATGATCATTTTGTCGCAAGGTGGATAGGGAGGTTTGGCCCAAACCATTATCCAGCTGGGTCGCCTGACCTTTCATTGCTAGATTTCTTTTTGTGGAGTGCCTTAAAACAAAAGATTTATTCAGATAATCTTCCACATGATAGGGAAATATTGAAACAACGCATAGAAGAAGCAATCCATGATCTGAATGTGCCGCGAATCATTCGTAAAGTGTACGGTAAATTTATTAAGTTAGCGGAGAAGTGCGTCATGTTGCGAGGTAGCTATGTAGAATAATTTTAAAAAATTCGAAATTTTATTTCAGAACTTGTATTTAGACTTAACGTTAGTTTATAAACAACTTTGTTTTATAAAATTTTTGTAAAAAATAATAAATAATGGTACTTCTCTCTTGTAGCATTTTCATATTTTCCTAATTTATTAACACCCTGTACATGTGATCTAAGTTTTAATTATCGTAAATTAATTTTCTCAATAAGCAGAACTTTTTATAAAAAATGACTTTTGGTCGTAAAATGAATAATAAAGAATTCTTCCCTATTGGGTACCTCCATCCGCGGACACACTGTATAATGAACCGCGTACTTCATCAGGACTTTCATATGCAAGCGATAAATGAACTTTTCTCAACAATTATAACAGACTATTACAGACGCACAGACGTATCGACAAACCCACTAATTACATGCTCGCACACGAGATCTAGACAAAACGCTACATACAAACTCCCGAAAGACTGGCTCCCTGTCGGTCCAAACCCATAGTAGTGAAGCACTAATAGTAGAGAGGCACTATCAATAACCAAATTAATGGAAAATGTGCCAAAATTATGCAGAACAAATATTTTAAACCAAATACACACGAACCACAATAATCAAGGCAAGAACCGATTTCAAAATTCTACAAGTGACGAGACCTAAACAGTTTTCGATAAATCATTAGAGGTCAAAGTTCCAGACTTAAAAACCCAGAGAAGATCCTAAGTATGGTAAAAACTTGAATGATGCAATGTTTCTTAAAGATGTAATTGCCCATAGTGTATTCTGTTAAATCGTTTAAAAAAGGTCTCTCAGTGGTTTTACAATGTGGCTGTAATATTGGGTCCCGAGTTTTATGATAGTGAAGTAAAAAATGCCTATTAAACTTTAGCAAATAAAAACACATCAATCGTTCTTCACAGTGACACAGAGTTCATTTTTCCCGCCGATAAAGGAAAGTAAATGATACAGCCGAATATACGTCCATGTACAAGCAAAGTCCCTTTTTTAAACATTTTTCTAAAATAGTTAAACGTATAATTTATGCCAAGGAGGGTAACTTCTTACAATAATAACTTGAATATTTTACTATCGAAATACATGCCTTATTCTTTGTGGACTGGACTTCTCGTAAAAAGTTCTTACGAAATGGACAGATTTAGCAACTGTTATGTTGAAAATTATTTTGTAATTTAAAACTAAACATACTTAATTGAGAAAAAAATCTTAAAGCTTCAAGCTTTATTAGAAAATGTCGAGAGTATGTACTGGCAACTTTTAAGGAAGTTGAATTTGCGATTCCAAAAAGTCGCCAGACTAGACACTGAAAAAACTAATGATTCTGACAATGAAAACCTTTTGCAAGAGCGTTGGAATAAAAAATCTAAAAAAATATCCACCCATTTCAGGTATATTTCTAAAGAATCAAGGTTGGTTTACAAGATGCATCTGGGGAAGTTAAGGAGAGCTGTGAGTATGATTTAGAATTTTAAATAATTTAAAGAGCTAGTACTAGATAAAGATAGCTCATATTTGCCTACTATTAGATATGGAATAGACCAGAGCTGGGCAAGCTACTGGAAAAAAGTAGCTAGCTACAAGCTACAAGCTACTTAAAATTGAAGTAGTTAAGCTACCGTGTAATCAAGCTACTATTAAATAAAAGTAGCTTAGCTACCGGTAGCTTAACTATCGGTAGCTAAGTTACAAGCTACTTCTATAAGTTACTCTGTTATTTTACTTTATGTGAGTGAATGCAGTTTTGAAAAACTGCGTTCTTCGGCATTAAAAGAGTTTATTATTAATATAGTGATGAAAATAAAAATATAAAAGTTTTAATAATATACCTAAGTATAAATATATTATTGAGCATCTTTTTAACAGTGCAGAATAGGAGAGGTACATCGTAAAAAATTATTTTTGCCGTACTTTCAAGCAATTATAGGTAATAAATATTTTTTTGATATATGACTGACGTGACAGTCAAAGTTTTATACATTTTTTTGGTTTTTCAAATTTTAATCTAATGACCATGAACAAAGGCACGATGCTAAGTTTATAAATAAATATGCAAAATACAATATCCTTTAAATTATTTTATTTTTATATTGTAATGTAACAGAATTACAGAATGACAGTAAAACTAACTATAACATTAATTTTAACTATTTGCCGAAGGTGGAAATTATATTATTACAAAAAAGGGTTTCCTTTAAGTAGAACAAGCTTTTCAAATAAGCTGTCCCACAATCCATTTCGCCTCGGAGTATTAATATAGGTAGAAAACGAAAATAATAATAGTTTGTTTAATGATGGGATAATCTTCTAACATAGCGATGTGCTGCCTTTTGTCATCCAGAAACTTTAAAATTTTTAATTCGATTTTATTTTCTAAAGAACTGTCTTCGGTTAACATCAGAATTAGTTGCAGCCGTTGCAGGTGCAATTATTGGCGTTAAGGGTGATTCGTTAAAGAAAAGAAACTTATAGCTATGCAAAGCTATAAGTTTCTTTGGTAGAATCAAAGAAATATATTTAAATTATTTTCGTAGTGATGTTAATAAGAGCTTTCTATACTATTTTGCCATCAACGTCTGTATTAGTTTCTCTAAAAATGGGTAACCAACAAAGTTTAATTGAGGGAATTGTTACAGCTGCAACAACAGCTTCTTCGGAATTTGTTTTTAAAGAAATTTAACTTTCAAATCGTTTTGACAATGACTTACAATTTTTTTTTAGTACACCAGCTAGCATTTTTATTTTGTTCTCTGCTTGCAATTTATAAAGCTTAACTTTAAGGGACATTATACTGGGCAACACATAACCAAAGTACGTATTATGTTGAACAATACTCTTCCAAATATTGAATATCTGTTTCTTTAAAAGCATCATTCTTTAAATCTAGTTTGTCAAATAATTTCTACCGAAAGTAGCTTAGCTATCGAGAGTAGCTTAAGCTACCGAAAGTAGCTTAAGTAGCTTTTTCGAGTAACTAGCTACTTTTAAAAATAGCTTCATGAATACACTAAAAAATAATGTAAAAGCTACAGCTAAAAGCTACCTGATTTTAAAAGTAGCTCGAATAAAGCTATTAGCTACCAAGAAAGTAGCTAGCTAGTAGCTTAACTACTTAGTAGCTAGCTACTGCCCAGCTCTGGAATAGGCAATGACGAAAGAGCCATAGAATTATACTTAAAGGAAACCAAAAATTTATTGTACAGATCAGGATTGATAATTCACAAAACTATTCCTTTCTTAGCGGCATCTCCTGACGGCTTAACTAACGATGATGGAGTAATAGAAGTTAAGTCACCATACAAACTAGCAAAAGGATCCAATGTAGTATCAGATTTAGAGTCGAAAGCCAAGCTGAAGATATCTCGACATAATTACTTCTTCCAAGTACAAGGGACTCTTGAAATATCTAATCAACCATGGTGTGATTTCGTTATTTTCATAAACAATGATAATATAAGTATTGAAATAATTTATAGAAACCCACGTATTTGGCTGAACACAGTTAATACATTAAGGGAGTTTTACGTGTTTTACTCTTTACCAACCTTGCTGCAACCATGCGTTTCTATTTCTGAAGATAATCGCAAATGGACCACAGACACCGAAATAAAAACATTATTTAATGGACTTGTAGATGACATCACCTATTATAGAAAGACAGCTAGTAAAAGAGATTATACAGTTGCTATCCTTAATGATCTTGATTTGAGAATTAGGGAGATTCGTCAAAGTGACTTTGAATCATTAACTGGAGCGAAATGGCTAACTGGCTTTGTAGTTTCCATAAAGTATCCTGAACACCAATCACAATAGGACGTACCAAGTAGTAGAAGAAATATTTTCAACAATAATATTTTCACAGGTCTCATATACCGATATGTTTCTCTCTGAAATTGAAGTTGTTTCTAGCAAACTTATCATGCCTTTGATTATTAACAAAAATCATTTGTGTCTTGTAGTAGTAGACTTTAACAAAAATACATTTATGTTTATCGATCTCATAGGAAGTAATAAAATTAGGGCAATTATATTATATTAGAATTTACGTATCAATAAATTTCAAAAAGCATCTTGTAAATTCTACAAACTATTCATTCAATTAATTTTTAAATAATTTAGTTCTCTGGGTGTAATTATCAGTATCTTGATGCAGTTTAAGTTAAGTTAAATTTAGTTTTAGGCTAGTTTGAATTTTGTATATAAATTGTAAGTATATTACCTATTATTGTTGTAGGTTTAAGTTAATATTGTACAGTATTGTGATGCGTATCAATAAAATTTGATTTGATACCTAAACGTTTTTCAAGATTTTGTATTGGCATACAATAAATTCTGCATCGAAAAAATATGTTGCGAGAAAATGAAAATTATTAATTCAAATCATATTTTACAGAACGATTGCGGTCCATTAATAATATACATTTTTAACAAAATTTTAAAACAAGAATCCTTAGAGATAGAGTATGATATGGGTGAGTATAGAAAATAATTGAAATACTTACTTTTAAAAAGTTTTTCAAGCGTCGTCAATCGGTACTTGTTATGGGTGTTTATTTTGCCAGAATCCTTAGAGCGATAGAGTATGATGTGGGTGAGTATAAAAAAAAATTGAAGTACTTACTTTTAAAAAGTTTTTGATGCGTCGTCAATCGGTACTTGTTATGGGTGTTTATTTTGCAAAAGGCTAATACACTTTAAATGTATTAATATTGATAATAATTTTTTTTATCAGAAACAGAATAACAGAAAAGTTATGTTAATGGGGATAAGAAGTTTAGTTTAGTTATTATTATAGGGAGAACTTTAATATGGGTATTATTTCCTTCTCCTTATTTATTTGTTACTGTTTTAATGATTCTTTTTAGTTAATGGTTAGTTGTGTAATTGTTTGTCGGTGAGTTTCATTTTCAAAAATTCCATATTTTATTAACATTTAGTGTTACTAAGTAGTTTATGTTTTACTTTAATTTTAACAAAGTATTTTTATAGCTTTAGCTTTTCTTTTTTGAGATTTATTAGTTTTAAGTGATTTTGACGTTTCCTTTAATTATTGTATTGTGCTTTTGAATTGAAGAAATAAACTATTTGAATTTGAATATGAATTTAAATGTCTAATATTTGTCGGCTATACTGGTACATACCTATTTAATTAAATATTGTAAATGTAGGTGTTTTATACCGTCTCGACGTCTACAGTTGTCAAATAACAGTCATGTAGAATTTTGTTACCATTGACAATTCAATAGAGGTACACCTGTACAAAATTTACACGTTTAATATTTAAAAATAATTTTTGATTTGGTATTCCTGTTAGAATTTGTTCTAACTTCTCTTTGTTATGGTAACTATGGTGTGTACCATTGTCAATTAAGTATATATATTTTTAAGTATGCATATTGTATTATTATGTTAAATTGGATCATGTTAAATAAAAATATACTCCTTTTTTACTGTTAAAATGCAACGTTATTTATTGGAAAATTTCATACATTTATATTTATTTATCAACGAGCAATAGCCCAATTAAAATACAGAGTACAAGTAAAAAAGAAATCAATACTAACCTAATCTGGATAATATACAAAACAAAAATAAATATAAACAAAAAGAACATTTTTAGAGAACAATAAACAATAAAATAGCCCATAACAAAGCAATATAGTATATAATAATACTGCAGATAATACAGATAAGGTAAGGCAACCTTCAAGGGACATCAAAACATCACTTACACAATTTAAGCTGGGACCTAAAGACTCCTTGATTATTGAAACAATCCAACTGGTCAGAATACTGGCTAGCAAGTCTAATCGACCTTGATATGAAAGAATTATAACCATAGTTAGTACGATGATGGCCAATATGAAAGGGTTTGTTGAACCTTGTTTGCCTCGAAGGGACATGAATATCTATTTTCCTCAACAGCTCAGGACCAAAGCTACATGAGTGCAGTATATTATAGAAAAGGGTAAGATCCCTATGCATGCGTCTAATCTGAAGAGTGGTTATATTTAGGGAATTCTCGACATTAGAGTAAACGATGTTTTCAACTCCAATATGTTCCTTGAATGCAACAAATCTTAAGAACTTGTGTTGAACTCTCTCAATAGCCTGGATATGTACGTTGTAGTGTGGTGACCAGACACATGAACAATATTCCAAATGTTGCCTTACAAGTGAACAGAACAATACTTTAATGTTTAATGGAAACCATACTGAGAAAATCCTCGGAGCATCGCTTCACAAAGCCCAGTAATTGCAGCGACTTCGAGACCACCATCGATATGTGAGGTCTGTATGATAAGGTGGGATCGAGGATAACACCCAGATCTTTAATCAGGGACACCGTTTCCAATGGGCAACCATTTATACTATATATGTGATTTAGCTCCATTCCATTGATTTCACACCAGTGGCTCAGGCGGTCCAGATCGGACTGCAGTCCTATGCTGTCGGTACTATTGTTGATTCTCATATAATTTCAAGTCATCAGCAAACATTAGGAAGAAGGCAGAGGCAAAACAAGATGCAATGTCATTCACATATAGGTTAAAAAGAAGAGGGCCCAAGTGAGAACCCTGTGGCACACCCGATGGGACCTCAAATCCGGCAGACTGGAAGTCCTGAATGCGCACCATCTGCATTCTTTCTGTAAGGTAAGAAGATATCCATTTCAGAAGTTCCCCCCGAATTCCCAGACCTTGGAGTTTGTCGATCAAAACTCGATAATTAACCCGATCAAATGCCTTTGCAAAATCTGTGTACACAGCATGAACCTGGGAACCCCCCTCCATGGATTCCAAGAGATACTCAGTAAATGTTAGCAGGTTGAGCTCAGCGGAGCGATGAGAAATGAATCCAAACTGCTGGTCGACAAAACAGCCCCTCAGGGAAGAGGTCAAATAATCACAAACAATTAAGGCCCTCAAATACTTTAGGAATACAACTCAATATGCTAATGGGTCTATAATTGTCAACCTGAGAGTTATCTCCAGACTTCAATATAGGGGTAATAAAACTTGTTTTCCAATAGGCAGGGAAAGTTCCGCTTTTCAAGGAAAGATTGAAGATATGGAAAAGAGGTCTAGAGAAGAAAAAGCTACCAAGGTTTAATAAAGCTTGGAGGAAGACCATCCGGACCTGGTCCTTTATTGACATCAAATCTGGATAGTTTCTCGTAGATAGAAGAGATAGATATGTAAAATTGAGACAGATTGATGTCCCCAGAAGGCAGAGTGTCACGCAGGACACAAACTCTATTGCTATAAGTTTTGGACAAATATTCAGCAAACAAATTCACAATCATCGTGCCAGAAGATCCAGTAACATTATTGTAGTGCATGATGGAAGGTACATTACTTTTGCCTTTCCGGCTATTTACAAATTTCCAGAAATTTTTAACATTCTCCCTGAGAGACGATTCCGTGAACAGAACATAATTTTGATAAATTGCCGTTTTAGGGTTTTGCAGTGAGCCCGTAATAAGGAAAACTCCCTATAATCACTTAATGATTTGCTACTTAAATATTTTTTATGCAATTTCTTTTTCTCAATTATAATCTGCTTTAATTCCAGGGAAAACCAGACGGGAAACTTCCTTGCTGAATACTTCTTCAAGGGAACAAAGATATCAATTGCCAGGTATACAATGTCATAAAAGATATTAACCATATTCTCAAGCGACTTGTTCGTAAGTAAATCATCCCAATGAAACTGAGAAAGAAAACTTGTCATTTCCCGCACATTCACTGATTGAAAATCTCTATAAAAACCATCCCCTCTCAGTCCCGAGTCACCGAAACAGTGTACATCAAACCCTAGCTCAAATGACAGTGGAGGGTGATGACCATCTACCGGAAGCACGGCATCATTCGCAGAAAGTATTATGTCCTCGCTTTCATGCATGAAAACTAGATCAAGTAATGTGTTGCTTATATTTGTGATTGAGTTAACTTGATAAAGGTTATGATAAGAGCACAAAAAAGAAAGGGTTTGTATGGACTCGACCTCACCCGGAGTAGCCCCAGCCAATGGTTCTGCGATTGAAGCTAACCCATCATTAATCCATAGAGAGTGCGGAAGGTTAAAATCTCCCAGGATACACAGCTTATGTTCTGGATAGTCTTCAGATAGGTTATGCAGCGCTTTGGTGGAATGACGTTTCACGTTATTCGCCGTATTAGAATTAGAGTCGCGAAGAAAACTTCATAAAATGAATGGAAAATAGAACAATCTATGTTCCTTTTGTACGGAATCTAAGCATATTCAAAATTATCATAGAAATATAAAATATTTAAGGTATTTGGTGAACAATTCCGGCTTAAATCCCGAACAAGAAGATCTATTTAAAGGTATGAGCAATATTCTTAGTGAAATTATACCATATTTCACCCATAAATCTAGTGTTGAAAAGAACATAACATATCGAAGTATTACTTTTGTTTCATGAAACATAGACGTTTAGTGAAGAGTGAAGAAAACCCACAGCTCTTTACTTTATTCGGCATTGACGAAAAAAGATGTTGAAAATAAATTTCAAAAATACTTGCAAATAATAATTGATGTTGTCAATAATAAATAACATGTAGAGTAAAGTCGGGGATTATGAAATATATCCGGTAATATGAAATACCATATTTTTGGAAAAACTATTAGCGCCATCTATGCTCATATGCTTTAATAACATTCCAATTAGTTCGCCGGTCACCCACTAGAGTGTTTAGTCTATGGGCAATACGCGTTTGGTTGTTCCAGCAGTTATTGTGATTTCGGTGCACATGATATTTTTTAGGTAAGTGCATTAAAATTTTATTTGAAATACTTTTAAAGGTGAATTTATTTGATATTATTGTTTAATTAAGTAGATGAATGATATATGAAAGCTTTAGTGTAGGGATACCGCTCATTTCAGGATACCCTGTAATTTTTTTCCGACCTAACCTGCAAATTAATATAGGCGGCCATTATGAAATAGTATTCCATATTACCCGACTCAAAAATTCAAATTCTAAAATTGGTTTCTATTTTAGAAATGCCTCGAAAAATTACCAAGATAAAAAAAACATCGCCACAACGTAAGAAGTGGAATGAGGAAGACATGAAAAAGGCAGTGATAGCAGTTAGAAGCAAAATAATGGGTTATTTGATGGCATGCAAAACATTCGATGTGCCTCGTGCTACCCTTTTTAGACTTTGTAAGAAGGATGGTACTGCTAGTGAGGTATGCCAAACAAAACTAGGGAGGAAACCTGTTTTGCCAGATCATCTGGAAAAGGAGCTAGTGAAGCATTGCCTGGCAATGGAGAAAACCTTTTATGGATTAACAAGACGTGATGTCTGTAATCTCGCATTCCAGTTAGCTAGGAGAAATAATATCCCAAATTCTTTCTCATTACTTAAAAAAACGGCCGGAAAGGACTGGCTAAAACGTTTTAGATTGAGGCATAAGGAAGTGTTAAGCCTACGAAAGCCGACGGGAACGTCGTTTGCACGAGCACTAGACTTTAACAAGAAAAGCGTTGACGAGTTCTTTGATCTGTTGGAGAGAGAAATGGAGGAAAAAAACTTTTCAGCTAATCAGATATTTAATGTCGATGAAAGTGGTCTTAGCATAGTTCAATCAAAGTGCCCTGAGGTTTTTGCTCAAAGAGGAAAGCGGCAAATAGGAGCGTTGACATCTGCAGAGAGAGGGTCTCTGGTTACTTGCGTTTTGTCCATGAGTGCAGCAGGTAATTATGTGCCCCCTTTGCTTATATTCCCTCGCAAGAATGCCAGCGAACTAATAAAAAAGGGAGCTCCACCTGGAAGTATATTTGCCTTCCATCCATCTGGCTGGATTCAAACCGACATATTCACGCAATGGTTTAATCATTTCATAGATTATGTAAGACCAAGTTCCGAAAATCCTGTACTTTTGATTTTGGACGGTCACCACACACACACTAGAAACTTAGATGTTATTGTTGCTGCTAGGGAAAACCACGTAACTTTATTGTGATTACCACCTCACACAACGCACAAGATGCAGCCTCTTGACAAATCCGTAATGGGAGCTTTGAAAACCTACTACAATGAGGAAATTCGCCAATTTTTAAGGGAAATTAATCGTCCAATATCTCACTTTGACATCAGTGACCTGCTTGGTAAAGCTTATTTGAAGATCCAAACTGGCGAAAGGGCAGTTAATGGATTTCGACAAACAGGTCTCTTTCCAGTAAACAGAAATATTTTTACCGAAGAAGATTTTCTAGTGGAAGCACACAAAAATGAAGAAGCGCCTTTTCAACAAGAACAGCAGATAAATACGCCGCGTGACCAGGAAGATGCCGATATTATCAATTATTGTAATTACAATTTACAGACCGCCAAATGGTAGTTTTAATGTTTTTGTAGACATCCTTGAGTTTATTCTACAATTGCTCTCCAGATGCCAGGGTTACCGAATTTTCTTTATGGGCGACTTTAATATGGATTTTAATAAGAACGGTCTATTTAAGATCACTACGGTGGATCTGTTTTGCTCTTATGGCTATAATCCGTTGATAGCGGAATGCACAAGGGGGGTAGCTTGCCTCGACAATGTTTTCACTAATCTGTCGGATTGTGAGGGTTTTGTGGAGGACGTTGGTTTCTCAGATCATTTAGCTGTTGGAGCTCGTTTCAATATTGTCAACCAGGTTTCCTTAATAAATAGCACATGTAGGCCAATTACTGAGAATGGTTTAGTAATCTTGAAATTTTTGATTAGGGGAGTATGCTGGGATTTCTTGGATAACTTAGACATAGACACTAATATGAAATTTAAAATGTTTATAAGTTTTATCAAGAACTGTGTCGAGGCAGCGTTTCCTGAAAAAAAGTTACAATTACAAAGCCAGATAAAGCAAAAAGGTGGCAAAGGTATAAATTGGTTTAATAATAATTTAAAACAAATGCGTGAGACACTACATTGGTATAGAGCATTACAAAGGCAATTTAAAAATAATGTTAATTTCGAAATATTATACAGAGATCATTTAAAGAACTATAGAAAAGAATTAAAAACAGCAAAAAAACAGTTCAATGATAATTACATTAGAAATAACAATTTCAATCCAACAGCTATCTGGCATGTAGTAGAGAACAACTGTAATCTTTCAAAAAAGAAATCTAAGCAAAACTGTGATCTGCCACCCCATGAAGTAAATTCTTTTTTCATAAATATACCCAATGAACTCTCATCCAACTTACCACAAACTGAAAAAAATCCGCTTGAATATACTAAACAATATTGCAATTCAATTAGGAGCTCCCTAGATGGAGTTAATTTTAGTTTTTCTGAGGTGTCTCAAGTTGAGATCAGAGATATAATAAAAAGTCTAAAAAACAAGGCTAGCAAAGATTACTTCGGTTTTAACGCGAAAATAATAAAAAACATCGTAAATGAAATAATCAAACCATTAACTAAACTTATAAATATGTGCATTAGGGATGGCATTTTTCCAGACATCTTAAAAATAGCTAGAGTTATCCCCATTCATAAAAAAGGCCCCAGGGATCAATTAAACAACTACAGACCTATCTCAATTGTGCCAATCTTCTCCAAAATCTTGGAAAAAGTACTTAAAAATAGTCTCACTACTTTTTTTGAAAATCATAACCTCTTCTGCAGATCTCAGTTCGGCTTTAGATCTTCGCTATCAACAACAATGGCTATAAACAGTTTAATAAAAATTATAAATGACGGATACAACGAAGGGGAGTACGTGGGTGCACTGTTTTGCGACTTGTCCAAGGCGTTCGACTGTGTCTCTTCCGATTTGCTGGTACAGAAACTTAAACTTTATAATCTCGATGAAAATTGTGTTGACCTTTTAACCTCATATCTGAGTAATCGAATGCAACTAGTTGACATCAGTGGTAATATGTCCGATCTTCAAAGTATTGTGCATGGAGTGCCGCAAGGATCAGTGCTGGGGCCGCTGCTTTTCCTGATCTACATCAACGACCTGGAGTTTGGTGACCCTGGCGCTGATTTCGTTCTCTTTGCGGATGATACCACTGCTATAAAAAAAGAAAAATCAAAAGAGCAAATAGTTGATCGGATGCGAGAGACACAGTTGGGCGTTCGGGATTGGTTCACAAGCAACAAACTGAACTTGAATGAGGCCAAAACTGAACTAATGTTCTTTTCGATGAGAGATTTTGATGGTCTGGAGATGCCTAAGGCGGTTAGATTCTTGGGTGTCCATATCGAGCCTAGGTTGCTGTGGGGTGAGCATCTGGATCAGCTATGTGGCAGGGTTGCCTCTTGTGCTTACGCTATCCGTTGCCTTGTCGAGGTTGTATCCAAACCGGTCCTGATTACCACCTATCATGCGTTTGTTGAGTCCAGAATGTCTTATGCCATACTGGCCTGGGGTCATTCTCCAAATGTCAAGAGACTGTTTGGTCTCCAAAGGAGGATTGTGAGAATTATCAGTGGACTAAACTACAGGGATGACTGCAGACACGCTTTTGAGCAACTGGGCATATTAACTGTACCATGTATCTACATTTTGAACTGCATTACCTTCATGCACAAACATTGCAACGAGTATCGCACTCACGAACAAGTCCACAACTACCATACAAGGCACAGAAATTTCATCTATACAGATTTTCATAGAATAAATAGAATAAAATGTGGAATATCCTTTTATGCACCAAAACTGTTTAATGCTCTACCGGCCGCCATGAAGAGGCTACCTACGTCAGAATTCAAGAAAATAACTAAACATTATCTAATATCCAAAAGTTTTTATAACATGGAAGAGTTTTATAATAACGATTTCTCCGATATAGTATTGTTTTAAATCACTTTAATCTAAACTAAAGCTTAATTAAACTTAAAACTATTTTGGTGGGCAACCCAAGGTGAATTGATCTAAACTAGTATGGTACTACTTAAGTATAGGAAATAGTATTAATTTTGCATTTTCTTTTCTTTTTTAACAATCAGGAACCAAAACTGACGTTTGTAAACACCCGGTGTATTAACAAGAATAAAGTTTATTTATTTATTTATTTATTTATTTATGATGAAGGGGCAAATGGACAACCAGTTTTACCGAAACACATAGTTCCTATTCCTGTTCTTAAAAAACGACAAGGCACAAGAGGCCGAAAATCGGGAACAGCTAAAATTTTAACTACAACCCCAAACAAAAATGAACTGGAAGAGTCAATTCTATCGAAAAATGAAAAAATGAAAGTAAAAAGAAAAGTTGGGTTCGACGGAATGAAAAAGCCAACGAAAAATGCAAAACCTGGTAGTAGCAAAATGGATGTTGATGTTAAAGCAATAAGTTCAAGTGGAATTAGAAAAAAAGCGAGACGAGAACTGGTAGAAGACGACACATCTTCAGATGATTTAAGTGAAAGTATCCCACCCCTGGATGAATCGACTGATGAGGAAGAGTTCCCAAATATCGCCAACCCAAAAAATGACGCGGAATGTCTTTTCTGCTCAGAACGTTTTACGGCCGACTTAAGGGGAGAAATGTGGATACAGTGCCTAAGATGCGAGCTTTGGGCACACGAACTGTGCGCCGATGCCGAACGCGATTGCTATATTTGTGATTTTTGTCGTTAGTAGATACATATTATTTTATAGTATTCCATATTACCTCATATATGTATTTCATATTACCCGACCATTTTTTCGGCAAACAGAAATGTAGTTTTTTTCAATAACACAAAATATTTTTTTATGCATGTATTTTTTTTAAGTTTGTACCATATATGGGTCTAATAAACTTTTTGGCGACGCCATTACCATTTTTTTATTTATAGATTGTTCAATACTTTTTTAAATAATTCGACAAATAAAAGTAGTATTCCATAATCCCCGACTTTACTCTACTTATTTTTAAATTGAAAATAAATATTTGTTAAAAATAATCTGCGCTTCTCTTATTCTGGCATCTGCACGTGATAGCTGTCAAGCCAGGGAAATTATCACTTATTAATTTTGCAGCTAGGCCACGTCACCGAAAAAATTTTCGGAAAATTCAGGTTGTCGTCATAGCAACCTGCCGAAATCAAGGCATCTGATTGGCTTAAAATAATTTAATATAAATTTAATTAAAAGACATTTTCTTACCGAATATCCCTCGAGCTTAAATTATTAACAGAAAATTTATGCACCAGGGATATCATAAGTGACATTTTTTTTTCTAGACTTTACGTGGATTATGTATAAAGGATGTAAATATATTATAAGCATATACTTTTCTTTCTCTCCTTGTGATAGTAGATATTAAACCATTTTCAAAAAGTCGACAAAATTACATATTTCATGCTAGTTTCAGTAAGGAGTGCAAGAGGACGATACTGGTTTAAAAAATTGCTTTCGTATTCCTACACCTCTGCAAAATATGAACTTGATAGTATGTTCAGTTTTCAAAAAAATCGCAAAAATAATTTATTTAAATTATTTTCTCTTGTCCCAAGGTAGTGCAACAGAACGTCTTTGGTTTAAACAATTGCTTTCATATTCCTACACCTCTTTGCAAAATATGAACTTGATAGTATGTTCAGTTTTCAAAAAAATCGCAAAAATAATTTATTTAAATTATTTTCTCTTGACTCAAGGTAGTGCAAGAGAAGTCACTGGTTTAAACAATTGCTTTCATATTCTTACACCTATATGTATGTTCAGTTTTCAAAAAAATCGCAAAAATAATTTATTTAAATTATTTTCTCTTGACCCAAGGTTGTGCAAGAGGATGTCACTGGTTTAAAAAATTGCTTTCATATTGCTACACCTCTTTGCAAAATATAAACTTGCTAGTATGTCGAGTTTTGAAAAGAAACGCAAAAATAATATGTTTAAATTATTATAATAAAAATATCAGTGGTAAATGAGTACCTACCTATCTACGCGAAAGGTAATTATAATATGTAAGTGTTGGATAAATAAATACACCTATAATGTGCAAAAATAATTTATTTAAATTGTTTTCTCTTGACCCATGCAAGTTAGTGCAAGAGGACGTCACTGGTTAAACAATTGCTTTCATATTCCTACACCTCTGCAAAATATTAACTTGATAGTATGTTCAGTTTTCAAAAAAATCGCAAAAATAATTTATTTAAATTATTTTCTCTTGACCCAAGGTTGTGCAAGAGGATGTCACTGGTTTAAAAAATTGCTTTCATATTGCTACACCTCTTTGCAAAATATAAACTTGCTAGTATGTCGAGTTTTGAAAAGAAACGCAAAAATAATATGTTTAAATTATTATAATAAAAATATCAGTGGTAAATGAGTACCTACCTATCTACGCGAAAGGTAATTATAATATGTAAGTGTTGGATAAATAAATACACCTATAATGTGCAAAAATAATTTATTTAAATTGTTTTCTCTTGACCCATGCAAGTTAGTGCAAGAGGACGTCACTGGTTAAACAATTGCTTTCATATTCCTACACCTCTGCAAAATATTAACTTGATAGTATGTTCAGTTTTCAAAAAAATCGCAAAAATAATTTATTTAAATTATTTTCTCTTGACCCAAGGTTGTGCAAGAGGATGTCACTGGTTTAAAAAATTGCTTTCATATTGCTACACCTCTTTGCAAAATATAAACTTGCTAGTATGTCGAGTTTTGAAAAGAAACGCAAAAATAATATGTTAAAATTATTATAATAAAAATATCAGTGGTAAATGAGTACCTACCTATCTACGCGAAAGGTAATTATAATATGTAAGTGTTGGATAAATAAATACACCTATAATGTGCAGGGTTTCGTAAATCATTTCATCAAAAAAATGCAAAATTAAAAAAAGTAGATTGAAAATAGTATATTATTAACCAAGGTTTAGACAGCCATCATTATTGCCCGAGCGGCGAGTTTAAATCACGAGGAGCGAAGCGACGAGGGATTTAAGACGCGAGGGCTATAATAAGCTGTCTAAACCGTGGTTAATATATTATTTTTTCCACTACTACAAACTTTTATATGAGATTTATCTTTATAGTATTAATAATAATTATAAAAAAGTATAGGTAGGTAGTTATAAGTATATTTTTTAATCAAGTTACCTGCGCTTTGGAATTGGCAAAATATTTTGTTGTTTTGTCAGGTGGCTTTGTCAATGTCAATTTGTGTTCATTTGTGTCATCAGATTTCACGAGTTTTGCGTTTTTTTTTTAAATGAGCGAAGAAAATCTTAGTGATAATATTATGTGTACACCTCCCGAATTAAGGATGGAAGCAGAAAAAATGTTGATTGTATCGATATTTTACAATATCAAGTAATCTAATATGTATTGATAATTATCTGGTTGCCTAACCACAATGAATTGATGTTGTAGAATTAAAAAATCAAGTTACCTGCGTTCAAACAAAATTCGGTTAAGGTCAAAGATCGGTTAATAATGGATTTCAATGGCTTATTATCGACCATGGTCAATAATGACTTATAAGGTAGAGAAAAACGATTTCTAGCGTTAATAATCGGTCAATAATGGCGATGTTATAGGTTAGTAGTGGAAAAAACATTTTATTACACATTTTAAAAGTACGTAGATAAGTACAAGGTGATCCAACTAAAAGTGGCCAACACAAATATCTGACTAATCATTATAGTATGTTGCTTAATGCGAGAGAGTAATAAATCATTATTAAACTATAAAACCCCGTAGTCTTCGCCGTATTCCATAAGCGTAGTCCATATATTATTTCATATAACATTCGGAGTTGCAAAAATAGTCAAAATGTGTTCGAATATGACTGGAGCCAATCAACAATACACCGACTTGTGCACGAGAATAAACGCGGCCCCATTAGGTTACCAAAGAGAAGTACAGGAAGAAAAGAAACCGTAACAATTAAGGAGAAAAGACTGCCATGAGAAGAAACACACTCGTTTTACTTAACCCTTCAGGACACGGGTGAAATTTTAATCCATAAAGGAACGGGTCGGGTCTTACAGACCGAAAAGAAAATTATATATACTTTAAATTAAAATAATATATTAAACAAAATCAACAATAATAAAAAGATAAAATAACTTTTTTTGGTCGATAAATGTTAAATACCCTGTAGAAATGTCACGATTTAAATTTCGTCAGCACACACATGACATACATATCTAGAATGCTCTAAACAAATATATTTTTTACAAATTTTGCATTGAAAACGGGTTTTTCGATCTTTACAAAAATTACAACGACCTCTTTTATTACCCGCGATAGCTATATACTGGTGCAGGTTCCTGGACACCGCTAAGTTTTTTGCAGCGCGGTTTCGTATTTCTCTAGTTAAATATGGAGATGTAACTCTTTCTTTCATGTGTTCCATTTTTTCCAGGGTTTTCAATTTCGTCTAACGGAGTAATCTCCTGTTCTGAATCGGTATCGTGATCGCTGTGCTCACATGTTTTTTCATCTGCATCGGAGTCATCAGATTCTTCAATACCGTATTCCTCGTCTGTAGGCACCTCATCATACAACTTTTGCATCCAATTAATATCTTGTGTGTACGGATCTGCCATTTTTAAATCTAAAATGATACTATTTTCACTTTTTTACGTTAACATTTTTCAAAAAAAAAACTTACCAGAAAGAACGGGTTGGGTCTATCAGGACGCTGTATTTCAATAAACTTAAAATAAATATTGACAAAACAAAATTCCTGCTTTTTAAACAAAAAAACAAAATAGTGCGTGAAATGACAATACAAATAAATGATCTTATCTTGGAAAGGGTCGCAAGTGTAAGGTATTTGGGATTGATGGTGGATGATAGGCTGAATTGGAGGGAACATGTCACCAAGCTTACTGAAAAGATTCTCCCTATGATTCCTTATATATTTAAGATTAGAAATTACATTACGGACAAAACTAAGAGACTGGTATACAATGCCTTTTTCTTGTCACACCTTCGATACCTTATAACAGTATGGGGGATGTGTGGAAAGGGTGTGTTTGAGAGTATGCAGATTGTACAAAACAAAATATTAAAAATATTATTTAATTTTGACAGGCTTACTCACACAGACACCTTATACAGTACATTGAAAATAGCTAGATTACCCGAAATTTTGGCTTTTGAGCAATGCAAATTAATGCATAAAATAATGTATGGGCAACAAAAGACAAATTCTCAATTCTCAGTCACAAATGAAATACATAATTACCCAACAAGAACACAAAACAACATCTATCACATACAAAACAGAACATGTATAGGTACTAACAATCCTTTTTTTAAGCTGTCGTATGTATTTAATCATCTTCCAATAGAAATTAAAGAAATTGTGATATATACATTGTTTCTTAGGAAACTAAAAACATATTGTAACATCGTGTAAGCTGATTTAAATTTAAGACTTATAATGTAATATTTTAGTGTAAAAATATGCTTCTATGCTGTGTTTAAAATTGTATTCTCGAGGCCAGTGCTCAAGGCACTGATTAGAGTACATTTTGTTTTACTTTTGTAATTGTTTATCTTACAAGAAATATATTTTTTTTTTCAAAAAAAAAAACAAGCGATAGCACCTAAACGAAATATTGCACATTACCGATGTACACAATGAATTATATCATCCGGCACGGAGAAGAGGGAAGAGGTACCTAGTCGGGTGAAGCCGGCCGAAGTCGCGTTCGCGCGGTATGTCACATGGAAACAAGCTATGGGCCTGTCAGTGTCAGACCCGACCCGTGCGCAGAAATTTTATTCTTAACCGTCCGCCCGAGTCCTACCGCCTACCGAGTCCTGACGATTTACGCTTGCTCTTTTTGTACGGAATGGCAAAACTCTTTCTCACGACAATCCTAACCTAACCTTTTTAAAGAAATTTGTTTATTTGTTCGTGATTTGTTCTCAAATTTTGTTTACGGTTTACCTACACACGGAATATTATTATTAATTGTTTGCCCCTTTTATAGACTTATATTGGTTAAACAGCGCTAACACGGCATCTAATCCACCTTTTTTGTTCCAATTCGCCTTTTTCAATTTCACCAGGGAATATTATTATTAATTGTTTGCCCCTTTTATAGACTTATTTTGGTTAAACAGCGCTAACACGCATCTAATCCACCTTTTTGGTTACAATTCGCTTTTTTCAAGTTCACCGGCTAATTATTTACCAGCCCTTTTTGATTCGATCTACTTTAAAAAAGACTAAGTCATAAAAAAACTAAAAAAATCATGAAAATACTAAAAAAGTCATAAGAAAAAGTCCCCAATGTGGGAATCGATCCTGTGACCTATAGCATGGAACCATTTCCATTTTAAAATTCTTTATTACCTATTTGGTTATAAATCTAACTTATCCACTAAATATATACTAGCCTAGTCTATTTACATTTCCTAACCTAGCCTATATTATTTACAATGTTTTGGGCGCATATGGGCCGTAAGCATACGGCCCAAAATGCGCCCAAAGACCTGGCGTAAGCCAGGCGGCCGATGTACATGGCCTTGGGTGGAGCGTTAGATTTTAATTTTGCTTATGCACTGATCACACCGTACCTGTAAATACCTTGACGGGTGTTAAGGGAATGTTGTTATTCTGAAAGAATATAATAATTGATTTGCCCAAACAAACCACACCAATAAAAACAGATATGTAGGAAACGAGAAAGCAATGACAAGCACGCTGGGAAAAAGTGCAAAAAACCCAGTCAGATTAACTATCACAGTCCATACCATAATCCGTCCACAGCGGATGATCTAAATGAGTATATCGGCAAGCTTCGCCCAGGCGGTGGAGTCAGCCGAATTTTAGGAGGCGTGTCTTTGTCAGTGTGTCAGTAGTCCGTCCCACTGTCGTTTGTTGTAATTGTGGAGCACATTTCGGGCTGCAAAAAGTCGCCAAACAACCCTGTGATGCGGGAAGTCTAGCGTAATCCTTACAGCCTTTTTGTGCCTAGTTTGCTAGTCTGTTATTTGAATTTTGTTGTTAAATGTATGTTGTCTTATTTCTTTGATTGTTTACTCGTTTGTCTGTTTGTTTGTTTGTTTATTTAGATTTGTCATTGTATGTTTTGTAGTGGTGTATGATAGATAGGTAGTTTATAGTATAAGGGTTTGTGGGTTGTTTGTGCGTCGTTGTCAGCACGTCTATTTGTTATATGTCTTGTTAGTGGTGAGTTTTGTAATTTGTACGTATAAAATTTGTTTGAAATGTCTTGTATGTGAGTTATTATGTCAGTAATTGCTGCCATGTGATGCAGGTCCGCGACCGTGACGTATCTGTTCGATGACGTCACGCATCGCAGGATCTTATTTTCCAGCCTCAGCAAACGTTGTTGCTGAGTGCTGGAAGCACTACACCACACGGGAGCGCCGTATGTCAGTATAGGTCTGATAATCTGCTTGTAGATGAGTAATTTGTTCGTCGGGGATAGGTAGGAATTTTTGGATAGCACGGAATAAAGACTTTGCATTGCTGCAAAGCCTTTCTTTAGGGTTTCGGTAATATGGGGCTTAAAGAAAAGTCGTTCGTCTATGGTGAAGCCAAGATATTTAAGTCGTCTTTGGGGAGGTATTGGGGTGTTGTTAATTTTGAGCGGGATGAAAATTTGGTTGTTTGTAAATTTTTTAGTCAAGGTTGCACAAACCGTTTTAGTTGGATTGACCGCTATCTTCCATTTTTTAAAATAGGGGTCCAGGATGTTTATGTGCGACTGGACTTGTCGCTTAGCGGCTTCCGCGTAAAAGGATTGTGCATAGATTAGTGCATCATCAGCGTACAGTGTAAGTTTTGTGAGGGGGTACCTCGGGAAATCGGCAGTGTACAAGTTATATAATAGTGGTGATAGCACGGTTCCCTGAGGGACCCCCGCATTAACCACTCTTGCAGCTGACAGTGCACCCTCTACCTTGACAAAAAATGTTCTGTCACGTAAGTAGGTGTGCAGTAATGTAATTAAATAAGTCGGAAATTCGTGAATTGTTAGTAGTTTGTCGAAAGCCCGACTGATGTCTAGGGACAGAAGGACTGTATTCTGACCTTGATTGAATTTATTTTTGACATCAGTCAGGACTCTCGTCACTGCCTGGACTGTTCCGTGTCCTGGTCTGAAGCCGAATTGTTCGTCCGGGATTTTGTTTAGTAGTCTGTGTTTTTTAAGTTTGAGTAAAATCGTCTTTTCAGTTATTTTCAACAGTAATATACCGATAGAGGAGGCGTCTTATCGGTAATACCGATGTTTTTAACAAGAAATCGATTTTCTGACAAATTTGTACGAAATGTAATTTTTACTTATAATCTGATATGATCCCGAGAGCTTTAGCTCGAGGGTCTTATCTTTGATTATAAGTAAAAATTACATTGAGTGAAAATTTTCTTGGAAAATCGAGTTTCGAGTGAAAAACGAAGGTATGAAGATAAGAAACCGCCTCTAGAGGTGTATTTTATTGGATAATTTACTGAACATAAAAATGAAGGCCGTCTGATAAAGGTAAATATACAAGTTAGAGGTGTTACTAATTTTTTATTTAAGTAAAAACGCTACAAGCGTCTTTTCGAAAGCGTCTTTTCGAGCTAGCGGTAGTCTTATCGGGTAAGACGACCGTTACCAAGGTGGTTGCTATGAAAATGAGCGTTTTGATTGGTTCAATAAAAGTGAGGTGAATTATCGAAAGAGTATTTGTCAGTGCGATAGGTCTATAAGAATTAGATTGTTTTGGGTCTTTGTTTTGTTTTAGTAATGGTATGATTATGGCTTCCTTCCACCGCACTGGGAAGTGCTGAAGAGTGAATATTGCATTAATAATGTATAGGAGTTGCACAAATGCCTTTCGGGGTAAATTTTTTATGAGAATATTAGGAAGCCCGTCAGGTCCAGGGGCTTTCCGCAGAGGAATAAATTTAATTATTTCTCTAAGCTCCCTGGGCGTGACGAGCAGTTTGGATAGGGCAGGGGGGGGGGTATGGGGTATTTTTGTCTTGTTATGTTTTTGACTCTGTTTGTTATGTTGTTTTGTTCTAGTTGGTTGTTGTCAGGAGAAGTGCAGACTGCTGCTAGCGATTGCGCTATGCAGTCTGCCTATAGCATGGAACCTAAACGCTATATACACTACGCAACAGAATAACTGATAAAACTTAGTTAATGTAGTAACAGTAGAATGAAAGCAGCGGCACAGCCAATCAGAACGTCTTATTTTTGAAAGAGTTTTGCCATTCGGTACGAAAAGAGCAAGCGTAAATCGTCAGGACTCGGTAGGCGATAGGACTCGGGCGGACGGTTAAGAATAAAATTTCTGCGACCCGTGCACTGAAGGGTTAAAAAAAGAAACACATACCTTGGACAAAATAATGTCTGAAATGAAAAAGCATGATTTCATTCCACCCGTGGGTAAGAACAAACTATAGGTATTGAGAACTTGGAAAGAAATGAATTTTTGTTATGAAAAAATTCAAAACAGAAAATCACTTTTAATAGACAGTTAGACAGTTTCGAAGGAAAAACAGGAATATCTATTACCTATATAGACGAAACTTGGTTAAAAGAAGAAGAAGAAAATGGCGGACAGTGAAAGTAGTGTTGAATCATGCTCCATTTGTGAAAGCAAAATTAAAGTTAATACCGCTTCAATCGCGTGTTATTTGTGTCTCTCATGGTTCCACAAAGGATGTACGGGCCTCACAGCTAGAGAATTTAACAGATTCTCCGCCGATTGGAAGAAAACAGCCAAACATGCATGGAGTTGTGAAGACTGTCAGGTTAGAAAACCAGCATTGGGCGCGCCCAGACGTTCCATTAATCCGAATTGTCCAAATACCTCTTCTTGTCCAACAACAGTGGCTTTAGCTACCGGGGACGACCGCAACACCCAGATTACAAAGAGTGTCGCTAAAACTCATAGTGATGACATCGGAGACATAAATCGGCCAAATATGGAACAGTGCGATCTGACTGCAATCTTGACCAAGAATCAAAACCAACTAACATTAAAGGATGCCATTACGGCTATAGGTCAATTATATCAAGTCATTGTCGAACAAGGAAACATCATGGGCAATCTCTTAAGTGAAATAAAGACATTAAGGAACTACGACGACAGGATTAGCGCTCTTGAGCTCGAGAATAACAGCCTAAAAGATGAAATGAAATCACTAATAGAAACGGCCTTATTAAAAAATACCGCCTCGGAAAATAACCCAAAGTCATCAAGCTCTGAACTAATCAATGATTCCGTTCGTGAACTCACTGAAAGGCAAAAGCGACAAAACAACTTGATGATCTTCGGTGCAAACGAAACAGTTCCCTCTGATACTCAAACAAAAGCAGAAATTGATACCATTACTGCCACTGATATAATTCTCAAAGCCTTCCCTGAAGCAGCAATTCAGGATATTAAGGTTTTTCGTGTTGGTCGTGAACATCCATCCAAACGCAGGCCACTGAAAGTAATAATGAAATCATCTAGTGATGTTGCTGCAGTTATTCGCCACGCAAAAGAACTAAAAAATGTAGACACCTACAGTCAGGTCTCTCTCAGTTTCGATAAAACCCCTCAACAGATTGACGAATATAGAGCCTTACAGGCTACGCTAAAATCCAGGAAAGAAAATGGGGAAGCGGACCTGAGAATAAAGTATATAAACGGTTTCCCAAAAATAGTCAAGGTTCGAAGCATAAATTTAAACTAAGAAGTTTGTCTAACAGCACATCATCTACGGATACTTTCAGACTAACATGTCTATACCAAAACGTGGGAGGACTTAACACCAAAACAACGAATTTCTACAAATCTATTTGCAATGTAAACCATGACATCATAGCTATCACCGAGAGCTGGCTTCAAAACAATATATCTTCAAGTGAACTCTTCGATGACAGATTCGCGGTGTTTAGGTGTGACAGGGATTTAGATGGAATGGCAGTATCACGAGGTGGTGGTACGATCTTAGCCGTAAAAAAGGAATTCAGGACAACCCAACTTGACCTTTCAGGTCATAAACAGCAATGTTACAAAGGTAGATATAGTAGGATGTAAACTTCAGCTCAATCACACAATACTATATATTTTTGCTCTCTATATACCTCCTAACCTATCCAATAATGACCTTTCTTCCCTGTGTGAGTACTTGGAAAGCCTATATTATCTCTATGGTAACAACTTAATTATTATGGGGGACTTCAATATCCGCACTTTCCTTATAAATGATGGTAATCCAAAAATCCAAATAATAAAAAATTTCTGTGAACTACTCTCATTAAATCAATTCAATTCAATAACAAATACGGAGAATAAAATACTTGACCTGGTGCTCTCAATCATAGCATGCACCGCCGAGAGGGATCATTTCCCCCTGGTGCCTGAGGATCTTCACCACCCCACCTTAAACATTGACTTCTCACTAAAGACTACAAAAACTTACAATTTTCCGGTTAATATAGCTGAACATAGGTACAACTTTAGAAGGGCAAATTTCCCACTACTCTATGACAGTATCTTGCGCGCTGACTGGTCGGATCTCTTAAACTCCCTAGACGTGAACGAGATGTGTTCAAGTTTTTACAATACCCTTTACAAAATCTTTGATCTCCATGTTCCTAAATCTATCATACGCAAAAGAAACTTCCCAGTTTGGTTCACATCAGATATAATAAAAATTACAAAACGCAAACATAGAATTTTCAAAAAGCTAAAGCGAACACAATCCCAATACCTTAGGGATCAGTACAATTTCTTACGCACAGAAGTAAAGAGGATGACCAACACAGCATATAAAAACTATATCCGCAAAGTCGAAAGCTCTATAACAAATGACCCGAACACCTTCTGGTCATATATACGTTCCAAAAACGCCTCTACATCTATCCCTGAAATAATAACATGCAAAGATACACAGTACTCTGAGCCCCAAGACATAGTAAATGCTTACGCAAATTTCTTTGGCAGTGTATATAATATTCCAAAAAACACAGCTCCTTCTGACATAAATATCAATCAAAATTCATACATTGCCCTGGAGGGCCTCTCGGATGAAATAATTCTAAAATCAATAAAAAAGCTACAAAATAAAAGTACTCAAGGTCCAGACAAAGTACCATGTTTTCTCGTCAAGGACTGTGCTCTTGCTCTACTGAGGCCCTTATCTTATATTTTTAATTTATCACTTAAATCAAAAACCTTTTCCAGTGCTTGGAAAGAGGCAAGAATAACACCCATATTCAAAAAAGGAAATTTACACGACATCACAAACTATCGTCCCATTTCTATTCTGTCAGCCTTCGCGACGGTGTTTGAGAAGTCGGTATACGAGTGCGTTTTTTGACCAGGTTAGACAACTTGTCTCACCTTACCAACACGGCTTCTTCAATGGACGCAGCACAGTCAGTAATCTCGCCTGCCTCACCCAGTATGTCGGTTGGGCACTGGATAACCGCCTGCAAGTAGATGTGCTGTATACTGACTTTTCAAAGGCCTTCGATAAAGTGGACCACTCGATTTTTTTAAAGAAAATAGATGGTATGGGCTTCAGCGACAACCTTGTTGCCTTTTTCGGCTCTTACCTGAAAGATCGGACACAGTACGTGGAGCTACGTGGCCATCGCTCACCTAAATTCTGTGCCTCAAGCGGAGCGCCTCAAGGCAGTAACCTTGCACCACTTATTTTTTTACTGTTTATAAATGATATAAACAAAAATATCTCGAGTCAAGTGTTGATGTTTGCTGACCTTAAAATATTTAGAGTGATCCATGGTGTTGAGGACTGCCATGCGCTCCAGCAGGATTTAACGGCTATCGAACACTGGTGCCTTGAAAACAACTTGCCGCTGAATATTAATAAATGCCATTACATGACCTTCTCAAACAAAGTAAATAATACAACCTTAAATTATGAACTAGGTGGTTCTCCAATTGTAAAACGTTCTTCAATAAAGCATCTTATTGGCGTTACTTACGACCCAAAACTTTCATTTGCCACCCACATTGACCAGACTTGTACTAATGCTATAAAAGTACTAGGTTTCATAATTAGAAATTGCAGGGAGTTTCAAAATCTACAAGTGCTCAAAACTCTATTATTTACCTATACTAGATCCAAACTGGAATACGGCTGCCTTATTTGGCACCCTATATACGACCGGTATATTATCCAACTCGAAAATGTCCAAAGGAAGTTTGTCAAATTTTTAGCGTTTAAGAGTGATGGAGTTTTCCCTCCTAGGGGTACCGAACAACGTATACTGTTACAAAGATTTCAGCTACCATCTTTAATAAACCGCAGAAATTACCTACTAACCGTGTTTCTACTCAAAATACTCAAATCTCAAATTGATTGTCCAGACTTACTGGCGCAAATAAATTTTTATATCCCGCCTCGTCCTACTAGGTCCCCTCCTGTTTTTTTCCTCCCCACCCCCACAACAAATTTTTTAATTAAAACGCCGATATATAGGGCTATGAGTTTATTTAATAACACCTGCCGTAACATTGATGTTCATGAACTATCAACAGCTCAGCTAACGAAAATACTTAAACGAAACCTCTTATCCAGTGATGAGTGATTCAAGATATTATATTTAAATTATCATAACATTTTTATACCCACATTGTGTATTATGTATTATGTATTACGTATTATGTATTGTTAACTATTGGTAATACTGTCACATTGTCTTGTAAATTGATACCATGTATCTGTTAGACAATTAAAGATTATTATTATTATTATTATTATTATACCGTTGGTAAAATATGGCAGGATAACATATAAAAAGCGCGAGGTAAGCTTAATTATATGGAAGGATGGTCCACTGGAATAAAAGCACCCTCGGGAAAAGGTAGAAGATTAATATCCTGTCATTGCAAATTTACATTTCATTACTCTCTTGCATTAAGCAATAGAGTATAGACATACGAATACCCAAATCACCAATTTTTTGCTTATTTCAATAATTGAAACATGTAAGTTCGGTGAAATATGTTTTTTAGAGCTTTCCAAATATTGAATAAAATTATATGATTTTATGTTCTATTTAAAATAAAAAAAATAGTTAATAATAATTTTTGCAATATTTATTTGATATTAAATTGTTTTTTTGTTTACGTATGCTAGTTGTTCAAAAAACTTTTATGTCGAGCGTTTCTTCGCATTTCTAAAGTTAAGCAAGATATTGGCCTTGGCCACTTTTAGTGGGATCACCCTGTATATATTATGCCAACCTTTAAAGTTAAGTAAGTTTTCATACTGGATGCATACGCACCGATATCGCAAACGGAAGCGTGAATGCACACGGCACAACAATCTGTTCAGCGACGCTGCAGCTCTGCATCCGGAGAAAATGGCTTTAGGATGCTGTCGGTACACTAACATTTTTACGCTGAGTTCGCCTGTTGGTCTCTTTATGCTATGATAATACTGTTTTGCGGATCCGCAACTACCAGAACCAGCCTTTAATAAGAAAAAAACGTCAATAATAGGAGAAGGTACAGAGTAGTCATATGTCGGAAATGGTGAATAGACCTGAGCTCTCACGGAACCCGTGCCTGGGCCTTAAAAAAAGTAGAGCACATTTTGCAGTTGGCAACCTTTTTCGACAGTAAACAATTTTGAGTGACGTTTGGTTTGGCGGCAAATATTCCTCATTTTTGTTTATAGAAGTATTTAAAGTTTTTTTTAAATAGTTGTCGAGCGTGAATTAACGCAAAAGTGTAATAATGAAGTGCACAATACCAGAAATTTCGTGGCATAATAGAGAACCTATACTTAGTGTCGATATTTTTCCAGAAAATCGAAATTTCTACAGGTTAGCCTCCGGAGGCGGTGATTGTCATGTTTTAGTAAGTGAATATTGTGACTATTGCCCTTATTTAAAATTTAAAAAGCCACAAAAGTTGATAAACGAAGCTTTCGTTTAATGCATTTTAAGTGTGGGCAATATGGAGTAAATAAAACAGTCTGGTGCTTTAAGGTTAATTTCTCTAGTTAATTTTATTCCTGTCTTTGACCTTTATTTTACACCCTCTTTGGTGTCGACTACCTCTTAAATAAGCTTTTCCTGTAGCTTTTATGTGTCTTTGTAATTTTTAGATATGGCAAATGACAATATCAGAAATTGGAGCAGTAAATCAAGAAGTTATCTCTGACCTAACAAGACATCAGAGAGCAGTAAATTGTGTCCGATGGTCCAATACAGGGCAGCATCTGGCTTCAGGAGATGACGACGCAAATATTATAATTTGGCAGCTGAAAACTGATAATATCCCTTTGCTTGAAGGTACTTTACATGCAAAAAAGCTTATTATGTTTTGATACGATGTGATCATAATATTAATTATGATTGATTATTGCAATTAGGTGATACAGGAGACAGGGAAATATGGACTGTTTTCAAAGTTATGCGTGGCCATAAAGAAGATGTGTATGATCTTTGCTGGTCAATGGATGGAATGAAAATATTGTCTGGCAGTGTAGACAACACCTCAATTTTATGGGATGTACCTAAGGGAAAAATGGATCATATTATGACAGACCATAAAGGATTTGTTCAGGTTAGTACAAACTATATAATATATAAAAATATTTATTTCACTGTAATATTTGCAGAGTAAACATCACCATGAATTCTGATATGGCCTTGTTAGAAGAATATTTAGCCACTGACGATTATATCCTACCAAAGACTCCGGGATCCAACACACTCGTTCTGGATGGTGAGGAGAAGAAAAATTCAAGCGAAGCTAACCTGGGGGAGTTTCTTAATCTGACATCAAGAAAGAGAGTAGCATCGGAGTTACAAACAACTGGAACGAAGAAGCCTCGAACCAGGTTCTCAAAAAAGTCCATAACACCGGCAGCAGCACAATCCACACCCCAACCGGCAGCAGCACAACCCACACCCCAACCGACAGCAGCACAAACCATCGAAGACGAGGAGGACGAAGATGCTCTCCTTCGAACCATTACGGGCATCGGTACGAGACTACCCATAACTCTACTATTGGGGGATCAGTACGTCGACCAGTCGCAGTATTATTCAACAACGGCAGATCCGAATGTGGCCCTGAATAAGGAATGTGCAAGATTCAAGTCAAGGGTTAAGCGAAACTTATTCAGGATGCAGCCCGTAACATCCCTGCGAAATGAACCAGAACCGCTCATCCAGGATCTTATGAAGAGGGAGGAGGGTTAAATAACTAGTCAGGTTGTATTCAGGTCAAATAGGATCTTTATTGTTTTGATCATCTATTTATAGTGTCTTGTGACATATGACGTTATTGGCATTGTTGCCAATCTATGTAAGAGGTGTGTTCACATACACACGTTACATCTCCCCTTTTAAAACTATCTCTTACCTAAACTATATATCACAGATTTATAATAATATCACATAGTCACATTTTACACTTATTCACTAACATTTTATAACATTTACATGGTGTAACAATTAATTAATTTTTTGACCTCATATATGTATACATTAACGATTTATAAAATACATTTCCCTTTTTCTCCCTTTTAACATGTAAGAGACATTATTTAAAATTGAAGTAGTTATTAAATTTAGCAGGCGTTTTGCTAATTCTACCCGACTTTGTAGTTACTTTATTATCAGGAAAGTCTCTTACATATTCTGTCAAAGCTTGTGCTTTATTATATTGCTCTGACTCCAGATGATAATTGTGTGGTGAATCATCTCTACAATATATTATAAAACTGTTATTTTGAATGTCAAAATTTATATTTTGGCATATTTCAAAGCTATTTGCGTGTGATTCACCGTTACCATCATTTCCTGGGGTCAGACTCTGTGTTATATCGGTCTCCTGGGAGATTGTATTGTCACTTGTACTATTTTCTATAGGTAAGTAGATATATTTTTCGACTTTGTTCAAATACTCGTCATCAGTGCTAGGTGGTGCAATTTTATTTTGTTTAGTCGTTTCTTTAAATAGTCTAATAAATTTTCTATTCCGTACTAAAACTGCACCGTCCTGCAACTGCACTTTATACATTCTTATCCCTATCTTATTTACAATTATACCCTGAGTCCAGTTACTCTTAATAGTCTTTTTTATTAAAACTCTTGCTCCCTCTTCTAATTCTGATAATTCTTTTACACCCCTTCTGTCAAAATAGTATTTTTGTTTACATTGAGAATTTTTTATATGTTTATCATATTCCTTCTTATTATTTATCAGAGGTTTATAATATAAATTTTGTTTAGGTAAAAGATCTCTTAAATTTCTATTAAATAAAACGTTTGCTGGCGTTGTGTCATTATTGAGAGGTGTATTTCTTAACGCTAACAAAGCTAAATATGGATCTGTATTGTCTTTTTTACATTTTCTTAAAATTGCTTTAACTGTTTGAATCGACCGTTCAACTTCACCGTTTGATTGTGGGTATCTTGGTGACGGAAATTTATGCTCAAATTCCCAATCTTTTGAAAAAGTCTTGAATAAAAGGCTCGAAAATTCTGGACCCCCATCTGACATTACAATCCGAGGTATTCCATGAATTGAAAACATTGTCTTTAAGTTATAAATAACATTTTCACTAGTCAGATCCTTATTTAGGTTACGTATCTCTATAAATTTGGAGTAATAATCAACAACAATTAGAAATGAAACTCCCTCAAAATGAAAAATGTCAATTCCGACCTTATACCAAGGAATATTTATGACCTCGTGCGGAATCATGGGCTCGGATTGATTTGACTTATAAAATTGCTGACAGACACTGCATGCCAAAACCATGTCCCTAATTGCCTTGTTCATGCCTGGCCAGAAAAAAGAGTTATTTGCCCTTTATTAACACCCATATGGCCCAAATGCAACTTCGTCAATATTTCTTTACGCAAAGCTCTTGGAACTATCAGTTTTGTCCCCTTATATTAACACCCATATGGCCCAAATGCAACTTCGTCAATATTTCTTTACGCAAAGCTCTTGGAACTATCAGTTTTGTCCCCTTATACAGTAAACCATCTGCCAATGTTATTTCTGATTTAAATTTAAAATAAAATTTTATGATATCTGGTACATCCTTGATATTGTTTGGCCAACTTGTAATTTGATTTTTTAAAACAAAAAGTTCTTCATCTTTATTAGTAAAGTTCTTGATTTCCTCTATTTTTTGCTTAGATGCATTTAAGGATTCGGAAATCAGACAAACTTGAGCTTCCAGCTCCAAATCTACATTTTCATCAAAAATTTTGTTTTCAAAAGCCCTAGACAACGTGTCTGCGATTATTAGGTGCTTGCCTGGTTTAAATATAAGTTCAAAGTTATATTTTTTTAATTGTATCAATATTCTTTGCAACCTTGCCGGACATGAGTTTATTGGTTTATTTATAATTGAAATAAGAGGTTTATGATCAGTCTCTACCTGAAACCTTCGAGCAAATACATACTGATGAAATTTGACACATCCAAACCAGATAGCTAACAGCTCTTTCTCTATTTGTGCATAGTTTTTCTGAGTTTCAGTGAAAGCTCGTGAAGCGTGAGCACACGGAACATTATTTTGTATTAGGGATGCTCCCATACCATTCTGTGAGGCATCAACACAAAGTGTTATGGGTTCGTTAGAGTCGAAATATCTTAAACATGGTGCCTCACAAATAAGTTTCTTAAGATTTTGAAAACATTTATCCTGCTCTTCGTTCCATTCAAACATACTATCATTCTTCAGCAAACATCTCAAACTAGTTGTTTTCTCAGACAAATTTTTTACAAATCGTCCTACATAATTTACTAAACCGAGAAATCTTTGCAAGTCTTTTTTGTCCTTTGGTACTGAAATATGTTTAATTGCCTCTATTTTAGAGTCGTCAGGTGTTATACCCTGTTCTGAGAAAATATGACCCATGTATCTAACCGCATTCATACCAAATTTACATTTTTTTAGATTGAATTTAATATCAAACTCTGCTGCTCTTTTAAAAACTTGGGTTAAAAGCTTTATGTGATCTGCTAAATTTTTTGAATACAGTATTATATCATCTATATAAACTTCACATCCTTCTATATTTCCAAATATCTCGGACATTCTTTCCTGAAAAACCTCTGCTGAACTAGCTAAGCCGTATGGCAATCTAAGAAATCGACATCTACCCATTGGAGTGGCAAAAGTGCAAAGTTTTGAGCTTTGATAATCTAATTTAATTTGCAGAAATCCTTGTGTTGTATCTAAAGTACTAAAAAATTTTGATCCTGTTAATTTTACTGTAAGTTCCTCTAAAGTTGGAATGTGAAAATAATGTCTACATACACTCTCGTTCAAAAACTTTGGGTCTAAACATATTCTTAAATCACCTGTGGGTTTCCTAACTAAAACTATTGGATGCACCCATTCAGCACTACTTTCATCTTTTATTATAATTTTATCTTTTTCTAGCTGATCCAAACTTATTTTAAGCTTATCTTGGATAGCAAATGGTACCTTCCTAGGTAAATGTACTACTGGTTTTGCATTTTCTTTTAACTTTAAGTGATATTGTTTTTTTAGACAACCTATTCCTTCAAACAAAAAATTATATTTCTTAACCACACTCTGCATTTCATTTGCTCTATTTTCATTTAACGAATCAATTCTTTTAATCATGTTTCTGTGGTACTAAGGCAAAACCCGATATGTCAAAAAAATGCTATTTTTCGTTTTTAATGCCAATATGTACAGGCAGTAGAGAAGAATATGATGACAAAACCCGATATGGTTCTGCAGTTCCTAACCAAATTGGTTTCATAAAAGAGAATCCCGATATGTTCCAAACATGGCAATTGGACGCTGGCAGAACCCAATATGTTAGACATATCGGATCTTGGCGGCGTCGTGCACCAGCCAAGCAATTGTAAATCCCGATATGTGTGACATATCGAACTATGCCACAGTTTCAACTTGTTGAAATTGGTTTTATCACTTAGTTCTGGTCAACAGGTGTTTTGTGTTTATTAAACTTCTTTTGCAGCTTTTAGATCTTTGTAAAATCAAAGAAAATATTAATTTTACGACCATCGAACATAACCAGCACAAAGATATGGCAGACCTAGGATATAAATCAAAAGATATAGATAAAAACCTTGCAAAAGAGAACCCGGCAATGGAGGTTTTGGTACTTGACTTGCAGCAAGTATTAGATACCCCTTCACTGACAACCAACGTTTCTTTTTATAAACGCCTTCTTTCAACATACAACTTGACTATTCGTGACTGCACCACAGACGGAGGCATCACTAACTGCTATATGTGGCATGAAGCAATTGGAAAAAGAGGGTCTAAAGAGATTGCTTTCTGCATTTAAAAAAAAAATTGAAAGTCTGCCCGAAAGTGTAACTCATATCGTAACCTACTCAGATACATGTAGGGGCCACTATTTTTGCAACTCCGAATCAGTGGCGTAACTAGGGGGGGCGAAGGGGGCGGTCGCCCCGGCTTGGTGACGGCAAAACGATCTTCGCTGTTTGTTGGGATTAAGAAATATTACTCGAACATTTCTTGTCGTACAAAATGTTTTTATTAAAAAGAAGGAGAGGGGGCGGCGAATCAATTTTTGCCCCGGGCGCTCATTGTTCTAGGTACGCCACTGCTCCGAATGTTGAATTTTGGTGGCGAAGAGCCTTGAACACATTGAGCTCGGGACCCCTGACAATGACCAGCATGTGTTCATATTTTGTCAGCAAGAGCAAGTATGTTAACTGTGTGGATCAAAAGTTTTTATTGACACTACTGAAATACCGATCATGGTGCTCAGAGACTGGTTCCAATTCGTTCGAACTGTCAGAGGCAAAAAGCCATTTCAGGTTCATGAAATGACTCGAGAACAAATACTGTCATCTTCAAAGTTAGTTCAGGAACATATGACTAGAAGGACGACTGACACGGAGGGTAGGAAGGTAAACTGGCTGGAAATAAAGTGGATCAGGTATGAGAAAACTTTTGGGCTTATCCAATTCAAAATTTCACTATTTGATGATAAAAACTTCCGAGCACTTGATTTGAGACGATTGAAAGGGGGCAAGCGTCCGATGCCTTTATTGACGAAATGTTATGATGGGCTACTTCTCATCAATCCCCTAAAAAAAAGGACCTACTTAGTCTTCTGCCATTAATTCATTGTGATTGTCACAATTTTTTCTTAAATCTGGAATCCAGCGCCAGGGTATCAGAATTATTATTGGACGATTCCTCCGAGGAAAACGAATGACGATATTTTGTTGTTTAAATTTAAATAAAATAATTTTTTATTTCTTGTTGTTTGCCTCCTTAGATATTAAACTATTTTTCTGTTAATAAACTAGTTACTATGATACATAGAAAAAAGAAATTTTGCAATTAGTCCAGTAGGAAAGACGGTGTAAAGCAGGCAAACACCGATATGGAATCGTAATAAATGACATATGTCAATTTTATCAGTGAAACTAAGGAAGGCAAAACACGATATGTCCAACTTATCTAAATATTTTGTTATTCAGGAAAATTTTGCTGTGACTTGCCAAAAGGGAAGAAGGTGTTTGTTGTGAAACACCTTAAAGAATTTGCCAAGTTACTGCATATAAAATCTTAATTTCGGAGATCTCCCAAACTTTAAAAAGCGTGTTCTGAAAAATCACGTATTTTGACATATCGGGTTCTGCCTTAGTACCACAGGTTTAACTGAATGCATGCTCTAAGTCCCAAAATGCAATAGCTATTTAAATCTACTATATAAAACAATAAACTCTCACTCTTATCTTTATATTGACAATTCAAGGTGCAATAACCTACAATTGGCAGACTATCCCCAGTATAAGAAGTCAAACTTACATTTGTCAGGGTTAAATCCTTAATATTAAAACCAATCCTACGCAAAATATCCAGAGGCATGACATTGGCTACAGCGCCCGTATCCAGCTTGAATCTGACCTCGTGTTCATTGACATTGACTACTGCAACCCATGAGTCCATCTCGATGTCATCAATGCCCATTTCGATACTACCTATGAAAAGAAAATTATTGTCAAAGTTTGTCTTAACTACGTCTATGCATACATTATGATTCTTTTCACAACTACTGTTATCAACTATACTTTCTACGTTTGTATTATTTTTTTCGATTGTTAAAATTTTGCTGAAAGAAGTTTGGTTAGTATTCAACTTATTTTTGTTTAAATATTGACCCTTGTTAAAATTTAAAATGTTACCGTCCCTTTTAAATCTGCACTGCAAAGCAAAGTGATTCATCTTTCCACATTTATTGCATCTCTGTCCATGGGCTGGGCATTTACCATATCCATGAAGCCTTCCACATTTCTGGCATTTTCTTAAACCTTGGATTGGACCAGTTCTGTTAGTACCATAGTGCTTTGTTTGAAAAGGGTGGGACCTGTTGCCAAAAGTTTTTCCTTTTCCTTGATAAGGTGCTGTCGATTGACTCCGGATTACATCCATATGACCATTTTCCTGAGCTTCTGTGATTTCCTTGTTTCTCTTTGGTTTTCTCCATGTTAATGCAAGTTTTTATAGCTTCATCCAGTGTATCGTGGTCTTCTTGCAGTAACTTTTCTCTCATCGTCTCTGACTTTAGTCCACAGATCATGATATCCTTTATCAAGCTGTCGTTTAGGCCTCCCAGTTCACTTGATATTGCTAAATTTTTTAGCTCGGTGATGTATTGATCCATACTTTCACCATCTCTCTGCTTACAGGTAAGAAATTTGTGTCTTTGATAGGTTAGGTTACGGCGTGGATTGAAGTAACCTTCAAATTTTTCCAAAAGGGGTTTTAATTTGCCTTTTTCTGTGTCTAAAAGGTCAAAAGTGTTGAAGACTCGTATACCTTCTTCGCCTACCAGAGTTAGTAGCTGTGCACATTGTGTATTTTCTTGTTTTTTGGATATTTCTGTTGCGATTAAGTAAGTCTCGAACCTTTGTCTCCAAAACTTCCAATTTTCTGCCAAATTTCCGGAAAATGTCATGGGCGGGACACCTCGGAAATTCATTCTTACACGTTTTTAAGTGGATTTTCAGTCGTATTTCGGTTCAGCAAGCGTTCATTCGTTGGAAAACTGCGAAAACCACCCAAATTGCACGTGAACGACGGTTTCTTGTACAAAATGGCGGTCCTCTTCTGCTTTTTTACACCGACTGCGCCATATGAAGAGGGAGGAGGGTTAAATAACTAGTCAGGTTGTATTCAGGTCAAATAGGATCTTTATTGTTTTGATCATCTATTTATAGTGTCTTGTGACATATGACGTTATTGGCATTGTTGCCAATCTATGTAAGAGGTGTGTTCACATACACACGTTACAGATCTGTTCACTATAATCTTTAGTGTAAAAAGGGGAAGGAAGTTGAAAAACCTGGACGCACTACTACAAACCATCCACTATCCACCGACGTCAACAGAGGACCTTAACCGGAAGGGGATTCTTGGAGACATTTTAACAAAGTTCGTGGGATACCAGGAAACTGGGTCGGTGTCGTGCGAAATCCTACTACCCCTGTTTGTGGACAATTTGTTTGCGGAGGAACGTATAAAGTTACCGGCTGTGGCGTTGACATACTTTTTACTAAACGAGTCTTTACCAATTGAAAATACTGCGGCTCTGTTAAGATTGTTGGCAGTAGTTGCTGATTTGCCACCTGCGTTTGTGGACAAACTTGACAAAGGGTTTCAATTTTCGGAAGTGGCAATTGACGCTATTGAAAGACTGGTATAATTTATTATTTAGGTTAATTTTATGTGTAAATATTATCTATTAAGAAGTTTTTGTAAATATTATTTATTAATAAAAATTTATTTATCCAATTCGTTGTTTATCATTTATTAGATCTAAAATTTCTACTTTTCAGGTAAAAAACAATAGGAAATTAATACAGGCAGAATAAATAAAAAAAACAATAGGAAATTAATACACGCAGAATTAATAAAAAAAAACAATAGGAAATTAATACACGCAGAATTAATAATTGTTCTATAGAACAACCAATATACATTTTAGACAAAAACAAAGTATAGGTTTTCAAGAGGTATTGTAACGGTTTAATTTTAGTACTAGGGGTTGAAGCCTATTTTTGCTAAGGTGTGAGAAATAATCATTAAGGTAGTACAATGTGCTCTATGAAAAACCATTAGTATGTGGTGAATTGAAACAAACCAAAATTTTATTTAAAGTTTATTATTATGTCGCCTTCACCTTTTTGTCAAGAACCTTTCAACATATTTGTTTTGCTGTTTATTAAATGTACATAGATATTTATAAAACATTTTACTAGTAAAAATAAGGCTATACATATATATATATTACTCGTATCATTGTACTGTTACATAACTCTCTCTCTCGGTGTTTAGAGGTTGCTTTCCTTTCTTATGACATTTGTTGATTACCTGGTTCCTCCTTTATTTTTCTGGCAATGCCGTTACCTCGAGTGGCTGATCCAGCTTGTGTTGTACCTAAAATAAAGATAACTATTTGAATTCTATGACTGCAGACTAAGATCTTAGGTAATTTTGCCTTCGATGGTACGTAAGGTTATATAGGTATGTAAGAGTTGTTAAAACGGTCTCTGGCTGCGAATGCCTGGTTAATAAAGCAGATCCTTACCTTATCTTTCATCTTGATTCCATATCTCCCTTGGCTTAGGGGTTGAAAGTCGATTTTTCTCCCTTGTTAAATGGCAGACCGTGTCCTAAGTTAGTAGCCTAAAAACAGTCAGCTACAGACGGTGTAAATAGAGTAAGTTATAGGACTTACCGCTATTGTTGTGTCAAATACATTTTCGTGGGAAATACAGTGGATTTTCCGTATTATATTTTCCTTTGTTTGGTTCTAGAATGGTGTGACAATCTGATCGTTAGGTACATTTCACTTTGTAGGTTATAAATAAACCCTGTTCCTTTAATTTATATGAATAGAAGTGGGCGTCAATATCGATTTTAATCCCTTCGATCGACCTAACTTATTGATATTGTATTGACTGCTATCGGGTGATTGTTACCAGCCAATTGCATTGTATTGAAATCTGTTTATCGTTATGTAATGTAGGAGCCACTTGGGTGTTTATTTAAAGCTGGTAATTGGTGTAAAGTCATTTAGTTTCTAGGTTGACATCTATCGACCTTTGTGAGATCGATTATATCGCTTATTCCTTAGATGTGGGAAATATTTATCTGATGTACCGTTGGTTGTATACGGGTGACCGTGTTTGGTAATAATTTATATTGCCCATGTATTAGTTAATTAAAAACAAATTTCTTTAGTTTCACCGTCGCGCAGGAGGGGGTACAAGGGTAACCCAGGATTCTATTGTCTCCGCTCTTTGGTTATTTTATTATTTGTACGGGTTCGCTTCGGCTAGGTTAGTTCATTAGGTTTTTGTGTAGGTACGAGGTTTTGAATTCTAGCGCCCTTTTTATTGACAGGAAGCTTTCTATTTTGTTGGTAGGATTGCAGCTCTTCCGGGAGGTCGTGCGCGATTGTTACGGCCTTGCTTACTTACTTACTGACTTGTCTCCGTCGTGAAAGCGTGTGTCCAGCCAATTTTTTTTTTTCACGTGAGTGGATTTTGGACACCGTTTTCTTATTAAAGCTTTTAAATTGCTTTAGTTTAGTGTTGGATTGAAAGCTTTTTTACGGCATAGCCGGATTTTAAAGCGACGGAGTGCAAGTCAGGAAACGTAAAAACGTGTAAGACCCCATCGTCATCGGGGTCCTTTTACCTGGGCGCGTGTACCTAGCCCCTTACCTAGGCACCTCTTTACGCCTTTCAACTAGAGGCGCTACAGCTTCTACCTAGGATTCTAACCTAGGGCCGACCAGCAGTACTACCCAAGCGGTACATAGGGTGCTACCTAGGGTGCACCTGAAGCCGACTAACCGGCAAATCAACTACCGTAATTGGCTGATCGGTAACGTAACCGGCCAGTATATTGCTGTAAGGTTTTTATTCCTATTTTATTTGTGTAACCAATATTTTTTTTTTTGTTAAAGTGTAACCGGTGTGATCATAACCGCAGGGCTGGTATAGTATTTACCTGAATTAATTTTCTTGGGTATCAAACCCAATCATTCATTTTTCCTTTTTTTTTGCTTCAATAAATGTAAGTGGAAACTAATTTTTCCTTTTAATAAACGGCATTAGTGTGTTTTTAAAATTTTTAGTTTTATTTGAGACGTCCAACAACACCCCTTCGTAATTTGCTTTTCTTCTTTTTAATTTTTTTTTTTTTATTATTCATTATTAAGTTCAGTGGAGAGTGAGCACCCACCGAGATCGCGGAGGCTTCCGTTTTGGCCTGGCTACAAAACGGTGGCGCCCCTTATTACCCCCCCTACTCTTCGGCATTTGAGCTAGGGCATTTGCTCGCTCTCTCAAGGCCTCTCACCCTCGGCTGAGCTTTGTTGCTGTTAATTCCTTTTTTTTTTTTTAATTAAAAATTAAATTATTTTTTTTTTATCTTTGGGCAAATAAAAGCGTAGCAAATTTTGGCGCTCAACGTTTGGGGCCATGTTTTGGTAAATCTTTTTTAAAAAAGTGTTGTTGGGCGTTCTCAAGTAGAGCAATTTACTTAAGTATATATTTTGATTATTAATTTCATTGTATTGCGCCTACCCTTAAGGACTGTAATAACTTTATTGAATTTTGAATTGATTTTGCATACCTTGTTACATATTTATATTGGTTGACCTTAAATTTATAGTATTATACCTTGCCCTGATTTTACCTGCAATTGCTTTGAATCAATCGTGGCCTTCGGTGGTTATACTTTTTTTATTTTCGTGCTCGCAGAGCGTATTGATTTGGTACTGATTTATTTTTTTTTATTTTTGACCTACTTTGTTTTGCGATATTGGTGACCTTTTAGTATTACCTAATTGATTGGCTTACTACGTTAATTACTTGACTTTCATTAAAATTGTCTATTTAAAATACTACCACTGCTACTCACTTGATATTTTGAATTTGAATTTGTTATTGCTTACGTAAGTGAAGTGAAATCTAGTGATTTTATTTGCATAGTGTTACTGTAAGTGAGTGAGTTTGTGTGGCTTTACAGTCAATAGTGTTATTATTACTTTATTCTGTCATTGTCTGACTTGAAGAGGAAAAAAAAATGGATTACAATATGAGGATCAACTACCTGAAGAAGGACATGCTAATACATGAACTGACTGTCCGTGGAATTCCCGCTGACGATTCCAAAACCGTCGATTCGCTGAGAGCGACACTGCGTCCGTTACTCCAACTGGAGAAGAGGAACAAATCTTTGAGTCATCCACCCTATTCTCTCGACTTCGACGACGAGAAAGTTCTCGTGCATGATGCGCTGCAGAGAATTAAATCTGCACTGAAATCAGTGACTGGAGAAAATGCTAGGGCCAGATTTGAGCGCTATCAATCTCGTCTAGTACACCTACTCAATCGCGTAGATCGCGCACCACCTAGTAGCTTGACTGCTGAGAATGTGGATACGAGAGCGAAGCTTATGGTCGATATTTTGGCCACTCTGGACCATTTAGAAACCGTGTCAAAGCAAGATCCCAACCTTAGTGCTATGTTAGCTGCTGCTCAAACTGAAGATTCGGATTCCGATGATTCGTCCGGCGTTCAAGGTGCCTCGCTACCTGTTTCTACCCCAAATAGACAACCTTCATACTTCAAGGGTCCTAAAATGGATAAATGGGGAATTAAATTCACTGGAGACACCAAGAGTATGTCAGTTCACGGCTTTTTAGAGCGAGTTTCAGAACTTAGAGTAGCCCGTCACGTGACTGAACGAGAAGTATTTGAGTCCGCCATAGACCTGTTTGAGGGAAAGGCTCTTAATTGGTTTAGATCGAACCGATCCAGATTTACTGACTGGAGAGAACTATCAGACCTACTTCGACGACATTTTGAACCGCCAGATTACAGAGCTCGACTCTTTAGGGAGATCTTAGATAGAACGCAGGATCCGTCCGAAAGCATTGTGGATTACTTATCAAGTATGCATGCTTTATGTAGACGTTACGGTGGAATGTCCGATGATGTGAAGCTGGACATTATTTCCCGAAACTTAGCTCCCTTTTACACAACTCAACTTCCACTAGTCAATACATTGGAAGAATTGGAGGAGTGCTGCTTATCTTTGGAAGCCAAGAAATACCGTGCAGAGCACTACGTGCCACCTTCTAGAAGAAGGCAAGGATTTGTCGAGCCTGATTTCGCCTTCGTGTCAGATATGCAAGAAGCCCTTTCTAGCAATCATTCGGACGAATACGTACAGGAAATTCGTCACTTTAACCCAACTACAAACGATAGACGTCCCAGGGAAATGCCTATGAACGATAGACGCCCTAGAGAAATACCTATAAATGACAGACGTCCTAGAGAAATGCCTACGAACGATCGACGTCCCAGAGAAGTGGTCTGCTTTAATTGTCAAAAGGCCGGGCATTATAACCGAGATTGCACTAGTCCTCGGAAAATGCACTGCTATCGTTGCGGAACACCTGACGTTACTACCAGAAATTGCCCCAAATGCACGAATTCGGGAAACGCTTCCCGGGGGAATCAATAGGTCGTGAGATGTCTCCCAAAATCGATACCACTTCGACCAACAACGATACTGGCTTTCCTGCAAAATTTCTCTTAGACTACATTATTAGTCACGCTCATGGTGATCAACGTCCATATTTAGAAGTTACTATCTTAGGCACTCCAATTCGAGGATTATTAGATTCCGGCGCTACAAGAACCATCGTCGGTCTTCCTGGATATGAACTATTACAACGGTTAGGATTAAAACTTTTGGCGAAAGAAACAAAATGCACAGTCGCCAATGGACAGAGCTGTTCCAGCATCGGTTGTATGCAGGTTCCATTCTGTTTAATGGGCAAAACCAGAATCATTGATGTGCTCGTCTTACCAGAACTTACTCATACCCTTATCTTAGGAATAGATTTTTGGAAAAATATGGAAATAGTCCCCGATCTGAGACAAGATATTTGGCATTTTGCAGATAGCACCGATCCGATGTTCATTAATAGCATTCAAGACGAAAGCACGCTCACAAGAGATCAGCGAATGCAACTTGACAATTTAATAAAAATAAAGCTTTCAACTATGAGTTCTGGATTGGGATGTTGTAACGTAGCAGAACATACTATTGAAGTTAAACCAGGTACAAAACCCGTCAAACAACGATACTACCCCGTGTCTCCTTTTAAACAAAAGATCATCGATGAGGAGTTAAAGACAATGTTAAAAGACGGTGTGATAGAACCTTCCAAAAGTGCTTGGTCTAGCCCAATATGTCTAGTTCGCAAAAAGGATGATTCCTATCGCTTCTGCGTCGATTATAGGCTGCTGAACGAGGTAACCAACAAGGATGCGTACCCCATTCCATATATCTCTTCAATCCTGGACCGCTTAAGAGATGCTAAATACCTCAGCTCTATCGATATTAAGTCTGCTTTTTGGACCGTCCCTTTGTCAGAGTCTTCGCGTGAATACACCGCTTTTACTGTTCCTGGAAGAGGATTATTTCAGTTCCGCCGAATGCCGTTCGGATTGACCAATTCTCCGGCCACGTGGCAGCGAATTGTCGATACCGTGCTTGGAGCTGACCTTCAGCCTTCAGTAATGGTTTACCTAGACGACATTATCCTAATCTCTCAGGACTTTGATGAACATTTGCGACTTCTGGACTTAGTGTTCGACCGCCTTCTCGAAGCAGGATTAGTGGTTTCATTGGAAAAGTGTCAATTTTGCCGACCTGAATTAAAATATCTAGGCTATGTAGTGGACCGTCAAGGACTTCGGCCAGATCCATCGAAAGTAGAGGCTATTGTAAATATACCACCGCCGAAAAATGTGACAGAGATTCGTCGATTTATAGGAACAGCGTCTTGGTACCGACGATTTGTACCGAATTTCTCCTCCAAAATATCTCCGCTAACCAACCTGACCAAGAAAAACGTTAAGTGGTCATGGACATTCGATTGCGACGCTGCTTTTAGAACCATCAAAGAAGCCCTGATTACAGCACCCATTCTTACTTGCCCCGATTTCAGTCGTCCATTCGTTCTTCAAACTGATGCGAGTGGCTTTGGCCTTGGAGCCGTTTTGTCTCAAACCTTTGATGAAGGTGAGAAAGTAATATGTTTCCTATCGCGCTCACTATCTAGGCAGGAAATGAAATTGACTGTGACTGAGAAAGAATGTTTGGCAGTGATTTGGAGCGTTGAGAAATTGCGTCATTACCTGGAAGGAGTTCACTTCACCGTGATAACCGATCATCACTCGTTGCTGTGGCTACATCGATTAAAAGACCCACAAGGGAGACTAGCACGATGGGCACTTCGTCTTCAACCGTACGACTTTACATTAATTCATCGACCTGGAAAAGACCACGTAGTTCCCGATTTTCTCTTGAGATCAGTTCCTGTTTCTGTTGACACTATAGATGCCGAAGTCAAAGAAGACGCATTCTCATCCACCACCGACAAATGGTATAAAAACATGTTCTCCAGACTCGAAGAGCATCCTCACAAATTTCCCACGTGGCGTGTAGAGAATAAAATGCTGTACAAATATGTGAAATCCAGTCCTTCTGAATTAGCAATTCCATCCAGCTGCTGGAAACTCGTCGTTCCTAAAGATAAGAGGCGCGAAGTACTTTTCCGTTGCCATGATATACCAGCTGCAGGTCATGTAGGCATATTTAAAACCTATTGGAAAGTATGTCAACGTTACTATTGGCCTAAAATGAGGAGTGATGTAACCAGATATGTGAAAGCATGTAGGATTTGTGCCCAGAACAAAGTGGAACAAAGAGCACCGGCAGGTCTAATGGGAGATCGACCAAATATTGATCAACCTTGGCAATGTATCAGCTTGGATTTTATCGGCCCGTTTCCTCGCTCAAGATCAGGAAATCAGTATGTTCTTGTGGTTAATGATTATTTCACCAAGTTCACCGTCATGTTCCCATCGCGTTCTGCGACAGCCAAATCGCTTACTAAGCAAGTCGAAGAAGGCATTTTCTTGATGTTTGGATCTCCGCAATTTTTAATGTGCGATCAAGGAGCTCAAATGAAATCTAAAGAGTTCCAAGGACTTTGTCAGCGTTATAAAAGCAAAATTTTCTATACAGCTTCTTACCATCCTCAGGCTGATCCTACTGAACGTGCAAACCGAGTGGCAAAAACTATGATTCGTTCATACATTCAGAACAATAATCACCGTACATGGGACGAAAATTTAGCCGCTATTGGTTGTGCTATGAGAACTTCACGACACGAAACAACTGGATTTAGTCCTTACTATCTGAATTTTGGAAGAGAGCATAAACTTTATGGACAAGACTTCGTCGAAGATATTCACAAGATCGATTTGGATCCTCAAGATTATGTCAAAAAGAGACAAGCCGCATTTTCAAAACTCTATGTGGAAGTCCAGGAAAAGATCAAGGCTTCTCGCCTTATCAGCCAACGACGTTACAATTTACGTAGGCGACCAGTCGAATATACACCTGGACAGAGAGTTTGGCGTAAAAATAAAAGTCTCTCGGATGCCACGAAATACTACAGTGCCAAATTAGCACCAACATATTTAGGACCTTTTATTATTAAAAGAAAGACTGGTACTTGCACATATGAGCTTCAAGATCAGACCGGTCAAAATAAAGGTGTTTGGCATGTACAGGACCTCAAGTTGTACAATCCGTCGATTGCAAGTGAGAGTTCGGACAATGAATAAATTGAGTTATTTATCTTTACTTATCTTTTCTTTTACTTCATTACTTTAAACTTTATTAATTTCTTTTGTGTGTGAGTAACGAATAAAGGTTCGCTTCTTTCTTTTTTTTTGTTCCAAATATTTTTATATCACCTCCAGCGGATGTGGAGTTCTGATGAAGTTCGGTTTTTGTCTCGGCGTGAAACTTGACAGGCCGAATGTAGTTGGTTAGAAATACTCCGCACGGCGTACCCGTGATAGTAGAAATCATATCAAGAGTACGGAGACAGACCAATCGCCTTCAGCCGGTTTGTGTCGTTGGTAGTAAATCAGGCCCTCAGCGGTTTACTACAATGGGTATCTGAGGAGTTAACCTTCAGTTGGCTTCTCGCTTCACTTGTAAATGTTGTGGCAAACCTGTTATATGAATCTTCGCCTTCAGTATCTTCGGTGTATCATTAGCTTTTCCGTAGATTTTTTTTTTTTGGTACAATAGTTTCTTGCTTATCGATTATGTCTTTAGGTTGCCACTTCAGCATTTAACATTTTATAGTATTAGTTTTATGACGTTCATTTAGTAGAACCTTTATTCTTGCTTGAACCCTAATGTTTTTATTTACTTTATTACTGAAAGTCACTCAATTCAGTCTGTGGTCGTGTACGCTGTTGTCCTGGCGTGAAACAAGACAGGAGTGGGTACGACTTTATCTTCTCTAGGAGTTGACTTTCTTTTCGTCTTTTAGGTTTTACTTTTCGTTATTTCTCTTCCTTTCATTCTATCTTTACTTTCGATTTCAGTACCTACCGATTTTGACTTGATTCCTTGGAAATTTGGCTTTGCCGGATTTTCTTTAGTGATTACCCTGATTTGGACTTAGTATTTTACTTTTACCTTGATTTGTCTCTTTAGTTATTTGGTTAGCTTGGATGGATTGGCTAACGCCGGCTGATCTTTGCTGTCGCTCGTCTTGAAGACGTTATTTATTCATGATGACTTTTTTTTTTTGCTTCGTTCTTCCTTTTAGTTTTAGTGGTAGGTTTTCGTTGTAATTTTTTTGTAAACCGTGTTGAGTACGGGATATTTGCAACGAGAACGTAATTTCTCTCTCTGTTTTTGCTTGATTTGCGTTGTTGATACATTTGCTTGATTTACTTTGTTGGACTTTGAGTTATTTTTGATTGATTTTCGTTGCTTTATAGATAGAGTGAGATGACCCATTTGGGGATTTAAGCCGCTGTTGGAACTGAATTGCAAGTAACGGAGTAATTTCGTTATTGATGTCGCTCAGATGCGATTTATTGATTATTGATTGGTTTTGACTTCGTCATTTAGACGCTTTATACTTACCGATTTTGTCTTGGTTCGGGTATAGCCTGACTTTATATTTACCGATTTTGTCCTATTTATATACAGCCTTCTTTTTTTTTGCTATAGAAAAGGCTGAGGGGCCGTTGGTGCCCCTGGGTGGCGCTTTGCCGTCTTTTGTGGAATGTTCGTTCTGCTGAAGGCAGATTTGCGGGCAGAGTTGTATTGTGGGGGGTGGCTGTCTGACCCCTGATTCAGTCTGTACATCGATGCAGCACAGGGGAGGGCGAAACTACTGCGTATGACCTCGTCCGCAGGTCTCGTGTGATACGCCAGGCCAGGAGCAGAGCCGCCTTTCGGAACACCCTAATTAAATTTTCCGTTGAAGGCTGTGATACATTTAGTTGTCATCGACACGTTTGTATCTTTTAGTTTAGTGTGTACTAAAACATACTCCCTTTGATTGGTGGAACATCTGGGTTACAACTGCTATTTTTTTTTTGTTGATATTGATTATCTTTAGTTTTCCACCTTTCAAGTACTGCTGTGTATTTGCTTTCCTTGGGTCTTTCTTGTGGGTGCGAGGTTGTGCCGCGAGTTTGTTTGCATGAGGTTAGTACACGAGGTTCGCCAAGTCACATTTGGTTGCAACGCAATGCTAACTTAAGTCCGATATCCATCAAGTTCGCTTTTGTGACCTCTATACCATACAAACAGCTCGGGGTTGCATCCTTTCCTCTCTCGGAGTCTCCGTGGGTCGACAGCTGCGCAACGGTGCTTGAAATGATTTTAGGTTTCTATTATTTTTATTTTATTGCTTTTAGTGATTGACTGCTATATTTTAATGGCTACGTCGGTAGCGTCAAATTTTTTTTTTTGGTCTAGGAGTTGATTGATAACTCGTGTGATTATTTTGTACATATAACTGATATATGATTCCGTATTTAGAGTTAGCTTACCTATCTGAATATTTCTGTTAACTTCATTGGATTATACATAACTGGGTACCTTGTGTTCTCTTGTGCTGGCGCGAGTATTAATTTTTTTTTGTTTGGTTATTACTTAGTTGAATTATCGTCGTAAAACTTCTTAGTGGAAGTTTTTCTCCTGCCGAAGAAGAGGGGAGTTGTAACGGTTTAATTTTAGTACTAGGGGTTGAAGCCTATTTTTGCTAAGGTGTGAGAAATAATCATTAAGGTAGTACAATGTGCTCTATGAAAAACCATTAGTATGTGGTGAATTGAAACAAACCAAAATTTTATTTAAAGTTTATTATTATGTCGCCTTCACCTTTTTGTCAAGAACCTTTCAACATATTTGTTTTGCTGTTTATTAAATGTACATAGATATTTATAAAACATTTTACTAGTAAAAATAAGGCTATACATATATATATATTACTCGTATCATTGTACTGTTACATAACTCTCTCTCTCGGTGTTTAGAGGTTGCTTTCCTTTCTTATGACATTTGTTGATTACCTGGTTCCTCCTTTATTTTTCTGGCAATGCCGTTACCTCGAGTGGCTGATCCAGCTTGTGTTGTACCTAAAATAAAGATAACTATTTGAATTCTATGACTGCAGACTAAGATCTTAGGTAATTTTGCCTTCGATGGTACGTAAGGTTATATAGGTATGTAAGAGTTGTTAAAACGGTCTCTGGCTGCGAATGCCTGGTTAATAAAGCAGATCCTTACCTTATCTTTCATCTTGATTCCATATCTCCCTTGGCTTAGGGGTTGAAAGTCGATTTTTCTCCCTTGTTAAATGGCAGACCGTGTCCTAAGTTAGTAGCCTAAAAACAGTCAGCTACAGACGGTGTAAATAGAGTAAGTTATAGGACTTACCGCTATGGTTGTGTCAAATACATTTTCGTGGGAAATACAGTGGATTTTCCGTATTATATTTTCCTTTGTTTGGTTCTAGAATGGTGTGACAATCTGATCGTTAGGTACATTTCACTTTGTAGGTTATAAATAAACCCTGTTCCTTTAATTTATATGAATAGAAGTGGGCGTCAATATCGATTTTAATCCCTTCGATCGACCTAACTTATTGATATTGTATTGACTGCTATCGGGTGATTGTTACCAGCCAATTGCATTGTATTGAAATCTGTTTATCGTTATGTAATGTAGGAGCCACTTGGGTGTTTATTTAAAGCTGGTAATTGGTGTAAAGTCATTTAGTTTCTAGGTTGACATCTATCGACCTTTGTGAGATCGATTATATCGCTTATTCCTTAGATGTGGGAAATATTTATCTGATGTACCGTTGGTTGTATACGGGTGACCGTGTTTGGTAATAATTTATATTGCCCATGTATTAGTTAATTAAAAACAAATTTCTTTAGTTTCACCGTCGCGCAGGAGGGGGTACAAGGGTAACCCAGGATTCTATTGTCTCCGCTCTTTGGTTATTTTATTATTTGTACGGGTTCGCTTCGGCTAGGTTAGTTCATTAGGTTTTTGTGTAGGTACGAGGTTTTGAATTCTAGCGCCCTTTTTATTGACAGGAAGCTTTCTATTTTGTTGGTAGGATTGCAGCTCTTCCGGGAGGTCGTGCGCGATTGTTACGGCCTTGCTTACTTACTTACTGACTTGTCTCCGTCGTGAAAGCGTGTGTCCAGCCAATTTTTTTTTTTCACGTGAGTGGATTTTGGACACCGTTTTCTTATTAAAGCTTTTAAATTGCTTTAGTTTAGTGTTGGATTGAAAGCTTTTTTACGGCATAGCCGGATTTTAAAGCGACGGAGTGCAAGTCAGGAAACGTAAAAACGTGTAAGACCCCATCGTCATCGGGGTCCTTTTACCTGGGCGCGTGTACCTAGCCCCTTACCTAGGCACCTCTTTACGCCTTTCAACTAGAGGCGCTACAGCTTCTACCTAGGATTCTAACCTAGGGCCGACCAGCAGTACTACCCAAGCGGTACATAGGGTGCTACCTAGGGTGCACCTGAAGCCGACTAACCGGCAAATCAACTACCGTAATTGGCTGATCGGTAACGTAACCGGCCAGTATATTGCTGTAAGGTTTTTATTCCTATTTTATTTGTGTAACCAATATTTTTTTTTTTGTTAAAGTGTAACCGGTGTGATCATAACCGCAGGGCTGGTATAGTATTTACCTGAATTAATTTTCTTGGGTATCAAACCCAATCATTCATTTTTCCTTTTTTTTTGCTTCAATAAATGTAAGTGGAAACTAATTTTTCCTTTTAATAAACGGCATTAGTGTGTTTTTAAAATTTTTAGTTTTATTTGAGACGTCCAACAACACCCCTTCGTAATTTGCTTTTCTTCTTTTTAATTTTTTTTTTTTATTATTCATTATTAAGTTCAGTGGAGAGTGAGCACCCACCGAGATCGCGGAGGCTTCCGTTTTGGCCTGGCTACAAAACGGTGGCGCCCCTTATTACCCCCCCTACTCTTCGGCATTTGAGCTAGGGCATTTGCTCGCTCTCTCAAGGCCTCTCACCCTCGGCTGAGCTTTGTTGCTGTTAATTCCTTTTTTTTTTTTTAATTAAAAATTAAATTATTTTTTTTTTATCTTTGGGCAAATAAAAGCGTAGCAGTATAAATTTAAATAAATTTTCTATTTAAAGTTAATACTTAGTTACTAAGTTATTAAATTAACCGCATGCCAGGATTGAACAATTAAACCTAATTTGAGAGAAAATCGAGTTTCAAAGAAACTTTAAATTTACCTTAAGAGATTTTCAAATATATGACTTAAGCCATAAATGCGTTTATGCAAGCCTTAAGAACGGTTTAAATTTAAATTTTACGTTTATATGGATTTTAAATTTTCTTAAGACAATATTAAAGGTGGTGTACAATATTAGGGGGAGGATCTTTATTTCTTAATCCAACTAATATTTAACTTTAGTTATGTTGGTTCCGTATTCATTGCAATTCTTTGCCAGTATAATTGAATCGGTTTTCCAAAGGAATAATCAAGTGGCATGTTAATATGTTTTTGAAGTATAAAGATGGTCGACAAAGACAAGCCAACTGAACCGACTGCTGAAGAAAAAAGCTGTTTATACTGTAAAAGCGGCGTTAATACAGGCGTAAAGTGTCAAAGGTGCAAGGGATGGTTCCATAATTCTTGTGTACTAAGAATCACCGGCTTAAAAGTCCTTAGTGGAAGCAGAGGAATTGTACAATGTTCATGCACTCAATATGAGGTTAAGCAAACACAAACACCAAATAACAAAACTGAAGTTTCCACAAATACAGAAGCAGAAATAGGCAATGTAAGTTCCGATTTATCTATTCAAGAGCTGATTAATTGTAAGAATGCTGTAATATCCGAACTTCGTGAAAATAAAAATTTACAAAACAAAACAATAGCATTACTATAGAAGAGAAAATTGGTTGGCTGCAGCAAAAAAATGCTAATCCCACAGATTGGAATTTGTTTATAGATAAAAACAATTCCAAGGTAAACAAACTAAATGCAAATAATAAGAAACCTGAGAATCGAGATACACTGATGCTCAATAAAAATACTGTTCCCCAGTGCGAAAACCAGTATGATGCTGAGATATCAAAAATTGGGCAAAACAAGTTGAATGAGATAAAGATCCTAACACCAAATCAACCTAATAGCCATAAAAGTTCAACTCATGAGTTTGAGATCCGACAGAGGGAAGTAATGGATGACATTATTAATCTAGCCACAGCACCAAGAACCAATATCAACAATAGCGATGGATTCAGGACGGTTCAATATAGAAAGAAACGTACTTTAACAAAATTCGGCTCAAATGATTCAGAGTGCCAGATTGCTGCAGTAGAAAGCCGACGAGATATATTTATTTCACGGCTACATCCCAATACATCAAAGGACCAAATTATTTCACATCTCAAAGAGAAAAATATAACACCTTTAGATATTGAAAAGCTTAACATTAAATCTGATCAAATTGCTGCTTTCAAAATAACTGTACCTTTCACTGGATCTAAGGCCATTCAAGAACCAGAAGTGTGGCCAAAATATACAATTATAAGACCATATAACAAGCCAAGAAATTTTCGCAGGCCAGCCTTGGACAACCGGGAGGAAGCCCTAAAATAAACAAACCTAACTCTGATTGTCTTTCCAAGATATCAGTGACGCATATCAACATACAATCTGTTAGAAATAAAACACTTGAAATTGAAACTTATCTTCAGAGTTGCTCATGTAGTCACGATGTACTCTGCCTGAGTGAACATTGGTTGGTAACCCATGAGTTGAGCTCTTTAAAAATTGCTAATTACAGAATAGGTTCACATTACTGCAGATCTTCATACGGTCATGGTGGTACGCTAATTTTATGTAAACCCAACATTAATTTTATTGAACGTACTGATATTTCTTCACTCAGTATCGAAAAAGTTTGCGAAATTTCTGCTTTGGAAATTTCTAAAAATAATATAATCATTATTACCATTTACAGACCTCCCACCCCTGATATGAATAGTTTTTTCCAAGTAATAACTCAAGTTTTTGAGAAGTTATGTAAAAGATCTTGTGATGTCATAATTAATGGCGATTTCAATATTGCCTTTCATTCTAATAATGCAAACAACTTAAATTTTACCAATTTATTAAAGTCCTATAATTATATCCCATGTATACATGATAGCACAATAGGTCAGAACTGTATCGATAACATACTTATTAACTTTCACAACAAAAATATTTTTTCCACAGCTGTCTTGGATCTCAAAATGTCAGATCACAAGGCAGTATCTATTGATGTAAATATAACAAAGGAAAAACAAACATTTGAATATAAAATTGTTACTCCAATTACCGACAATGGTCTAAGCCTCTTCTTCAATATGGTAGACACGACTGACTTCTCATTCGTAAGTAATCATATTTTTACTGTAAATATCATATCCGACATGTTTCTTGAAAAAATTATTAATGCAATGAATCTATCATTCACGACAAAAACAATAAGGGTAGATAAAAATAAAACAACTCACGTATCATGGTTTAATAACGAATTGAAAATACTCCGAGAGCAGCTTAACTTTGTATATGATTTTTATCACTAATATCCAAATGATAGAAATAAAGAACTTTACATCAATTTAAGAACTTTTTATAGAAACAAAATAGCTCAGTGTAAAAAAGATGCCAATGATAGATTTATAAATTCCAAGTCTAACAAAATCAAGGCCATGTGGGATGTTGTAAATAGTTTCCGACCTTCCAAAAAGAAACTGATTAGTTCAGATGTTTTGGATGCTAATGAAATTAATAATTTTTTTATACAACAGCCTTTAATTACTATAAATAACATTTTAAAATCAAGCATTTCGCCTACACATTTTCTTAGCAATTGTCCGTATCAATTTAATTTTTTAGACATCACCCCTAATACAGTAAGGGAAGCTATAGACAGTCTAAAGAATTCTGATAGCAGAGATATATATAATATCAACGTTAAATTAATAAAATCCATAAAGAATCTGATTGTGTCTCCTTTGACCAAACTATTTAATAAATGTGTGGAGCTTGGGCAATTTCCTGATTCCTTCAAGACAACAAAAGTGGTCCCCATTCATAAAACAGGTTCCATTGTTGACTGTGCTAACTACAGACCCATAAGCATTATTCCAGTTATCTCTAAGATTTTTGAAATAATTTTATCAAGGCAAATTTATAATTATATGGAGTCCTATAGTATTTTTGACTCTTCACAACATGGGTTTCGAACAGGAAAAAGCACAGAGTCGGCTGTCATTGCTTTGATGGACACAGTCGTGTCTGAATTTGAGAATGGGGGCTTAGCTGGGGTCACCTTTTGCGACCTTAGCAAGGCATTTGATTGCGTCTCACATGACATACTTATATCTAAGCTTGGACACTACGGTTTCAGTCCCTCAGGTTTGTCACTTATTCGTACTTACTTGAATGGCAGAATTCAGAGTGTTTATTATAATAATCGCCTATCAGAACCCGATGTTGTTGGTGTGGGTGTGCCGCAGGGCTCGGTGTTGGGGCCTGTCCTTTTCATAATCTATATTAATGATCTTCCGGCCAGCGATCCCTCCACCGACTTTGTGTTGTATGCTGACGACACAACCTTGGCCAATACAAATATTGATTTAACCAACCTTGAACTTGTCATGCATGAGGCGCAATCGAGCGCCTTGCTGTGGTTTGAGGCTAACCAACTATGTCTTAATGAGACAAAAACTGAAAACATCATATTTACCCAACGACAGTTGGATGAGGATCGACCTGCTGTGAAATTCTTGGGAATATATATGGATCCAAAATTGTTATGGGATGAACACATTCAGTTTGTATCAAACAAGTTATCAAAAAATTTGTTTCTCTTGAGAAGTTTACAGCCGGTTGCCAATTATGTAACATGTATGACCGCTTATTTCAGTCTCTTTCATTCCCACTTATCATACGGGATTCTAGCTTGGGGACACTCTCCGCATTCTAGCAAACTTTTCAGCCTTCAGAGAAAGGCCATCCGAATAATAAAGGGTTTACCTTTCCGTGCAGATGTCAAAAACCATTTCACTATTCTAAAAATCATGACACTACCATCAATATATATTTTCCGATGCCTGCTATGGATTCATGAAAGGCAGAGTCTGTTTGATCAACATTGTAACATACATAACTATAATACAAGACATGCCTCTCTAATAGCACCTGATTTCATACGCCTAACAAGAAGTCGATACTCAGTTAACTTTTATGCCCCTCGATTATTTAACAAGGTACCTTTGCACCTAAAATGCTTATCATTTTTACAATTTAAAAACAAAATAAAGTACATATTAATAAATGAAAGTTTTTATTCAATCGATGAATTTTTTAGGGCAGATCTAAGCCATTATTAGTGTGTTGATATGTAATGTGTACTGATGTTCTTATGGTTTGTTTGTTCGTATTTTTTTTTTTTTAATCTGTAATTTTTTTTACTACTATATTGCTACGCTTTTATTTGCCCAAAGATTAAAAAAAAAAGAATTTAATTTTTAATTAAAAAAAAAAAAAAAAAAGGAATTAACAGCAACAAAGTTCAGCCGAGGGTGAGAGGCCTTGAGAGAGCGAGCAAATGCCCTAGCTCAAATGCCGAAGAGTAGGGGGGGGTAATAAGGGGCGCCACCGTTTTGTAGCCAGGCCAAAACGGAAGCCTCCGCGATCTCGGTGGGTGCTCACTCTCCACTGAACTTAATAATGAATAATAAAAAAAATTAAAAAGAAGAAAAGCAAATTACGAAGGGGTGTTGTGGGACGTCTCAAATAAAACTAAAAATTTTTAAAAACACACTTAGTACATTTATTAAAAAAAAAAAAATTAATAATTGGGCTCGACCCTCAAAAAAAATGAATTCACTTGAATTAAATTGGGAAATTACAGAACCATACACTTGTATATCCGCCCTATGGTTATGATCACAACTATTACCTTCTACTAATAACGATAGATAAAGTAAATGATACGGTTGACACCTCAAAATTAAAACCTGTATTACTTTATCGGGATGGTATCACCGATACTGCCGTGGCTGCTTGGTACTATGCCTGGTGGGCAACTCTAGGTACACCCTAGTATAAAAGGCTGGTAGCGCCTCTAGGTCAAACTGATGGCCTTGATGTACCCCAGCATAGCAACTGCCAGGTGGACCCCAGATAAAAGAAGCTCACGTAATAGGAGCTGGGTGGAAGCACCCCGGTATAAGGACCCTAGGAAGTAAAACAGGCGCATCAGCACAACGGCAATATTTGCGAAAAATTTACATTTAATAAATGGCTGAAGGCCCAAATGATTAGATAAATGGACCAACACTGTGCAACCACCCTAATAATACCGAAAACCCAAAATTTAGAAAAATTATTACTGCGCATGCGTCTAAAATTGTCTGCGCACCTCACTGGGTGTCCAATAACCCCTCTGCAGACATGAATTAACAAAAATATCGACGTGAGGGCACTGCGCATGCTCAGGATGGCGAATAAAATTAAAAGAACTTCATCTAAGCCAAGCAGGAAACTCACTAAATTAAAACCACTGGTTTGTAGAAAAGTAGTTAGTGCGCATGTGCCACGCGCATGATCAAAATTGAAATCCCAACTTTCAGATTAATAAAAAAAAAATAATTGCAAAGTAATTTCCTACTTGAACTTAGAGATATATATGCTGAATCGCAATATAGTAACTGCGCATGCGCCGCCCACACGCCGATATGGGGTGCTAATGACTCCAAATAAAATCCCCTTTTAAACCCTGAATAAGCGACCCATAAAAATATTATTCCCACATAATTACAAAAATCCCAGAAAATAATGTTATTTAATTATCAAACCTATTCGACAATAATTTTACAATTTTACAACCCTGAATAAATTCCCCAGAAAAATATTAACACGACGTAATCCCGAAAAACCCGACAACTACAGTTATTTACTTCAATTCAGCAATACCAAAAAAAAAAAACAGCTGCACAATGTCGGCCATTTAAATCAATTAAAGCAAATAATACATAATTATCAATCAAATAAAAATTAATTAAACCATATCCACCAATTGCAGTAAACACATGTAAAACTTAGCAATTAACCAGAAAAATTACATAATTACATTCGGCTAATTAGGCACATTATAAATTATTGAAATTAGATTAAATTAATAGCGACACAAAGAAATAAAAACTAGGCATTAACTTACAACATGCAGGCTTAAGGCCACGCGGTTCGGTTCGGATGAGTTCCTTTTTTTTTGACAATAAAATAACAATGACAATAGAATAAAAAAAGATAGGCTTGAAAAACGTGCATTTTGTAAGTACAATGGGCACTAAGGTATCGAAAAATTCTAGCGACATAAATAGATATCGATAACAGAAAGCATAAAAAAAAATACATGGGTTTTGACCAAAAATTTAAGGTTTTAAATATTAACGTAAGATGATAATATATTTTATTTACAAATAAGAGCAAAATTAAAGTGACTGCAATTGATTTCAAACATAAAATGATTAAACTTACCCGATGACGATGGGGTCTTACACGTTTTTACGTTTCCTGACTTGCACTCCGTCGCTTTAAAATCCGGCTATGCCGTAAAAAAGCTTTCAATCCAACACTAAACTAAAGCAATTTAAAAGCTTTAATAAGAAAACGGTGTCCAAAATCCACTCACGTGAAAAAAAAAAAAATTGGCTGGACACACGCTTTCACGACGGAGACAAGTCAGTAAGTAAGTAAGCAAGGCCGTAACAATCGCGCACGACCTCCCGGAAGAGCTGCAATCCTACCAACAAAATAGAAAGCTTCCTGTCAATAAAAAGGGCGCTAGAATTCAAAACCTCGTACCTACACAAAAACCTAATGAACTAACCTAGCCGAAGCGAACCCGTACAAATAATAAAATAACCAAAGAGCGGAGACAATAGAATCCTGGGTTACCCTTGTACCCCCTCCTGCGCGACGGTGAAACTAAAGAAATTTGTTTTTAATTAACTAATACATGGGCAATATAAATTATTACCAAACACGGTCACCCGTATACAACCAACGGTACATCAGATAAATATTTCCCACATCTAAGGAATAAGCGATATAATCGATCTCGCAAAGGTCGATAGATGTCAACCTAGAAACTAAATGACTTTACACCAATTACCAGCTTTAAATAAACACCCAAGTGGCTCCTACATTACATAACGATAAACAGATTTCACTACAATGCAATTGGCTGGTAACAATCACCCGATAGCAGTCAATACAATATCAATAAGTTAGGTCGATCGAAGGGATTAAAATCGATATTGACGCCCACTTCTATTCATATAAATTAAAGGAACAGGGTTTATTTATAACCTACAAAGTGAAATGTACCTAACGATCAGATTGTCACACCATTCTAGAACCAAACAAAGGAAAATATAATACGGAAAATCCACTGTATTTCCCACGAAAATGTATTTGACACAACCATAGCGGTAAGTCCTATAACTTACTCTATTTACACCGTCTGTAGCTGACTGTTTTTAGGCTACTAACTTAGGACACGGTCTGCCATTTAACAAGGGAGAAAAATCGACTTTCAACCCCTAAGCCAAGGGAGATATGGAATCAAGATGAAAGATAAGGTAAGGATCTGCTTTATTAACCAGGCATTCGCAGCCAGAGACCGTTTTAACAACTCTTACATACCTATATAACCTTACGTACCATCGAAGGCAAAATTACCTAAGATCTTAGTCTGCAGTCATAGAATTCAAATAGTTATCTTTATTTTAGGTACAACACAAGCTGGATCAGCCACTCGAGGTAACGGCATTGCCAGAAAAATAAAGGAGGAACCAGGTAATCAACAAATGTCATAAGAAAGGAAAGCAACCTCTAAACACCGAGAGAGAGAGTTATGTAACAGTACAATGATACGAGTAATATATATATATGTATAGCCTTATTTTTACTAGTAAAATGTTTTATAAATATCTATGTACATTTAATAAACAGCAAAACAAATATGTTGAAAGGTTCTTGACAAAAAGGTGAAGGCGACATAATAATAAACTTTAAATAAAATTTTGGTTTGTTTCAATTCACCACATACTAATGGTTTTTCATAGAGCACATTGTACTACCTTAATGATTATTTCTCACACCTTAGCAAAAATAGGCTTCAACCCCTAGTACTAAAATTAAACCGTTACAACTCCCCTCTTCTTCGGCAGGAGAAAAACTTCCACTAAGAAGTTTTACGACGATAATTCAACTAAGTAATAACCAAACAAAAAAAAATTAATACTCGCGCCAGCACAAGAGAACACAAGGTACCCAGTTATGTATAATCCAATGAAGTTAACAGAAATATTCAGATAGGTAAGCTAACTCTAAATACGGAATCATATATCAGTTATATGTACAAAATAATCACACGAGTTATCAATCAACTCCTAGACCAAAAAAAAAAATTTGACGCTACCGACGTAGCCATTAAAATATAGCAGTCAATCACTAAAAGCAATAAAATAAAAATAATAGAAACCTAAAATCATTTCAAGCACCGTTGCGCAGCTGTCGACCCACGGAGACTCCGAGAGAGGAAAGGATGCAACCCCGAGCTGTTTGTATGGTATAGAGGTCACAAAAGCGAACTTGATGGATATCGGACTTAAGTTAGCATTGCGTTGCAACCAAATGTGACTTGGCGAACCTCGTGTACTAACCTCATGCAAACAAACTCGCGGCACAACCTCGCACCCACAAGAAAGACCCAAGGAAAGCAAATACACAGCAGTACTTGAAAGGTGGAAAACTAAAGATAATCAATATCAACAAAAAAAAATAGCAGTTGTAACCCAGATGTTCCACCAATCAAAGGGAGTATGTTTTAGTACACACTAAACTAAAAGATACAAACGTGTCGATGACAACTAAATGTATCACAGCCTTCAACGGAAAATTTAATTAGGGTGTTCCGAAAGGCGGCTCTGCTCCTGGCCTGGCGTATCACACGAGACCTGCGGACGAGGTCATACGCAGTAGTTTCGCCCTCCCCTGTGCTGCATCGATGTACAGACTGAATCAGGGGTCAGACAGCCACCCCCCACAATACAACTCTGCCCGCAAATCTGCCTTCAGCAGAACGAACATTCCACAAAAGACGGCAAAGCGCCACCCAGGGGCACCAACGGCCCCTCAGCCTTTTCTATAGCAAAAAAAAAGAAGGCTGTATATAAATAGGACAAAATCGGTAAATATAAAGTCAGGCTATACCCGAACCAAGACAAAATCGGTAAGTATAAAGCGTCTAAATGACGAAGTCAAAACCAATCAATAATCAATAAATCGCATCTGAGCGACATCAATAACGAAATTACTCCGTTACTTGCAATTCAGTTCCAACAGCGGCTTAAATCCCCAAATGGGTCATCTCACTCTATCTATAAAGCAACGAAAATCAATCAAAAATAACTCAAAGTCCAACAAAGTAAATCAAGCAAATGTATCAACAACGCAAATCAAGCAAAAACAGAGAGAGAAATTACGTTCTCGTTGCAAATATCCCGTACTCAACACGGTTTACAAAAAAATTACAACGAAAACCTACCACTAAAACTAAAAGGAAGAACGAAGCAAAAAAAAAAAGTCATCATGAATAAATAACGTCTTCAAGACGAGCGACAGCAAAGATCAACCGGCGTTAGCCAATCCATCCAAGCTAACCAAATAACTAAAGAGACAAATCAAGGTAAAAGTAAAATACTAAGTCCAAATCAGGGTAATCACTAAAGAAAATCCGGCAAAGCCAAATTTCCAAGGAATCAAGTCAAAATCGGTAGGTACTGAAATCGAAAGTAAAGATAGAATGAAAGGAAGAGAAATAACGAAAAGTAAAACCTAAAAGACGAAAAGAAAGTCAACTCCTAGAGAAGATAAAGTCGTACCCACTCCTGTCTTGTTTCACGCCAGGACAACAGCGTACACGACCACAGACTGAATTGAGTGACTTTCAGTAATAAAGTAAATAAAAACATTAGGGTTCAAGCAAGAATAAAGGTTCTACTAAATGAACGTCATAAAACTAATACTATAAAATGTTAAATGCTGAAGTGGCAACCTAAAGACATAATCGATAAGCAAGAAACTATTGTACCAAAAAAAAAAAATCTACGGAAAAGCTAATGATACACCGAAGATACTGAAGGCGAAGATTCATATAACAGGTTTGCCACAACATTTACAAGTGAAGCGAGAAGCCAACTGAAGGTTAACTCCTCAGATACCCATTGTAGTAAACCGCTGAGGGCCTGATTTACTACCAACGACACAAACCGGCTGAAGGCGATTGGTCTGTCTCCGTACTCTTGATATGATTTCTACTATCACGGGTACGCCGTGCGGAGTATTTCTAACCAACTACATTCGGCCTGTCAAGTTTCACGCCGAGACAAAAACCGAACTTCATCAGAACTCCACATCCGCTGGAGGTGATATAAAAATATTTGGAACAAAAAAAAAGAAAGAAGCGAACCTTTATTCGTTACTCACACACAAAAGAAATTAATAAAGTTTAAAGTAATGAAGTAAAAGAAAAGATAAGTAAAGATAAATAACTCAATTTATTCATTGTCCGAACTCTCACTTGCAATCGACGGATTGTACAACTTGAGGTCCTGTACATGCCAAACACCTTTATTTTGACCGGTCTGATCTTGAAGCTCATATGTGCAAGTACCAGTCTTTCTTTTAATAATAAAAGGTCCTAAATATGTTGGTGCTAATTTGGCACTGTAGTATTTCGTGGCATCCGAGAGACTTTTATTTTTACGCCAAACTCTCTGTCCAGGTGTATATTCGACTGGTCGCCTACGTAAATTGTAACGTCGTTGGCTGATAAGGCGAGAAGCCTTGATCTTTTCCTGGACTTCCACATAGAGTTTTGAAAATGCGGCTTGTCTCTTTTTGACATAATCTTGAGGATCCAAATCGATCTTGTGAATATCTTCGACGAAGTCTTGTCCATAAAGTTTATGCTCTCTTCCAAAATTCAGATAGTAAGGACTAAATCCAGTTGTTTCGTGTCGTGAAGTTCTCATAGCACAACCAATAGCGGCTAAATTTTCGTCCCATGTACGGTGATTATTGTTCTGAATGTATGAACGAATCATAGTTTTTGCCACTCGGTTTGCACGTTCAGTAGGATCAGCCTGAGGATGGTAAGAAGCTGTATAGAAAATTTTGCTTTTATAACGCTGACAAAGTCCTTGGAACTCTTTAGATTTCATTTGAGCTCCTTGATCGCACATTAAAAATTGCGGAGATCCAAACATCAAGAAAATGCCTTCTTCGACTTGCTTAGTAAGCGATTTGGCTGTCGCAGAACGCGATGGGAACATGACGGTGAACTTGGTGAAATAATCATTAACCACAAGAACATACTGATTTCCTGATCTTGAGCGAGGAAACGGGCCGATAAAATCCAAGCTGATACATTGCCAAGGTTGATTAATATTTGGTCGATCTCCCATTAGACCTGCCGGTGCTCTTTGTTCCACTTTGTTCTGGGCACAAATCCTACATGCTTTCACATATCTGGTTACATCACTCCTCATTTTAGGCCAATAGTAACGTTGACATACTTTCCAATAGGTTTTAAATATGCCTACATGACCTGCAGCTGGTATATCATGGCAACGGAAAAGTACTTCGCGCCTCTTATCTTTAGGAACGACGAGTTTCCAGCAGCTGGATGGAATTGCTAATTCAGAAGGACTGGATTTCACATATTTGTACAGCATTTTATTCTCTACACGCCAAGTGGGAAATTTGTGAGGATGCTCTTCGAGTCTGGAGAACATGTTTTTATACCATTTGTCGGTGGTGGATGAGAATGCGTCTTCTTTGACTTCGGCATCTATAGTGTCAACAGAAACAGGAACTGATCTCGAGAGAAAATCGGGAACTACGTGGTCTTTTCCAGGTCGATGAATTAATGTAAAGTCGTACGGTTGAAGACGAAGTGCCCATCGTGCTAGTCTCCCTTGTGGGTCTTTTAATCGATGTAGCCACAGCAACGAGTGATGATCGGTTATCACGGTGAAGTGAACTCCTTCCAGGTAATGACGCAATTTCTCAACGCTCCAAATCACTGCCAAACATTCTTTCTCAGTCACAGTCAATTTCATTTCCTGCCTAGATAGTGAGCGCGATAGGAAACATATTACTTTCTCACCTTCATCAAAGGTTTGAGACAAAACGGCTCCAAGGCCAAAGCCACTCGCATCAGTTTGAAGAACGAATGGACGACTGAAATCGGGGCAAGTAAGAATGGGTGCTGTAATCAGGGCTTCTTTGATGGTTCTAAAAGCAGCGTCGCAATCGAATGTCCATGACCACTTAACGTTTTTCTTGGTCAGGTTGGTTAGCGGAGATATTTTGGAGGAGAAATTCGGTACAAATCGTCGGTACCAAGACGCTGTTCCTATAAATCGACGAATCTCTGTCACATTTTTCGGCGGTGGTATATTTACAATAGCCTCTACTTTCGATGGATCTGGCCGAAGTCCTTGACGGTCCACTACATAGCCTAGATATTTTAATTCAGGTCGGCAAAATTGACACTTTTCCAATGAAACCACTAATCCTGCTTCGAGAAGGCGGTCGAACACTAAGTCCAGAAGTCGCAAATGTTCATCAAAGTCCTGAGAGATTAGGATAATGTCGTCTAGGTAAACCATTACTGAAGGCTGAAGGTCAGCTCCAAGCACGGTATCGACAATTCGCTGCCACGTGGCCGGAGAATTGGTCAATCCGAACGGCATTCGGCGGAACTGAAATAATCCTCTTCCAGGAACAGTAAAAGCGGTGTATTCACGCGAAGACTCTGACAAAGGGACAGTCCAAAAAGCAGACTTAATATCGATAGAGCTGAGGTATTTAGCATCTCTTAAGCGGTCCAGGATTGAAGAGATATATGGAATGGGGTACGCATCCTTGTTGGTTACCTCGTTCAGCAGCCTATAATCGACGCAGAAGCGATAGGAATCATCCTTTTTGCGAACTAGACCAAGCACTTTTGGAAGGTTCTATCACACCGTCTTTTAACATTGTCTTTAACTCCTCATCGATGATCTTTTGTTTAAAAGGAGACACGGGGTAGTATCGTTGTTTGACGGGTTTTGTACCTGGTTTAACTTCAATAGTATGTTCTGCTACGTTACAACATCCCAATCCAGAACTCATAGTTGAAAGCTTTATTTTTATTAAATTGTCAAGTTGCATTCGCTGATCTCTTGTGAGCGTGCTTTCGTCTTGAATGCTATTAATGAACATCGGATCGGTGCTATCTGCAAAATGCCAAATATCTTGTCTCAGATCGGGGACTATTTCCATATTTTTCCAAAAATCTATTCCTAAGATAAGGGTATGAGTAAGTTCTGGTAAGACGAGCACATCAATGATTCTGGTTTTGCCCATTAAACAGAATGGAACCTGCATACAACCGATGCTGGAACAGCTCTGTCCATTGGCGACTGTGCATTTTGTTTCTTTCGCCAAAAGTTTTAATCCTAACCGTTGTAATAGTTCATATCCAGGAAGACCGACGATGGTTCTTGTAGCGCCGGAATCTAATAATCCTCGAATTGGAGTGCCTAAGATAGTAACTTCTAAATATGGACGTTGATCACCATGAGCGTGACTAATAATGTAGTCTAAGAGAAATTTTGCAGGAAAGCCAGTATCGTTGTTGGTCGAAGTGGTATCGATTTTGGGAGACATCTCACGACCTATTGATTCCCCCGGGAAGCGTTTCCCGAATTCGTGCATTTGGGGCAATTTCTGGTAGTAACGTCAGGTGTTCCGCAACGATAGCAGTGCATTTTCCGAGGACTAGTGCAATCTCGGTTATAATGCCCGGCCTTTTGACAATTAAAGCAGACCACTTCTCTGGGACGTCGATCGTTCGTAGGCATTTCTCTAGGACGTCTGTCATTTATAGGTATTTCTCTAGGGCGTCTATCGTTCATAGGCATTTCCCTGGGACGTCTATCGTTTGTAGTTGGGTTAAAGTGACGAATTTCCTGTACGTATTCGTCCGAATGATTGCTAGAAAGGGCTTCTTGCATATCTGACACGAAGGCGAAATCAGGCTCGACAAATCCTTGCCTTCTTCTAGAAGGTGGCACGTAGTGCTCTGCACGGTATTTCTTGGCTTCCAAAGATAAGCAGCACTCCTCCAATTCTTCCAATGTATTGACTAGTGGAAGTTGAGTTGTGTAAAAGGGAGCTAAGTTTCGGGAAATAATGTCCAGCTTCACATCATCGGACATTCCACCGTAACGTCTACATAAAGCATGCATACTTGATAAGTAATCCACAATGCTTTCGGACGGATCCTGCGTTCTATCTAAGATCTCCCTAAAGAGTCGAGCTCTGTAATCTGGCGGTTCAAAATGTCGTCGAAGTAGGTCTGATAGTTCTCTCCAGTCAGTAAATCTGGATCGGTTCGATCTAAACCAATTAAGAGCCTTTCCCTCAAACAGGTCTATGGCGGACTCAAATACTTCTCGTTCAGTCACGTGACGGGCTACTCTAAGTTCTGAAACTCGCTCTAAAAAGCCGTGAACTGACATACTCTTGGTGTCTCCAGTGAATTTAATTCCCCATTTATCCATTTTAGGACCCTTGAAGTATGAAGGTTGTCTATTTGGGGTAGAAACAGGTAGCGAGGCACCTTGAACGCCGGACGAATCATCGGAATCCGAATCTTCAGTTTGAGCAGCAGCTAACATAGCACTAAGGTTGGGATCTTGCTTTGACACGGTTTCTAAATGGTCCAGAGTGGCCAAAATATCGACCATAAGCTTCGCTCTCGTATCCACATTCTCAGCAGTCAAGCTACTAGGTGGTGCGCGATCTACGCGATTGAGTAGGTGTACTAGACGAGATTGATAGCGCTCAAATCTGGCCCTAGCATTTTCTCCAGTCACTGATTTCAGTGCAGATTTAATTCTCTGCAGCGCATCATGCACGAGAACTTTCTCGTCGTCGAAGTCGAGAGAATAGGGTGGATGACTCAAAGATTTGTTCCTCTTCTCCAGTTGGAGTAACGGACGCAGTGTCGCTCTCAGCGAATCGACGGTTTTGGAATCGTCAGCGGGAATTCCACGGACAGTCAGTTCATGTATTAGCATGTCCTTCTTCAGGTAGTTGATCCTCATATTGTAATCCATTTTTTTTTCCTCTTCAAGTCAGACAATGACAGAATAAAGTAATAATAACACTATTGACTGTAAAGCCACACAAACTCACTCACTTACAGTAACACTATGCAAATAAAATCACTAGATTTCACTTCACTTACGTAAGCAATAACAAATTCAAATTCAAAATATCAAGTGAGTAGCAGTGGTAGTATTTTAAATAGACAATTTTAATGAAAGTCAAGTAATTAACGTAGTAAGCCAATCAATTAGGTAATACTAAAAGGTCACCAATATCGCAAAACAAAGTAGGTCAAAAATAAAAAAAAAGAAATCAGTACCAAATCAATACGCTCTGCGAGCACGAAAATAAAAAAAGTATAACCACCGAAGGCCACGATTGATTCAAAGCAATTGCAGGTAAAATCAGGGCAAGGTATAATACTATAAATTTAAGGTCAACCAATATAAATATGTAACAAGGTATGCAAAATCAATTCAAAATTCAATAAAGTTATTACAGTCCTTAAGGGTAGGCGCAATACAATGAAATTAATAATCAAAATATATACTTAAGTAAATTGCTCTACTTGAGAACGCCCAACAACACTTTTTTAAAAAAGATTTACCAAAACATGGCCCCAAACGTTGGGCGCCAAAATTTGCTACGCTTTTATTTGCCCAAAGATTAAAAAAAAAAGAATTTAATTTTTAATTAAAAAAAAAAAAAAAAAAGGAATTAACAGCAACAAAGTTCAGCCGAGGGTGAGAGGCCTTGAGAGAGCGAGCAAATGCCCTAGCTCAAATGCCGAAGAGTAGGGGGGGGTAATAAGGGGCGCCACCGTTTTGTAGCCAGGCCAAAACGGAAGCCTCCGCGATCTCGGTGGGTGCTCACTCTCCACTGAACTTAATAATGAATAATAAAAAAAATTAAAAAGAAGAAAAGCAAATTACGAAGGGGTGTTGTGGGACGTCTCAAATAAAACTAAAAATTTTTAAAAACACACTTAGTACATTTATTAAAAAAAAAAAAATTAATAATTGGGCTCGACCCTCAAAAAAAATGAATTCACTTGAATTAAATTGGGAAATTACAGAACCATACACTTGTATATCCGCCCTATGGTTATGATCACAACTATTACCTTCTACTAATAACGATAGATAAAGTAAATGATACGGTTGACACCTCAAAATTAAAACCTGTATTACTTTATCGGGATGGTATCACCGATACTGCCGTGGCTGCTTGGTACTATGCCTGGTGGGCAACTCTAGGTACACCCTAGTATAAAAGGCTGGTAGCGCCTCTAGGTCAAACTGATGGCCTTGATGTACCCCAGCATAGCAACTGCCAGGTGGACCCCAGATAAAAGAAGCTCACGTAATAGGAGCTGGGTGGAAGCACCCCGGTATAAGGACCCTAGGAAGTAAAACAGGCGCATCAGCACAACGGCAATATTTGCGAAAAATTTACATTTAATAAATGGCTGAAGGCCCAAATGATTAGATAAATGGACCAACACTGTGCAACCACCCTAATAATACCGAAAACCCAAAATTTAGAAAAATTATTACTGCGCATGCGTCTAAAATTGTCTGCGCACCTCACTGGGTGTCCAATAACCCCTCTGCAGACATGAATTAACAAAAATATCGACGTGAGGGCACTGCGCATGCTCAGGATGGCGAATAAAATTAAAAGAACTTCATCTAAGCCAAGCAGGAAACTCACTAAATTAAAACCACTGGTTTGTAGAAAAGTAGTTAGTGCGCATGCGCCACGCGCATGATCAAAATTGAAATCCCAACTTTCAGATTAATAAAAAAAAAATAATTGCAAAGTAATTTCCTACTTGAACTTAGAGATATATATGCTGAATCGCAATATAGTAACTGCGCATGCGCCGCCCACACGCCGATATGGGGTGCTAATGACTCCAAATAAAATCCCCTTTTAAACCCTGAATAAGCGACCCATAAAAATATTATTCCCACATAATTACAAAAATCCCAGAAAATAATGTTATTTAATTATCAAACCTATTCGACAATAATTTTACAATTTTACAACCCTGAATAAATTCCCCAGAAAAATATTAACACGACGTAATCCCGAAAAACCCGACAACTACAGTTATTTACTTCAATTCAGCAATACCAAAAAAAAAAAAACAGCTGCACAATGTCGGCCATTTAAATCAATTAAAGCAAATAATACATAATTATCAATCAAATAAAAATTAATTAAACCATATCCACCAATTGCAGTAAACACATGTAAAACTTAGCAATTAACCAGAAAAATTACATAATTACATTCGGCTAATTAGGCACATTATAAATTATTGAAATTAGATTAAATTAATAGCGACACAAAGAAATAAAAACTAGGCATTAACTTACAACATGCAGGCTTAAGGCCACGCGGTTCGGTTCGGATGAGTTCCTTTTTTTTTGACAATAAAATAACAATGACAATAGAATAAAAAAAGATAGGCTTGAAAAACGTGCATTTTGTAAGTACAATGGGCACTAAGGTATCGAAAAATTCTAGCGACATAAATAGATATCGATAACAGAAAGCATAAAAAAAAATACATGGGTTTTGACCAAAAATTTAAGGTTTTAAATATTAACGTAAGATGATAATATATTTTATTTACAAATAAGAGCAAAATTAAAGTGACTGCAATTGATTTCAAACATAAAATGATTAAACTTACCCGATGACGATGGGGTCTTACACGTTTTTACGTTTCCTGACTTGCACTCCGTCGCTTTAAAATCCGGCTATGCCGTAAAAAAGCTTTTAATCCAACACTAAACTAAAGCAATTTAAAAGCTTTAATAAGAAAACGGTGTCCAAAATCCACTCACGTGAAAAAAAAAAAAATTGGCTGGACACACGCTTTCACGACGGAGACAAGTCAGTAAGTAAGTAAGCAAGGCCGTAACAATCGCGCACGACCTCCCGGAAGAGCTGCAATCCTACCAACAAAATAGAAAGCTTCCTGTCAATAAAAAGGGCGCTAGAATTCAAAACCTCGTACCTACACAAAAACCTAATGAACTAACCTAGCCGAAGCGAACCCGTACAAATAATAAAATAACCAAAGAGCGGAGACAATAGAATCCTGGGTTACCCTTGTACCCCCTCCTGCGCGACGGTGAAACTAAAGAAATTTGTTTTTAATTAACTAATACATGGGCAATATAAATTATTACCAAACACGGTCACCCGTATACAACCAACGGTACATCAGATAAATATTTCCCACATCTAAGGAATAAGCGATATAATCGATCTCGCAAAGGTCGATAGATGTCAACCTAGAAACTAAATGACTTTACACCAATTACCAGCTTTAAATAAACACCCAAGTGGCTCCTACATTACATAACGATAAACAGATTTCACTACAATGCAATTGGCTGGTAACAATCACCCGATAGCAGTCAATACAATATCAATAAGTTAGGTCGATCGAAGGGATTAAAATCGATATTGACGCCCACTTCTATTCATATAAATTAAAGGAACAGGGTTTATTTATAACCTACAAAGTGAAATGTACCTAACGATCAGATTGTCACACCATTCTAGAACCAAACAAAGGAAAATATAATACGGAAAATCCACTGTATTTCCCACGAAAATGTATTTGACACAACCATAGCGGTAAGTCCTATAACTTACTCTATTTACACCGTCTGTAGCTGACTGTTTTTAGGCTACTAACTTAGGACACGGTCTGCCATTTAACAAGGGAGAAAAATCGACTTTCAACCCCTAAGCCAAGGGAGATATGGAATCAAGATGAAAGATAAGGTAAGGATCTGCTTTATTAACCAGGCATTCGCAGCCAGAGACCGTTTTAACAACTCTTACATACCTATATAACCTTACGTACCATCGAAGGCAAAATTACCTAAGATCTTAGTCTGCAGTCATAGAATTCAAATAGTTATCTTTATTTTAGGTACAACACAAGCTGGATCAGCCACTCGAGGTAACGGCATTGCCAGAAAAATAAAGGAGGAACCAGGTAATCAACAAATGTCATAAGAAAGGAAAGCAACCTCTAAACACCGAGAGAGAGAGTTATGTAACAGTACAATGATACGAGTAATATATATATATGTATAGCCTTATTTTTACTAGTAAAATGTTTTATAAATATCTATGTACATTTAATAAACAGCAAAACAAATATGTTGAAAGGTTCTTGACAAAAAGGTGAAGGCGACATAATAATAAACTTTAAATAAAATTTTGGTTTGTTTCAATTCACCACATACTAATGGTTTTTCATAGAGCACATTGTACTACCTTAATGATTATTTCTCACACCTTAGCAAAAATAGGCTTCAACCCCTAGTACTAAAATTAAACCGTTACAATATTAGTCTGTAGGTTGTATCATTTTGTATTGTAAACTTATTTGACGTGTGTAAAATTTGTATTTATTAATGACACAAATAAATATCTATCTATCTATCTATCTATCTATCTATCTATCTATCTATCTATATGCAGGTGAAGCACAGGGCATATTGCTGTAGATTTTAACAGGTTCGAATTCTGCTTCATAATCATCACAGTCTAGTGGCACGTTATATCGATATGGATAGTCGCTAAAGTTTTTAAATTGTCCATCGAGGCAGGTAATACACTTGTTAAATGCAAATTATTGTAAGTTGTATTTGGCACAGTCACAATTACCAGTGTCCCAGTCGAATTCAATATCGACAGCATTGTGTAAGCCCGTCACACAAATATTTTTTATTTGTTCAAGATGGGACCACGGGGGCGATTTATAAATGTTACCAGTAACGGGATCAATATTATTGGTACAAGTAAATCGCCAGGACCCGTCTTCGAGTTTTTCATCCGGTCCAGACATTACAATCGTAGAGGGAATATTGGTTGTATATTGTTCTTTCAACAGATTGTCTGTTAGTTGTCCATTACATACAAGGATTAAATTTCCACCGGGCCCACCAAATTCCGAAAATCTAGAAAGACATGACCAAACTTCTGAGGATTTTACCGCGAAAGACGTAGCATAATTACAATGAACAGCACCCTTGGGTAGGCACCAACCACCTCTTCGTAACGGTATTTAATCTATATAAAATATTTCGTTTTTAGCAATATTCTGAAAATGATAGTCATTACTACCGCAAATTAAATTACAATCAGTAGAGGGATCAGTTATATTACCCAAATAGAGACCGTTTGTACAGTGAGCTTGAGAATCTTCTTCATTCTTGCCTTCGAAATAAGTATGCACATTTCCAATCTTTTTTAACTTATAGAAATTGTAGTTTTCTGATTTTCAAAGCTTGTCGTATTCGGCGTGAATATACCACCAAATACTAGGAATATTTTCCAAAGTAAAGAAAATACAAGAACTACTAGGGTAGCTCGATTTATAAGCGTTTGAACTGACATGCTCTTAGTTATTTTGTTTTGGTTGGGACTCTGTTCCTTTTTCTACTGGTTACTTTGGAATGCTGCTTCCATACCTAATCTAAATTTAACCAATGCTAAAACTATAATTAATCTCTTGAAATTTGGCATCGATCAAAACACTAGATTTCATTGTAATAAAGTACGGGTTCCTTGTTTTGTTCATAAGGATTGCAGTGATATTTGTTTATTCTCGGGAGGATATGCTTGCGTTAATGGTATTTGTCAGAAGGCATATTCACCCGGGGCAGAAACACCGAAATGTAATCCGAGACATGGTATTATAGCCTTATTGCGTGCCGACGAGTTATTCGGACAACTAAGTTGGGAATGTATGTCTTTGTATAAACAAATCTGGTCAGATGCCGATATACACTCATGGACCATGTATGTGAGGGCGGCGTACTGGACATCGACTTGACAAAATTTCCCTTTTCTCCCTTAGCTTGTAAATGTCCAGAAAATACTAATTTGATATTTCGAGAAACAGCAGACGCCTTTAATCAACTCATACCGCGATGCGTAAAACATGATCGTTTGTTTCCCGGTTATGAAAAACCCAGTCGATGGTTACCATCAGACATTAAAACACCACAGATAAAAGAGGAATGACTAACCACCCTTCAGTTCTTAACTCTCGCGAAATTATTCAATAACACTAGAAATTAGACAGTCGCATCTACGGTGCCCAAAATAATTTTCTGGGTGCCCACTCTTTAATTCTGGGCATGTTTTTTTTCGGGTTTTTGTGCCCCGAAAAAAACGTTGGGTAACCATCTGGGCAGTAAATCCAAATAAACCCTGACACTTCCCACAATAGTCGGCCCATTTTTTGCCCAATATCAGGCGTGTGGGCCTTTGCGGTCATATACCCCATTGCAGTAGGCGACCGTTAATTTGGGATAAAGGCAAAAAAAATACTTAACCTAAACTAACATAACTTTATTATATTATTTTCTATTTTACATTTATTACAACATTGTACTTCACGCGTATTTCTAAAACGTAAATTCATTTAAAATTGGGGTATAGAATAATACAAACCACTTGGTAAAAAAAATACTTAACCTAAACTAACATAAAACTTTATTATATTATTTTCTATTTTACATTTATTACAATTAACATTGTATTTCACGCGTATTTCTAAAACGTAAATTCATTTAAAATTGGGGTATAGAATAATACAAACCACTTGGTAAAAAAAATACTTAACCTAAACGCAACTAACATAACTTTATTATATTATTTTCTATTTTACATTTATTACAACATTGTACTGTCACATAATGTAATATTAACCTCAGTACTGTGTCTCCGCCACTGCATGGTGCGCATACTCATTATAACCTTTGTGAGAATAAAAGCAACCGAGATCGCCAGGTTATCTCTCTCTACTTTTCTCGACGTGAACTAAAACAAGCCTCGCGATCACGGCCAAGTATAATGCGAATCATTGTTTTATTCAGCAACCTCCAACCCCCTAATAATATAAGCAATCAAGACATATAACATGTACTTCACGCGTATTTCTAAAACGTAAATTCATTTAAAATTGGGGTATAGAATAATACAAACCACTTGGTAAAAAAAATACTTAACCTAAACTAACATAACTTTATTATATTATTTTCTATTTTACATTTATTACAACATTGTACTTCACGCGTATTTCTAAAACGTAAATTCATTTAAAATTGGGGTATAGAATAATACAAACCACTTGGTATTGATTATTTTATATTGGTTAACTGAATGGAATATTTTTGACTAGCAACATCAATGGCTGCTAGCAATTCCGTCCACGAATTATAATTATGCAACAGTTTTACAAGTTGTGGCAAATGTTTGGGAGCTAACGAAATCTTGGGAGACTCCTCTGAAACAAGCAGATTATTTTCGAATCTAGTGTCACTATATTCCATCCGATTGGTTTACAACGATAGTACTCCATGCACCAAAATAACCTCTTCAAGTAAAGAATATAATCGACGTCGGATTTCTCTGGCACCTGCACCTTATTGGAAAAGACATAAACGGGAAAGGTATCAATTAGGAGTTGAAGACATCGTTTAACCATTTCTATGGACAGGGGCTTGTCGGGAGGCTAAAAATTGGAACAGTCTTTCTTCATTGTGATTTCTTCAAGAAGAACGGGAATAGAATTTATCCTATATGCGCCATAAATGTTATGCCAATTTGTAGGACTGGAAGGAAATAAACCATATAAGCACATGGAAAATATTAAGACGAGGGCTGGACGTTCTTGCATTGGAATGTGATAAAATGATTTTTCATATACGACTTGACGGTTTAATGTGCAATTGCTTAACTTTTCCCAATTTGCTACATTATACCCAAACATGAACACGTCGTTGTCGTCGGCAATAATTATTTTAGGCAATTCTGGATCCGCAAAGGAATTATATATTATTGCCTTTACTTCTCCTTCACCTCTGGAATGAAAGTCAACAAAGGCTGTGGGAAATTCTTGAGTTATTGCTAGTTTCATTAGGTCTCGACATACTTTAAATGACTCGTACGCCACAGGCCACAAACTTCGCGTCTTTTCAATTGCTCGTCTTTTTTCTGTAACGGAGAAAGGTTGTCGCAAAAAAATGCTACTTCTCGAGTAGATGGTGGAAGGTGAATTGTCTTGAGTGTTTGTACCGCTGAGGCCAATGTTTTAGATTTAATTCTTAAAATAAAACTTGCGCAATCTACACATACGTTCACTGGCTTTTCACAAGTGGTAATTTGGTGGATGCCAACACGAGTAAAATTCTTGATACCCATATTTTAGTAAGATGGCCGGCACTACTGTCAACGAACTGTTCGATATCGACGACTTAAGTACACTACCACTGACCGTAGAATATTCCCTACCCGCAGTCCCAGGCAAAACACCTTTCCTACATTTGTTTTTATTAAAAATGGGTAATTTTCTCTTAAGTAATACATATGAGGGGCAGTTACATACTGATTTTATAACGTGGAACATATTTGAAAATCAACAACCCGTTATGAAATTAGTAAAACCGGTGGCAACCCAGGTGGACGTTGAACAAATAGTAAAGCTCCTGCGACAATGTGCAATAGAAGAGAACCCATCGGCGACAAAAGCTATGGTGACTCAAGTTGAAATCGAAACGCACGAAAACCGAGTGAAAGTATTACACACTCGTCTGTTGGAAGAGCAAGAAATTACAAACGATGCTCTGGATAAATATGAAAAGTATCATATATTGATTGAACAAATGAAAAAAAATGGACCTAAAATGGGAGAGTTAAGCATGGAACTAAGTAAGGCGAAGAGTGAACTTGAAAATGCATATTTGTTAATTGAGAATAAGAATGCAACCGAAGTAGCTATTCAATCTCAACTGGAGTCGGTTCTTAAGGACGTACAAATACAACAATCAAAGATTGTAGGGTTAGAAAGTGAATTAGCAATAGAACACTCCAAACATAAGGATCTTTCCTTACTACAGGTAATACGAGCTAAACTCTTTTCAAAGTCAACTGACATTGCACAAGACGTGGACAGGCTTGCCGAACTCACGCATAGGTATAATAATTTAACGAGCGAGATGACACGGCTACGGAAAGATAGGATGCTGTCGGTACAGGGTACACTAACATTTTTACGCTGAGTTCGCCTGTTGGTCTCTTTATGCTATGATAATACTGTTTTGCGGATCCGCAACTACCAGAACCAGCCTTTAATAAAAAAAAAAACGTCAATAATAGGAGAAGGTACAGAGTAGTCATATGTCGGAAATGGTGAATAGACCTGAGCTCACGGAACCCGTGCCTGGCCTTAAAAAAAGTAGAGCACATTTTGCAGTTGGCAACCTTTTTCGACAGTAAACAATTTTGAGTGACGTTTGGTTTGGCGGCAAATATTCCTCATTTTTGTTTATAGAAGTATTTAAAGTTTTTTTTAAATAGTTGTCGAGCGTGAATTAACGCAAAAGTGTAATAATGAAGTGCACAATACCAGAAATTTCGTGGCATAATAGAGAACCTATACTTAGTGTCGATATTTTTCCAGAAAATCGAAATTTCTACAGGTTAGCCTCCGGAGGCGGTGATTGTCATGTTTTAGTAAGTGAATATTGTGACTATTATTGCCCTTATTTAAAATTTAAAAAGCCACAAAAGTTGATAAACGAAGCTTTCGTTTAATGCATTTTAAGTGTGGGCAATATGGAGTAAATAAGACAGTCTGGTGCTTTAAGGTTAATTTCTCTAGTTAATTTTATTCCTGTCTTTGACCTTTATTTTACACCCTCTTTGGTGTCGACTACCTCTTAAATAAGCTTTTCCTGTAGCTTTTATGTGTCTTTGTAATTTTTAGATATGGCAAATGACAATATCAGAAATTGGAGCAGTAAATCAAGAAGTTATCTCTGACCTAACAAGACATCAGAGAGCAGTAAATTGTGTCCGATGGTCCAATACAGGGCAGCATCTGGCTTCAGGAGATGACGACGCAAATATTATAATTTGGCAGCTGAAAACTGATAATATCCCTTTGCTTGAAGGTACTTTACATGCAAAAAAGCTTATTATGTTTTGATACGATGTGATCATAATAATAATTATGATTGATTATTGCAATTAGGTGATACAGGAGACAGGGAAATATGGACTGTTTTCAAAGTTATGCGTGGCCATAAAGAAGATGTGTATGATCTTTGCTGGTCAATGGATGGAATGAAAATATTGTCTGGCAGTGTAGACAACACCTCAATTTTATGGGATGTACCTAAGGGAAAAATGGATCATATTATGACAGACCATAAAGGATTTGTTCAGGTTAGTACAAACTATATAGCTTTCTGATTGAGTTTCTGATTTTATTCAGGGGGCCCCCATGCACCTAGTAAACTGGAAAAGGTTAGGAATTTCTATTTTTACCAGAGCATGTTTGTTTTTGTCCTGAAAACTTTAGACATAGGTAGGTTCCAATGTTTATCCTTGTCTGTTTTAGTTTCTTGCACAAAATAATGAACCCAAATATGTCTCTTTGTATTTGTATAATTTTATTTACATTAATCATCACCTCTATGGGAATGCCATGAAGTTGAATACCAGTGGACAATATGAGCTAAGGGTGTCTGTATATATCTCATGATTTTTTCAAAATGGCCTGTATTTCTAAGCGGTCAGTGTGTATAAATTAGGGCTGCAGACACCATCAATAACTTTAGGAAGGCTGTGATCAGTGAGTGAAACTTTCACGTGTCTTGTTGATAAAGAATTCTTTTATATCTCAAATTACAAATTATCTCAATTTTTAGCAAGAACAGTTTTTACCATTTTGATAAGTTAATGCATAATGGAAATACCAAAGATGCACATAAGCAATGATTCCCAAAATCACTCTTTATACCTATTATAAACTAAGACAGCCAAAAAAAGACACTATCTTTGATAATTGAGGACTGTTTTTTTAAAACTCGATAACTGCATTTTTACCGAAATTCAGTTATACATCGATTTCGGATGGAAATTCAATGCCCGACCCACTGGTAGCATCAGATACATGAAAACGCGATAAGTTAAAGAGCTGCAGAGTAATCAATTCTTTACGGTTTCTCAAAACTCGATAACGTGTAGTTATCTACAGGCTACTTGAAAACTCGATAAGTAATGAGCCTAAACATTTTTGATGATTTCCTATATTTTATACTTTCTGTAGTTTTCCGTTATTATTTGGGATAGAATACAGATCAGTGCTCGTCGCCACGTGTTTGTTTTTATTGTTTTTTTTTTTACTTAAAATATGGATGACATTGATGAAGAATATAGTAAAAATGTGCGCCCCACGAAAAAGGGAAGAAAATATCGTATTTCCGAAGACAATCGTGATCAAGTTGGACCAAAAATTACGCGTTATAGAAAAGAGCGGTTAGGGGAAGCCGACATTGCTTGTAATCATTTCCAGAACAAGGCAAAATGCGTTGTTTGTAAGGCGGGAGAATTGACAAGGAATGGAAAACTTGGTAAGTACATATCTCAAAATTCGCTGCTGAACAGAGATTTTTAAAAACAGTGTCTACAAATAATTATCTATCATTATCCTCTGTTTAGGTTTCAGAGAAATGATATAAGTATGGAAATGATGCGAAAAAAATAGAGCAAGATAAAATATTGCCAAAGTTTATGCAAGTTGTTGTGCCTGAGCGAAAATCTAAAGATGTTACTAATGCGCGGCGGAATAGAAAGGTTTCAGTCAAATACTCCATTAGAAACACGATTGATGAGGCCTTTACTTGATGAAAATCCATGTTCAAAACACTTAAGGAAAACAATAATTTTCGATTTTCACTATATTTTAATAAATAAACACATAACAGCTGTTTCGGTACACTGTACCTTCTTCAGATGTGAGTACTTTAATACTAAAATTACCAATATTAGGGTAATGAGAATAAAGCTTAAACTACCTGCTAAATTATTATGGGAAAATACGTGTATACAAATTCAATAATGGTGATCTATTTAAATCTAATTGATCGTTCAGTAATATGTTGGAATTTTTAAGTTTATTTATTTCTAATGTCTCTAGGGTATTTAATTTTCGACCTTTGTTTTCTACATGTAAAATTGTATATTTATCATCAAAATTATGTGATTCTTCTAATAAATGATTGGCGTAATTAGAATCCCTTTTATTTTTCAAAAAATTGTAAAAATGTATATACATAGCTTGTTAAATATTCCTTTATCCAAAGAGAATTATGATAAAGAACTAAATATCATTAAACAAATGGCTGTAAACAATGGTTTTCAACCCTGCTTAATTGATAAAATAATAAAAAAAAAGGAATATAAAATGGCAATGAAAGCTGTTTACCCGGATAAAGTAAATGACACAAATAATTTCCAAACCCTTACTTATATCGGTAAACCGACGGAGACAATATCAAGACATCTAAGGAAGCGTGGTTCAAAATTAGCGTTTAAAACTAGGAATACTTTAGGTAAATTAATAAAAAACAATAAAAGTAAAGTTAAAAAACAGGATAAATCTGGCGTATATAAATTAAAATGTGGTTCTTGTGATAAGGTGTATATAGGACAAACAGGAAGACCGTTTAAAAAACGTATACAGGAACATAAAAGATGTTTTTTGAAAAATAAAAGGGATTCTAATTACGCCAATCATTTATTAGAAGAATCACATAATTTTGATGATAAATATACAATTTTACATGTAGAAAACAAAGGGCGAAAATTAAATACCCTAGAGACATTAGAAATAAATAAACTTAAAAATTCCAACATATTACTGAACGATCAATTAGATTTAAATAGATCACCATTATTGAATTTGTATACACGTATTTTCCCATAATAATTTAGCAGGTAGTTTAAGCTTTATTCTCATTACCCTAATATTGGTAATTTTAGTATTAAAGTACTCACATCTGAAGAAGGTACAGTGTACCGAAACAGCTGTTATGTGTTTATTTATTAAAATATAGTGAAAATCGAAAATTATTGTTTTCCTTAAGTGTTTTACTCCATTAGAACTCCGGGAGGCGATATTCCTGTTTGTGCTGCTACATTTCAGAAAATAACTGGTAAGTGAAAAGATACTCTTTATTTATTTTTTGCTATTGTGAAACTTGACTTATGTTTTAGGTGCAAGTAAAGATAGGCTGTCTGGTATTTCAAAAAAATTTCTTGCGGGAGAATTATTGGTTGAGAAGCGGGGAGGTCGTGTACAAAAGCAAACTGATAAAGATATTACTGAAGCAATAAAGATACACATAGGCAGCTACAAATGCAGAGAGAGCCACTACTCGCGTGCAAAATGCAGGAGAAGCTACCTACCTCCTGAGTTAAATATACAGAAGATGTATAATGCATTTTGTACCAGAACCAATTTTAAATGTTCTTTGGCCAAGTACAAGAAAATTTTCTATCAAAATTTTAACCTTGGCTTCAGAAATCCACACTCAGACACATGTTTTATATGTAAGGAGTTTCTGGTAAAAATAAGAAAAACCAAGGTTTTAGAGAAACGAAGTGAACTCCGCACCAGCTATAGGCTTCATAAGATGAGAGCAAAAGCATTTTTTAAATACTTAAATACTTTCAAAGAAAATACTATTAAAGTTTGTTTCGATTGCCAACAAAATCAGCCGTTGCCAAAAATGTCTGTTGGTGAAGTTTTTTATTCAAGGCAAGTTTGGCTCTATAACTTGGGCATTGTGCATCATCAAGATAAAAAGCAAGCAAAAGAAAATTCCAGCTTCTACGTTTGGTTAGAAACGCAGGCAGGTCGGGAATGCAATGAGATAGCTTCTGGTCTGTTACATTTTATTAGCAAGCTTGAAAACACATTGTCTGATGAAGGCAAGGATCAGATGATCTTGGAGCTATTTTCAGACTCCTGTAGTTCCCAGAACAAGAACAGCATCATGATGGCAGTTCTTATCAGCTTTTTGGAAAAGTCTAAAGTGTTTAAGGAAATACGACATTTTTTTCCCATAAGAGGTCACAGTTTCATGCCCGCAGATAGGGTTTTTGGAAGAGTGGAGAAACAATATCGAAGACGAGAAGAAATTTTAGTACCGAGGGAATATTACGAGATATTGAAAAACCATGGAACTGTGAATGTTTGGGGACAAGATTGGAAGACATTTGATTATAAGTCGGTATCACAAAATATTTTAAAGAAAAAACTACCTTTTAAAATAACTGAAGCTCGGGTCCTTACGTACCAGAAAGTAAAAGAGTCAGTGGTTTGCAAATTTCGTAATACATATACAGGAAGTGATATAGAAGTCGCTATTTTCAAAAAAGGTGTGAAAGACGCAAAACAGATATCAGCAGCAAAACAGCTTCCAGTAATCAATCACGTTAGTGACCTTAAGAAAATTGACGTTAGAAAGCTCATGAATAGTATTAATTTATGATGAAGTTTTACGAGGAACAACTGCCGTTGATTTAAACGACAATGCTGATGAGACAAGTCTGTTTGATGACTCTGAAATCGACTTCTGAAGTACCTATACTTATTTACTGCTCAAGAAGTATAATTTTCTTTCGGCATGCAGTATTTTTTTTTTATTTTTATTACTTAGTACCTACTGTTATGAAAAAATTCGATAAGCACTGTTACTTATCGAGTTTTCCAAAAACTGCGTATTTGTTTATTTTTTGTAAATTCATAATAAAGTATATATCATAAATTTTTTTTTACGTATATACTCCCATTTAGTATCATTTTCTTATTTAGTTTTTTTCATTGAACATTAAGCATCATAGTAGATTTCAAATTAAAAAAATGCTCTCCTGAAAATTCTTTATTTTGTAGTTATCGAGTTTTAAAAAAACGGTCCTCAATTACTTCAATACCTCTTAATACTGTCGAAAATGGGACACCCTGTACATATAAACAATACCAATATAATAATATGTAGAGATTAACAGGTAAAACCAAATGACCAAGGAACACACTAATAAAAAATTTATTATATTTAAATAGAGAAGTTAAAAAAATCAATAACAATAGTAATAAAAATAAAAACACTACAAACAAACCAACATACCTCACAACCCTACATTCATTTTCTGACTGAATTCAATGCATAATTAATTATGGTAGGTTATTTTAGGTGGCAGACTTAACCCATTTTGATTTTTCAAACGAATCTTCTTTGAAAGGGTCCCTCACATTAGCCTGCTAGTTTAAAAATGTTAATTAAAATTTTCAAATTTGAGTAGTAGTAGTAGTAAACAATCTTTATTGGTATCAACCAAAAGGCCATTGACCGAAGTCTCTCAGCCCTAGCAAATTTACAATAATTACAGTAACATTTAAACATTTTTGCTTAAAAAGTGATATTATATCAAACCTAATATTCAAAACAAAAAAAAAAAAAAAATATATATCCTATATGGCTACGTTTAAAATACATGATTAAAAATTAAATAATATACTTAATACAAAAAAAATAAAAAAAATTTAATAGAAAATGTTAAAATTCTTCCAATACATCCATTAGATTTTTTTCTGGGTGTTTTCGTCGTCTGTGCTGAATGTTTCGTTTTGTAATTATTGGTCTCAATGTCTGAAGGTTTCCCGGTTTCTTTGCAAAGCTGTGTGTTATACTTTTAAGACGGTCTTGGATTGGAGTAATCAAGGTTGCTTGGTACAGGTACTCGTTGGATGGGTTGTGCAAACAATTTTCTGGATGTCTTATTTTTGTGATTGTTCTAAGACATTGACGTTCTCCCTTCTCGATGTTTTTAATTGCTGGTGGTCTGCAGTTAAGCATCAAGATATGGGCATATTCTAGGATTGGTCGGCATATCATTTTGTAGATATTTGTGGCAGTTTTAATAGATATGCCCTGGTTTTTGTAGGTCAGGGAACGGAAATGTTTTGCTCTTATAATACTTTTCTTTTTTGCGGTAGTGGTGTGCAAATTGAAGTTTAGCTTGCTATCTAGTATTACTCCAAGATATTTTACATTTGTCTTCGGATGAAGTACTTCACCCATCAAGTTAATTGTAGGAGAGTTGGGATGTATCCTGTGGTAGAAAATTATTAGGGATGACTTGCTTGGGTTTGGCCTTACCCTCCATTTACCCATCCATTGGGTAGTACTATCAGCTATCTGTTGTAACCTATTCATTGTTTCACGAAGACTTTTTGCATGAGCTATGATGGTTGTGTCGTCGGCAAACTGTAAAATATATTGGTCTTCATTAAAGTATGCTGGATCGTTATACATAAAATTGTAGATATCATGACAATACAGATTATACAGCAGGGGCGACAATGGCGAACCTTGTGGTACTCCTTGTTGGGGTTGAAATTCTTCAGAGTAGGCATTATCAATTCTTATTTTCAGTTTTCTGTTTTCTAAAAACTCTTTTATAATTTGAAGAGTATCATCTGAGCATCCCATCTTATGTAATTTGTACAACAATCCATTATGCCAAACTGAATCGAAAGCCTTCTGGATGTCCAAAAAAATTGCCGCTGTTTTTTCGCCTATGATGTTGTTGGTTTGTGTATTAGCTGTTAAGACTGTCAGTGCATGCTTTGTGGATATTCCGTTTTTAAACCCAAACTGGTAGTTTTGTATTTTGTGTCCTAATTGTTCATTAAGCCTTTTTTGGATAATTTTTTCAAAAACCTTTCCTATCACTGGCAATAGTGTTATAGGTCTGTAATTGCTGGTCTGCCTATGATCTAGATTAGGTTTTGGTATGTTTATGATAATACCTTGTTTCCATTCTTTCGGGAAGTATCCTTGCCGCAGACAAAAGTTCATTATTTTTCTAATGAAATTGTGGATTTCAGGGTGCAGTTTTTGTATAATTAGCCTTGGTACGCCATCGACTCCTGGTGCGGTGTTTTTTCCATGTTGTAGAGCGGCTTGAAATTCGTTTTCATCTATGGGGTTTGGTTCTTGTTCTCTTATCTCTGTAAAATATTTCAGATACCACCGATCTATCTGAGTTTCGTTTGTGTGGCAAAACCTGGGATTTTTAGATTTTTTATAAACATTTTCATAATACTCTTTAAACACTTCAGCTATTTCTTCTTTCTTGGTGAAGACCTGGTTATTTGTTTCTATGTGTTCTATTCTGTTTACTGTTTTGTATTTTGAAATCTTTTTGATTTTTTCCCAGTAGTTTCTTCCACCCGATTCATTAATTTCTTGGCAGGTCTCGAGCCACTTAGTTGATTTATATTCAAGGACCATTCTTTGTATTTCATTGCTTAATTTATTAAATCTTCGCTTCAGGTCTGGTTCCTCTCGTTGTCTTATTTCTCTGTATAATCGTCGCTTTAGTTTGATCATTCTAAGAATGTATGGTGGCAGCTGATACCTATAAAAAGTTTTTTTAATTTTTGGGGTATTTTTCTCAACTGAATCTTTCATTTTTTCGGCAAATTCAGAAAACATGCCTTTTGTGACCATGGGATTCTCACTGATAAAATCCATTACTTCCATGTTCACTTGAGCCATATTGCATTTTTCATAGCAAAATATATATTGGTCAGGATTTTTTTGTGGTGGAACCTCCATATTAATGGAAATTTTCCATTCTCCATATTAATTCAAATTTGAATTTCTTTATTCGTGTTTTAAAAAAATAGTTTTTACATATTACATATCTCAATTAAATTATGCGCTATCATAAGGCGCGTTTCTATCCAATAACACCATTTCAATTTCATATTTATTCATATTATTATTGCATACAGCAATTAACATAGGCCAAAATTTTAAATGTTCAAAGTTTCTAAAAATTAAAAATTCAAAAATTTAAAAATCTAAACTTATCCTAAACATACTACACAATACTATACATTAGAATCAAAATTTAAAAATCCATTCAGGCTGGTCAAAGCATTTTCAGCGAGGAAACCACGAGTTTTTCTTTTAAAATTGTGAAGTGAAAGATTCATCTCTGGCAATTTGTTAAAACAATTTATGGCCCAGTATCCAGGCCCGCCCTCACACCCTCTTAGACGCCAAAAGTCTGGCACAATGTCGCCTCTATTTCGTGTCTCACACATTGATGAATATTTTCGTGAGTTCTGTAGGGATGCCGGTTGGATTTTATGTATAACAGATTTTGCACGATAAAGATGTTGGAAGGGTGAGTATACCCAGATCTACGAAGACATGCCTGGAATCCAACTCAAATCCCAAACCCGCCAAAATTCGAATGGCTTTCCTCTCCAAACCGAAAAAAGGGTCAGCACCAGAGGTATGACCCCAGACACAAGTGGCATACGAGGTATAGGAGTGGAATACGCCGAAATAAGCTGTTTTCAACACCCTAAGCCCTAAGGAATGACGCATACCAGAGCAATGAATTGCTTGAAGTGAAGTGTCCGTGAAGTACACCTGAAACGCACATAAGGTGTGCTTGAAGTACGCGCATATTAAAACAGTGTACGAATTACATGCAGTGCGTAGAGGAGCAAAGGTTAGTTGCCATTGTCAAAATATCATCGTCTGATGACAAAGATGTTTTAGCATTCTACATGATTCTACATGATTCTACATGCTGTATGAATTCAATATTAAATTAATGATCATCACGCAGTAAAATAATTGTAAACACTAAAATAATTATCAAGGGGTAAGCCGCCTTGGAGATGTCAATGTCAATCAATAGGGAACACTGCAAGATATAACCTGAAAAGCTATAATTCGGCGTGCGTCAAGTGAATATAGAACAGGTCCTATTTTCTGTGCGGCACTGCACAGTGAGGCGACTCACTTCTCTCGCACGGCCGCCGCGCGGTTTCTGTATGCGTCATTGCATATAAAAACATGGAACGCTGCACTTCATACCAACCTCATACGCTCCTCATGTCTCTTCACTTGAAGTGCGCATCTTTGGTGGGCGCTCCCCCTTAGGGACATATTGCCAGCCAGGTCACGGAGGAGATACGGGCTTCCCGCCAATTTCGATCCGACTAAACGAATATGGGTATTCCATAAGAGTCGCCGGTCCACATGCACTCCCAGGAATTAAGTTCTCTGAACAGCCGGGTCCGTTCCGTCCAGGTTTCTCATCGGAAATACCATCCTAATTGTTTCATCCCTATTTACCAATAGTTCATTGTTGTAAAACCACCTCAAGGCCGTTTTCTGCGCAATCATAGATCTCTCTATTGATTCCTCCATAGTACCTGCATTGACACACACTGTTGTGTCATCGGCGAATTTAGACACTGGATCAGCTGTTGGAAGATTATTAATATATATTAGAAATAATATTGGGCCCAGGAAAGAACCTTGTGGCACTCAACAGTAATCTTACCTCGCGCCGATTTCACCCCAGAGTAACATCTACCCTTCAGGTAAGAACTCATAAGCTAAGGCTGTTTGATGAAAATTGATGTGTTTCTAACTTTCTTAAAGGAGTCTTGTGATTGATACAGTCAAAGGCCTTGCTTAAATCGCAAAATAGTACTGTGCTGTATTGAAATTTATTAAATGCTTCCAATATATTTGTAATTAAGTTCAGAACACCCTGCATAGTATTTTTATCTCTTCTGGATCCAAATTGACTGGCACTGAACAGATTATTACTTTCAAAAAAATGTAAAATTTGTTTCGCCATGGCTTGGTCTCGCGCGCAACTTAAGATAGATTCAACCAAAATTTGGTTGGCTTTTCTTCATTCACATCTACACCGGGCTCAAAGTTGGATCGTCGTCGCGACGACGACTTCGGAATTCGGCTCCTGACTGATTCAATTTAAATTGAAAAATTTTCTTGGCACTTTTTCGTTTTTGCTGTCATTTTCGAAATAATGATAATTTTTTTAAATCTATGCCAATCTATGGCAAAATATAGATTTACATTAATTATTTCGAATATGGCAGCAAAATCGAAAAAGTGGCCAGAAACATTTTTTAATTTAAATTATACCAGGTTAGTTGGAGCTTGGACTATAAATCAATAAGAAAAATTATCTACAATTGGTTCAATTTGGTTAGAAACATTCACACCTAAGTAAATTAAATAATTAGTAATTTTATCCGACTTCAATGTCAATAATTTGACAGAAAAATTTCCACTCATTAATTTCGTACAGGGTTAGTATCCTGAAGGATGAATATTTCTGGAATTTTTTTAAGTAACACACTTCTCCAGTATAAAAAATTCTGAATAATTGGGTGTTTCTTGGAAACTGCATGTGATTATTTTAATCGTTGTTTCAAACAATAAGAAATAGCCGATTTTTCAGAATTTTCTGGTAAGTTGTGTACAGGAATGGAATTTGGTAGAAAATTTCCATAATAAAAAAGCTAATATGTCAATATTTTAATGTCTGTTTTTATTTAGTAAAAGTAATAATAGGTACAAATGTTATTGTTGGAGGACTTTAAAAGAAAACGCTGGACTTATGTCAAAGACAAAAGGTTTGCTCCAACGCAGCCAAATTACCGTCCTCGAGCGATCATTTCCAGCCGGTCAATTAAATTGTGAACTTTGCAATCGATTGTTGCAGTGGTAAATTAGTTGAACGACCGTTCGGGGACGGTCCTAGTACGGCTTAGCAATATGACTGAGGCTGATCAAAATCACTAAACTAATTATTGTACCAAATAATTGAATGGTTTTTTTTTGGCAACTCTAGCTAGAACTATTATTAAAGGATATTTATTATTTACAATTTCATAAAAATAACAATTAACAAGCAAAAACGTCTTCTTAACCACTACTGCGCAGCACGAAATGTTTTAACAAATCATAGTCTCGTTTGCACGTACACCAATGCGGTTCTCCACGCAGACACACACAATCACACCAAGCGTTCGCCGTCTTTGGTACCCTTTCGTAATAAGGTATGGTTGGATATCTGCCACATTTTAAAAATATTTTGAATTATACAGGGTGCGCCCAGAAAGTAGGGTGTCATAATAAAGTTAATTTTTTTTTAAATTGAACACCTTAGAATATTTTAGGATTTTACATAAAATTACAATTATTTTTTATTAAGTGCATTATAGGTCGAGACCTAATAATGGCTTGTGAGATATCGACTCTTGAAAAATGACATTTTTAAACTTTGACAGCGTCTAGCTTTCCTTAATACGAAAGCTTATTATCGACAAATCTTATCTTCAAGGCATAATATTACTCCGCGCAATCGTTGACTCACCCGGTACATTCATCAGTTAGACAAATATTTCTCAAAAAATCCCTATTATTATTTGCTCTGTCCATTACCTCAAAACAGAATACCATTCTCCGTCCTTCATCACCTTGCTGTAGCTCTTGATGTTTTTCATACTTGTAAGGAAAATATTTATGTTTTTTTGAAGTGCGCAACACTGCGGTTTGATGTTTTCCTACGGCTTGCCCAAGAATCCTCGTGCTAATAATTTTATTTTCCTCCATGTGCAGTAAAATATAAAGATCTCTATTATCCCTTTCTTCAGCTCTATTGACATTCTGAGTTAAGCATTTACAGTTATTTATTACAGTGCCTTTGGACTCAAATTTACCAATGATAAGTTTAATTAATGAAATAGGAGGGATAGGCTTATCAGGGAATTGAACTGAAAACATTTCAGACACTGTTCTTAAACTGTTTCCTGTATGATACCGCTTAATCATAGTCACTTTTTCCTTAATGGAATAGCTCATATTTGGCTATATGCAATTAAAGCGCCTTCAATGAAAATTTTGTCACTGACGCTACTTTTCGTTTTGTCAATGCGAAGTAATAATTTGCTGGTGTTTGTTGTATTACCTTAATTTCGTAATTTTGCCATCACATTTAATTGAATAAGTTAGGATTGGTTTATTAAAATGTATTCAAACTTGGCACATGGGTTTATTATATCGGCCTCTTCAAAAAATTACAATACAATTTTTCTCTAAAGTGTACCGGGGAGCCAATATTTAGCCACCTCAAAATTTACAGGGGATTTTTTATGTTCAACTAAGCCATGCATCATCCGATATGTGTTATATATTCAGTTTTAATTTTTCTTTTTAGGGTGTTTCTTGGGACCCAAAAAATCAAATCTTAGCAACCATAAGCACAGATAGAATATGTCGAATATTTGACCCTTTTGGTAAACAGATAAAAGCTAGGATACACAAAGGAAAATTATCAGGTAGGTTACTGCAGCATATCCAGACATTGCGAGGAAGTAGAAATAAAACTTTTCTTTACGTTTCATACAGTTTTGTACAGGGGATTCGTATATTTTGGGCCTTATCTAGAGCGAAAACTATAAGAAAGAAAATACACATTTATATACAAAGCTTGATTTGAAAAAGGTTTTCCGCTAATATCAGAAAAAAATATCTATAGACCAGCGGTCGGCAACCTTTTGGCAGGCAAGGGCCACATAGTGAAAAATTGAAATAAAGGCGGACCTAATTTGTTCATAATTTGGATAATAGGTATTTGTAATATTAAAAATGCGAAAACATTTTTATTTGAATTTTATTAATACGTAGGAACTATAACAAAAATGAGGAAAAATAATAGAAAAAACTTAAACGACAACTTCCAGGTAGATATTAACTGTTCTTTTACAAAATTTAGTGTGACATTTGAGGCTGTATTTGAGTAGCTATTTGTTGTATGTTAGCTTCTAGGTTTGTAGTTGCAATTCTTAGAATAGCTCTCAAATGCTCATCTGTGAGACGAGAAGCATATTTATTTTTTCTATAATTGAGAATTGAAAAGGTTTGTTCGCATAAGTAAGTACTACCAAAAACTGTAATTAATTTCAGAGCAAACCTTTTTAATTCATCAAAATTAGATGGCAAACTGCCATAAAATTTAACAAGATCTTTAATTTCAAAGAAAGAGTTTTTCAGAGTGTCATTAGATTGGAGATCAATCACGTTCATTTGTAAATGACTGGGTACATCCTCAACATCACAAGAAAACGGGTTTGTGAAAATCTTCCGTTTACCAGACACCTTCTCGAAGTCACCAAATCTGTCGCTGAATTGATTTTGTAGTTGCATTAAAACGCATTTCATTTTATCGTTTTTCCAATTAAAATTTATACCAGCTTTTCCTCCACAGCCTTTTTGCAATTCGGAAAATGGTCCAAGTTTTTTTCGTTAACATGTGTTATAAAGAGCTTATTTTTCATTTGAAATGCCTTTACGTCTGCGTGCATATCAGAAATTAATTTGTTTTTTCCTTGAAGCCTTACATTCAGCGTATTTAACTCTTGAGTTAAATCTGTCAAAAATCCAAGGTCTATTAACCACTGAGGATCTGTAAGTTCTGAAACAGATTTACCTTTTTCATTCATGAAAGTGTTGATTTCTTTTCTGAGATCAAAAAATCTCTTTAGTACTACGCCTCTGCTTAACCACCTCACTTCAGAATAATAAAGAACATCTCGATAATCTGCTTCGATATCTGAAAGAAACTGTTGAAATTGGCTATGTGTCAACCCATTTTTTCTGATGAAGTTTACAGTGGATGATGTCCATTATTTCTTTCCATGCTAGAACTTGGCAACATAAAGCTTCCTGGTGGATAATGCAATGAAAAAATAATGGGATATCGCATCCTATCTCTGCCATTTTAGTTTTTATTTTATCCACCAGACCCTTGTTTTGTCCACTCATGTTTCTTCCTCCGTCAGTTCTTACACTTACCAATTTTTTCCATGGTAGTTGCATTGATACTATCGCTTGCTCTAAGTGGCGAAATAAATCTTCCCCTGTAGTCGTTCCTTTTAAACTACATAACTGTAAAAGCTCCTCGCATACATTGAAGTTCTCATCGATTCCACGAACAAATATTAGAAGCTGGGCAGTATCTGAAACGTCAGTACTTTCATCGGTAGCTAATGAAAACCATTCAAATAATTGTGCCTTTTCCCGCACTTGCTCGCATAAATTATCGCCCAAATCTTCAATGCGCCGGGTCCACGTTCTGGCAGATAAACTTATGTTTTCAAATTTCTTTTTTTGATCTGGATACACCTCCTCAACCATAACTAAAGCACATTGTTTGATTAGTTCACTATTGGTAAACGGTCGCCCAGACTTCGCAAGTATTTCCGCTACCCTTAAACTCGCACGTACATTCGACTCGTTATTTTGAACTTGAACCTTAAAAACGTTTTGTTGGTTCTTTATTGAAGATTTGAGTGCGTTGATTTTGATTTTCCGCGCATCACCCACAAGACTTGCAAATTTGGTTTTATGCTCAGTATCGTAGTGGCGTTTGACGTTATATTCTTTTTGGATAGCAATAGTTTTTTGGCATATTAAGCATAGCGGTTTTCCATTACAATTAATAAAAAAGTACAAATCTGTCCATGAATCATTAAACAATCTGTTTTCTTCCAGTAACTTCCTTTTTTTTGAAGCCATTAGGAAAAGTTATAGCCTCCAACCCGGATTAAATGCTGCAACAACAAAAGTATTTTGTGTTAGAAACATGCTACTTAGCTTTGTTAAGTCGATTGTGTCAAAAAAAATCTTCCATACTTACCGAAATTCAAACAAAATAGTAGGTCGTACGTTGGGCGCGGCGTGGTGCGGATGAAAATACTTGTTACTTATTTTACTCAATCGACCGGTACGAACGATGCGCGGGTGGCAACTGAACTGGTAACGGTCATTGTTCTGCCCTACTGCACCTCTCCTTCGCTCACGATGACTAATTCAAAACGCTGGTCGCAGATCGGGATATGTACTCTTTCTTTGTAGGATTTTGCGTCGGTGTTTATTTGTTTATGTAGGTCGTAGGTATATAAGACTTTTATTTATAATTATCAATAAAACAGCCACGGGCCGCATAGTAAAGGGCTAAGGGCCGCGGGTTGCCGACCGCTGCTATAGACGATCAAAATATCTAAAAAATTGTCAATTTATAATTTTGGAACACTGGAACGTCGGTCTACACAACATCGCGTCTTTCGTGTTCAGAAATTAATTTAATTTAATTCAGTAATCGATGTTCAAAGATGTTTTCGACGTCATTTTAATGTCCGTCGCTGTCCTTAATGTAAAACTATTTTGGCTTGGCGAAATAAATGGAGACAACTGGAAACTATTGCAGACAAAAAGACAAGTGGGAGACGAAGAACTGCATGCAATGCACGTACCTATCGAAGAAAGGGTAAGAAATGCAGTTATTGCTAGTCCGAAAAACCCGCTGTCTGTTAAAGACGCTTATTCCGTCCTTGGTTTGAGGGATCGAAGTACGAGAAGAATGCTGAAACGCATCAGTTTTCATCCATATAAGATCGCAATAGCTCAGGACATGAATGTTCAGGATAAGTTTAGCAGGTTTGAATTTTGTCGTCCTATTCATGATAATCACCAAGATATCGAAAATAACCTTTTCATGAGTGGTGAGGCACATTTTTGTCTCAACGGCGATGTAAATAAGCAATATTGCCGTTATTGGGCTCAAGAGAATTCTCGGGAAATTCATCAGCGTCCTTTAGATTGCCTTAAAGTAACTGTATGGTGTGCCATTTCATCGTCTAGAATAATTGGGCCTTATTATGTTGAAGAGAATGGCAGACGGTAACCGTCACCACTGCGCGCTATATTCAAATGCTGCAGACATTATTTTTACCTTAAATTGAAGAAGAAATAGGACATTACTGGTTTCAGCAAGCCAAGGGGCAACAAGTCATACGGCGAGTTTAAGCATGGATATTTTAAGAGAATCTTTTCCAAACAGATCATAACGAAACCCAATTGAAGCAATTATTGTTGGTTTAAAGTTCTGTAATAATATAAAGTTGTGTAAGATAATGTTGTTAAATGTGTTTTTTATTTGCGGGCATCGTCTTCTATACGGAAAATGATTGATTTTACAAAAAATGTTAAAATTATCCCATTTTGAAACAAATAAATAAATATGGACTATTATATTTTTTTGAAAAGGTCTTAAAAAGAGGAATAAGACATAGAAATGGTGTCCTATTTAAAAAACACAAGTTTGGGTCATAACTCAAAAACAAAGCTTTTTAGAGAACAACTAACTACGCTACTGAATTCTACATAAAAAAACTTTATAATAACCCATTTTTACCTTATTGGTAAGTTATCAAATAATCGAGATACAGGAGAGGGTCAAAAATGACAAATTTTCAAAATCGCCCTGTAGGTCAGAAACTGAGAGGGCTATGAAATTTCATTTGCGACAATGAAAGTCTCATAAAGTAATAGAACCGTAAGCCGCAAATCCCATCTTTCTATCTTTTATAATAAGGGAGCTGGTAGCTGTACAGTAAAAAAGTTGAAGAGACCAAAAGCTGAGATAGGAAAAAGAGGACAGTAATGAAAGAAATGAAATGTAAGAAACGCATCGCCATTATGGAGTTTTTGTGCACACTATACAGGGTGTCCTAGATAACAATGCACTCTCCAGGGATCTCGTAAACCATCGGACATACAGATATGACTAAATTGTGAAACGTCATGTTTTCAAATTTCAAAAATTCCGAATATTTCCGAGGATATTCAGGAAAACCCGAATATTTGAGATATCGTTCTTATTGGTTTTTAATTATATTTAAGGAGATATCTCAAAATAAATTTTACATTCTCATTACCACTTTTTATACTCTACAACAAGGTTTAATTAGATTTTCAATCCGACGTTTCGTTTTTTACGCTTTATGAACTGTACTTTGTTGGGTTTAAAAACAATTTTTGACTTACATTATTTAGAATAATATTAGATTCATTTTTAAATGCATAAGTAATAAAGATGATGGCACATAATAAAAAGAAGCTAATAACAAACCATTAGAAGCGTACGAACAATTTAGAAAATAGAGAAGCTTTTCTAAAATGTCTTAACATTTTTATGATAAAATATTTTTAAAAATCGCATCCTATTCGAACATAACGTACCATTTAAATTCAGAATCACAGGGGCGCCTATGAAATTAGATAACGTTTACAATTGTTTAAGTTTTGTTTAGATCTGTTACCTGTCAGGTTAGTTCAGGTTAGTTCAGGTTAGTTGTAAAGTTGGTAATTATTATTATTTATTTTAACTCTTGTATTGTGTAGTAAAATTTAAAGTATTGGAACATTATTCTCACGACGATATCTTTTTACATTAATAAATAAAGACACACTAAGTCTCGGTCTCAGTCAAATTATAATTTTAGTTAGGTGGTGGTGGTTACATGTTTCGCCCAAACAATGAGCATCATCAGACCTAAAACCAGAGTCGTACGAAAACATCTGATTTACACATAAAGTTTAAAAGCCTAACCTACCTTAGGAATAATAAATTAAAAACCAATGGAAACACCACAAATGACACATAACAGATTAAAAAGTTTTAAAAAACGTTACTGGACCATTACAAAATGTAAAACGATACGAACAAACAAATAAACAATCTAAAAAATTAAGCTATTTTTCTTCCTGATGCCCTGCATAATGTAGGGCAGTCAGGAAGAAAAATAGCTACCAGAGTTCAGGAACATCTTCGTCTTGTTCACAAATATCAGAACACAGATATAACTAATACCAACTCAGCTTTCGCAAACCATTTATTGGAATCTGGTCATCAATTCTCAACACCTACAAATGTAAACATTCTTCACGAGTGCCAAAAGGGTAAAAGGTTGGATTTATTGGAGAAACTGGAAATAACCAAAGCAAAGAGGAGTCCAATACTTAACTGCGTAAATGAAGTGTTTAATTTTGAGCCATATTATATCTTTAATAACTTAAATAATTAACTTATGTCTCTATAACCTTTTTCTGTTTTCCTACTATTTTGGGGTGGATATTGACATTATTAATTATTATCAATCATAAAGTAACGTTCAGGTGAGTGTCTTCTTCTTACTTCAGTTTAAGGTAATAGAACACAGCGTCGTGTTGCACTACGATCTGCCACTTAAACTTTTAGGGTTCCGTGCCTGAGAGGTAAATTATTACTCCGCAAGCGTCTGGTTTGCTTCCGAACACGCCATAGTTGTCGAGTAAAAAAAAAAATTTTTTTTAGATTGTTTATTTGTTTCTTCGTATCGTTTTACATTTTGTAATGGTCCAGTAACGTTTTTTAAAACTTTTTAATCTGTTATGTGTCATTTGTGGTGTTTCCATTGGTTTTTAATTTATTGTTCCTAAGGTAGGTGTTAGGCTTTTAAACTTTATGTGTAAATCAGATGTTTTCGTACGACTCTGGTTTTAGGTCTGATGATGCCCATTGTTTGGGCGAAACATGTAACCACCACCACCTAACTAAATTTATAATTTGACTGAGACCGAGACTTAGTGTGTCTTTATTTATTAATTTATATCAGGTCTCTTTGAGAATGGCGGACTATTTCTTTGAATCTTTTTACATGATTAGTGGTTGTTAAAAATGCATTTAACAGAGTTACTTATTTATTTAAACCGTTTTCTATTAAAGTTATATAATTATTTGACACGTCACTGGGTTTGATTTATGCCTGGCAACGTAGAAAGAGCAGGTGTAAAATAGATACAGACGGATATAATATCCAATGAAGTATCCACTAATACATTATATACATAGCTTAAAAGTAATCAGTGCGTCGATTTATTTATAGATAACTTGTATAGTTACAGGTAAATAACTTAAATAGTCCTAATTAAGTAATAAATATGCCATTTAGTGAATTTTTATAAGAATATAAACTGGTACAGAAGATGTCAATGCCTGAACAAAATTTGTTGAAAGAATAACACATTCTAATTATTGGAGAATTTCTACCTAAATTAGTGTTAAATTGATTACAGGAGAACAGGTATTTGATTCTAGTCCTGCGAGACGGTACATGAAAAGGAATTTCCGCCACGAGAGAGGTTGCATCATAGTAGTTCAAGACAACTTTATAAATGAAGACTAAATCAGCAATCAGTCGTCTATGCTCCAACAATTGTATCTCATATCGACGTCGAATTTCATTAATATTGGTGATAGCATACACGCCAGATACTTTGAAATGTAAAAATCTTATAAACCGGTTTTGAAGTCTTTCGAGTCTGATTTTGTGGAGATCATAAAAAGGATTCCATATAATACTGGCAAAACTGAGTTTGCTGTAGATAAAAGCATAATATACAGATTTAATGGATTTCTCATTTTTGAAATTTTTGCATAACCGTTTGCAAAAGCCTAGTGTTCGATTACATTTATTAATGAGGTAATCAATATGCAACCCAAAGCTCATTTTAGTGTCGAACATCACTCCCAGATCCTTTATACTGTTCACCTTTTTAATGTTATAGCCCTTGAGAGAATAATTATAATCAATCACGTTAATATTTTTTGTAAATGTTATAAAAGCACATTTGTCGATATCAAGGTGTAATTTGTTGTTGGCGCAATACAATGAGAATCTGTCAAGATCTGCTTGTACATTCAAACAGTCTTCCACAGTGGATACTTTGCTAAACACCTTAAGATCATCAGCGTATACTAGAAATTGTGAGTGTTTGAAACAGTGTTTTATATCATTGATAAAAATCAAGAAAAGAAGAGGTCCAAGGTGAGAACCCTGGGGTACACCTGATGTGGCGAGGAAAGGTTCTGATTGGAATCCATTAACCGTTACAACCTGGTTTCTGTTGAACAAGTATGAGGTAAGCCATTTCAGAAGGTTCCCCTGAATACCCACTCCGGCAAGCCTCGACACTAGCAGGTTATGGTCTACCTTGTCGAATGCCTTGCTGAAGTCAGTATACACGGAGTCCACCTGTATTCTACTGTCCATAGCATTTAGAATATAATGAGAATAGATTACCAAGTTGGTTTCAATGGACCGTTTAGAGAAGAAGCCGTGTTGTTGCTCAATGATTGATGTTTTTAGAGAATTAAAAAGATGGTCATATACCAGGCTTTCCAGTATCTTACTGAAAATACACAACTTACTTATGCCTCGATAGTTTATAACGTTATTTTTATTACCGGAATTTTTAAATATTGGTACTAAGAGTCCAGTTTTCCACCGTTTTGGGAAGTAACCTGATTGAAGGCTTTTGTTAAAAATGATAGTTAAAGGGATATGCAGTGTGTTAGCACACCTTTTTACAAAACCAGCCGAAAAACCATCTGACCCCGCCCCCTTCCTTTCATCTAGCGCGCATAATTTCTTCAGCACGTCTTTTTCCGTTGCAATAATTGTTTGAACGAAAGAATTGTCGGAGATGTATTGGTTATGCAATATGGTTTGATGGTTAGGTTCGTAGACACTCTGAGACACTCTGAAAGTAATTCGCGAAAAGATTGCATATTGCGTCCCCCTGATCAGCCTTGTAATCATTATAAACAATACTCTTAGGAAAGCCCTCCGCACGCCGGGAGTTCGAGGCAAAGTGCCAAAATTTATTCGGATTAGTGATAATATCGTCTTCTACTTCTTGAATAAATTTTTTATAATCTTGCAAAATCATACTCTTGCATCTACGCCTTAAAGCCCTAAATTCAGTATAATATTGAAGGTTATTAAATTCCTTCCACTTTTTGTGTAACCGGTTTTTTTGCTTAATGCATTTTATCGTAGATAAGGAGAAGTAGCGAGGAAATTGTTTAAATTTAATAACAACTTTTGAAATGATACGAAAGTAAAAAAGAAAGCTAAATCATTCGTTCATTCGTGAAGGATTTCGTTGTACTCGTTTCGTCGCAAAATATATTCGTAAAGTTCGGGATTATTGTCGAAATCCGCCAGTCGGTAAGAAACCTTTTTCTAATTTATTATATATTTCGTTCAATAAAATACAGTCCACACCTATTTCAATTCGTCCCTTTTATTTATGTACGATAAAGTACATAAACAGTTGTTACATTAAGAGTCATAAGAATTATGCGCAAGCAGAGATGCACTATTTTCAAAAATATTCCGAATGGCGGCAACCATATCGATCGATTTTTAAGAGGTTATAGTCTGTCTTTAAATGGCGCGAGCTAATAAGTACCCATTAAATATGCAAAACGCATACCAGGGTATCAAGAACAATTTAAACACCATCCCTTAAAATGTATTGCGTTTAAAGGATCCAAATAATGAGCATTCTTTAGGTAGGTCCACCCTGATTTTATCGCAATATATTGTTGTATTTGAGGATTTACCATTGTTATTGGGAAAATCCCTTAGCCAGGAGCGTGTATTGGGGAAGTTTTTAAATTAAAAATCTTAAATATGCCTATTTTCCTAAAATTGTATTATATTATATTCGTAGGTATTTATAACATATGAAAACATTTAAAAAATCGTTTTAACTAATAAATAACAATATTTTACATAATATAATTACAAAAACAAGATCTAATATAGAATTTTACAAGCAAAGCATTTTCAAAAATCGAATAATACTTTGTCGTTATGGCTTAATCATAGTCTGATTCGAACGATGAACTTTTATTAACATCGTTTGTAATAAGCGATTCAACCATTTCTTCGGTTATTATATCTACCTGCCACATTTTGGCTTCCTCTTCTGTCACATGACGATGCACTTTTTCCACTTTTCTTCACTGATTTTACCCATAGCTTCATTAAAGAATCTTTTTAAATCCACCATTTTATAAGTCGTGTTTTTTTCTGGCGACACTGTCTTTATTTGAGCCCATATAAGTTCGATTTAATTCGCAGTGGTAAAGAGGGCGTCTGAGCACAGATATTCCTCGTAACTGTGACATTTCATCGACTACATATTTTTTGAATGCATTTTTATGTAAGTTGGCTAGTACCAATAGTTTTTTTAAGGAATCTAATGGAAATTCTATTTGTCTTAAACTTAGCCATTCTGTTATTTCACTTTTACGGCACGCACTTGTCGGTAATTTTTCCTTCAGCCTACTTGCATTGTCCAATACAATTATTGCATCTTTTGGTATAAGATCCAACATTTGCTCGAACTATTCTTCAAGGACATCGGCATTCATATCTTCGTGATAGGCTCCTGTATTTTTAGATTGGATCATCAGTAGACCACCTTTAATGAAGCCTTCAGAACTTCCAATATGGGTTATGATAAGTCGATGTCCTTTTCCGGATGGCGGTCTTAATCCTGTGGACAATCCTTCCAAAAAAACTTACCTTGATCTTTTAATATTTTCATCCTGCCAAAATTTAGTCACAGTGTGGGCCTTCATTTAGCCATGTTTCTTCTAGGTAAATTATTTTTTTCTTTTCTTCTCTGACTTTTCGGATGCTTCTTAAGTAATTTGTTTTCCAACAGACGATATCGCTTTTGTCTATTATAAAATTTGGTTGCTGTACAAGAAGATGATACTGTAGGACTTCGGACAATAGAAAAATAGCGTCCCTATAAATTTCGCTGTCATGCTTTACTTCTAGGCGATTACGAGCGCAGAATGATTTCTTGCGAGTGGTTTACTAGGCATTGCGATGAACACCGTAATTTTCCTAATTATGTTCTCTGGAGAGACGAAGTTATTTTTGTAATAATGGCATCTTTAATAGAAAAAATCGTCATTACTTATTGGTCAACACAATATGAAGATCGAATTCATACGTCCAGACCAGACATCAACATCGTTGAGGATTTAACGCGTGGTGCGGTATTTTGGGAACACGAATTATTGGACCCATAATTTATAAAGGAACAATTTTTTAAAAATGACATCGAATATATTCTTGACCACCCTTCTCTAGCAGTAACCAATAATATGTGGTTTCGACAAGAAGGGGCTCCCCCTCATAATTTCAGAAATAATATGGAATATTTCAGAGAGCGCTTTCAAAACAATTTAATTGCCACTCGTGGTCCCATAATCTGGCCTCCGCGATCCCCAGATATTACACCGATGGACTTTTTTTTTGAGGATTCCTTGGCAATGAAGTTTACTGGAAGACTTTTCAAAATAATGATGAGTTTGAAGCTGAAGGTCGACCGCAATAGGAAGAATAACTCTAGAAGTATTAAATAACGGTATGGAAGAAATTGTTTACCGGTGTTATTTATGTTTGGAGAACGAGGGTGGCATTTTTAAAAATGCAAAATAATTTCAATTATTATAAAAAAGTTAAAAAAAAATTAATTATTATCTGCTTGTTAGCTTTTTCCGATAAACTTCTATAATTTCTAAGTTGTTCATACTTTTTTAATGGTTTGTTATTCGTTTCTCTTTATTATGTGCCACCATGTACAGACCATATAATGGGATCAAAGAAACATTTTTAAGACTCTTAGAACAGCTTTTGAATAAGATACAGAGTGAAAATAAAACAATTTTATTGTTTTAGGCGGTGACTTCAACATTGAACTTAAAAATGATAATAAATATAAAACATAGTTTTTATCACTACTTGATTCATTCTCCTTATGTAAACATATAGGGGAGTGCACAAGGGTAACAAATAATACAAAAAGCAGCATTGATAATATATTTAGTAACATTAAGCATCATGTAACTAGTAGTGTAATTTCAAATCATGTTTCCGACCATTACGCGCAAAAAATTTCTTTTAGCATAGAACATAACAAAACTATTTTAAGTAAACCAGTAAGAATATTTTCAGAGCAGTCAAAACGAGAGTTTGTAAATAAATTAAAAAACGAAAACTGGGAATCAGTGTACACAACAGAGGTCTCCAATGTAAATAGTCAGTGGGATGGTTTTGCTTCAATCTTCTTTGGACTATTTAACGAGCATTTTCCAAAAAAGACTCTTTGATAGATTTGTTAATTCAACCAATGTCGTCTTTTCTGAAAAAGAAACTAGAATCTTAGAAAAAGGTTTTAACTACAACCTTAAACCTACTAATAACATAACAAATCTAGAAACCTTAGCTGTAGAATATGAATTAATTTCAAATAACCATTCAAATACATACCCTACTTCAGAAAAATATATTTTAGCCGATAAAATTAATAAATTTATCACCAGCACAAATAATAACTTTGTTTCTGAAGAATATGCTCTGGCGAACTCTATTAAAAAGAAATCCATAGAAAATGACATAATATTCACACGCGCCGATAAAGGAAAAACCGAGGGAAAAACAGTAATTGCTTTAAACAAAGATGAGTATATTACTAAAACTATTGATTTCTTGGACCCACATCAATTTGAAGTCTTAAACTCTGACCCTACAGAATTTTTTCAGAAACAAATTAAAAATATAATACAAGATAGTAGTATCTTCAACGAAAAAGATAAATTCTTTTTAACGTTAATGAATCCACAACCTCCTAAACTTTACTCTCTAATTAAATTACATAAAGAAAACTCCCCGATCAGACCAGTAGTTTCTTTTATAACTGCCCCCTCAGTTAAGATTTCTAATAAAATGATAGACATTATTAAGACACATTGTAAATTTTCCGCGAAATACAGCATTAAAAACTCCTTTGAACTTGATCAAAGTATCAAAGACTTACATATCCCAAATAATTCAAAATTAATATCATTTAACGTGAAAAATCTCTTTCCTAGTGTTCCGCTCATAGAAGTTATAGATATATGTAATTGATAAAAAGTTAACAAAACAAAATACTAACATAATCATTAAACAAGATATAATTAATACGCTGGTTGTTTGCTTAGACCAAAATTATTTTGAATTCAACGACAATATTTATATTGCAAAAGAAGGATTAATTATGGGTAACCCTCTAAGCCCTCTGTTAGCGGAAATTTTTATGGATGATTTTGAATCTAAAATTCATAATCACAAACTAAGTAAACAATTTTTATTCTGGTTTAGGTATGTCGATGATATTTTTGCTTGTTTTACTGGGAATGCAAGACAACTAAATATTTTCTTCAATCATATAAACAGCTTACATAATAGAATCAAATTCACATTAGAAACAGAACAAAATAATTCTATAAATTTTCTTGATCTAACTATTAATAAAATTAATAATAAATTGGATTTTAGCATTTTTCATAAACCATCACATACTGATATTACAATACATAACACTTCTACACATCCCTATACACATAAATTAGCCGTATACAATAGTTATATACATAGATTGTTAAATATTCCTTTATCCAAAGAGAATTATGATAAAGAACTAAATATCATTAAACAAATGGCTGTAAACAATGGTTTTCAACCCTGCTTAATTGATAAAATAATTAAAAAAAAGGAATATAAAATGACAATAAAAGCTGCTTACCCGGATAAAGTAAATGACACAAATAATTTCCAAACCCTTACTTATATCGGTAAACCGACGGAGACAATATCAAGACATCTAAGGAAGCGTGGTTCAAAATTAGCGTTTAAAACAAGGAATACTTTAGGTAAATTAATAAAAAACAATAAAAGTAAAGTTAAAAAACAGGATAAATCTGGCGTATATAAATTAAAATGTGGTTCTTGTGATAAGGTGTATATAGGACAAACAGGAAGACCGTTTAAAAAACGTATACAGGAACATAAAAGATGTTTTTTGAAAAATAAAAGGGATTCTAATTACGCCAATCATTTATTAGAATAATCACATAATTTTGATGATGAATATACAATTTTACATGTAGAAAACAAAGGTCGAAAATTAAATACCCTAGAGACAGAAATAAATAAACTTAAAAATTCCAACATATTACTGAACGATCAATTAGATTTAAATAGATCACCATTATTAAATTTGTATACACGTATTTTCCCATAATAATTTAGCAGGTAGTTTGAGCTTTATTCTCATTACCCTAATATTGGTAATTTTAGTATTAAAGTACTCACATCTGAAGAAGGTACAGTGTACCGAAACAGCTGTTATGTGTTTATTTATTAAAATATAGTGAAAATCGAAAATTATTGTTTTCCTTAAGTGTTTTGAACATGGATTTTCATCAAGTAAAGGCCTCATCAATCATGTTTTTAAAAAAATAAGGTATTTTATAACAACCCTGAACTAGCAGCATGTAAGCAGAGTTTAGATTTGATGTTAGTATTAAGTAAGAATGATTGTAGATGTTAAGAATTGTATAAAGCGGAAAAAAAGAAGGTATGATAATATCTTAATTAAATTAAGAAAAGATCATTATAATAATAAAATTACTACATTGGATAACAAAAACAAAGCAATGTGGACAGTTTGTAATGATATTCAGGGCAAATCTCTCAAAGATTCAAATTGCCAAATTTCTGGGTCACCTGTATCAATAGCCGATAATTACAATAATTTTCTAGTTGACTTAATTCCAAACCTAATAAAAAATAGTACTAATTTCAATTGCGACACCATAAAAACAATGCTTCTCTATACTTAAGGTCATTCACTCCAGAGGAAATCGTTGAAATATCTCAAAAACTTAAAAATAAACTGAGCAGTGACATTGATGACATACCTGTAAATATTGTAAAACTCAGCATTCCAAGCATAAAGAATGTAATTTCCTACATTATAAATAATTCATTCAAGTTTGGCATTTTTTCCCAACCAACTAAAGGTAACTTTAATAAAACCGATTTCTAAGACAGAAGATCCAGAAAAGTTAGTAAACTACAGACCCATAAGTTTGCTACATAGCTTTTCAAAAATCTTTGAAATGGCAATGTCCCTTAGACTACTAAATTTTTTTTATGATTGTAATCTTTTTAGTCCATCGCAACATGCATATTTACGAGGTAAGTCGACTCAAACAGCAATTTTTCAATTTACAAATAACATACTGAAATTTTATGAAAAAAATAAACTAGCCGTTTTTCATCGGTTTGTCTAGAGCTTTTGACTGTATTAACAGAAATTACTTGAAAGAAAAGCTAAAAAATTACGGTATAATGGGAAGTGCTTTGAAGTGGCTAACCTCGTACCTTTCAGATCGATGGCACTGTGTCGAAATCACTAAAGACAATAACTCTGCTAGATCAGGGTGGCTACAAAATCAGGTTGGGGTGCCCCAGGGAAGTATACTCGGGCCTATATTATTCCTAATCATGTTAAACGATCTGTGTTCAGTGGCGAGCGGATTGGAGGATTCTGCAATTACAAACTATGCGGATGACACCAATCTCCTGGTTGCTGATGTAGATCCACACAACTTAGAAGTAAAATGCAATGAGCTGTATTTGCAAGCAAAGGAATGGTTTAACAAGAATGAACTAGTTGTAAACGAGAGCAAAACAAACGTTATGATTTTTCGCACCAATAAACTCAAAGAGAAACGTTCAATAATATGTATAGACAATCAAAAAGTGGACACAGTAAATCAGACTAAATTCCTAGGTATTATAATTGATGAATTTCTAAAATGGTCAAATCACATCGAGTATTTGGTGAAAAAATTAAATAAGGTTTGTTATGCACTCAGAGTTCTAAACAAATATGTAGAACATAAAGTGAAAAAAATTCTGTACTATGCGAACTTTGAATCTCAGATTAGATATGGTGTCATCTTCTGGGGAGTCAGTTCCTTAATACAACCACTATTTGTAGTACAAAAAAGAATTATTAGATTAATACTCGATATGAGATTCATAGATTCGTGCAGAGGTAAATTTAAAGAACTAGGAATATTAACAGTTTATGGCCTATATTTACATGAATGCCTTTTATATTTACATAAAAACAAAAAGGAGTTTCTAACTTTTAATACCAACACCACTTACCATACTAGGAATGCAGACATATACTATCCTATTCATAGACTAACTTTAAGTGAAAAAAATCCATCTTACAACTGCATCAAAATATTAACCAAATTGCCAAACAACTTAAAAATATTAAAAGTTACAGGGAATTTAAGAGGAAAACCAAGGAACTGTTGATTGACCTAGAACCGTATTGCTCAAATGATTATTTTAATACTCGTTTCAATATATAGCTTAATATTGTTCTGTGGCGCCATTTCATTTCATGTTTTTATAATATTGTTACTGTATTGTGAAAACTATATCTGAAATAAAGCTACTATTCTATTCTATTTTATTCTATTCTGTTCTATTCTATTCTATATATCATGTTCAATATTTATGCATTTGAAAATTAATCTTATTGCAAATGTTGTATAATTAAGAAAAATGTTTTAATTTTTTTTAATTTTATTTATTTATTTCAACAAAGCTCAACAATGTAATTTACAGGGTCGATAATTTACAATATAACATAGATTTTTACAAATATATTTTTAGAACAGGTATTCCCTATGACTATCACATTTTTGAAGTACACTACATATCACAAGAAGAATATCTTTTGAATATCTCTACGTTTTCCAAACTTTCCAAACTAAACCTAGCCAAAAGGACATTATTATCTATACCGATTTGTGCGTATACCCCATACGTTTTTGAGGCTAAATATTCCATTCAATCAATCATTCAAACTTTCTTTGAACCTGTTCAACAGCTATCACATATTTATTGTAAATAGGTGTCCATATAAGGGACCCATACTCAAGCCAACGTTAGATATAGAACCTTAGGTATTTCTATATGTCTAAAAGAGTTACAATTTCGAATAATAAATCCAAGCATTTGCATAGCTTCTGAAATTGCCTTAGTGATGTGATCATTAAAATTCAGTTTTGATTCCACAATGACGCCCAGGTCTTTGACATTCTCCACCCTTTTCAATCTTTCCAATCAATGACGTAGTCAAAATTCAGTGGTGATGTTCTCCGACTAATCGTCAATATGGCGCATTTCTTAGCATTGAGTAAGAGTCCATTACCAACAGACCAGTTATGAATTGCATTGACATTATTCTACAGTTTTTCGCAGTCAGAGTAAGACCTAACCGATACATACAATTTCAGATCATTAGCAAATATTTGGTACTCCACATCAATTACATTTTGAATATCGTTTATGAATATAAGAAATAAGAGTGGTCCCAGGTTGACCCCTGAGGAACCCCTGAAGTAGCTTCAAACAGCGAAGATTTGAACCCATTGTATCGTATATACTGCGTCCTGTTTTCTAAATATATTCTAGAGAACTTTATAAAAATTTTTGTCAGGCCAAACTCTTGTAATTTAAGTAATAGTCTTTTGTGGCATATCCTGTCAGAGACCTTTGCGAAGTCGGTAAAGACCACATCAACCTGGCCTCTAGAATCAACTACTTAAGATTCAAAATTGGAAAAGCAAGCCAGGTTGGTGGTCGATGACCGACGCACACTGGGGCAAGAAACCACCAAAACTGGCATTAAATAGAAAACTCAAATAAAAATTAGGCATATTCTCTTAATGCGGTTTACAAGACCAGCTATCAGTACGCACAAACAAGATATTTTTATGCTTCACATCGCGCGCAATGGCCATGAATTAGAGCTATTGCAGTAGCTTATCAGCATTATTATAATAAGCGGCGCGATTTAAAGTTTTTTATAACTAGTTTCGACTTGTGATTTTGTGCTAAATAATCAATATTAATATTGTTGAGCTATGGAATCTTCATCTTCAGGTATGTAACTCATTTTTAGTTACTTTTAATTTATTTCTAAGTAGATTAATATACGATAAAATAGGCTTAACTAATATGATCTCAGTTTTTTTTTACGTCTGACAAAATTTAAAATTATTTAACATTTTAGTTATGTTCCAAGGTAGTTCGAGCGACATACATTTTTTTAAGTCTAAGAGTTGAGTTGTAGGAATACAAAGATCTTTAAATTTTTTGCTACTTTTTGCTACTTTGACAGTTAGACATGTTTTTGTAGCAAGTCGTAAGTAATGTTTTATAAGTTAAGCCACATAATGTCTGATTTATGTATTATTTTGTTTTAGGAACGGCTTTAAATACCCTTTTTATAACAAGAAGAGAACTTCTTGATATAATGAAACGTTCTGGAGCACGTAATTGCCAGACGTTTTTTTCAAAATTCAGAACTTTCTGCTCAAATTACAAAAATTGATTTAGAATTAATTAAAAAGCTACATTTAATTATGATTGTGGTATCCAGTGGATTTGACAGATGTAGAAAAATACCGTCTATTTGCGCTTGATACAGCCAGATACTTCGTGTTCAAGTACCCTTGGTGTAATATGCCTTCAACATTACACAAATATTTAATTCGTGGCTCAGAAATTATATCCTCTGCACTTTTACCCATAGGACAATAATTGACCGAAGAAGCACAAAAGGCAAAAAATAAAGATTTTAAGAGGTACAGGGAGCATTACTCCAGAAAATGTAGCAGAGAAAAAACCAACACGGACATTTTTAACTTTTTCTTATTGACTTCTGATCCGGTGATCACCAGTAAACAAAAGACACCGAAGAGAAAGCTGCAACATCTGCCAAGAGAAGCTATTGAGTTGTTAAAAGTACCAACCGTTAATACATCTAGTAATAGGGACGACAGTCAAGATGATACCTGCGGTGATAGTGATGACCAGGGGAACGATAGTGATGATGATACCCTACGATTTATTAGTTAACAAGACCGACATTTCTGTTCATTTTTTTTTTTCAATAAAATTGAAATCTGGTTATTAGTACTACTATTATGGCCGGTTACCATCCATTTATCTGCTTTTGTTTATGCTATATCATCCCAAAAATAATTATGAGACCAAAAATATTGTAAGAGGAAAATTGGATTTAATGCCAGTTTTAAAGGCTCCTTGCCCCAGTGTGCGACGCGCCAAGAAGCTGTGCTGACGAACTGATGAGAGCGGTTCAATCTTATGCATTATGTGTCGATATAAAGTCATTCCATAAATTCTTAAAACCCACAAATAAGCGAAACGGGTCTATAGTTTTCGACTGTTCCCATTCTTAAATACTGGACATATCTTAGATCAGGGATGCACAGACTTATAGGGAACAGGGGCCACTCGGGAAAAATATAAGCCAAGGACGGGCCACTACAAACAATACTTATTAACACAAAAATTTTTATTTAAAAATTGATTCCGGCGCATTTTCGGGTGATATGTTGAAAGGATTGCTGAAAATGTCCAATAGAGGTTGAACTTTTTTGAAGTCTACAAAACGATATTGAAAAGCTTGTATCAAAATATCAATTTTTTTAACATGAGCGAAATTGACGTCAGTTTTATTGACTTTCTCCATAATTTTTTTGTAGTTCGGAAAATGGCTGTAATTGGCTGAATTGATTTGTGTCCTGAAAAGACTCAATTTGCATTGAAAGGACGAAACATGAGAGTGTAACTGCGAAATCAATTGATCTTTGCCTTGGAGTCGCGTATTTAAGACATTCAAGTGATTTGTGATGTCTACAAGAAACGCTAAGTCACACAGCCAATCAGGGTTGTCGAGTTCGGGGACGTCGTTTTTCTTTTCCGCCAGAGATAATTGGATTTCTTTAAATAAAGTTAAGAAACCGCTGTAGTGTCAACCCACGACTTAGCCACCTTACTTCAGTGTAAAACAGAAGATCACCATATTCGCTTTCAATATCCTCGAGAAATTGTTTGAATTGTCGGTGATTGAGACCTCGTGATTTTATAAAGTTTACAGTAGGTACTACAACTTTCATCACATTTTCAAATCCCAATAATTTTGAGCAGAGGGCCTCTTGATGTATAATGCAATGAAACTGCATTAATTCCTTGGTATTTATGTTTTTAGTTTGTAAATATTTTTTTAACATAGTTACTATCCCAGATGTACTTCCAACCATTGAAGGTGCTCCGTCAGTCGTAATTCCAGATATTTTTGTTAAATCGAAATCCATTATAGAATATTTTTCCAGAAGAGCTTTGAGCATGTCACTCCCCTTGGTTTGACTTGTCAAAGAACTCATACCAATCAGTTCTTCACTCACTTCAAAATTTTGCGTTACACCTCGTAAAAATATTAAGAGTTGAGCAGTGGAACTTATATCTGTAGGTTCGTCGAGTGCTATAGAAAAATACTCAAAACTTCTCGATTTCGTAGCTAATTGCTCTTCTATATTAGCTGCTAATGCGGTAATTCTTCTTTGAACAGTCATCCGATTTACCTGAATTTTTTCAAACTTTTTTACATTTTCTGGACAAATTTTTTTTGCGGCGATATCTAAACATTGCTTAACAAACTCACCATCTTTAAAAGGCCGACAAGTTTTCGCTATTATTCGAGATATTTCAAAGCTAACTTCAGTAGCTGATTCAGCATCTTGAATTGGTTTTGTAAACATAGCTTGCTGGCCTATTAGTTCCCGTTGTAAAGTGGAAATTCTTTGCGTAGGATTTTTGCCAGTTAATTTGGTAAAAGTAGGATGCTGGGTTTCATAGTGCCTTTTCACATTATATTCCTTCGGAATAAAAACACTACTCTAGCTTATTAAACAGACAATTTTGTTATGCAATGAAATAAAAAAGTATTTTTCGGTCCAAATATCTTGAAACTGTCGATTTTCATCTTCAACCTTACGACTACGTTTCTTACTGGGGCCTGGTTTATCCATATCAAAATTGATATTATATTGTGACGTAGGTAGAAGCCAAGTTCGAACAACGAAATATTTACTCGTCACAGATTACAGTTCTCAATCAGTATAACGTTCACTTGTCCGTAGTTAAAACTTAACTGCCCCGGTAGCTGGCGATGCGTCGTATTTATACGAGTTACCAAACATCGAGAACCTTCCACTTTGTTCGGGGATACTACCGACGTGTTTCGCGAATCAACCACAATCAAAAATCAAAAAGACCACTTGACATTTTTGGCTTAAATCCTTTTTAAAGCCAACTAGGGTTTAAAAACAACAATAAAAACAAAAAAGAAATAAGGTGCACATTCGCAATAATGATGAGTTTTTTAATCCGAATTGTCTAACAAAAAATAATTGTGATATGTCATTGGATTCAGAATAAAAAGTATAGTTTATAAAGCTTAAAGTAAATTTTTTGGGTTATTTAGAAAAAAAATTGATGGTTGCGAAACAACGAAACGTCAGATTGAAAATTTAAATAAACCTGGTTCAGAGTTTAGTAATGCGTAACTTTTCTCTAATTTAATCATCTCTGTATGTCTGATGGTTTACGAGATCCCTGTAGAGTGCATTCTTATCTATACCTATTTTTGGAATCAGAAAACAATTTTTGTCTATAATTAAGAAAAAATATACAGGGTGCTAATAAATTGAGTTTATTTTTCCGATAATGTAATAGTATTTAATACATTTTTGCTAAGTTTCTGATGATTGAGTAAAAACCTGAAAACTTTATATTAAATTTGCTTTCCCCTCCTATAGTTTTTGTTCTAAGTAAGGGTCTAAATATAAACAGGTTGTTATTAGTTCCAGATACACATTATCTTCATGACAAAGAAGTGAAGCTTTTTCACGATGACACCTTCAAATCCTTCTTTCGGAGACTGCAATTCACACCTGATGGTTCTTTGTTGATTGTACCATCAGGGCACATCGAAGCAGACAATTGCAAGCACCCGCTAAACGCCACATTAATTTTTTCGCTAGATAATTTCAGTTCGTAAGTATTCCTTAAATAATGATTACAGTGTCTTTACAAAATATAAAAGGGGCTTTTCATGTTTTCAAATCGTCCAAGCAAGGAAAATATTTTTTTTTTGTTTTCAATCATATTCACGTGACTTGTTTTTTTAGTACAAACTAAATATACAAAAAAATTTGGCAGTGGCTGTAGTAGATGGGTTTCACGGTTTTAAAATATTTTGGATCATGCAGTGACAGCAACTATGTTGAATGAATATTATTTTATTTTTAGGGTCTCTATTAGTTTATTTAACAACTTTCCTTATTATTTTTCAATTTGTTTAGTGATGACTTCGGGTTAAGCTTTAAGCATAGCCAATCCTATTCATAACTTATGGGAATGATTTCAATAACATAACTAAATAACACAGCTGTAAATATCTTTATCACAAACTATACAAATGATACAAATGTACTAATACAAGGGACAAACCTAGATAGTAGGTACACCTAAGAATGCCGCAGGAATGTTTTCAAAAGCTGAGAACTGGTTCTCTCAAAATAAATTAATTGTAAATAGAAACAAAACTAATATAACTTTATTCAAAACACGGCAAAATCCAGTACATGTAGTGACATGTACCAGACTATATAGAAATGGCTGATGCTATGGAGCCTCTGGTACACGAGGCTAAATTCCTGGTATTTCATATTGATGAATTCTTGGATTGGGGTCACAATATAAATCAGGTTATGCCCAAAACCCACTAGCATATGAATTCTAAGCAAGTTCAGGGTGTCCATTGTTCGATGTAATTTCAGGGTATCTCGGTAACTAGTAAAGATAGAGACTTGCGATTTTTAATAATAATAATAATAATAATACATACTTCGCCACTTTTTCGTGAAACAAAAGATGCCGTAAACGGAATTGTCATACCTTTCTTAGTTTTTAAGCTACTGGGTGTTTTCGAAAATGTTTGCTTTTTGACCCTCCTCTGTATTTCGGTTATCCATTAGCTTATCAAAAAATTGAAAACTGTTTCTGAGAGTTTTTTAAGTAGAACTCAGTGCCGTGCTTACTTTTTTTCTGGGAGTCTTATTTTTCGCGATTTAAGGCAAATATATGATTTTTTGAATGGAACACCCTGCATATTTTTCTCTTATTTGATTGGGCTATTTTTAAGCTTTTCAAAAATATGTAATAGTTGATAGTTACTATTAATAATTAACGCACAAAACGAAAAATTTAGAAAATTAGGGTAGTATAGGGCATGAAACCATTTAAACAAACAAAAGAATATCTATCTGGCATGTCTTCTTGTCAAAATGTATAGGCAAAAATAACGTTTTGTTAAAATACATGTTATTATTTCACTAAAGTTTAAAAAAATGACGAAAATGTAGTAGCATGAAAATTTTGAAAAATACGACATGTTACTTTGTTTTATAGAGTGCCATGAAAATGGGTAAACTTACAATCTTGTAATTTATATATCTAACTTATAGAGTTCTTACTTTCATAAATATCCAGAGAGAAGGCAGCCCAATCAAGTAACATTCTCAAGTTTAAAAATTAATTTAATTAAGAATCGATCACTTATAAAGCCAATACCTAAATCATATATAATAAAGAGAATCTCGAATTAGATAAAATGAACATTATGACTTTTGTAGAGGCACTAGAAGTTCGTGCAAAGTCATAGAGAAAGATTTCGGAGTAATAAGATCTTGTCTAAAAAATTATTAAATAAATATCATTTGAAACCCTATGAAGTAAAGATTGTGCACCATTTACTTACTGGGAATGCTGTGCAACGACTTATTTTTTGCAACTGTATCTAAACCGAATACGAATCGACAGGCAGTTTGCTACGAAAGTAATATGGTCTGACGAATCTTATTATCAATCGCCATAATACAAGAATAGGTCCTCAGTTGTAAATGTAATATTAGTGTATTTTTACATAATATTTATTTTGGCAGTAATGACATATTCTTTTGTTTGTTTGAATGTTTTCATAGCCTACTACCCTAATTTTCTAAATTTGTCGTTTTGTGCGTTTATTGTAAATAGTAACTATCAGCTATTGTATATTTTTAAAAAGCTTAAAAGTAGTTCAATCGAAAATATACAAGGTGTTCCATATAAAAAATCACATACTTGCTTTAAATCTCGAAAAGTAAGACTCTTAGAAAAAAAGTAAGCACGCCACTGAATTCTATTTAGAAGCCTCTCTTAGAAACAGTTCTCAATCTTTTGATTAGTTAATGGATAGCTGAAATACAAAGGGTGGTCAAAAAGCACACATTTCGAAAACACCCTGTACCTTAAAAGCTAAGAAAGCTATGACGATTCTGTTTGCGGCATCTCTTGTTTCACGCAAAAGTAGCAATGTAAAAACCGCAAGTTTCTATCTCTTCTAGTATACTGCTCTAATTTTGAATCGCTTGCTCGATATGGAATAATCTTTTGGGGCAGTAATTCAAATATACAACAAATATTTGTAATACAAGAACGAGTTGTAAGTGGTATGAATCATATCCAGTTTTGTACAAAAAAAAAAATAAGTTTCACCAAAGAATGAATTAAAAATATGGCACCAGAAGATAAAAATATACTCGATTCACAGATTGGCTTTAACGGAGAAAAATCCATACTACGTGTGTTTGAGAATCTTTAACAAACAGCCCAATGAAATCAGGGAATTAGAAAGACATTAAAATCTATACTGATAGATATGGAACCATAAGCGGTAAAGGATTTTTCGAATACAATTTATAATAGTTATAAAGATAGATGACGTCATTTCATTTGATGCTGTATTGTATGTATGTATAGACTGTACATTCGTTCAAAGTGCTACTGAGTCATTTTCCGTAAATCCAGGGCAGCATTTGAGCAACCATACCTAACAAAGTCCACAAACTCTGTCAGTGACTCATTAATACCAACCTCCAAATCTTGGAAGCGGCAGAATAAAAATACAAATACAAATACAAATGGTTTATTTCCATAACTGACATGAATGAAACATGTTTTGGAATTGTCATATGCCTACAGTACAGTATTTTCTGAAATCAAAAAAGTAAAATAAAAACGTATAATATGTAAATCTTAAGAGAGGTTATTTCGGGCCAATCCTGTACTTGACCCAACCGGCAACCAGGAACATAGAGTAAATCCGAATTTGTGGTTGTGTAGTGATTTATGTTGCCAACTCTTTGTAAGTCGTTACGGCGCTGAACACGTAGCAAGCACACTGCAGTATATACACGTTTACCACCGTTAGTATTTTTTGTGATTTAAAAGTGTCGCGACAGGGTTTTCTGAAACTGAGTCTAAACATGTTTCGGATTATGCGCTTCTGGTCCAGAAGAATTGTACCAATGTGGCTGGAATTCCCCCAAGCCAGAATCCCATACACCAGAATAGACTGTTTTGTTCCATAGTAAAACACCCTCAAGGTTCCAACATCAACCAAATGCCTCAATTGCAAGACTGCATAGTTCTTTGACGACAGTTTGGTGCATAATGTATCAATGAAAGATAGTAATCAATAGTAATACCAAGGAAAGTAGTGGTCTGTTGCTGGTGCAGGCTGCAAGTCTTGTTCTTGATTAGAAGGCTTCTATCCTGTGCAACCCGAACTGGAATAAATACCACGAAGTTTGTCTTACTGCAACTCAGGAACAAGCAATTTACTCTGCACCATTCAACAATCTTTGACACACACACTGGTTTGCCGTTTCACAAAGGTCCTCTCAGTCGCCCCCAGAAGCCACTGCAGATGTATCGTCGGCAAACAGAGTCACGTGACCTCTCCTAACAGTCAGAGGAAGATTATTTATAAAGAGTAGGAAGAGAATAGGCCCCAGAACACTACCTTGCGGAACGCCAGCCCTCACACTCATCCAATTCGAGAAAACGCCCCCCTCAGAGCCAGTCACTCTAACAGCCTGCGTCCTGTTGGGCAAATACATTTCAATCCACTCTTATTCCATAATGTGACAACTTCCTTAGTAGGATTTTGTGACTAATTGTATCGAACGCCTTCGTAAAATCAAAAAATATGCCCATAATTTTTAGTTTATCATTGAAATTGTTAAGAAATGTCTCATATAAAATGATAATATAGCATCAACCGTCGAAAGACCAATTCTAAATCCAAATTGCTCACAATTTAGGACTCGAAATGAAATCAACTCTTCCTAAAAGCCTTTTCAAAAACCTTAGAGAAGACCGATAAAAGAGCAACCGGTCTATATTTCTCAACAAACGATATATTTCCCTTCTTATGAATGGGGACAACAATAGCTTTATTATTTTATTTTTTATTTTTTTAATTTTTTTTGTTTTTTTTTTATTTATTTATTCATGTCAATACGTTTACAAACTTTACACACGTCAAATGATAAATAAACAATATACTATTTAAAACTTAAATCATACTGAATTCAAGATACTTAAAATATGAACAATTAATAACATTAGAGACTAACAATTAAAATCAATCTTTCTCCATATCACTGGAGTTACCACACATTAAAAACGGAAATTTAGCTTTTAGTGATTCCAACAAGAGACAGCACTTACAACAAAATGGAATAATTTTGCTCTATATTAATGACACATCGCAATTTAGAAATTCATTCAGTGAGTAAAAAGCATATTTTCTGAGGAATGCCTTCACTCGAATTTTAAAGCGTGTAGTTGATAGCGCCCTTACTTGCTGTGGTAGTTTATTGTAGAGTTTTACTCCTATTGACTCAGGTCCTCTCTGGCATCTCTTAAGTCTACGGTATACAATAGCCATTTTGTTTTTATTGCGGGTGTTGTAATTGTGCAGCTCACAGTGAGTTTTGTACCGATCTTCATTACTCTGTATATACAGACGATTTTCCAGTATGTAGACCGATGGAAAGGCTAGGATTTGCATGGACCCCTACAGTCTTCACGATATGCCAATCCAGCCACTATTTTTACCGCTTTCCTCTGTAGCTGAAACACTCTGTGGGCATGACTCGAGTGTCCCCATGTGACAATAGCATATGACATCACAGAGTGGACAAGCGCAAAGTAGGCGGTCTTCAGTGTTTGCAGGGAGACACACCTGCTCAGCCCCCGCAGGACAAGAGCCCCCCTTCTCATCTTACTACAGAAAGAGTCTATATTAGGACCAAATCTCAATTTATTGTCCACCTGAATTCCCAAGAACTTCACCTGTTCAGGGTTGTCAGGCAGATTCGATATATCTCTTAAAGAAAATACCACTGTGTGTGTTTTGTCTTTATTGAGCAATAATTTATTGGCTTTAAAGCAATTTTTAACCTGTGTCTGTGCCCCGGACAATCCCCCCACAGCATCCTCCAAGGAACCAGCATTGAAAGAGAGGGAGGTGTCATCCGCAAAGGGGGTGAAATATAATTGTGGATTAGATAATGCAAGATCATTAATGTAAATCAAAAATAGTATTGGGCCCAATATAGATCCCTGTGGGACACCTATATTCATCTCCCTCTCCGCGGACACCACATTCCCCACCCTTACAACGCGGGTTCTCCGGCTCAGATATGACTCAAGCAGCTGTATGCTACTGTAATGGAAATTATAATATTCTAGTTTCCCCAGCAGGTTGCCATGGTTCACACAGTTAAAGGCTTTGCTCAGATTACAGAATGTTGTAGCATTAAACTTTTGGTCCTCAAACGCCTCCATAATATAGGAGACAATATTTAAAATATCGAATGTGGTTCCTCTGCCCTGCCGGAAGCCAAACTGAAACTCTGAGAACAGATTATTTCTTTCAAAATACTCTGCTATTCTCATAGCCATGCACTTCTCAAACACCTTGGAGAATATAGGCAGTAGAGATATTGGCCTATAGTTACAGGGAGTGCGTTTGTCACCATTTTTAAAAATAGGGGTGACAATAGCTTGTTTGAGTTTAGTTGAAAAAGTGCTTGAGAGAAAGCATAGATTTATTATTTTTGCGAGTAGGACGTAAATAATATCTTTAATTGTTTTGATTACTTTAACGTTCAATCCATAAACATCAATGCTGTTCTTATCTTTTAAGCCGTTTATTATGTCCCGGATTTCAATATTAGTTCCTGTGGAAAATAACAATGCTCGAAGGAGATGGTTATCAAATATGTTAGTGGAGCCAAAACATTCATCACACACTTGATGAGCAAGTTACAAGGAATTTAGTCAGCCAGAAGATCGCTTATTTGAAACTGATTTAATGATGTCTATAGCCTCATCCTCCATCAATGGTGTGAGGTAAATAGTCCGGCTAACAGGATTTGAGGGCAATGCAATGCAAGGGCCATTGACTGCAGCTGAACTCAGAACTTTGTTTATGGATTCTATAAAATGTGTATTGAAAGCGCATGCAACATTGTTGTAGCCAGTCACTTCCATGTCTGCTGAAGTTATTTTTTCTGGCACACCCTTCTTTTTCTGCTTAACTTCCGTATATGAGTTGATGACAGCCCACGCAGCCTTCGAGATATTGTTAATTGATGGCAAGATTTTGTGAGTTTTTAGTGTTAACTGCTTTTAACTGAGTAAACAATATGGATATTAGCAAACCTTCAATTAGTTGTCCTTCTACAATTTTTTTTTATTAACATTAAAATAACAAATAATAGTTAAAAACTTTACTATATAATTCCGTGTGAAAGTGAAATCCTGATCTAGCCACATTGGATGGAGCGGAATCATGTGGCACTTTAACGAAACTTTCCTCGTGCACTATGTTCACTGTTTTGAAAGGCCTTCATCAAGAAAATAACGAAAAAGAAAATAGACGAGGAGCCCAGACGAAAGAACGGAAAAAAATAATCCTGGATGCCATTCGTCGCAAAATCTATGGATTTTTTTTCTAAATAAAATATCCACAACTTTTCTTTCCGTCGGACCCAATCCTTGAACGCATTAGGCTTTGAGTTTATTCGACTTCCGTCGAAGCCAGTCGATAGCAAAAAATCGTTATTTTCGCTCTCTTATCACCAAAGTTAACAATAAAAAGTACGCGCGCGAATTCCTCGTGTGCAGTCACGCGAAACATAATATTATCCTACGTGCGGTGTAGGCTGTTCTCGCACGATTTCGACGTCACTTGTAGGCCCCGCCCACAAGAATTTCAGTTATTTTACCCAACGTTGCCGGGTTAATGGCAACTCTTAGGGGTGCTTTCGGCACCCCTAATAGCGATAAAGTTAATGTCAATGCTGATGCTACCAACTCCTCAAAGGATACGCTACATCTCCCAGCCGCCAATAACAGTGAAGACGGAAACATAAGCGCTTCTAGCGAGGCTAGCCGTAGTAGCAAGAAATCTCTACCTAGGAAAGGCCCTCAAATCTTAAAGCATCTTACGACCTACAAGGCTTACTGCAAGCTTTGTGCAAAGTACTACAAATCAGCGCAAAGCTGGGAGATGCGCCAAAAACTTAGGCCAGAGATCAAGCTGCACCTAACAGATAGCCACAAAGTCAGCAAACCTATCATTGACACCCCGCCTGCCACACAGACCAACGAAAAACAGGACGAGTTTTCAAGCATGTATGAAGCAGCCATACAGCAGCAGACAGAAAAATCTCAACAAACAGCAGAAGAAATGGAAATCGACCTGGCCAACGCCATACAAGCGGAACTGAACAAAAAACGTAGCCGTTCTTCACCAACTAACGTGAAATCATCAAAGTTTGCTAAACTGCTTGAGGCTAGACCCACGGTAGAGCTCAGGAACCGTTTCCATGTGCTTTCTGATCTATCAGATTTTGAATCTTCTGAAGATGACCCAATAGGCGACGACCCTGACTTCGAACCAGTCAAACCACGAAACAAGACAAAAACAAAACAACAGATAAAACAAAAAGCAACGGAATCTTTTAATGGCGAAAACCCTACACCTACAAACAATGAAAATAAACAAACAACAAAAACCAACGAACAAAAAAGGCCACCACCAATCATTCTAAGCGGAGTCACGCTTAACAATCAAAAATATAAAGCAATGTCAAGTGAATTAAACCAACATCTAAAGAAGGGCTATAAAATCAAATTCACTAAGAACAACACGGCACTCTACATTAACGACATTGAAGATTACAAGACATATAAAAGCAAGCTACAAAAAGAAGCAGATTTCGAATGGCACACTTACTCGACTCAAGAAGACAGGACACACGCCTTTGTCATAAGAGGACTTGACCATTTACCGGAAGCAGAAGAAGTTAAAAACGAACTAGTAACTGAACATAACTTAAAAATTAAACAAGTTTATGTGATGAAGACCCCATTTAGGCCACTGTACTTGGTAGTAACTAGCTCGGACTGTACCCTTCGGCAGCTACAGCAAGTCAGGTACCTTAACAACGTTCACATAACGTGGGAGCGAAGAAACTCAAGTTCAAAGGTTATCCAGTGCCGCCGCTGCTGCCAATGGGGACATGCGACAAGTAATTGCTATAGGGAGCAGAGATGCATGCACTGTGCTGGCAAACACCAAACCAGCCAGTGCACAACACCTAACGCCGTAAAATGCGTAAACTGCGGCAAAGAACATCAGTCAAGCTCCACCAACTGTGCCGTATATGCCTTCAAGTTGAGTAAAATCAATGTCGCGCCGCAAAACCAACAAAAATATGCGCCCGCACCTAAGCCAACAAACAATGCTTGGGGCACTAGCAACCCCAGGGCAAGTGGGGCAACGGTGGCCGAGGGAAGAGGCCCGTTCTCCCAGAGACAGCAACTCGGACAACAAAATATGGAAACAGAGAATGAAAACATGACATACGACGCAAATTTCCCAGCACTACGAGATAGGAGACGTTCCCAGACAGGCGCCCAGACGACAAACGAACACAGGACAACGAAGACTCAACCAAACACCAACTCGGTAAGTGATTTTATAAATACTATAAAGGAGTTCAACAGAGTTGTCAATTTTGAAGAGCTTAGTAGATTTTTTAAGGATTTCACTTCGATTTTCAAAAAGCACGCTGATAAGGCTGAGCGTTTGTTTGCGATAATGCAGTTTATAAGTGAAAACCTTGAAAGTTACGACTTATAGATGGCGGGAAATGTAAGGAAACTAAAAATAGTAATATGGAATGCCAACGGGCTTTTGCCCAAGCTTGGCGAATTAATTTATTTTCTTAATAAACTTAAGGTAGACATAATGGTGATCTCCGAGACTAAATTAGTTGTAAACAAAAAACTTAAACTCAGAAACTATATTGTGCATAGAACTGATCGCAACAACCGAGGTGGGGGTGTGGCCATTGTAGTCAAAAATAATATTTCGCATATACGATTACGCAATAGTAATACACAAATTGAACATGTTAATATAAAATTAGAGAATGGTGTTATTCTCTGTGGATGCTATGCAAGGCCATCCCTACGCCTCGGTAATATGGACTATGACAACATATTTAACTTGGGACAGGAAATAATGTTATTAGGTGACCTCAACGCTAGACACCAACTATGGCGTAACCGGCGCAATAATAGGAATGGTAACCTAGTGCACGATTACGTCATAGATAACAACCTACAACTGCTGTCAACAACTTCACCCACGCATTATCCAGTTAATAATATGACACCTTCTTACATTGATCTGGTAATAAATAAAAATATACTTAACCTCCCGGATTTGCGAGTCTTAAACGAGCTATCGTCGGACCATCTCCCTCTGTTGCTAGAATGGGAAACCAGGGTAACAGATGGGAGAGCTCCGACGTCATGGATATACACCGACGCTAACTGGAGATTATTTCGACAAGAACTTAACCAAGGAACAGAAATCAACAGCACCATTACGGACGTAGAAACCTTAGAGAGGGATTTACAAAAACTGACCAATAACATCCAGTTAGCTAGAAATAAAATCGCTAAAAAGGTTAGCGTAAAGCCCGCTGAAGACCGCTTACCTAGGGAGGTTATAAACTTAATTAAATTTAATAATCTTGTGCGGAAAAGATGGCAACGCTTCCGTAATAGACTGGATGGTGTGCGCGTGAGGGACCTACAAAATACTATAAGACAACGAATAACCGAACACAAAAACCAAGCCTGGCAGACTACCCTACTAGGACTATCAACACAAAACAATTCTCTTTGGAAGCTTACCAGGCGGCTCAAAAATAAATTTAACAAAATTCCCTCGTTTGACACAGACCGACCTCAAACAGACAAAGACAAAGCTAATGCTCTGGCCCAACATTTAGCTGACGTAACAAGAGGATCACCTAATATAACCATAGAACAAAACAACATAACTGATACTGCAAATAAAATTATTTTTTCCAAATACCCTATTTCCCCTCCTGTTCTCTCCAAGCTCATTACCTCCCCCAATGAGCTAAAATCCATCATTAAATCCCTCGCCAGCAACAAAGCCCCCGGAGTTGACGAAATTTCTTATATTTTGCTAAAAAATTTACCCACTAAAGTAATTGTGCAACTGATGTATATCATAAATGCAATATTCATACACCAGCACTTCCCAAGCAATTGGAAAAAAGCGATTATAATTCCTGTGTTAAAACCTGGCAAAAACTCCGCTGAACTAGGGTCTTATAGACCCATTGCACTGCTCAGCGGAGTCTCAAAGGTTGCCGAGAAAGTCATACTTTCCCGGCTTTATAAATTAAAATTGTTAAAAAATATACCAGACGCACAATTCGGGTTCAAAAAGGGCCACGATACCACCTTGTTGGTAGCGAAAGTGGTACAAGAAGCCATAGACAAAATGAACATGCAACAAAACACAGTTTTACTTGCGTTGGACATTAAGCAAGCTTTTGATACGGTGTGGCAGAATGGCTTTATCTTCAAATTATTAACAGTGCATGACTTCCCACCCTATATCATTACCTTAATCTATTCATATATAAATAATAGATCTTTTCAAGTAAAAGTGGAAGGCACGCTTTCTAACGTACAAAAAGTCCACTCCGGCATCCCCCAAGGCACAGTGCTCTCCCCCCAACTATTCAACCTTTATACTGCCGACATTCCGACCTACCCCTCCACAAAACTGGCTATATTTGCGGATGACGTGCTGGTTTACGCCAGCTCGTTCTACGCAAACGTGGCCAAAGCACATATAAATTTCCATTTAAATACCCTAATTCCTTGGTATAAGAAGTGGAAAATGAACATAAACCAATCCAAATGTGAATGTTTTATATTATCCCAAAAACGTACCAACAATTATATAAACGTACCCCTAAAAATAAACAATGTACCCATCATACCAACCAAATAACTGAAGTATCTAGGAGTAACCCTAGATATACGTTTAAAATTCCACCAACATACATCCTTTGTCATCCAAAAAGCCTTTGCAGCAACGCAAAACCTTTATTCCCTTCTTGCTCCTAAATCCCCTCTCTCCCCTCGTAATAAATTAACGATTCATAATTCTTTTATTAAACCTGTGCTCACATATGCAGCGCCCATATGGTGCAGCATGTCTGATACACAGATGAATCGACTGCAACGGATACAAAATAAAATGTTAAGGAACATAACGTCGTCTGGAAGGTACACCAGGATTGATGATTTGCATGCAATGGCGAATACTCCATATTTCGGGGACTATGTCCGCGAAGTATCGAGCAAATTCTATAAAACCAAGCCACAAACCTCGATCTTGACATCAAACACCTTCCAGACACGTTTCGCGGATCAGCCAACTCACAAACCGATTTATTCGCGACTTCCAATTTATTACTAGCCTTAAAATCCCTGAATTAAAGTTCATTTTTCACCTCAAGCCCGCACCTGTGTGGGGGCGCCGCCCAAGAGGCGAATTCTTCCCACACATTTGCGGGCACGCCTTCCTTCAAACTTACAACTGACTAACACATACAATCCCAAATTTCCCATCCTAACTAAAATCTCATGCTTCACAAACATGGTACATATAGTACGGTCAATGAATGAATGAAGAACGAATGGGAATGTGAAAGACTAGAATGAATGATATTTAAAACTAAATTAAGTAAATCTAAACCTGGGTAAATACCACTAATTATGCCACCGCAAGTTCCTTTTTAAAGCAAGCAGGTTTTTTCAATGCTTTTTCCTGTGCCATCTGTGAGTAAACTCTAAAATCATTACTTAAAATCATCAAACTTTATCCTTGCTAAAAACACAACTCCTTAATAGTCTTTGCAAGGTCACGCCGGAAAAGACTTACAACTAACTGACAAATAGACACTTGGACTACCACGGACTAAAATCGTCCCGGACTAGACACACCTGTCTAGCCGCGCTTTCCAGATGAAAATACCTTGTATTTTGTATCTGCGAAACTCTCATTCGTTTTATATTGTAACTGTGTTGTATTTTATATTCTATGTATTATTATATATTGTGTATTATATATTCATAGTTGGAAACAATTTAAACTAAAGTGGTCATAAGTGTGCAAGCATTGTAAAAAGTTTACGAATAAAGAGTTTTTAAAGTAAGTAAGTAGTATTAGGCTATAGAGTCTGACAAAAAGGAAAGGGGAAACTCCTTTGTTTTATATCGCGTTTTCGGTTCGCAGAAACCGACAATTGGCTTTCAGCGCCACCTGACATTACATTCCTGCTAATTCGGGTTCCATTCCAGCGTTTGGTCTTGTCTAAGATCTCGCTGGTCTGGTTGGGTGGATAGCTCGATTGCCACGAGATGTCGCCACGTGCAGCATCTCGTATATGTATCTTTACATTATGTGTTGAAATGCACTGTAAGGTCCCCTTCCTTTTCGTCAGACTCTATAGCCTTGCCGAGGAACCCTGATGCGGCGAAACGCGTCCAAGGATTGGGTCTGACAGAAAGAAATCGCGTTTTCGGTTCGCAAAAACTGACAATTGGCTTTCAGCGCCACCTGACATTAGACCGCTTATGCGGATTCCATTCCAGCGTATGGTCTTCTCTAAGACCTCGCTGGTCTGGTTGGGTGGATTGCTTGATTGCCATTGCCACGAGATGTCACCACGTGCAACATCTCGCATATATAAAATAATAATAACTGAAATTAAGAAGGACACATCTGTTTCTAAAATATCATCAAGAGTTTTCAAACGAACGTTAAAAAAAATTAATATTAGGTATATTAAAGGAAATCGAAAAGGCCTACTAGTTGAAGAAAAGTAAATTATTGTTTGGCGGCGGAAATATTTGGAAAAAGTACGGGAGTTTCGGGAAAAAGGAAAAAAAAATGTATTACACTGACAAAACATGGCTCAACGAAGGGAACACAGTTGATAAGGTATGATAAGATCTAAATATTAAAGGTTAAGTCATTTATGGATGGATTTTCGCAAGGACTAAGAAGTTCTAGTGGAAAAGGTCATCATCTTATATCAGGTTTTATGGGTTAATGAAATAAATTTAATTTATTAAAGATTAGGTATAATATGATGTTCCGACGAAATTTCATCATTTATTATTTTCTGAAATGCACACGCCACTAAAATTCATTCTCCTGACGTCGCACAACCCAGAGCTCTCTATAGGCTAGTGAGGAGTCAATGACAGAAATTTTGGACTTTGATTATAGGCCTGATTATAGACTCGAAGCTTACTTTTATCTCTCATATTCAAAGCATTCCAAGTCAGTTCCACTACTAGGATTTGTTAAGTGTGTTACACGTGATTTAAAAATTCAAAAATATAATTTATTGCAGGTTATATGTTTTTCAAAAATTAAAATGGTACTAATTAATATCTCGAAAACTGTAACACGTTCAGGGAAATAATAAGGAAATTTCTTAACAAACTGCGTAAAGATCTTAAACACAGGTTAGTTTATATTCAGGGTATTCTGTTTAATATATCAGTTGCTGCTACTTCCTAGAAAAAGCGGCAACAGGGCACTGTGGGAAATATTTTAACTAGTTGCTTTTATCCAAAGAAACAATTTGTGAATCGTCCCGTCCCGTTCGCCATAAGCATCTAATACGCCATCCACTGTAAATCGCCCTGTATGTATTTATATTTAAATACAGGGAATCACATCGAAAACTTTCGCGGAGTTCAGATGATTTTTTCCAATAAATAAACCAAAATACGCTCGGACGCCTAAAGGTTAGTTCTCAGGGGGGCAAACTGGTGGGCATTGGCTGTGTTTGGCTGTGATTGATTTTTGGAAATCATACTCGCCCTGAAAAATGAGATTTTTATATTTTTTAATGTCACATTGGCTCACCCCTTTTTTAAATGCAAGCCCTGAAGAAGCTTTAAATCATTAAAGCGAAATGTTAGCAAGCAAAAAGATATTTCCGACTATCTACCCTTTCAACAAAGTTCATCATTGGACACGAAGACTTCCATAAATAAAATTTATTACCACTTGTGTCAATCAAGTAAATGTTGAAAATGCCCACCTACAACCTCCATGCAATTATGTTCGAAATGTTCAACGGATATTATTGAGCATTGCGTGAGTTATTTGTCGGCACTCGTACTGTCGTACACTATTCGTTGTCGCAAGGCTTCTAAAGAATTGGGTAGGGTGGCATACATTTTAGATTTTAAATGTCCTCACAAGAAAAAGTACCGTGGCGACAAATCAGGAAATCCTGCAGGCCATTTAATAGGACCTCTTCTCCCAATGCATCTGCCTGGAAAATTTTCATCCAGAAACTGCCTTACAGAAAACGGATAGTGCATAGGTGCTCTATATTGCTGAAAAATGAGATTTCCTGAGCAATAACGGTCATCTTCTTCAAGGGCATTCGTTAAAGAAGGGTCAGTAGTGGTTTCCAACAAGTCTGTGGATCGCGAATGGTTGTTTCACTCATCAACTCGCAAAATTGCAAACAGCGATCGTTATCGTCTTCATTAAGTTCATGAACCAGTTTTATTTTATAGGAATAGGAGTTCTGCTTTTTTAAAATTCGCTGGATGATTTTACGCGAAACACCCGATATTTCTGGCCCTTTCCTCATGCTAAGTGTGGGATCGATTGCAATATGACCGAAAACTGCAACTTCTTCAGCTTCATTTCTTACAGGATTTTCAACATTGCTTTTTTTTGTTTAGCAGTGATCCTGTTTCACGAAATTTGGCCATTAATTTCCGCACGTAAGTTTGAGACAAGTATGGATTTGGAGGTCGGTAAATTTCATTGTAAGACCTCAAGATTGAAAGCCGCAACCAGGGGGGGGGGGTGAAAATAGCACTGTCATTTACGTGCCCGAGCGTATTTTGATTTATTCATTTACATGACAATAAATCTGGGTGAAAAGTTCTCGATGATAAAACTTGACAGTATACAGTATACAGTGAGAGCGTAAAGGTTGAAACAAATTCATTTAAAATTCATGTGTTTCTTTTTCGAAAGAACGCTCGGACCCGTACATTTTTTATTTTGGTTGTGCATTTTTTTAAGCTTATTTTATGTATACAGGTTGTTCCAAAAACAAGTTATGACGGTTTACTTTATTTTTTAAATGGATACCGCTATGTTATTAAATTTTTTTTGATTCTGCATAAAATTCTAAACATATTTCATGAAATATGTCATAATGAAATATGTCATATACTTAAATTCAGCCGTTTGCGAGAAAATCGATATTCGGATTTTAACAGATGATGTTTTTTATTATTACTTAAATTATGAACACTGTTGTAAATAAGGCCTTTGGTTGTTAGATTGTCACACTGACAGTGATGGTTGTCCCCTGATTTGAGTAGTTTTGCCTCAAGTCAAAGTGTCTTGTAAAATTATAATCTTGTAATTTTAAAAAATGGTACGCTTAAGTGGAAGAGAGCGAATAGAAATATTAATAATGATGGGCTATGGAGATAGAATGCACACACAAATGGAAGTTTGCGAACTCCTTGCAGAGAACTGATATCTCGATCTACTGTCAGTAAAATAGAAAAAATGAGAGATTTAGGTCACGTAAGGGACAATTATACGAAAAGTGGACTTGCGGTATTAGAAGATACAGAATTAAATGTGTTATTGTCGGTTCAAGAAGACCACCATAAGGCGAGTAGTACTATTGCTTTGGAAAATCATATCTGCAAAACATCCGTCCTAAAGTATTTGGACAAAAATAAATTCCATCCTTCCAATTGGTTCATGAACTCAATGAAGATGATCCAGACAGAAGAGTCCAATTTTGCGAGATAATGATGAATATGTGCAATAATCATCCACAGTTTCCGAAACGAATTCAATTTTCGGATGAGGCAACGTTTCGTTTGAATGGAAGTGTAAATATTGTCGTGTAATACTGTCGGAATTGGGCTACAGAAAATCTACGCTGGATTATGGAATGTCACACCCAATATCCTCAAAAAGTTATTGTCTGAGCCGGCATTGTTAATTTTGGGATCCTTTTTTATTGACGGAAATTTAACTGGTAAAACATATTTAGAATTTTTAGACAATGATCTAGTACCGTGCCTTGTCACATTATACCCTAATCCAGAAGATCCTGATGCAATGAACAATTTTTTGTGGTATCAGCAAGACGGAGCTTCAGCCCATTACACCCGCCGGGTGCGTGAGTACTTTAATACAGTTTTTCCCGAACGATGGATTGGCCGACGAGGTCCAATTCAGTGACTGGCCAGATCTCCAGATTTAACCCCTTTAGATTTTTTTTGTGTTACCTTAAGTCTAAGGTATATGTTAACCGACAAACAATATTGAAGATTTAAAGCACATAGTAAGAGGCGATATAAGATTGATAGAACCTTACGTCGTTAATAACGTTCTGCAAGAATTTGAAGATCGTCTCGGGTACTGCCAGACTGTTGGTCGAGGTCATTTCCAACATTTGATAAAGTGACTTTTAGTTTCTTTTGAATTTCCTTTTCTTTTCGCTAATAAATAATGTGTTGTTTTAAGTTAAAACGCAGTTTTCTCGCAAACGGCTGTATTTAAGTATATGACATGTTTTATGAAATATGTTTAGAATTTTATGCAGAATCCAAAAAAATATTATAAAATAGGGGTATCCATTTAAAAGAATAAAGTAAACCGTCATAACTTGTTTTGGGACAACCTGTATTCATAAAATAAGCTTCAGAAAATGCACAACAAAAATAAAAAATTGACGGGTCCGAGCGTTTTTTCGACAAAAAAAACACATGAATTTTAAATGAATTTTGTTCCAACCTTTACATTCTCACTGTATAACGACTCTTCTTTCAGGCCGGCTGTTATTTTGCCCCTTCCACATCAAAGCAGCACAGTGGTCCGATGTTGCCCGATTTTATACGAGCTGCACGAGGACGGTCCTGACCCAATCATCAAACTGCCCTACCGTATGATTTTTGCTGTAGGTACAGACCATGACATCATACTATATGATACCCAACAAACTGTACCTTTTGCGAGATTCCAAGACATACACTATACAAGATTAACGGACTTGACGTGGTCCCAAGATGGATTGTTGTTGATAGCGTCGTCCACGGATGGGTTCTGCAGTCTTATAACCTTTGAAATGGACGAGTTGGGCGTGCCCTGGGTGAAAATGGATAGTGAAGAGCAGAACCAGTTGAATATCAGCGGGTGTGAGGAATTGGTTAAGGATGAAAATGTGGATACAAGTAACAAGGACGTTGTTGTGGAGGAGAAAATTAAATTAAAGGAGGAAGCTAAGGCGGAGAGCAGGAAGAGGCCGAGTTTCTTGGAGCAGTGGGCTATTCAAAAACCTAAGAAGAGATTTAATCCGGAAGGGAACAAACGAGATGCTGTTATGGAAATATTGGACTTCCCTGAGAAGAAGAGCCCTGCAGAAGTCAGTGACGGTGGAAAAATGAACATTGCCAACGCGGACCAAGAGAAGAAAGATGTTCCTGTGAATAGGTTGATTCCTAGAAGAATAACGCCGCTAAAAATAGAAGACAGTACCAAAACTGAGGTGGATAAAAACGACTTGTGCCTTGCTAAAGGAAAAGTTAATATCCTAATTCCAAAAAGAATTGAACCTAAGCCAGTACCCTATACAAGTGAACCAAGTTGTTCAACTCAAAAACATACGAAACATATAGATATAACAGAAAATGGGCAGCTAAGTGAAGATGATGAAGATTCTGCTGATAGTGAAGCTGAAATTCTTAGTAAAGATGAGCTTGAGGATTTTCATAAAGCATCTGAGAACATCAGGGAGTTCTACTGTAGGATTCCAAGAAAACAGGTCAGTAGCAGCGATGTTAAGCCTATAGCTGTGCGGAGAAAATCTAGGGATACTCAAAGTAATGTTAGTTGTGAGCATAGCGACGGTGGTAGCAAAGCAGATAGTACTTCAATTTCTATAGCGAATAAGCATTGGGACGCCAAACCAATTGAAGTTAGGAGGAAACCTAAAGATCAACAGACTAGCCAGAAAAATCAATTAGACAGTGGAGGCAAGGATCATAAGCCAATTCAAGATGCAAAACTAATTGAAGTTAGGAGAAAACCTAGAAGCCAAGAGACTAGTCAGAAAGATGAAGTAAAAAGTGAAGAAAAAGTAGTCAGTTTAGATTATAAGCCAACTGAAGATGCAAAGCATATTGAAGTTAGAAGAAAACCAAGACAAGGAGGATTCAACTTGAAACCTGAATTGAAGAGTGAAGATAAATCAGTCCTAGCTAAGGATCATTTAGATGCCAAGTCCATTGTTGTTAACAGGAAAGCTAAAGGAAATAAAGAAGAGAAATGTACCACTGAAAATAATAAAACGGAAGAAAAAGTATGTGTTAAAGAATTGCAAGAACCATGTAAGAGCGACAAAGAGAAGACTATTGCAAAAGAAACAGATAAATCATCTGAAGATAATATTTGTATAATTGACTCGGACAATAAGAAGTACAATACAACCCCTAGGAAACCCAAGCTTGACAAGCCGAACACTTTGAAAAAAATCGTCGCTGATGGTCCACCTAAAATCAAAGTGTCTTCACTGGTTAAACAAAGAAAAAGTGCAGAGAAAACACCTAAGAAAACCAATGCCTTACTTAATTTTCTTCAAAAATCTGCCGAAAAAAAGACTAAGAATCCTAAACGGGACAAAGAAGTTTTCATTGGTTTAAGCCTTGAAGAAAACGAGGCAAGAGATGCGTGGAAGTGCGACAGTCGCGAGGGCAAAGGACAAGTCATGAAAAGTGAAAAGGACGGAGAAAGAACTGTGCCAGTAGATGACGATATAACGGAAGATTTTTGTTTGCAACTTGAAGACTCGCAAGAAGGGTGTGACGAAGAAAAAACAGAATCTCAAATGACTGAAGAATGCCAAGCTAAAATCAATGACGAGATTAAAAGTGTGATTGGTGACAAGGGACTAGTGGGGGAGATAAAGGTGTTAAGTGATATGCCGAAAACCCCCAGGCGAGTGGCTTTAATAACTTTGGCTAGTCCAAAAGGCAAAGTTAAAAAGTAATACCTAGTGTATTTTTAGTGTAAATTTAACAGGTAAGAGATTATACAGGGTGTTTCAAGATTCACTACAAAGATTTTCAGGGCGTATTTTTCAGGACAAAATAAAACTTTTTTTCTATAAACATGTGTTCTAAAGTACACCCCCTCCAAGTTACAAACATCGTAAATTGTGGGAAAAAAGTCGATTACTCTGGACTGTGACTACGGTTATTCATCAAATTTCCTGAAAATTTGCATACCCCTGTTACTTTAGGGGCTCTATTCAATTTATGCATCAAAAATGGTCTAAGCTTAATTTGTTTTTTTTTTTGGGGGGGGGGGGGGGGGGGTTGAGGGGATCTACACGTTTGATGGCCAAAATTTTAGGTTACCGCCGATAAATCTTAAAATGAAACCATTCCATCATCCAGTCAGGTATGCAAAAATCTTAAATTTCGGTATTTTGCATTTTTTTGATACAACTTACTGTTTTTGGGAAAATCGCTGGTAAATTAAAGGGGAGCATTATCAAAATATCAAATTAAAAAAAAAACTAGAATATCTGAAGATGTAATAATGACTGGCTCGTATGGTCGTTACAGGAGTTTTTGACGGGCCAGGTGATGGTGATTAAGGGCCAAGAGATGTCGCTCGAAAGCTACATCTACCATTGTCTAAAAAAAGTTCGAATAAATTAACCATGAGAGAATTATGGGCAGGAAAACCATCCATTTGATACCAGATCTCCTGATTTTCGCGTACAACTTCTAGTGCGGGTTCAATTCGATTTTGTAGTAAGTCCAAATAGGTGGACTGCTCTAAGGTCGCCTTCCATTAAAAGTTGTTTAATAATGTGTTGTCCTATAACTCCCGCCCAAACATTTATTTTCTCTGGATATTGCGTCCGAATATGAACAAGACGATGTTCATTTTCTTGGCTCCAATACCGGCAATTTTGAACATTTGGTTCGTCGTTGAGGGTGAATGTACATTCATCGGTAGAACAGATATTTCTCAAAAAATCCCTAAAATTATTTGCTCTTTTCATTACCTCAAAACAGAATACCATTCTCCGTTCTTCATCACCTTGCCGTAGCTCTTGATGTTTTTCATAGTTGTAAGGAAAATATTTATGTTTTTTTTAAAGTGCGTGACATTGGTTTGATGTTTTCCTACGGCTTGCCCAAGAATCCTCGTGCTAATCATTTTATTTTCCTAATTTACTAATGATAGGTTTAATTAATGAAATGGAAGGGATATGCTTATCAGGGAATTGAACTGAAAACATTTTAGACACTGCTCTTAAACTGTTTCCTGTATCCTAATACCACTTAATCATAGTTACTTTTTCCTTAATAGAATAGCTCATATTTAGCTATAATTAAAGCACCTTCAATGAAAATATTGTCACTGACGCTACTTTAGTCAATGCCGAATAATAATTTGCTGGTGTTTGCTGTATTACCTAAACTATGAAAATTTTGCCATCACATTTAATTGAATAAGTTAGGATTGGACAGATAAGTACACCAAAATGTCTCGAGTATTATTTGTATAACGATACCTTGCCTTGATTGATCAGATATGAAAGCTAAAGCAGAATTATTTTGAAAACTCTCTTCCCTCTCATCTGACATATTTGGCACCAAATAATCTAATAATCTACGTTTGAAATGGTTTAAAATATTTTTTTATTTTCATCGCGTTTTTAGGCTAATTTTTTTCCGAGTTAGAGACAAAATATTGAATATAATTGAATAACAAATCTTTCACTTCATTCATATTATTAGAGATAAAGGGTGTCCTTAAATTAGGTTTAGTGACATTTTGGAATACTTGTTATTTTCCAGCCATACAAAAATGTTTGTACCTTTAAATCAGAATTTATCATTGCAGAATATGTTATTACAGGTTCAGGAAAATATTTTAATTTAAACAATGTAACTTTTTGCAGATCATTAATTTTAAACCTAAGGTACCTAGCTGAAACGAGTTAAACACCAACAAGAAGCTCTTTAAAATTGGTATACGAAAATGCTTTTTGAGATAAGTTTCAAACTCAATTTTAGTACTTTCGATCGCTCTTGCAAAATTTTGATTTTCCAGTTCTTGGAGTTTATCTTCACGACTTGGGCGCAATTTTACAGTTTTAGATAAATGAGAGGGACAGTTGGGTAGGTACGGCATCGCGTTTTAGTCTAGGAGTTTTTAAAGTTACAGTTATAGTTTCGCCAGTTTTAGAATCCGTTGCCGTAGAACAATTTAATATGTTTTTTTTTATGTAACTCACAGACCCTACTGAACTACGTTGGAGTAAAACTTCCCTGCAAATAAAGGTTCACGACTGTTTACGCTAATGACTTATTGAACTCTTTTGGAGTAATTTAATAAGTTTCCAAGTAATTTTAGGATTCATTTGTGACCATTTCTAGGAACTCTCTATACCTGTGCTACCTGGACTTGAATACTTTTTCTCGTTCGAACTGTATTCCTATTGTAATACTTATTTGAACTTCCTAGTGTGTGGCTTCGAGCTTTTGTTTACATTCTAAATTTGAAATTTCAAAGCATGGAAAAAAGTGAATATTTAAGACTCTTAAGTGCGATGTTAAATGTAGATGCGATGCAAAGCTTAAAATTATTGAAACATTGATCCTTATCTGCTTGGAGAGACTGATTTTGAAAATTTAATGTCTTTGCCAGAAGTAGCAATGATCGACTTGATAAACTACCTTAATTAACACATAGTTTTTACACTGGCCAGCCGCTAAAGGCATACAAAGGCTTGCAAGCATTCAAATTATATGAATCTGGTTTAGTGCAAAATATGACTGCAATGGAAGAGAAATCCCAATGCTTATGTTGTAGGTAGTAGTCAGCAAGGTAAGATTAAGTTATAATAAGGTTTGGGTTATGGATAACTCTGTTACCGTTTCATTGGGGCCTAAACCCACAGTTTCATTAAATCAAAATAAAATGTTATATAAAATGAAGTTCTCATAGGGCAAAAATTTCTCAGACGAGTATAAAGTTTTCGATGTCAGAAAATGTTTCACTCTTTCCTTGTACTGCCTCATTGGTAGATCGTGTACTATTCTAGAAAGAGAAACATTTATGAATAAATAACAAATCACAATAAGTAGATAGAGTTTTCATTTATTTCACATTTTTTTAACAGCTTCTCCAATTAAGTATATATTCTAACATTACTATTAGTACAAAGTTTGCATGCATCATTGGCAACGTGTGAACAGTTTTCATTAATTTCAACATTTCTTTCCTCTCCACTACTTCCCGAAGTATCTTCGTCAGGTGCTTCAATCTGTTGTTCTATCTACAAGAATACATTACTTAATAAAAGAAAAACTTCAACCTAAATCAACACTATGTCTACGTCATAATACAATCAATCATACTACTACCACCTACCATTTACACTATTAAACCTGATACTTTGCTCGTTTGCATTTCTGAACTGTCATATCTGTTAACTTGGGTCTGAGTTTCTTCCTTTGGATTAAAGTACCCCATATTCTTTCTAATTAGGGATCCAGGCAGGGTTATCTTTGTTTGCTAATGCTGGAGCTCCTAGAAATGTTTACATCGATCAGATCATTTTATCAGATCATTATACCAAAAACCAAATATTACCACTTATAAAATGTCTGGAGCGAATTCTTCCACACTTTTATTGGCTGTCATTTAAAGGCCCTCTTTTTAAAGCTTTTATACACATTTCACGCCGGAGAGTCGATTAAGGTTTTCTCCAGCGTTTTGAAAAATGCAGGATTTTCAAAAGATCGCACATTGTCCCTATTTCCCCTCATCCCACAATTTACCACTAAACTAAAGGACGGCATTTTATTTAGGGCACTTTAATTATTAGCAGAACGAATAGAGATCTCAAATTTCAAGAGCAACTGTAAAGAAAACTTGAATTTATAACCCAAGCGCTTGAGTCTATTTACTTTGCCTGTCCTCCAAGCAATATTGACCATTTTCAAACACGTGGCTTTGACAGGTCAGCCATTTTGCCTGGAGGGCAAACTAAGGTTTATGACCGTTTATGCTAATGGCTTATTAGACTCTTTCGGTTTAGTTTAATAAGCTTGAAAGTAATTTTAGGATTTATTTGTGATCATTTCTAAGATGTATCTATACCTGTGCTACCTGGACTTAAATAATTCCTATCTTATTTATTTTTATTTTTATTTGTAAAATATACGGGCACAACCCATTATAATATCAATACAACTGAAATTAAATTAAAAGGCTATTGAAATATCTAAATACTAACTTGACAAAAGTAAGTTTACGATGGTATCGACGAAATTATACAACTATAAACAATTGACAATTACCTTTTTTTTAAGAGAAGTGAGGGAATTAGAAAATATATCCAACTCATTGTGGTGGTTGAGAAAACGCATGGCCCGTATCAGGGGCGCATGTGAACCATAGTTGGTACTGTGATGACCAATATGAAATAGTTCAAAATTTCTAAGGGACCTTATGGGAACATTCAGAGCTATAGAATTTAACAAAGCCGGACATATAGTATAACCCCTAACTATCTTTGTAACAAAGCTAACATCAAACATTATTCTTCTATGAGCTAACAAGTCAAGGCCAACCATACCTCTAATCTCACTATAATCATGATCAACAATCAGTATATTCAATTTATACGCACACTCTAAGAAATCTATTTTGAACCTTCTCCAAGCTATATTTATGAACTTCGTAAAACGGAGACCACACCACCGTAGAGTATTCCATTATGGACCGCACTAGGACACAGTAAAGTAAAACTAAAGACGTAATTGAGAAATCACTACAATTCCTCTTAATAAAGCCCAACATTTTTGAAGCTTTGGTGACAACAGCACTGATTTGATCAGTAAATGATAGTCGGCAGTCTAAAATTACTCCGAGATCCTTAATATTGTCAACCCTATCCAGTACTAAACCACCAATGCTATAATCACCGTTTACCCTTCTTAATCCTCTATAGAAACTAATAACATGACATTTTTCTACATTTAATTGCAAACCATTTGTCTCAGCCCACAACACAAATCTGTTAATGTCGTGCTGTAAGGAATCCAGATCTTAAATACTAGTAATAATCTTACAGCTTGTCAAATCTAGGAAGAGACGCGAATCTTTCGATATAGCCACGCCCCCATAGCGCGCAGTAGACAGCGGCCAAACTTGTCATTTGCTTAGTTTGTCTTGAGAAGCAAACATCTAGTACAGTCTGTGTAAAAAAAGTTAGAAATAAAAGTAGCGATTTATTGTCATGGAATTTAAATTTGAGTCAAAATTAAAACGTAAAGTTTTGTCGGGCCAAACTAGAGAGGTCATAGCAAATGTTATTTTTTTTATGCAGCAAGAAGCGGCTGAGCAACGACCTATTAAAGACTTTAACAAAGTCCAAGAACGTGCAGCGACAGCAACTGGCGTAAGTTTGTCTACCATTAAAAGAATTTTTCGTGAAATGAAATCGGTTGAAGATGGTGCATCCAAATCTTTTTCGACCCCAAACAAAAAAAGACGAAGAACTGCAACTAAATCCAATTTAAACGAGTGTGATACAGGAGTGCTTCGTCGATTTATAATAAATTTTTATATTACGGAAAAAAAAATTCCAACCCTACGCACCATACACAGAAAATTTGTGCAAGATTACAGTTATGCTGGATCGCATGAAACGCTAAGGAAAGTTATGAGGACAATGGGATATCGTTGGAGGAAAACAAAAAATAACAGAAAGCTTCTTATGGAAAAACCCGATATTCAGCATCTAAGGAGAAATTTTCTGAGAAGCATGAAAAAATATAGAGAAGAAAAACGTTCTATAATTTATATGGACGAAACATATATCCACTCATCCCACACACACCTGAAAAGCTGGAACGACAATACCAACGAAGGCCTTCATAAACCTGTTTCAAAAGGACAACGACTAATTATAGTTCACGCAGGTGGTGAACTTGGTTTTGTTAAAAGCGCATACCTAAAGTTTAAATCGGACAGCAAATCGGGTGATTATCATAGTCAGATGAACTATACGAACTATAAAAAATGGCTTCAAGAAAAGCTGATTCCAAATCTGCCTGCAAATAGTGTTCTGGTGATAGATAACGCTCCGTACCATAATGTACAGTTAGAGAAAAGTCCAACTATGGGCTCTCGAAAAGACGAAATGAGAGAGTGGTTAAGGGTACGAAATATAAATTTTACAGATGAAATGTTAAAAATTGATTTGTATAGCCTGATTAAAATTTGAAAACCGCGATATAAAACATATGAAATAGATAAAATAATGTCTGAAAAAGGACATTCCGTTCTAAGGCTTCCTCCATACCATCCGGACTTAAATCCAATTGAACTAGTGTGGGGGTCCTTAAAACAATATGTTGCTGAGAAAAATGTAGATTTTCGCTTTCAAACTGTGGACAGACTTTGCGATGAATTTTTCTCGTCATTTTCCTCTGAAGAATGGAAAAAACGCTGTGAACATGCTAAAGGTTTTGAGACATATTACACGGAAAGGGAACCTGCATTAGATTTAGTTGTCGATCAAATAATAATTAATTTAGACGACGACAGCGATTCCGAATGTTCTAGCACTAACGATAGTACTGATTCCGAGAGTGCCCTTTCAGGATTTGAGGCACTTTAAAAAGCTTTTAGTTACTATATTTTATCCGTTGTTGTATTTCAAATTTATATTAGTTATTTGTTGTTGGCTACCTACCTAACTTAATTTGCGGTAAATAAATTTAAAATGGTGCAAATTTTTTTGATGTCTAATAATTAAATAAGAAATATATTTTTAAACTGACTGTACTGCAAGTTCTGCTCGGATCTAAAATAATGCCGCGGCAGATACCTGGCAGCTCTTTTGCTCCGAATGCGTTCTCGCTCTGTCTTGTGCGCAATTCACAAATTTCTCAAGTCTCTTCCTAGATTTGACAAGCTGTATATATCTTGACATCGTCAGCAAACATTAAAAACATGCTTTCAATTATGTATTCTTTAATATCGTTTACAAATAGGTTAAAGAGAAGAGGCGAGCAGTGGGCACCCTGTGGTACCCCCGATACAGCCACAAATCCCTTAGAGAAAAAGTTTCCAATTTTTACTTTAAATATACGATTTTTTAAATAACTTCCCAGCCATTTAACTAGAGCTGGGCTAAACCCCACAGCTGACAAGCAATAGTCTATGATCGACTCTGTCAAAGGCCTTAGAGAAGTCAGTATAGACAGAATCTATTTGAGCCTCCAAGGCATCCAACAGTTCCGATTCATAGACTACTAGGTTTGTGGTTGTTGATTTACCCTTAGAGAAACCATGTTGTTGATCTATGATTATCTCCTTACAGCACCACGAAAGTTGATCGCACACCAAAGAATCAAATATCTTAGGTATGCAAGACTGATTACAGACACTACGATAATTGTCTATGCTATTTTTATCGCCCGATTTATGAATGGGGACAAGAAAGCTTTCCTTCCAGAGTGTCGGGAATTCCCCCACTTCAAGTGATTTATTAAATACAAGAGTAAGAACGTCAGTTAGGGTGCAGACGCAGCGTTTCAACAAATAGTTAGGTATTTCATCAGGGCCTGCCGAAAGTTTGTCCGGCAAGCGACTGATTTTATCAAATACTTCAGCCACTAGTATTGGGCGGTAGGTAGCATTACATTCAAAGTTTAAGCTATAGTTGGGCGTAGGAACATTGCTTTTAACAAATACACTCGAAAAATATTTTTCAAATAGATTAGCTATATCTTGCCCATTAGTAGCTGGTGTATCGCCCAAGGTCATGGCCGATGGTAATCCAAAGGAAACCCGTTTACTATTAATGAAGGACCAAAAGCTACGAGGGTTATTATTTATATTCTGTTCGGCCCTTTGAAGGTACTGGGAATAGCATCTTGCTGTCAATGTTTTACATTCGGACCTTAAGGTCACAAAAGAAGTATAGTAATGGTATTGTCCAGTTTCTTTAAATTTCTGATGAATGGTTTTCTTTTTAATAATTAATTTTTTTAAAGCAGGACTAAACCATCTTGGGAAATTTGACGAAACGCTGCGCCTGCGCGGGACATACATCCGTACACCATGGTACATAATATCATACATTAATTCCGTAGCTTGATCAATATCAGATAACGGGCCCAGAATGCCCCTCCAGTCGACCGATGCAAAATAATCATTTATAGCTCTAAAGTTAGTATTTTTAAAGTCCCAGTAGCATTCATCACACCTCAAGCTATTAATATTTACACTTGGGAGATAAAACACACAAGGGACATGATGAATACTTGTTGGGAGCAAAATATCATCTGCTGTACATACATCTAAAAAAGCAAAGTGGCTAAAAACTAGATCTAAGAAAACATTGCGATTATTTGCAATATTATTATTTTGAAATAAATTAAGAAAGGCAAAACTTTCCGCGACGTGCACTGCATGTGAGTTTGCTGTAATACTTATTTGAACTTTCTAGTGTGTGCTTCGATCTTTTGTTTACATTCTGTAGTGTCCAATTAAAAATTTTAAAATATGGAAAGAAGTAAATATTTAAAGTCTCTCAGTGGCGATGTTTAGTGTTGATACGATGCAGAACTTAAAATTATTGGTTATATTGATCTTTATATCTGCTCGGAGAGACTGATTTTGGAAATTTAATGTCTGCCACAAGTAGCAAGGATGGACTTGGTAAACTAGCTTATATTAACACATGGTTTTTACACTGGCCAGCAGCTGAAGGCTTACAAAGGCTTGCAAGCATTCAAATTTTATGAAGGAAGTAAATTCCAATGCTTATGTTGTAGTCGGCAAGGTAAGATTAAGTTTTAATAAGGTTTGGGTTTTGGATAACTCTGTTAAAGTCCGTTCACACATCTAAGAGAATGACTTATCGACTTGTGTTGACGCCTGTTTAAAACCAGACTGGGGTCTACACAGGCCCGCACTTCAAGCATGGATGATTTGACACAAATAATAAACAATTTTAGGTAGAATATATTATAATAATATACTATAATTAATTAATGCAACTATAGTTTACTCATTTAATTCATTTTTACTGTCACTATCAACACCTATGTTAATAATAAATCTTTCTGTAATATTCCCAATTTGAATGTATGAATTTTCGACAGTTTTAATATGTGGAACACAATTTTTCCAGCTACTCACAGGCAGTAGATCGAGTTTTTATTTATTTTACATTTTTTTAACCACTTCTCCAAACTATAATACTTATATTCTAACAGTTCTATTAGTAGGTAGTCTTCGAAAAGTTTGCATAAATCATTCATACTTAATTCACTCTGTGTGGCAACAGTTTTCATTAATTTCAACATTTTCTTCCTCCCTACTACTTCCCGGAGTATCTTAGTCAGGCGCTTCAATTTGCTGCTCTATTTACAAGAATACATTACTTAATAAAAAAAAACTTAACCTACATCAACACTGTGTCTACTTCATAATACAATTAATCCTACCTACTATATTAACAATAGTACACCTATCTGATACTTTGCTCGTTTGCATTTCTGCACGCTCTCGTTTCTGTTATCTTGGGCCTAAGTTGCTTCCTTTGAAAGAAAGTGTCTCATATTTTAATTAGGGATCCAGCCAGGGTTCTTTATTTGGTAATTCTGCTGGAGCTCCTAGAAATGTTTACATGAGATCATTTTATTAGGTCGTTATACATAAACTCACATATTACCACTTATAAAATGTCTGGAGTAAATTCTTCCATACTTTCGTTGGCTGTTACTTATATATTATCCTACTCTACTATAAGGCCTTAAGTAACTTACTTCTTTACGACCTCCTCCTCAAGGTAGCAATCGTTTTTCCTCAGGGTCCTCAATACCAGTGTATTACTCCTATCTCATTTATCTTACCACCAATAATTTAAAAGGGAGCACTTATTGGTTTCATTATATAGCTTTAGTTTTAGTTAATTAATTTTTCAGTTACTAAACCTACTATTAAAAGTTAAACAACAAGTCACTTAAAAACACTATTTATTAAAAGTATCTGTATGGGAGCCACCAATTTTTACATGAAAATCGTAATTATTAAAACTTCACTACTACTAAGACAAGGAATCTTCCACCGACACTTAAATCGCGCTTACTCATTATTTTCGCTTTTCATTTAGTCAATTCTAAAGTTTACCGAGTCACGTCAAAAGGAATCGTTTTACTATGAATTATGAAATCCGAACTGAATCTACCCGAATTCTTGAACTACCCGCAAGTATAACTGTAATCGTAAATTTTTTCTTACTTGACCGATACTATTACTGATGACCGCTCCGACTCGGTCATTTCTCCAGTTGACAGTTTAAACCGAACTTCTTAACCCGACTCACTCAACTTGACTTGACCGAGTCGACTGTCTGTTTCTGACTGACTTTTTCAAGTAAAAGCCCTACGTTTAAATATACTGTGGTACTGTAGTGTGGAGCGCAAATTTTTACACGTACCTCAAAATTTAGTGGTGCCGTGTGATTCTTTTGCAGTCGACACGAAACCTGAATTAAATTAGCACTTTTTACACTAAAGTAAATTTTAAATTATTTGTTTGTAAGTTCAAAAAAAGATGTTTCTATTTCATTCTGAGACCTGTCTAAAAGATGCCAGAATGACTGTGGAAGAAATTATTTTCTTATTAAAATTGATATTTTTTTCCCGTGTAGAACTGAAATAAAATTTGGTTTCAAATTTTATGTAGGATCGTGTACAAATCCTTGAGTTGTACACTCACATTTTTGGGGGAGGGGGTATTTTTGTTTTCCTAATAGACGACCGAAGTTTAATCTCTCATTTATCCAGGTAAAGTCTGTGCGTTTTAAGAAGTCCGATATCGGATTAAATCACCAAGGGATGTTATCGCTTTTAAAACAGTAAGTCGGTTAAGTTACAATATCTTCGCACCTTCGCTATACTTGATCACACCGAACATCCCACTGGTTTACTGTATTCTATTACTGGGCGAAATCAGAGGTTTCAAAAGAAAATTATCTTAGAATTACGCGTTGAGCATAAATAATAATTAAATAGATAATTAAATTATTTTGCTATTATTATAGTTAAATCTTCATAATAATTACTATTTTTCAAGAAATAATTAAAATTTGCTGAAGTGCGGGATGGTATGTTCTACTTTATTTTAAATAAGTAGTTGTGCTTTTCACTTTTAGTTTGTTTCTCATTGTGTGTGAATTAAAATCAGTTATTAAGCAAAGTTATGGAAAATGTTCAGCAAGGTGGCACATCGCCTAGAAGGCATTTATCTCCAGGTGAACGCCGTTTGGTATTACAAGTGGAACGTTATTTTACTTTAGAAAAAGATAACTCGGGCCCGTTAGAGTCTATTTTGGCAGTGCAAAAACGAACGTCTGATGCTTGCGGCATTTCAGAGAAGACCTTAAGAAGACTTCGAAAAAAGAGTGAGTCTGAAAGCATGGGTGAAATTTCAAATGCAGAGTAAGACTACTTTTAGTAGTACCTATCTACAAGTAGGTACGTTCTGTCGCAAGACTACAAAATCGGTTCTTTTTAGAACCAAAACTTTATAAAAAAGAATTCGTAAAACTAATTTGTCTGAATACTACAAAAGCTAAAAAATTATTATTTTTCTTTACCTAAACTAATTTTTTATTTACTTTAAATTATTTTATTTAGAAAATGTAATTCATCAACATCCAAAATTACCTTCAATATAATTTATTGTTTGAGAGCCACCGACATAATGCTCAAGAGGTTTTATGGCTTAGCGGACTTCTTAAAACGCACAGACTTTAGCAACCAGTCGACTAAGAAGTGAACTTGGCAAGTGAATAAAGTAATTTTTACTCATTATTTTTCTTCAATTAAAAAATTATTTTGTTTTGTGAATTTGAAAAAGAAAATGGGTGTTCTGTTTTAATTTTCAGAGTTCTTTTAGTTCGGATACTAACTCGTTTAAAAATGTTTTAACAGTAAGTCTCATTCTATTTAAACTTATAGACTTCGTATTTCTGTCTTATTATTTTAATAATTTAAGATATTCACAAAAATTACTTTATTTTTAAAAAAAGATTATTTACTTTCAAAAATTCTTTACTTTTCAGTCCCTTAAATAAAATTTTTTCCCGATTATTTAATACTTTGTTTCAAATTTTTTTTTATTTCGTTTGTTTTTTAAAAAAAATATTTTATTTAATTTTTATGGAAAATATACTTATTTACGTCCCAAACTTTTAAATAATAGTTTCTTTTTTCACACAAGTTTTTATTTAAAAAGAATATTTAAGAAAACCTTGCCTTTCAAAAATTATTCATTTTTAATTTATTTCCATTTCTTTTTACTTTGCCTGTCTAAAAAACATATATTTTTATTTATTTATTTTAATGGGATTATTATTTACATATATATATTTTGTTTGAATTTGCGGTTCATCACAGTTAAAAGGCCCCTTTTAAAGGTCTTATCCGCATTTCACGTTGTTCTTATGAGAGTCGATTAAGGTTTTCTGTAGCATTTTGAAGAACTGCAGGAATTCCAAAGGATCGTACATTGTCCCTATTTCCCCTCAACCGCTGAACAAAAAGACGCTATTTTATTTAGGGCACTTTAATTATTAACACAACGAACACAGATCTGAAATTTCAAGGCAAACTGCAAAAAAAAATTGAATTTATAACCCAAACGCTTGTGTTTATTTACTTTGTTTGCCCTCCAAGCAAAATGGCCGCCGACCATGTGACGTCATATGAAAATGATCAATAGCCGCCAACCCTGTGACGTCATATGAAAATGATCAATTGGACATAACCATAACCTCACTTTAAATTAAGCGACAGGAACGTCGTTGCCGACCCTGTGTTAAACTTCGATTTCAATATTTCGATCCATGGTGTATGTTTGTTTGTTTATGTTCAAGCCTGAAATACTTTATCTTCAGTACTGATATTCTAATGTGGGGTCGGCTTGTCAATCCCAGCCTGGGTTACTTAAAAAGTAAAACAATTGATTTTATGATCGCTCGGCTGTATTTTGCCAGTATGAGGTACGGGGTTACAAGGACGATTTAAAAAGTTGACTGTTGTCTGTTTGACACTGGGTCGGCACTGTCGTCCCTGAAAAGCCGTCACTAATAAACTGAAACAAAAGAGCAGTCACAGCCCACTACGTTTTGTTTTAGTTTGATATTTTGATAATAGCGATTTTCTCGAAAACCGTTAGTTGTATCAAAAAAATGCAAGAGACCAAAATTTTAGATTTTTTTATGCTCTATTGGATGGTGTTGTTTAATTTTAAGATTTATCGGCATTAACATAAAATTTCGGCCATCAAAAGTGTAGATCCCCTCAACCCCTCCAAAATTAGGTTTAGGCCATTTTCGAGGCACAAAATAAATAGAGCGCCTAAAGTAATAGGAATATGCAAATTATCAGGAGATTTGATGAATAGCTGTGGTCACAGTTCTAAGTATTCGATTTTTTTCGCGCTGTCTGTAGCTCGAAAGGGGTGCATTTTAGGACCTTTGTACTGAATTTTGAAACACCCTGTATAATATTAACTTATGTATATAAATAGTTAAAAGTATTCATTAATTGACTCCCCATATTTTTTACATGTACTATTTATTAAGCTTGTGAAAAAGACATTTATTCTTGTGCTTTTTATCTGTTTTATAAATTCTCTCTGTGATTAGCTAAGCAAACATTATAAAGTTTTAGTTAAAACTGTTGTTGTTTTTTTTTAAACTTATTTTCCCTGTAATATTTCTAAGAAAACAAACAAAAGGATTTCAACGCTGTTTTTCAACAAATAATTTTTACAACTAGAGGTCATACGACAATTCGGGTACCCCACGGTAGTAGAATGGACCTGCATTGAGCATTGCGCTGGACTATCGGAGACCGGACAATCGGCCAAGCTACCGGACCGAATTATTTCCATTTCTATTAGATTGCCCATTCTATTAAAGAGGAAACTATACAATAAAACTCGGGGGTGTCCTTCAGTCTTCTTTATTAATAAAATAACAAATGGGCTAGGTTCCAATAACCATCATCAGGGGTATCAGAACAGAATGAAGGAACTGGGACAGTCAAGGCGACACAAATTAAAATATCAGTCCAGAAAATTAGGTACTTATAACACATGTTATATGGCTGATATTATTTTGGTCTTTCCTATAGACATAGTAACTATAGATCTGACACGCCATTCTTAAATGCTATAAAATTGTGGTGACAAAATCGTTTGGTGGCGAGACGCTGTGAGGAGCTAGGTGGGGATGTCTATGGTCTTTCCGTTCCTGCACTACTGACAAGAACCGGCAATCGATGCTTACGGCGCACTGTTTTCAACTATTTAAAATATCGTACAAGTAGAGTAGAAAGGCATTTGAGCTAATTTTTTGACAAAAAAAGTGTAGCATTATATAATTCAGAATTTTATTTATACAGGGTGTCCCACCGGGAACCGCTTCGATCTATATATGGAAAACTATACATAGAAAATTTTTGAAAATTTGACAGTATGCTAATGTTGCTGGGGCAACCCGGCTAAAATATTTTCAATAGGGTGACACTTCTGGTTACCGGAAGTGGGTGTCAACTTGCTTACTTTAAATGGAACACCTTATATATTATTACATTTTTGAATTCTACGTACGATTCTAGGCAGATTTTGTATATCATGTCCTATACCCAAGTCTAAGCGCTTTTGACATATTTAAGATTTTATGTCAAAAAATGATGTTTGCAAGCCATAAAATAATAATTATTAATTTTTCCTATAAGTAAGTCTTTACTATTTAATTTGGGTTTGATTTATTGTTAAAAAGGACTTGCTTTAATAGATTTTTTGTAATATCTTGATAACTATTAATACAGGGTGTTCAAACAATAAGATTAAAAATAAAATTAAGAAAACTGCAAAAAAATCTACATTTTCAAATGGAAACCCCTAAACCAGGGATGCACAGACTTATAGGGAATAGGGGCCACTCGGGAAAAATATAAGCCAAGGACGGGCCACTACAAATAACAATACTTATTTACACAAAAAATTTTATTTTTAAATAGTATGAAATACAATGATAAAAATAAAGGAACCTTCAAAAATGTTTATTGCAATTATGTAATCGTAAGGTAATCTAATCATTACAATGTAATATTTCATGTTTTATTACTTTGATGCATGACATTGCATTGAACTAACAAGTTTTTTTATATTTGGCTCCACATTACTTGTCGCCACACGTAAAATTGCTTCCAAATTTTCATTTGCCAGACGGTTTCGCTTTTTCGTTTTGTTTAGTTTCATCACTGAAAACGTTTGTTCACAAATATATGTCGATCCAAATAAGCTTGCGCATTTCAATGCATTTATTCGTAACTCTATAAGCGTTTTTATCAACGCAACGATAGAAGTTGAGTAAATTACCTTCATTAAATTTGTTTCGTAAACTATCATCATTGTGCATGTCTATTAATTCCAGCTGCATTGATTCTGGCGCATTTTCGGGTGAAATGTTGAAAGGATTGCTGAAAATGTCGAATAGAGGTTTAACTTTTTTGAAGTCTACAAAACGATTTTGAAAAGCTTGTATCAAGATATCAATTGTTTCAACATGAGCGAAATTGACGTCAGTTTTATTGACTTTCTCCATAATTTTTTTGTAGTTCGGAAAATGGCTGTAATTGGCTGAGTTGATTTGTGTCCTGAAAAGACTCAATTTGCATTAAAAGGACGAAACATGAGAGTATAACTGCGAAATCAATTGATCTTTGCCTTGGAGTCGCGTATTTAAGACATTCAAGTGATTTGTGATGTCTGCAAGAAACGCTAAGTCACACAGCCAATCAGGGTTGTCGAGTTCTGGGACGTCGTTTTTCTTTTCCGCCAGAAATAATTGGATTTCTTCAATCAAGTTAAGAAACCGCTGTAGTGTCAACCCACGACTTAGCCACCTTACTTCAGTGTAAAACAGGAGATCACCATATTCGCTTTTAATATCCTCGAGAAATTGTTTGAATTGTCGGTGATTGAGACCTCGTGATTTTATAAAGTTTACAGTAGGTACTACAACTTTCATCACATTTTCAAACCCCAATAATTTTGAACAGAGGACCTCTTGATGTATAATGCAATGAAACTGCATTAATTCCTTGGTATTTATGTTTTCAGTTTGTAAATATTTTTTTAACTTTAGTTACTATCCCAGATGTACTTTCAACCATTGAAGGTGCTCCGTCAGTCGTAATTCCAGATATTTTCGTTAAATCCAAATCGACTATAGAACATTTTTCCAGAAGAGCTTTGAGCATGTCACTCCCCTTGGTTTGACTTGTCAAAGAACTCATACCAATCAGTTCTTTACTCACTTCAAAATTTTGCGTTACACCTCGTAAAAATATTAAGAGTTGAGCAGTGGAACTTATATCTGTAGATTCGTCGAGTGCTATAGAAAAATACTCAAAACTTCTCGATTTCGTAGCTAATTGCTCTTCTACAGGGTGTTTCAGAATAAGATGCTGATCCTTAACGGTATGAATCCTTAGGTGATTTTAAGAAGAAAAGTTCAAATTAACATATATCCTTAACCTATCAACTTTCGAACTACAGGGCGTTAAAGTTTTAAGAAAAAAATCGTTTTTCTATCATAACTTTAACAACTTTCTAGCTATTTTTATAAATTTTTCACACATGCCCTCTAAGCATCAATAGCCATTTTTTGGTGTAGAAAAATTTTAAAATTTTTAACCAGTGGCGTCCTGAAAGGGGTTGGACTAGACATTTTGGAAAAATATTATTTACGCCACTGCTTTTTCTCAAGATAAAAATTATTTTTAAAATACTCATTCATTTAAGGCCAAATTTAATATCTTGCCTTTTTATCGTCCGACAAACAGTTTCCGACAAAAAAAATAAAAAGCATTAAATGCGCATTCGCTATGTGCCTATGGTTTATTTTTTACCATTAAATTAAAACAACTAAGATTAAATAACGTGTGAACAAAAACGAAAATAATTTAGATTAGCTGTTGAAAGTGGCCACCACCTGCAAGAATGCATGCTTCAGCTCTTCTCCTCATTGAGTCTCGTACCCTTTGAAAAATTCCTGGAGTATTCCTGATAGTGTCGAAACAAACTATTATGCGGTTTCTCAACTCCTCTTAAGTATTTTTTGGGATGCTGTAAACCAACGTTTTCAGATGTCCCCACAGGAAAAAATCTAGACTGTTTAGATCAGGGGATCTAGGTGGCCACGATTGTGTTCCTCTGCGCCCTATCCATCGATTACTATAATGTTGATTTAAAAACTCGCGTGCTAAAATACTGAAATGGGCAGGTGCACCATCGTGCTTAAACCACATACGATGTCGGGTTAAAATAGGGACGTCGTCTAGCAAATTTGGTAAAGTGTGTTCAAGAAATTGGCGATAATTGATTCCGTTCAATCTGGCTGGTAAAAAATAAGGCCCAATTAAATAATCACCAATAATTCCAGCCCAAACATTTACAGAAAATTGCTCTTGGTGGTGGGATTCCGTAATGGCATGTGGGTTTTCTTCTGCCCAGAAGTGATTGTTATGAAAATTTTGTATGGCGTTCCTGGAAAAATTAGCTTCGTCCGTGAACAAAATTCTGGCATCAAATTGGGGATTTTCGGTAACCATTTGAATAAACCATTGGCAGAAATTGATGCGTAATGGAAAATCCCTAGGAAGTAGGGCCTGGACCCGTTGAATATGGTACGGATATAACAAATAACTTTGAAGAATTCTCCAGACTAGGACATGAGTAATATTTAACATATTCCCAATTTTTCTGGTACTTATATTAGGGTTTTGTTCCACTAAATTTAAAACAGCTTCTTCGGTTTCCGGTGTTCGTGTAGTTTGGTGTGCCCCTTTTAAGTAGTTTTTTGTTTCAAAAGATCCCGTTTCACATAACTTTCTGTGAGTTCCTGAAATCGTTCGTGCATCCGGAACTATTCTATTTGGATAACGCTCTTGGTATAATCGTCTGGCTTCGAATGCATTGCCGTTAGCAAGCCCGTACAGGTAATGCATATCCGCAAACTCGTCATTTGTAAAATTTACCATGATACCTATAAGTTTAAAAAGTATTACGTTTTTAAAATTTAAGTTAAGTGGAAAGCCGTGTACATAAATAAATAGCTGTCAAAACTATTTGGCATTAAATATTTCGTTATTGTCATTGTTTCCTTAACAAAGTTCATAGACTACTTGTCAGAAACCATAGGCACATAGCGAATGCGCATTTAATGCTTTTTATTTTTTTTGTCAGAAACTGTTTGTCGGACGATAAAAAGGCAAGATATTAAATTTGGCCTAAAATGAATGAGTATTTTAAAAATAATTTTTATCTTGAGAAAAAGCAGTGGCGTATATAATATTTTTCCAAAATGTCTAGTCCAAACCCTTTCAGGACGCCACTGGTTAAAGTTTTTTAAAATTTTTCTACATCAAAAAATGGCTATTGATGCTTAGAGGGCATGTGTGAAAAATTCATAAAAATAGCTAGAAAGTTGTTTAAGTTATGATAGAAAAACGATTTTTTTCTTAAAACTTTAACGCCCTGTAGTTCGAAAGTTTATAGGTTAAGGATATATGTTAATTTGAACTTTTCTTCTTAAAATCACCTAAGGATTCACACCGTTAAGGATCAGCATCTTATTCTGAAACACCCTGTATATTAGCTGCTAATTCGGTAATTCTTCTTTGAACAGTCATCCGATTTAACTGAATTTTTTCAAACTTCTTTACATTTTCCGGACAAATTTTTTTTGCGGCGATATCTAAACATTGCTTAACAAACTCACCATCTTTAAAAGGCCGACAAGTTTTCGCTATTATTCGAGATATTTCAAAGCTAACTTCAGTAGCTGATTCAGCATCTTGAATTGGTTTTGTAAACATAGCTTGCTGGCCTATTAGTTCCCGTTGTAAAGTGGAAATTCTTTGCGTAGGATTTTTGCCAGTTAATTTGGTAAAAGTAGGATGCTGGGTTTCATAGTGCCTTTTCACATTATATTCCTTCGGAATAAAAACACTACTCTAGCTTATTAAACAGACAATTTTGTTATGCGATGAAATAAAAAAGTATTTTTCGGTCCAAATATCTTGAAACTGTCGATTTTCATCTTCAACCTTACGACTACGTTTCTTACTGGGGCCTGGTTTATCCATATCAAAATATATTATATTGTTACGTAGGTAGAAGCCAAGTTCGAACGACGAAATATTTACTCGTCACAGTTCTCAATCAGTATAACGTTCGCTTGTCCGTAGTTAAAACTTAACTGCCCCGGTAGCTGGCGAGGGATCGCCACACGAGGACTACATTTGAAAAGGCCTACCGCACGAACGTCTCTTCGGGTGTAATCGAAAATCGTGATGGCAGACCGCGGGAAGCCGGCAAACAAAGACAGGACACGCATGCGATCTTTTTTCCTCCATTTGTGGCGTGGTCCGTTGTCTTTAAGAAAAAACTATTCGGGACAGCTAAGCGTTGCTAACCTAACTTCTTATATTGTGTTTTGGGATTTTTAGTAGGAACTACATTAAAATTATACAGTTTTAATTTGGTTATTTATTATTGTTAAGTTTTTAAAAGTTAGTGTACGTAATGGATGTTAGAGAAAACGAAAGAACTTTACAGAATCAGACTTGGATGTACGGCAAAACCAAAAATAAAGATTTGCAGTCCTGAATGTTTGTCGCACAACGATCCCAGAGAAGACAAAAAAGAATACTGGGGCAGCTGAATATAAAACTGTGTCAAAGAGAGGAGCCCTTTAAAAAATATTTACAAGTGGACTGCTACAAAAGGTAAAAAAATCGTTTTAAAATACCTACTTGCAGTAAAGTTTTTTTTCATTAAAAACTTTTCTCAGTGGAACTAAAATAATTTTTTTGTTTTAGAAACTCAGAGAATGCAAAAATGTATGTGGAGCCAGGCAACAATATCAAATATCCTTGCAAATTTAGAAAATTTGGAAGCAATTTTATATTCAATAATCAGGTGAGTGGCCTCGATAACATTCCAATTGTGCCAATGGAATGGGATAGGTATCATCAAGTCCTAATGGATTGTTTAATTTTTCAGGTTCTGTATAAATACTGGTGAAGATTGGGCATGAACAACTGGAATTTCATTCATTCATTTCATCATTTGGAAGTCACAGTTAAAGCTCATTGAAGGTACTTTTAGGGCTGTTTCAAGGCAACCACACTTCTTGCAGATTCCTAGCTGCCCGAACATCAACCCAGTGACTCTTTCTTTACAATTCGTAACGGTTGTGCTATTTTTTTTTACAGAATTATAACAACTATTAATATTAAGTTACTTATCTACATGATATCCTAAGAGGTAATGGCCAATAATTAATTAAGGAGCGTGTAGATTGGATGAAAATATAGGGTCACAAGGACATGACATATTTTGTCCGCTGTCCTCTTATTACTGAGCTACAGCTTGCCAAATTATGGCTTTTCTTTTGAAGACTGTAGCTCAATAATGGGTGACATATGACAGGATATTTCATGACCTTTTGACCCTATTTTGATCCAATCTACTTGATCCTTAATTATTGGCCATACCTTTTATTGCTCGGTGGCTAATTGTATTGAGTGTACCTTTCGAACATATTTTTGTTAATTGAATATACAGTGAGGGTACTAATTTTAATAATTTGCTGTGAGTGTTTGCATTATTGTATTACCAATATTATTGTATGTGACAATACCTGCAGTTACTATTTGTTCGGTTTAGCAATTTTAGCATTGATTTAAGTAGGTTATTTATTGTATTTTCGCCTAAGTATATTTCTTTTTTAAAGCTTTTTTCTCTAATTATAGGTATGCATGGTAATTTGTTTCCTTTTTTTCTGTGCATAGTTAAGCACATGCTCCTATTGGTAAATTTAATTATATTTTTTGTTAAAACAATGTTTTTGTTTTATTTATTTTTCCTAATGTGTTAAGTACCCACTAATATTTTTTTACACTTTTGCGATACTATTTTTATGCTTTGGAAACTTTATAGCCAATAAGACTAAGGTAATTTCAAGTAACGTAAATCTGAAAGGTTCAACATGTCAATAAAAAATCGTTAGAAAACCGGAATTTAAAATGAACATTTTTCAGCATTGAAACGGTCTAGCGACATCTAGACCCATCAAACAGGAGTAGAATGTTCTTAAAAAGGCATTCATGACGACTAGAGTCAATTTCAGCAATCGGCTTGAACAAAAAAATAGGCTTCTTTAACATAACCTTCAAAATTTTTTTAAATTAGTTACAAATAGCTGCTTCCGTGTAAGTATACTGAGGAACTGCTTTTAATTGAAAGGACCATTCAATTAATGTTTGAATAAGGCCATACATTTCGTACATTTTCAAAATTCCTTGGTCGGGTTAACCATAGACATATAGAGAATGGGACAGCGCCTTCCGTATTTGACGGGTTTGATCAAATGGCGAAAAAGTATTTACTTATTTTAAAACACTACAGAAATCAATTCTAAATGGTACATAAGACCATTATTAACACATTATTGTTGTATTATTGTTAATTTTATTGGCTTGTTTAATAAATTTGAATTGTCGTGCACTGTCCAGTTCCGTACGTCATTGGTTTTTATGGATGCCTGAGAACGTCAGCGTGTTCCTGCATACAAAAATTCTCTGCACGTCAATAATACCCTGTTAATTCACCAATGATCTCCAGTTTATTCTGTTCCGGGCATCTCATTGGCCTGCCCCACCGAGCGAAGCCGAATACATCAGATGAGGTCCGACGGACTTTAGGCCGTATGGAGCCATCTCGCTGGCGATGCGTCGTATTTATACGAGTTACCAAACATCAAGAACCTTCGACTTTGTTCGGGGATACTACCGACGTGTTTCGCGAATCTTAAAGTAATCTAGTTGATGCGACAGATTTCTAGTCTCGTAACAATATGCTTAGACCCAAAGACATTATAGTTAATGTCTTTGCTTAGACCGGAGCGCGGCGAGTAGAATACTTTTAAAATTCGTTGGCAGGCCGCATAAATATCGCTTTTAAAAGTCGTTATTGGCGGGCCGCGGTATGTGCATTCCTGCCCCAAACTGTATAATTATTTCTTATTTAGCATTAAAAATAAGGGTAAGTTTGTGTAACGTTGTCCGTTCAGAAAATTTGTAGTAGGGAATGTGATAAATTTATATCAAGAACATGTGACACATTTGCCATTCGATATCCGCAAAAACAGAAGCTATCATAATGCGCTGCTTAACAAATTATAGAAAACTTCAAGAACTTTAAATCCGTTAAGGCAATAGGGCAAAGAAATAAACCTCTAGTGAACAATGACAATATTGAATTTGTTACTTTGGGATATTTCGCCGCATATCCAACCATGTCTGTAAGACAAGCTGCGTTAGAGTCGGGATTATCCACATCAACAGTTCAAAGAATATTATGCAAACATAAATTTCATCCATTCGCATTTTCCATAGTCCAACATCTAAAAGAAACTGATTTTTCAAGACGAGTGGCATTCTGTAAATTTATCATAACTTGGGCACAAGGAAACAATTTTTTTTTTGGACAATATCATTTGGACAGACAAAGCTAAATTTACAAAAAATGGCGCCTTTAATCGACATAATTCCCATTATTGTAATTCCAATTTACATGTGTTTAGAGAGCAAAATTTTCAAAGAATCCTGGCACTTTAATGTTCATTGTGCAGTAAGTAATGCTGACGTCGTGCCACTACATTTTTATCAAGAAAATTTCAATGGTAAGTTAGACGTTTTTGAATCATTCTACATGTAAAATGTGCTTATTAACTTATAGGTGAAGACTATTTGAACATGTTACAAAATTTTGAAACCGACTATTTAGAGAAAAGCGACTCATGAACAAGTGTTGCTTGAATGCGAAAAATGTCTGAAAGTGGAAGAACGTCAGTTTGAACATTTACTGAAAAAATAATAAATAGGGGTTTCCATTTGAAAATTTAGATTTTTTTTTTAAATTTCATTTTTAATCGTGTTATTTAAACACCTCAATAGTTCTTGAAATTTTCTATAATTTGTTCAACAGTACATTGTGATGGCTTCTGTTTTTGCGAATATCGAATGGCAAATGTGTCACATGTTCTTGATATTATAACTTTATCACATTCTCCGTAAATAATAAATAAGTTTAAATAATCTTCGTTTGTATAATTTAAGCGGAGCATGATTATTAATAACTTTCAAATGGTAACTGACAGCTTCATACATTTCTTTAACATTTGACTGTTTTCAACGCCGTCATAGCCAACTAGGAGTAATTAAACTCATAACCAATTGGGAATAATTAAACTTAATATCCGCAGTAAAATTGCCATATAAGAATATTAAATTGGCAATATTTCGAAAACTATAAATTTTCCGAACGGCAACCTTATACAAACTTACCCTTATTTTTAACGCTAAATAAGAGATAATTATAAAATTCAGGGATTTCCGTTTGAAAATGTAGATATTTTGCAGTTTTCTTAACTTCATTTTTAATCCTATTGTTTGAACATCCTGTATTAATAGTTATCAAAATATTATAAAAAACTATTAAAGCAGGTCCTTTTTAACGAGGAATCGAACCGAAATTAAATAATAAAGACTTCTTTATAGGAAAAATTCATAATTATTTTGTGGCCTGCAAACGTCATTTTTTGACATAAAACCTTAAATATGTCAATATACAAAATCTGCCTAGAATCTTACGTAGAATTAAAAAATGTAATAATATACAGGGTGTTCCATTTACAATTAGCAAGTTGACACCTACTTCCGGTATAACCGGAAGTGTCACCATATTGAAAATATTTTAGCCGGGTTGCCCCCAGCAACATTAGCATACTGTCAAATTTCTAAAAAATTTCTATGTATAGTTTTCCATATAGAAAAGGGAAAGTTATTTGTGTTAATCACACAATAATTTATATTTCTGAAAAAAGTACCTAATCCTTGAGCCGGAAAACATAATAAATCTGATATAACAATAATTACTTACAATGAAATATTAATTAAACAAGGTGCTCTTAGTACACAAAAAGGAGAAGAGAAAAGACACATCAAAAAGGTAATGATAAACACCAGGAACAGATAATTGTTGTAGGCAAAAAAACCTAAAAATAAATGTAAAGAACTTGTTCGTGACTACTATTAAGAACCTTATTCAGTTTTATAGACTCCAAGTCCTAACATATTACATATTAATAGATAATAGGCTGCGAACCAGTCCCTAGGTTCAGATCAGAGATACTCGATCAGTTAATTAAAATAACCCGCAGGCTGCAATGATGGAACAGCATCACCCACAGACACTCCTTGAGTTCTCCTTGACAGATACGATTCAATAGGCCTCAAGGCAACCTTCGAATATCCATAATATCTGAATTTGGCACACAACCTATGATTTATGATATCGAACGCCCTAGAAAGATCAAGCAAAACCATAATGGACATCCTTCCCGAATCAAGGTCTCAAACGATGCCATCCAAAACACTATAGAAAGTGTAGCTGACGTGTTATGTCCTTATACTGACTGATTATTTGGATAATCCCTAAGTCACTTATGAAGCCATTCATCTGATCGTAAATTATTCTTTCCAGCCCTTTTGACATCTCCGGCAGCAGACTCACCGGGCGAAGATCACCACAGGCAGTGTTGCCACCCTCGCTTGTAACAAATTCGGTAGATGCTTCGCAGAAAATCGGTAGATTTCGACATTTTTCGGTAGAATTTTAAAAAAGTGTATTATTTACTGCAAGTGCAACTGGTAGTTAACATAATTATATATTTATCTGTGGCCAACGTTTAATTTCAAATACTGTGGTAAACACAAGGATTTATTTTTGAAATAAAACACAATTGCATAATATTATGTACAAATAAACTTTTATTTAAAAATACAAAATACTTGGGCATACAAACCTAATTTTTCACTCTAAGCTATTCTTATTTCTATATTTTAAAATTAATCTGCATAAGAAGGTTTTCCTTTTAAATTTGAATCAGTCATTTTTGCAACTAGAGTTCTTTCAACAATGAAATTATGGCACACATTTTTGTCCATATATTGTTTTGTATAAATCAAACCAGAAATTGTTGTCGCTTCCAGACGATTTCTCTGTTTTGTTTTCAACAAATTACAAATTGAAAAAACTCTTTCGCAATTTGCTGATGAATGTGGTAAGCATAGGAGATTTTCAACAAAATTGCACAATGTCGGATATGCTCGAGTTTCATCTCCTAATATTATTTCTCCAACGGATTGCCAAAATGACTCTACATCATCGCTGAAACTCTGCATTTCTTTACAATTTCGCAATAATCTCCATTCAAAATCTAATTTTTGTATTTCATTTTTATTAATGAAATGGGGAAATGACATAGAAACATCAGCTATGGATGAAATATCTCCTTGTTTAACTTTTTTCGGATCTATAATACCCAGTTTTTGTAAAATATTGTCGTTTAAAGGAAATCTTGATCTTATTTGTGTACAGGCTTCAATATAAAAATCTAAACAACGCAGCTTAAATGTTTCAATTTGAAAGGGGGTTAAGTTTTTAGAATTTTGTATAGTGGCAGCTACATTTGCTCCAAAATACATATTTTCAATAGCTAAAAAGTTTTGGGGATTTTTAAACTCAACATTGGCCATTGGTGTTTTTATGATATAATCTCTTTTAAGAAAACAATCAAAAAATGCTTGTAGCACACCGGTTACTTTTTCATATAAAAGATGTATTTTTGGGGATTCAGACTGCATTTCTCGATTTAGTTGGTTGAAAAATGGCAGAACATAATCCAAAAACTGAAAATATAATTTGTTTTGTAGATCTTGTAATTTTTGCAAGATACTTTCCGCTATTACAACGTCGTTTTTGTTACTTACTATATCAATAAAATATAACCTTAAAGGTTCGTATTGCTCTAATATTCTTTTAACAACACTTTCGAGAGATAACCATCGTGTTTGGGATGGATGGAGCAATTTATGGACTTTAACATTACTAAAATTTTGGAATTCTATATATTCAAATTTTCTTTTTGGGCTACTATTAAAGTAACTGTGAATATCTCTCGCTAAATTTTCTAAATGTGCGGGTAACTTAAGGCAAGCACTAGATGCACACAAATGAAACGAATGACAGATGCATTTCATGACAAATAATTCAGAGATATCATTTTTTAATAGTTTCATAACTGAGTGATGTGCGCCAAACATCACATTTGCCCCATCTGAAGCAAATCCAATTAAGTTTTGTTTGTAGGGTATTTCATATTTAATAAAATTTTCAATCAACAAATTGTAAATTGACTGAGCTGAAGCATCTGTAACTTTTATCAACTTAAAAAAACTATATTTTACAAAATGTTCTGTCACATACCTGACAACAATGCAAAGATGCTTTTGAGTCGACAGATCAGTAGATTCGTCGATTATTACTGAAAATTTTTTACTTCGTAAATTTTTGCAAATGTCATTGAAATTTTCATCACCAATAACATTGTTGATCACGGCTGTCGTCTTGGTCCTTGCACAAGCCAGACTTTTTGCAATTTTTGAATCCGGAAATGCTGAAGCACACAACTGAGGCAAATGATCCATTAACATTATCGGTAAATTGTGTTCTGCCACAAGAGCACATAGTCTGATTTCAGCTGCAACAATAAAATTCAATTAGTTTTAATTATGTACTAAGCAATCAATCAAAAAGAATACCTTCTTTAACATTGTAATCCAGAGTAACTTGTGCTGACGCTGACGTTTCAACGACAAATTTGCTAATGGACTGTTGACCTCGTTGAAGTTTAATTTTTTCTAAATGAAATTTTGAAATTCCATGTTTTATTAGGGCATCTTTTCCGCTGGAAATATTTAGATCTTTATCGCAGCTGCGACATTTGGCATAATTTTCTCCTTTACGACTTTTCATAAGCCAGCTTTTAAATTCAGGTTTCTCTTCCCATGCAGTTTTATAGGTTTGAGCATATTTTCTCATTTTCTTATTCTTTGAAAAGGAAGTTGAAGGTTCCTCCTTATCACTTGAATCACTAGCACCAGATAAATCCATTGCAATTTCTAAAAGTACGTTCATTTAATTAATATTTTTAATTTCCAAAAATGAATGAATAGTAGGTAATTAAAAAATATATATATTTAACTAAAAAATCACACCTACCTTTAAATAGTTTGCGACTATAATCAGATTATATAAAACAAATTTGGGTTACTCTGTTAGGTACACGATTTTATTTTGTCACAAAAGAAACAAATAATTATAAATGAGGTTTAATGTAGTGTAAGTAAAATTGTAATTTCGTCCCTTTTATAAGTTTACGTCGGGGATTCACCGCGGGATTTCACATGAAAGAGTGTCGGAGGTTTACAGCAGCGGGATTTCAAATAAAAGCGGTAATCCCCGAGAGTTGAAATCAATGTCGTGCCATCTCGTGTGTTCTTATAAGACTAGACGTTCTATTTTCTATTGTTCTATAGTATTAATGCCTACCATTGATAGGCAACCTTTAATACAAACAAGAAACAAGTTTAAATTGAAAAGTGTAGTTAATGTTTAGCCATCTCGTGTGTTCTAATAGGACTAGGGCGTTCTCTTGTTCTCTAGTCTCTAGTAGACTCTAGTATACTCAACTAAGTTGACAATGACATGTTGACAACAACTTAAATCGTAAAATTAGGTATAATTCAATGTGCTTTCGGTAGATCGGTAAATTGAGGTGAAAATCGGTAGATCTACCGAAAAATCGGTAGGAGAGGCAACACTGACCACAGGACTCCGGTACGGTAATGTTAGGAATTGGTTGAATCTGTTGGAAACCTGTATCAAAAATTAAAATGTAATACCTCTGGCGCCATCTGTCGGTTTGTTTACCAACTAGGTATATTCTATTGTCTGAAGAATTTCAGTCGGTATGTTAGATGTCGTTTTGTTTATTCCTATCTGGAATGCATCCCTACCCTAATAAAGCTGAGTCGTTTTCTAACCTTCACCGCGTGTGTTTTACTTCCGATCCTCTCCTCAAAATCCTACAGGTTATGGGCCCAGGATTCGTTTTTCGAAGTAAATAGTATCGTGGAAGTGTGTCGCGAATAGACCGGCTCCAGAATGGCAATGAATTACCTTTCTAGTGTGCCAAAATTGATCGGGCGTGAGAATTACGACGAATGGTGTTTCGCCGTTGAAAATTTGTTGGTGCTCGAAGGACTACAGAAGGCGATCGAAGGGAAAGAAGTGGACACAGTGCAGATAGCGAAAGCTAAAGCAAAGTTGGTGCTCACTATCGATCCGAACTTGTATATTCATGTTAAAGAAGCAAAAACCGCCGAAGAAATATGGACGAAATTAAAAAGCATGTACGCCGATACCGGCTTTGCGCGAAAAATCGGTTTGCTACGTGCGCTTATTTCATTAAGGCTGGATGGTTGTGCTTCGATGGAAGAATACATAAACTCTGTAATAGAAATATCACAGAAATTGAGGCGTACTGGATTCGATATTGATGAAAATTGGATTGGTTCCTTGCTGTTGGCGGGACTTCCGGACAGGTACGAGCCCATGATAATGGCGATAGAACATTCTGGAATTACAGTTAGCGCCGATGTCATTAAAACCAAATTGTTGGATATGGGTACAACAGAGGGCAGCAGCAGTATTGGCGCAAGGGGTGCGTTCGCAGCCAGAGGCCGTTTTCCCAGATATGACAGAGGTGGCAGAAATGTCCAGAAATATCAACGCCAAGATGGTGATAAGAAGAATGAGGTTAGGTGCTTCAGATGTAAACAATTGGGACATTACATGAACAAATGCCCCAAGAATAGTACAAATGCGGACAAAAGTTCATCAAATGCGTTCAGTGCAGTGTTTTTAAGCGGAAATTTTAACGCGAACGAGTGGTATGTTGACTCGGGGGCCAGTGTCCACCTGACAGCTCGCAAAGATTGGCTGGAAAACATAGACTATAGTGCTTTCCCGAAAGAAATTGTTATTGCAAATGGTACAACAATTCAAGTACTTTGTTCTGGTGATGTGACAGTATCTACGAAAGTGGGAGATCGTGTAGAAAGCATAAAAATATACAATGTTTTCTATGTGCCAGAAATTGCAACAAATTTGCTTTCGGTGAGTCAGATTTTAAAGAAGGGAAATAAAGTCAAGTTTGAAAATGAAGTGTGCAACATTTTCAATGCAGAAGGATCCCTGATAGCTGAAGCAGTACTGTCAGACAATGTTTATAAACTGAAACTCAATGTGTTGATGGCAAATTTGGCAGTGACTAGTCAAATTTTGCATAGACGTTTTGCTCATTTAAATTATGCTGATCTCAAAGTCATGCAGCAAGGTTCTGTTGAAGGCCTAGATATTACCACAAAGCTGAACATCAGTGACATTTGTGAAGTGTGCTCTGAAGGGAAACAGAATAGGTTACCTTTCAAGAATAAAGGCCACCGAGCCACTTCAATGCTAGAAGTAGTTCATGCTGATTTGTGTGGTCCCTTGGATGTGCCATCGATTGGAGGATCCAGGTACTTCATGCTGCTGGAGGATGATGTGACTCGTATGACATTTGTTTATTTTTTGAGAAGCAAGGACCAGGCATTGCAATTTTTTAAAGAATTTAAAGCAATGGTAGAAAACCAGACGAACCACAAAATAAAAATATTGAGGTCTGACAATGGAGGAGAATTCTGTTCACGACAGTTTGAAAAATTCCTTAGTGACAATGGTATTTTACATCAAAAGACCACCCCTTATACACCCCAGCAAAATGGGATGTTAGAGAGAATGAACAGAACTGTTGCAGAGAAGGCCCGTTGCCTATTATTTGACTCAGACTTGCAGAAGTGTTTTTGGGCAGAGGCGGTCCATACAGCTGTTTACTTAAGGAACCGCTGTGTAGCCAAGGGCCTGGATAATAAGACACCCTATGAGATGTGGTACAAGAAAAAGCCAAATGTGACTCACATTAGGATATTTGGCAGTGATGCAATGGTACATGTGCCAAAAGAAAAGCGTACCAAATTGGACAAAAAATCACAAAAGATGACACTTATTGGTTTTTGCGACAATGTCAAGGGCTATAGACTATGGAACCCTGTTGAAAAGAAGGTTGTTATTAGCCGTGACGTAATAATTATAGAGAAGGACAAGCAAAAAATTCCTATCTCAGTCCTTGAGCCTGTGACAGAAGTGCCATTTTCAGGAGAAATACAGGATCGAGTGGGGGATCCAGATCCCTGTTTAATGAGTTTCTAGAGTTAACATCAGAATCTGAGCATAGTGAGGCAAATGATAGTGATTTTGTGCCTAGTGAGAATGATATGTCTCAAGTATCCGAAACTGAAGGTCAAGGTGCAGTCAGAAGGTCAGAGCGAGAAAGACGAGCCAAGACTTATGAAGAGTATGTCACTTACATGTGTGCTGACTATGGAGACATTGAGGATGTTCCATTGACAGTGAGTGAGGCCCTGTCAAGAACAGACGCTGATTGTTGGAGGCAAGCTATGGCAGACGAGATGCAGTCTTTTGCTGAGAATGATGCGTGGGACCTGGTGGACTCTCCTGATCCATGTGATGGTACATCAGTGGTACAGTGCAAGTGGGTATTTAAGAAGAAATGTGACAGTGAAAATAAGATAAGTTTTAGGGCTCGGTTGGTAGCTAAGGGCTTCACCCAAAGGGCAGGTATCGACTATGACGAGACCTTTGCACCAGTGATCAGATTTTCAAGTCTTAGGTTACTATTGGCTCTGTCTGTACAGCTTGATTTGAATGTCACTCATTTGGATGTGAAAACAGCGTTTTTAAATGGTCATTTGGAAGAAAAAGTATTTATGAGGCAACCAGAGGGATTTGTAGCAAAGGGCTTGGAAAATAAGGTATGTCTTTTAAAGAGGGCTGTATATGGGCTGAAACAATCGTCAAGAGCCTGGAACAAAAGAGTAGATGAGGTTTTGACAGGCTTGAATTTTAATAAATCTATTTATGAGCCTTGTTTGTATACTCAAAGAAACGGTGAACTCTTGACGATCGTTGCCTTATATGTGGACGACTTTTTAATTTTTAGTAATGACTGTAAAACTGCTGAAATATTGGAAAATGAATTAAGCAGGCATTTTAAAATTAAAAACTTAAAAGAGGTAAAGCAATTCTTAGGTATGAGAATTCGTAAAAGTAAAGACTGTGTTATTATAGATCAGGAAGGTTATATAAATCAGATATTAAAAAGGTTTAATATGATAGACTGCAAAAGTGTTAATACGCCTATAGAAAGTTTTGACTTTTCTCAATGTGCTAATGTGAATGAGAGTGAAAATCCACATTATCAGCAGCTTATAGGCAGTCTCATGTATTTGTCAGTGTTAACACGTCCTGATATATCTTTCAGTATTAGTTTTTTAAGTCAGTTTAATAAGTGTAATACAGAATATCATTGGCAATGTGCCAAACGTATTTTGAGATATTTGCAGGGGACTAAATCTTTTTGTTTAAAATTTTCTAAAGATAGTTCTGATATGGTTGGCTTTGTTGATTCTGATTGGGGTTCAGACAAGAGAGACCGCAAGTCTTATACAGGTTACGTGTTCAAATTTTCAGGGGGTGCAATCTCTTGGAGAAGTACAAAGCAAAAGACAGTCGCTCTCTCTAGTACTGAAGCCGAGTACATGGCTCTTTGCGAGGCTTCTAAAGAGGCTATGTATTTAAAAAACTTGTTAGGAGAATTGGTTGATATTTCAAAGCCACTGGTTCTGTACAATGACAACCAGAGCGCGCAAAAACTGTGTAGTAATCCCATGTTTCACGATCGCACTAAACATATTGACATTAAGTACCATTTTGTAAGAAATGCTGTGTTAGATAGTGTTATCGATGTTAAGTATTTGTCTACTGATAAAATGATAGCAGATGTTCTCACAAAAATCTTGGGAGCTACTAAATTTTGTAAATTTGTGTTAGATTTAGGTTTACAGAATGTTTAGCCTTAGGTTTTTGTTCTTTTTTAGTGTATAATTTTTGCTAAGTGGGGGTGTTGGAAACCTGTATCAAAAATTAAAATGTAATACCTCTGGCGCCATCTGTCGGTTTGTTTACCAACTAGGTATATTCTATTGTCTGAAGAATTTCAGTCGGTATGTTAGATGTCGTTTTGTTTATTCCTATCTGGAATGCATCCCTAATAAAGCTGAGTCGTTTTCTAACCTTCACCGCGTGTGTTTTACTTCCGATCCTCTCCTCAAAATCCTACAGAATCAAGGACTCGTTCCAAGCATTCCATATATATATCGAAGCGGTTACACCCTGTATAGAAAGTAGTAAAAAAATTAGTTTGTGAATCGTCAATAAATTAATATGAAATGGAAAATGTGTACTATAATAACTAGATATTTTTTTTATATCAATACAATACTTGAAATAATGCTGGTGAATACACAAAATAAAACGAAGGATAAGTATTGATCATCGACTGCATGTATTACGGGGGTTCCTCGGTTCTTTTTCCCCCGAAGACTAAAAGCAATTAACTGCTTCCCCACTTACCACGTCTGCCATTAAAGCAGCGGCCCCAAATTTCAAAGGATTATTGCTGAACAGCGCCACAACATAAATTACTAGGAGTAAAAGACACAGTGATACCATATTTGCAGATTTTCTTCAATATGCAGAACTTTAACGTACAATAAGGGACTTTTAAACAAAAGAAGAATATTTAACGAAAATAATTAAAACATATGGATAATTTTTTAATTCACATATATTTTTTCAAAATATGTAGGTATTCAATTTCCCTAGATCATTTAATTATTATTATCTCAAGTCGTATCTTTCAAAATAAAGTATGTTTACTCTTAAGCAACATAACATTTTTGCAGTTTTTACCCACCCTGTATAAAAAATTGAAGTTTCTTATGGTGAATCGTATTTTCTAGACAAGCAAAAACGTTTATTAACAGTGACTTTTTTTCGTATCTTTCAATTTTTAGTCCATTTGTCCTCTTGTAAACCCCATCCGTGGACATACTGTATATAGTTGGAGTCAAGCAAATATTTGACGCGTGACACTTCCATCTTGTCATATTTGTCCAATACTAGGTTATTTCGATCTCACCAACTTTATTACAGCTGATACTTGGTCAGGGCCGGACTGACGAATATTGTTATTTATAAACCTTTGCAGAAAATGGGGAAATTGGCGAAATTGGTCTAAGAATATCAATTATAATATAAATAAATTTGTTTTGATAAATTCTGTGAATTGTAATGGTGGGATTCAGGATTGACCATTAATATCACAGGTCTTAACAAAAGCAATCTTAGTAGTGTATAACGATTAAATTAATAAATAAAATGCGGATCTGCAGCCCATATGATTTGACCAAATCGACGAGAAGGTAACTCGGTTTATGTATATCTCTTTTTAGTCATATAAAAGGATAAAGATACAAATACTTCGAGTGGGTGGTAATTATTATAATATAAATTTAGCCATTAGTAACTTTTATATTATGAGTGGCCTGCCGTATTTGACACCCATGACAATATGGAAGTGTCACGCGTCAAATATTTGCTTGACCCCAACTATTGGTGAGTTCGGCTTGCCAAAAAGGAGCTGGAGTGGATACAGAACAGATCGGCGTCACATGATTACAGAGTTAATGGAGTAAAATGTTCTGACCCGGACAGTTTCGAGCAAAACAAACAACATACATAACCTAAACATTTTTGCTTTGGGGGGATTAAAGAAAATAGTTAAACTGAATAATAATAATAATAAAACCTGATGGACCCTAAACTGCCATTAGTTGAATTTGCTAAAAATATTTATTGTTTCGATTCTTCATCTGAAGATGATGAAGTTTTGGAAAAAGTCGATAATTATGCAGAAATCACGGTGCCTTTTTTATCAGACCAGCAGTTTAAACAAAACTTTAGATTAAACGTGCACACTTTTGAAGACCTATTAAGTAAATGTAATCAAATTCTTCAGGATGAAAATGATTTTCATAGTGGCTTTCCGAAAACAACGGTGGAAAAGGAACTAATGATTACCATTTGGTACCTTGCAAACATGGAAAGCTTAAGGTAGCTAGTATGCATAAAAATATATCTGATATAGTTTTGTTATTAATGACTTTTTGTAGATCAATAGCTGAAAGATTTGGAGTATCAAAATCAACATGTTGGGACATTCTGTATCGGACTTGCAATTTGATTCTAAAAGTTAACAAGGTTTGTAAAGTTATATCGTGGCCTAACAGAGAAAGGCAGGCGGAAATCAGAAATAGTTTTTCCACTCATGGGTTTCCAGGTTAGTGTTTCATAGGTGCACTCTGCCACTCTGTTTCAAGTTTTTTTAAACCACTATAAGTGCCTATTCTTTAAGAATGCCTGAAAATTGTTGAAATAATAGCTGATACTGTGATTTTTGTACTTTTTCAGGAATAATAGGCTGCATCGATGGAAGCCACATACGCATTACTGCACCTAAAGAATATCCTAATTCGTATGTAAATAGAAAAGGTTTGTTTTTGTAATTTTTTTTATTTCCAACATTCAGTAAGGCTAAATATTTGAATTATTTTTTCAGGCTTTCACTCACTATTGTTGCAAGGTACTTGTGACAATCGAAAGCTGTTTATTGATGTGTATGCAGGACAAGTAGGCTCGCTCCATGATTACACATTATTTAGAAGATCTGATTTGTACCAGAGGATTACAAATGAAGAAGTTGAATTTTATGAAGACAGTCATTTAGTTGGTGATTTGGCTTATAGACTATGTACATTTCTTTTAACTTCCTATAAAAATAATAGGATCCTGACCCCACGTGAAAAAATGTTTAATATTTTATTAAGTAAAGCTCGTGTTTCAATTGAAAATTCGTTTGCCTATCTGAAGGGAAGATTTAGAAGATTAAAATTTTTAGAGACTAAAAGAATGGACTTAGCAAGTCTCTTAATCGTTACAAGCTGTGTGTTTCATAACATATGTATTTTAAATGGTGATATTCCAGATGAAATAATGAATTTGGTACAAGAGGTTGAAGAAGAAAGGAACAATGATCCACATAATTATAGGGATTTTGATGCAGATTTGAATAACCGCATTGCTTTAGCAAAAAGAAATAACATATGTAATGCTTTGCCAATCCTGCAAAACAATAGGAATAGGCAACAATAAATAAATATGTTAACTTATAAACAAACACATTTGTATTTTTTTTTACCAACCTAGTCAAGGGTACATTATTTAGAATAGGCTTGAATATTCTATATAAATAAAATAAATGCTATCATAACATCAACATAATGCTTATTAACTTAACAAATAAACTAGTTGCACTTTAAAATCACAAGTTTAAAAACTAGTTTTAAAGGAACTGAAAACCAATAACAGGAACTTACACTAATAAAAAAACTTAAATTAAATTCTTTTTAAACCAAACATAAATATTTGCTTCAGTTCTGCAGGAAAACTACATTTTTTCTACCATTTTCTCGAAAAGGTCATTAAATCTGTCTAACCTTGCCATTTTTTCCGAGTGTCGTTTAGAAACCTAAAATAAATTAAATAAGCATTATTATTAAAAAGCGATTGTCAAGCTGATTAAGCATATCCCACAATTTCAGATCATGTATATCGGCTGTGCAAACGAGTGCAAATGTATGTCATATATTTTCACTCGATATCAACAAAAGTTAAGTATATTAAATACACTGTTCCAATTTTTTTTATTAGCTCACATAAAGCAGTATTGTGAACAATACAAGAAGATTGTTGGAACAAATGTTTATAAATATATAATGTTTCCTGGAAAAAAGATTTAGATGCTTCGAGATATGTATATTGTTGCAGCAGGTTCTTTCAAATCATTTATTCATGTTAAATACAATTTTCTTGTTTACATACGTCACAATAAATATATCAGAGTCATTCACTACAACTTTGATTTTAGGGCAGTATACAGGTCACAATTTTGGGATTTTTTTTAAAGTGTTTCTAGTGATGTAAAAATATGGTCAAAAAAGGAAAAATAAAACTCAACATTGCTATCATGCCATAAAGTTCCTCAATGATATATCTGGAAATGTACTTAACCTGCATCTAAAAAACATAGGTATCTAAAGACTATGGGATAACTTATGCAGGTAGGTACCTACTCTAACCTTTATAATATTAAAAGATTTACAATTACTTACCTCACTCTCCCTATTGCGTCTTTTTCTGCTAAAAGAACTTTGAGGTGTGCTTGTCTCGAAATCTGAGTTTGATGCATTTAATATTGCATTTTCCGAGGCTATTCCACTGCTACTTGTAGGTGTTATGTGACCTCTTGTACCAATGTTACTGTTGGCTTTACTTTGCAAACCAGAAAAGCTACTGCATGTTGCCATTGGTGTAATTTCGGGTCGTTTATACATGAAGCAATGGATTTTGTTAAAGTACTCCCAATGCCTTCTGTTCTTTCCTGAAGTGTTATTATGCAGGAGAACACTTTTATATGTTCGTTTTAGGCTTTTCCATTTGGATTCAGCTTGCTTGTAGGTAATATTTATGCCCAATATTTCATTGCACCTTTTTGAAATCTCTTCCCACACATGTTTTTTTACTTCTGCCTCGAGACGTTTAATAAATGTTTCAATAGTTTCAATCAAAAAAAGTGTTCTTTCTGGTGTCCATAATTTGGTTAAATCTACCGATTCATCAGCTGTAGCAACATTTTCTTCATTTGAATCTATGTCTGGAGCATCACCCTCTAACTGCATATCGAATGTCCTTGCAACTTCCTCTGTTAGTGCTACATAAATCATTTTTCCAGCTGAAATTGTACAAATGCGATAATTATCTTCTATCACTAGTAGAATAGTAATGAGAAATACCTATATTTTGTGCAAACTTACTCTTTTTCTCTTGCAACAATATTTTACCATCTTGGTAAAATATCTGGTTACCGCTTTCGTAAACGGGATAATGGGTTTGCTTTGAAATACTAGTAGCCATTATCTAAATGAAATCTACTGAAAAAGTTTAATTGAACTCTATTTTTGTTACAAAAATATAAAATTCACAAAAACATCAACCTAACCAAAAAAATTTAAATTTTTATGACTGCGCAAGTGCAAGCCTACACAACGAACACCACCTTTCGAGGGTAGGGTTTGTGGAGTTAACTCTTTTAACGCTGCTTTTACGCACCCGAACTACACGGGGTTTACACTATCTGCTCTAACAGGTTGTACCCGAACTACTTTAGAGCTAAAATTGTTAAAACAGTTAAAGGAGCTGGCAAGCCGAACTCACCTTATATATATTTAAAAAAAAAACTTACAGTGACGTGCTTGCAATATTGACCATTGTATATAAATCAATGTTTGTAATATTATAAAGCGAAATATATACTTTACTTTACTTTACTTTACAATTAAACCGATTATAATTAATTTAAATGAGGATAGCGGCAGCGAAACAGAACTAGATATAGAATAACATTATACATGTAAATAAATATTAGTATTTAAAAATTTATATTTAGTTTTTTTTTTTTTTTTTCGTTTCATTAAATTAATATAAACACATCATACGAGTATAATTACTTAATTTCCGTAGTCTGACCGTTTACCTCACTTTTATACTTTACATATTTATTGTCCATACAATGGGATCGACCCTTTAGTTATAATGCAGTTAAAAGGTCAAAACCATTTATTGTGAAAAGAACTCTACACGTTTTCTCAACACGTATGCACGTAATGTTGCTTATATAAACAAACTGTGTAGTCAAGTACAAGGATAATTTCTTAAGCCTTGTTCTCACTATGCATCTTTTTCATGAATCTCGGAAAGTTGCGTGCATTTTTGGTGTTCAAACTATGAAATACGTCAAAAAATGAAGCGTGAATCAAAATGCGCGAAAATAGAACATGCTCTATTTTTATCAGAAAGTTGCATGCATCCTGGGGAATTTTTTAGTGACATTTTGATTAGCAACCGTTTTTTTATGTTGTCAACCTGTCGATCAGCTGTGAATGTTACCACTGTTTTTTAACTTTTTTTGTGAGTACTTTTTTAAAGTAGTCTTTGTAGTCAAACAATGTGTGATACAGGTGTATGGGACAGGGACGCAACTACTGTTCTTATCATGGCGTACGAAACATTTCCCAATCTATATGTAACAACGAACCAGGACTACAAATTAAAAAATAAACGTATGGATTCCATATCCAATGTAAAGACAATTTTATTTGATAGTGGGGTGGACGTCTCTGTTGAAGAGATTAATAAAAAAATACACTCTTTAAGAACCCAATTTTTTAAAGAAGGAATGAAGGAAAAAAGTAAACAAAGCAGTTAAATCTAGTGGTATTTCGATTTTATGTCTAGTGATTTTTTTATGTTGGCTAAAATCAACATTTCCCCTAAAAAAAAGATGCATAGTGTGAATACCCTCTACAACTCCATGCTTCAAAAAAAGTTGCACGTAAAAAGTTGCATCAGTTTGATGCATAGTGAGAACTTGGCTTTAGGGATAAATTAAAATAATACCACAATGATTTAGAGAAGCTCATATATTTATTAAAAAATATAAAGTAACGCAAACTATTAGGACATGATTTACAAAAGAAAAACAAAAACTTAAACGAGTGCTTAATCTACATGCATACGCAAAATGCAAACCTGCCTAACCTAAACTTAAAAATATTTCAAGGGCTTAAAATTATAACACAACTCGAAATTGACACGAAAATCTTACAAGAGTGTGGATAGTTTTATCAAACTTAACGTAAATTAACAAAAAAAACTCAAACTATTCCAAAACATGGGGACAATCCTGGGATTCGCGTTTAAAACAAACATTATGTTCATGTAAATGTAAATAATATTAGCTATAGTCAATTTGTAAACCACCCACAAAGGATGTCGACTTTCCTAGTAAACGATACAGCCATTTTAATGAAGGGAACATGTATTTCTTTAGCTACAAGAGCAAGTCTTGCAAAATTAAAAGTGTTGTAACAGTCACAATTTAAAATATACAGTGTTACGCGATATTTATTTGTCGACCGTATAAAAATTGTCAGGATACGTACGTTTATATTGGAGCTGCGATAAGCGATAAAAGTAACAGCAAGGCGACGAGTCTCACTACTTTTATTACATGGTTTGACGCTAGTAATGTCAGCTCTTATCGTTTATCGCAGCTGGAAGTTATGGTATTCGATTATTTACATTAATTAGCAATGAGAGCCAAAAAGAACATTTTAGCTTTTGTGTGAATGTATGATTCTTAAAGGAACATCTTAATTGGGAATTCACTTGCGAGTCTTATACGCCAGAAGCTGTAACTCACAATTTGTACCAGATTCTCATTTTAGGTCAAAATAGAGTCAGTAGTAGTTCAGTTATTATAGGCCAATGCTGCACAGCTTTCTCAACAATGTTTAAGTTGGAATAACGGGCTACCATTACATTTCAGAGCAAATTTTTTTTCGCAGAAATTAAATGTCATTCTGATCGTGTAGCTGGTGACGTTCGTCTTCCTATTTGATGGTCAAAGAATGATTGCGTGGAAATGGGTAGGATACCCCAAAGCCCGGACCTGACAACTAAAGTTTTTCCATAATGACGTTTTACTAGTATGGTCACTAGCGGTTCGTGGGCACAAATCTACAGGGCGAGTCTGGAGGAACGCCTCAAATTCCAGGTGTATATAAAAATTGCCAAAGTTTTAATTCGACTTCTTCGTTTTCAAGTAACACTGTTGTGAAATATAATAAAGATGTCTGCCATTGTTGTGAAAACAGTGTCAGACATTAGCTTCTTATTGTGTGCACAATATTCTGTATAATGCCCCCTCCCGAGTATGCAAGTAAATATTTTATGCTGTTTGGTTACGGTTGCATTAATTCAATGTATTTTAATTGCTTACGAGTACATAAAAGAAGAACACAGAAGAGCAACGGGGTTTCATTTAGAGGCAAGCCTGAAAATGTCTGAAGGTTTAAAATGTATGCGATAAAAACAAAAATTGGCAGGTACGTCTGACTTGAGCACAGATAAAAATCGCATTACAACTTTCGTTTTAAATATTGTTAACGTGTGGGATAAATTATTATAGCCTAACACTTTATTACCCATGCTTGGACAATTAGGGTGGGCCGAAAAATAAAAATAAACAAAAATAATTCTTAGTTACGGTTTTTTTTTATTGTGTGACGTCTTTTGCCCTCTACCAGGGCTAGATCTTTTTTAAATTGAAATTTAATTTATTTTGATTTGAATACCGCTCAATATTTTGAATTTAATATTACAAAGATAAATTTTCTTCACAATTTTTCTATTGCGATAGCTATTTTGCCCTCTACTTACCATCAAAGTAAAAAAAAAGTCAGATATTATTTGGATTATTTATAAAACCAACTTTTTTTTAAATTTGTCAATGATATTTCTGTAGTCATACTATAAGATCTTTAAAACTAAATTTTCTGTTTTAAAAACGAAGAAATTCTACGAAGTACGGCCCTGTTCTTAACACGTAACGTGAACCAATCCGGGACGATTGCGCTCGATTGAATGTGGCTATTTCAATTTATTTTAACAGTTCGTAAGCAGGTATCATGACCTCAACCTCGTTTAAGCTAAGATAGTTTTGTATAACTTTCTGTTGACTTAAAGAAAACCACGAAATTAATAGATAAGGCCAAAAGGCATAAGAAAGACCGGGAAAGAGTGAGTTGACACCAAAGTAATTCACCTTCTGCGATGGTTACCGAATCACCAGCTAAAATTAATTTAGTTACGGTACGTGCTATGCCATATACTTCTGCAGAAAGTAGTCAAAAAGCACATTGCTTGAGAAATACAATAAAACTTCGCACTGTAGCTAAAACTTGCAACATATATGGGCTGTCTGATTGATCCGCCGCAGCAGTAGCATCGGCTGCGTTACAGGATATTGGAATAATAACATAATACAGGACGGAACAAATAATAGATAAAAATAAGCTGAGAAGAGCTAGGAAAAAAATTAAGAAACAACCCTCCGGAATTGATAAGGCCTGAGCCACTCAAAGTAGATCTCATAGGCTAACAATAGTCGAGGAACATATTATTTCGCTCGTGCAAGAATCAGGTTGTTTTTCTAGGTTATTCCGTTCCTTTTACTGGGTCTGCAAAAAGTTTCTGTGAAAGTAAACAAGAAAATAACTATAATTTAGAAAATTTAGTCACGGTAGGATGTGACGGTACGGTAGTCAATACGGGTTTAAAAAATGGAGTAATAACACAGATGTAGTCAAAATTAGGTCGCCCTTTACAATCTTTTATCTGCCAACTTCATGCCAATAAACTACTACGAAAAACTACCTCTTACGGATTATGAAATAATTAGCTGCAATTTACCCCACGCTGACTTTAATGATTTAAGTTCGGGTCAGAGATATTTGTATGAAATTTGTCTCGCAATATCGTCTGGCCAATGCCCAGTCGACTTATTAAATCGCAATCCAGGAAAAGTAAACCATTTCGAATGGCTTACGACTGGCAAAATAGTAAACTTTGCTGCCCTCCTTTATTACAATTAGCAATGGATGATTTAGCAAACATCATTAAAGAAACACCTGCTATCTATTGATTTGCTCCTTTTCATATGACACCTCGGTTGTTGGTAGCAAGAAACGAGCCACAGCATCCAAAGCAAAAAATATTTTAAACAACAATTCTTCTTATGGATGAGGATGGGTGGGATGGAGTTTAAAAAGTAGTCACCTTCCCGTGCGGAGTTCTGGGTTGTTCATTTAAGAAACAAGCGAAGAACGGCTCCAAAATGGGTATCTGGTTAAGAGTCAATATCCGTCAATAAATGTAGAGGGAAAAGACGTCACATAATCAAAAAATAAGATAAGTAAATAAGATTTCTTTTTGTTTGCTTGAAGGCAACTTCTTATCGCTATTCCAAATCAAATTTTTTAAATGTTTACTTTTCGGGCTATCCTATTGGACAAGGTTATGAAAAAGAGACTTCAAGTTTTACAAAATAAGTGTGTCAAATTTTTATATGGCCTTAGAAAGTATGATCACATAGGATTGTACTTTCGAAATTTAAAATAATTTTTGGGCACTTATTTGAGGGTGTGTTGTGCGAAATCTTTTAAAAAAGGAGCTAAACAGTATTTTATGGATCAGCAGATGTGAATACGATATACATTTAAAATGCCAAAATATTGTCACAAATAACTACACCTATAATTATTTATTCATATTGCTAGCTAGGACTTGTTAGTTGAATATGTTTTTTTTTATATATTATCTATAGTTATATATATCTTCTATGGGTTAAGTGTTAGATTAGCTCTATGATATGGGTTAAATTTCGCCCTCAATATTATAATTTCAATTGTAATATTGCAACTAAAGACATTTAATAATATTAGTAATAATAAATACACTAATAGAGTTTGCGGCGTTTCTCATGACTCATCTCGTATTGTCAAAAATGTCAAACGGGTAGGAAATATGAATATACGTAAACAAAGATGTACGTGCCCAAACAGTTGGTTTATGCGGGATGTATATTTGGTTGCCTAAGCAATATACAGACCGGCTATAATAGTAATACACAAGAGTACAACATGGTGATCATGCTGCTGGTGCTCTTAGAAAATTATTATAACTAGTCGAAGTTCCAATGTACAGGGTCTCTGCTACACAGCAAAACCACAAATTCCTTATATAAAAATATTGGTTTTTTACCTTAGCTCAAGAGATGCACAATAACTAAGATACAGGGTGTCAAAGAATAAACATCTTTTCGATTTTCTTTAAATAACAAAGTTGTTATTTGGTTTTTCTTTTAGGCCGAAGGATTTTTATCTCTTACAAAATTGTCGATTGTTGTCTCCGACTTTTTGCTTACATTTAAAAGATCATAACTTTTTTTGCGCTTTAGGGTGGGTATTATAAAACTTAATTGACAGATGATTGACATCACAGGTTGAAGTTAAGTTCATCATTTTTTTTAGCGGACTTAACCAAATAGTTAATAGTTATTTACGTAACAAGTAGGATATGTGTATTATTAATACAAGCACGTAAAAAATTGTACGATGAGGCCGTAGTATAGTATCCTGCGTGTTACGTACAAAATTTTATATACAACTATAACTATTATTATTATTATAATAACGATTTGAGTAAAAATAATTAGTTTAAAAACTGAATAAAAAATACAGGCAATAAGAATTTGTATTACCTTAGCAACCGGGTGTCCCATTTAAGAAAATGCTAGTTTTGATAATACCTTAAAAATTAACACATCTATATTTTTTTTAAATACGCCACTGCGTAATGTATTGTGTATGTATAATGTAAATAAGAGAAAATAAAAACCGCAGATATTGAGAATCACCCTGTATCTTCTAAACCAATCTAGTTAGCGTAGATCTGATTGCGCCATTAAACTAAACACTAAAAAAGAGAACGGGACACATATCTGAGTTTTCTTGTATCTCTTACCGTTTAGCCTGTACCATATAATATCAACGAAAAAAAACACCCTGTACAAAAATAGCTATTTAGGTAATAAGTTGCAAAATTAGCGTATTGCGGGAAAAAAAATTGTTACGTTTTATTTTCATTTAGATTTTAAATTTCCAATGTATTTTTTTTTTATTCAATATATCCATTTATATTTCCTAATCTTGTGCTTACAAATGAGCGGATTTGAGAGGCCCTACCTTCCGACATTGAAGAAGTTACAAAAGCTGTAGTAGCAATTGAATAAGGAGTGACAAATATGTGTTTATGTATGACTAAATTCATTTTAGCACTGTAATGTGGCAAATGTAGCGGTAGACATGCCACAAAAACCTGCCAGAGCACTGTTCATAAATGTATCAACTGTGAACATGCTAATCTGAAATCAAAAACAAGAGACCCCGTAACCCACTCAAGCTTTTCTGCAAAGTGCCCTTCCTATCTTAGAGTATTTGAAGCTAGAAGAGGAAGAATAGATTATACATATACTTAGATAAAATGGTTATCACAAGTGAAGATCTGCTAATGAAGAACTTAGAAAGCTTGGGGGAAAACCATAAGGGCCAGTATATTGATCTCGATAAAATCCACTTGTTGGATAATTCCAAAAATATTCTTAGTATTGTTCATTTTAACATACGAAGTGTTCGCAAAAATTTTGATGATCTACTAACTACTTTGGAAGCGTACAAGATTACGTACTATGACATCTTGGTTCTTGGTGAATGTTTTGAACTGGATTCCATTGACAACTACAACCTTTCCGGTTACACTACCTTATACAATTCTGCCGATGTCAACAAGAACGATGGTGTGATGGTGCTTGTTAAATCCCACCTAAACTTTAATTTTACCACTCTCAAATTGACTATATTATGTGGAGTAACACTGGGTATTGTATACTTGATAATAAACAGCATTTCTTATAGAATCATTACTCTATATCGACCAAATCCAACCAATTTGGTATCATTCCTTGAAGAATTAGATATATCTTGAAAATACGAAATATAAATCTAAATTTAAAATCTTTATTGGTGATATAAATGTGAATATATTACTAGAAAATGAAAATGCTCATAACTACTTGACACCTTTGGCAAAACATGGATTTGTTCCTTATATTTAGCGTCCAACTCGTGTTACTCAGGATAGTGCCTCCTGCATTGACCATATTTTTGTGAATAAATCGAATAACTCTAATAACGTTGCTTGCAATACCTACATCTTAAAAACCGATATCACGGATCATTATGGAATTATACTGAATTTAAAGTGTCAGCATACAAATATAAAGAAAGATCTTATACATATAAACGCATAAACTTTAATCAACTTAGATTGTTATTTGCAGATGAAGGATGGTTGAATGTCTTGAATTCGAATTCTCCGCAGATTGCAACTACAATTTTTTGCACACTTTTAACAAACATTTATCCGAATGCAGTACCGAACTAACAGTCTCTAACAAACATAAAAAAGTTAAGCCATGGATTACCCGTGGATTAATAAATTCTATTCTAACTAGGGATAAAATGAAAAAAAAACTTTGGACAAACTTTACAATTGATTCACAGAATGAAGTTAAAATATACAGAAATAAATTAAATAATTTACTTAAGAAAAGCAAACATGGTTATTATAAAAAATTATATATTAGTGAATAATGAAAATAATATGAAAAAGGTATATAACGTTGTAGCGGAAGCGACCAATGAAACTGTGGTAATCAATAGTAGGATCCAAGTGTCTAATGACAATAATGATTTTTTTCCTGACGAAAAATCTATGGTTGATTTCTGCAATGATTATTTCTCTAATGTTGGTATTAAAATGATAAAATGATAAAATGATAAAATATCTCGGAACCTAATAACTTCCACCATAATTTGCCAATAAATAATAATTCAATGTTCTTGAGACCTGTGTTACGGATAACGAAATTATAGATAATATTAAATCATTAAAAAATAATAGTGCCCCAGGCTATGATAACGTATCCGAGAGGGTCCTCAAATTGATTCATCCATACATTCTCTTGCCCCCGAGACATATAATAAATCTAATATTTGATACTGGTATTGTGCCTCAAGAGTTTAAGAAAAGTATTATAAGTCCAATTTATAAATCGGGTGATAGACCAAAAATATCAAACTATAGACCCATTAGTGTAATTACCAACTTTGCAAAATTATTCGAAAAATGTTTAAAAACCCGACTAGTACACTTCTTTGGTACCAATGATATCATCAATAAGGGACAATTTGGATTTCAGGAAGGTAAGTGTACTGCTGATGCCATGTTTCAGGTCACAAATGAAATTATAAAAAATCTGGATTCTGGACAGAGGTGTATTGGTGTATTTCTAGATTTAGCAAAGGCGTTTGATACAGTGCATCATGGTAAACTACTACATGTGCTGGAATGTGGTGGGGTGCGTGGTTCTGTGCTGGACGTTTTTAAAAGCTACTTGACTGACCGCTGGCAGTTTGTTAGGATGAACGGATGTGTAAGTGAGGGTTATGAAGGTGAAAATTGGTGTTCTGCAGGGCACTGTCCTGGGTCCGGTTTTGTTTGTGGCTTACATTAATTCTCTGCTTTCTTTGACAATTTCAAGTAAGATTATATCATATGCGGACGATACCGTTGTTGTATTTAGGGGAAGTACATTGTTGGAAGTTCAAGTGACTATTAAAAGAGAACTATTAAAGAGATATGTATCTGATAAAAAATTTCAGCTATCTCTAAACATTGAAAAAACAGTATATAGCGTTTACAACAATTAATGTTAATCGTCCACATTTCAACTCCATTAGAATTGATAACTTTAGTGATTTGATTCATGAAACAAACTGTGTAAAATATCTAGGTGTATTAATTGATCAAAATTTGAAATGGGATAGTCATATTGCCTACTTAAATAAGAGAGTTAGAAAATTGATTTATAAGTTTTATCAAATAAGAGATATATTAAGTAAAGGCCTCTTACTTTTAGTTAACCGATTATTGGTTGAATCATTGCTGAAGTACGGTATATTAGTTTGGGGTGGACTATACACGAATAACCTTAACAAATTAAACATAGTACAAAATAATATTCTAAAAATTATTTTAAAGAAATACAAACTATACCCTACCAAACTTTTATATCAAGATGGAATATGCAACATCAGATCACTGTATTTTCATTCTTTGTGTATCTTCGTGTATAGTTTATTATCCTTAGGAATTACATTTCTCATGACACTGTGACCCGTAGTATCACAAGCGGACTACTATAATTTATTGCCTAATGAAATTAAAACTACTTATAAGCAACTACAAAAGATTTTCATATAATTGTAAAAACTTTATAAATTTAGTCATTTGCAATGGATTGGTTTAGTGTATTTTGCTGTTATGTTTGTATGCATATATTGAGTAGTGCTATGTACTCTTAAATACTTATGGGAAATTGTATGCACAAAACAAGTGTTAACTCACTTAGGTGCATTTCATTTCTTTCTGATTTAGTTAATTTAATATAACTTAATTCTTACCTACAAATATTTCTGTGATTTAGCTTATTTAAATGTATAGATTACTGAATTAAGTTTGTTTGCATAACACTGTAGCACTCTTGTAAATATTTAGTCCTTAAACAGTTGTCGCAAACTGAACGTCACAAGCCGCAAAAGTATAAATTATGTTATATTGTATTGCTATATTAAATTATAGATTATAAATTGTATAACTATTACTGCTATTACTATGTATACTCATTATTGTTAAATTAGATAAATAAACAATCAATAAATCAATAAATTGAATTACAAAAATAGATTTTGGGAATGGTGACCTTATTTTTGAAGCATGTGCGTGTATTCTTTAACAAAAACTTCACTTCGTCTCATAAATAGCATTAAAAAACTGTTCTTTTAAGAACAAAGGTACACATAGATATCTCTGTCAGTTGCATTGTTTACCATTTGTGAAAAATGCCGAGGCATTTAAACAGCCGGTGCAAAGAGTTAATAGCTTCTGTAACAAGCTATTTGGAGGAAGAACTCAACAACAATGACCGGCCCATTGATACCCTTGACAACAGTTAGAGAAGTAACTTTAAACAGTATATTAAGGTTTACATATTTTACTTCTACTTTACTAATTTTTAGCGTGTAGCAACGCCCTAAATTTGAATATCTCCACTGTAAGCGCAGTTTCAATGTCAATTAAGAAAAATAAATGATTAGAATCACCTAAAAAGAAACGTTCTCATGCAAGGAGAGTTGTAAACGTGGCAAGATTGGATATTAGTTCTATTCGTGGCACTATTTATAGAATGCACGCAACAAGTAAGTTGTATTATTCAAAGACTAAAATATTTTACATTGGTTGTTTTAGAACACCATGTAATTTTGACAAAGTTAAGCAGGAAATTAAAAGACATACAACTGCTTGATGGTTGTCTTAACTCTTTAAGAAGTTTGTTAAAGGAAACAAGCTTCGGATGGAAAAAAGATGAACCGAGGCAAGGGCTGTGTATGGAACTTTCTCATGCGAGCTTCAAACAACTGGTATTTTTGAAAGATTACATGAAAGAAAAATAATTCTTGTACCAATTCGTTTCTTTTCACTATTACTCTATACTATATCTTTTTTTTATAAAATTTTTTAGTTTTATGTAAGTACATATTTTAATAATTGTTATCTAGATTATAGTATGTTATATCAAATTTTATATATCTGGTTTGTCGCAGTACCACTACTACAATAATTTAATTATTAAAAGAAAATTTTACAAAAAAAAACAAATGATTAATTTTATCCAAAATATGTAGGGATAGATTTTGAATCTGTATTGTAATCAAATTAATGTACAATCCTTCCAAAAATATTTGGCCTTCAAGTACATTTATTGAGAATTATCAATTAAATCAAAGAAAATTTATATATAACCAACCATGCTGATTCATGATATTGTATGTTTATCTACTTATTTATCCAAAGTAATTTATATAATTGTAGATTCCTAAGGATGACCTAATATAGGTCGAAACGTCGGAAATAATAAAAAATTTGATCATCTAAGCTGTTCACTGATCAACATCCAACCAACGCTCTAACATTTACAAAATATTTTTATGTTTAAACAAACAGTCATTTTTTTGTCTCTAGAAATGTGAATTAAACTGTTATACAGTGTTGGCAACTGCTTAATTGTCCACTACGGTACCTTGTAAACGGTAACTTCTACGAAGTTGATTAAATTAGAGAAAATGTGACATTTTTAAAGCTTTTTCAAGATTCACTAACTGCGTTGCCTAATTATTTTGTATTCCTAAGATAGGTTTATAAAAAACGTCTAAAATGAATTCCTTTAATAACTTAAAAGGTTTCAATTTTAGAAAAACGTTCTTGAAATAAAAACTTTGTAGTGTTTTCCACTCTTTGAAATGAATCACTTTTTTTAAATCACTTGTTATAACTAAGTTATCGTGGCCCACGTAATTTTTTTTTAAGTACTGACCTGAATTTTTTAATTTTATTTTTCAAAGCACATTTTACCCCAAACACAATGATGTATCGCTCAACCCTATTTACTTACGTTTTGACACAAATTATACATAATATATATTATTTTAATTTGACTTAGATGGAATTGAATTACAATAGAAACAAGTAAAAATATCTTGTTTTATTTAAAATGCTGTTTACCAAATTTTACCTAAGTACAACTGAATTAAACTTAGGCACAAAATTAAGAGTGAATAAAAAATAACTAAATATTTTACTTAGTAATATCACAGAAAATATATATTATTTGTGATAATATCCAAGGCCTTCTGGGTGGGTTTAACGTGAAAAGGACACCAGATTTCTCTATCTACCCCAACATCGAAGACGACCTTGGTAATATCATTTTATTAAATACTCGAAATGGCCTCTTTGAGTTTATGGAAACTCAGCAGAATTAACGTTGCATATTTTTTAAATTAACTTGACACGAGTCAAAAAACAGCATCGATTGTGTCAAACCCCAAGATCAGCTTTCAACTAAACATTACTATTCATTTCTAATTGTGACAATGGCAAATGGTTCGATTTTCAGTTGAGGAGAAACGTCATCTGTACAATGTTTACATTAAAAATTTCAGAAATTCGTTTTCAGCGGAGAGTAGCTATGCTATTTTATATCTCGAGAGAATTCAACCTTCCAGGAATATTATATTTTAGGTAGTGTTTGTAAAAAAGGAATTAATATCATGCAAGACCTAATGCAAACAAGATTAATGTGCTGGCTCAAATTCATATCAATCCGGAAAAGTCAACGATATCTATAGCCAGAGAATGTAGTATAACTTCTGCACGAGTAAAGAAAATATTGAAAAAAAACACAAGTTTCATGACTATAAATTTCATCCTGTACAGCAGCTTTATGCAGGGGACCCCGTAAAACGATAAGAATTTTGCAATTGGTTTCACATTCAAAATGCTAATCCAGAATTTAATTCTTTGGAGTGACGAGAGTGCATTCACCAACTGCGGTATATTTAATAGAAAAAATAAACATTATTGGGCTACCGAGAATCCCTATTTGTTTCAAGAAATTAGACCTCAGTTGCGTTTTAAAATAAATGTATGGTGTGGACTAGTTGCGGATAGAGTAATCGACCCAGTTATTTTCGAAAACATTCTAAATAGAGTAAGATATTTAAATTTATTACAGTAAGATTTGTAATATTTGCTTGATGAAGTCACATTAGCGGTTATAAGTAAAATTAAATGGTTTTAGTAAGACGGATATGCAGCTCATAATGCTGTAATAATTTGTAATTACTGAAATGAACGGTTTCCTAGATATTGGATTGGAACCTACGGTCCTGTTGTATGGCCACCTCGATCACCTCGTCTTAATCCGCTGGATTATTTTTTTTGAGGAAATCTGCAAAACAAGGTCTATTATACCATGTGTATTAATATTAACGAACTGCACCAACCTGTAATCGATGCCTTCCAAACCGTTACATCCAACATGGTGAGACATGCTATTTAACAAATGGATAAAAGAACCAACCGTTTTATTGAAAATCAAGCAGTCTATTTCGAGCAATTAATGAAATTATATCTGCTAAGTTAAATATTTAGTTATTTTTTTATTCATTATTGAGCGTCTTACTTTTCTGCCTAATTTTATTTCAGTTATACTTGTTTCTATTGTAATAATTACAATTCAATTCAATTCAATTATTAAATTCCATCTAAATCAAATAAAAATAATATGTATTATGTATAACTTGTGCCAAAACGTAAGTAAATAGGGTTCAGCAATACATCATCGTATTTGGGGTAAAATGTGCTTTGAAAAATAAAATTAAAAAATCCAGGTCCGTATTTAAAAAAATTAAGTGGGCCACGATAACTCAGTTATAACAAGTGATATAAAAAAAAGGGATAACGTCATTTTAAAGAGAAGAAAAAACTACAAAGTTTTTATTTCAAGAACGTATTTCTAAAATTAAATCAATCAATCAATCAAAAATATGCTTTATTGTCCAAGAATACAAATGTTCTTATTGACAAAGCTACCTAAAACTACGTAACTAACTAACATAAAATTACAGGTCAAAACAGAAACAGAAAAGGACAAAACTCCCATAAGATCACAAAAATATATAAATCATAAACATAAAAAATAAAATAATTACACCCACGACTTAAAATTATGTAAAGATCACGACAAAAAATAATGCTAATTATTTGTGTCATTAAAAAATTCATTGACGGTATAGTACGCTTTTCTAATTAAGTAATTTTTTGTTTTCCTTCTGAATCTCCTCTCGCATTGCTGACTCCTTAGGTTAATTGGTAGTAGGTGATTAAAGATTTTTTTGCCACCATATATTAAAGATTTTTTAATCTGATCGGACCTAGGAATAGGCAAGCTGAGAGTAAATGATTGGCGCATATTATAATGAGCAGAAACAAAGAGATTGTTCCTATATCTATACATTAAGCAGGCAGTCTCAAGAATAAAAATACAGCAAACTGTCAAAATGGCGTGTCTCAGGAATAATGAACGACAAGAATCACGAACTTTCTCTAATTTAATCAACTACGTAGAAGTTACCGTTTACCAATAGTGGACAATTAAATACTTGCCACCCTGTATATCAATCGTAGACAGGTTTTTGCATCATAACTACACCACCCAAATCCTAATATTCTTACATAAGGAATCTGTGGTTTTGTTGTGTACCATTAATAATTATTACCAGACACATGCTGCAGCTGCAACTAACCTGAACTAACCTGTACAAAATACTGAGCAGATCCGGCATGGGTACACAATATATCCGCAGGGCAGGGCCCGGTTTGGAAAAAATGTAAATGAAATACTTTTTATAGATTTATAGAATCTACTTGCACCCGAGTTCTGGGATATCCTGTATACAATTTTTCTGAAACTCTCAATTTAGTTTAATTCAGAAGTAACGGGGGACACCTTGTATATTAAAACCTAAACTAGAAAATAAAACTTATACACTACACAGCCATATCGCCGAGATATCTAAAATCTAACCAACCAGGAAACGTTGTCGAGATCCACCGGTAGGGGCGTCCATGGGCTTGTAAAATTCTTTTCCTTAAAGAAGGATAGCTTGTTAACCTTCTCCGCTTGCCGGAAAATGGCTTTTTATACGTTAAGGTTAGTTCACACATCACAGATTCGTATTCCTCTCCTTACAGTATTCATTAGAAAAAAATTAGGAAAAGATCTCAACATGGCCTTCTGGCTTGTCTCAAAATATTCTCGTTATACCGTTCGTAAAAATCGTTTTCGGATATTGAGGGCGGCATCATGTGTCGCGGTGGCCCATAATAAACCGGTGGTGCTCGAGGGTACGGGCCGGGGTTAACCATGCGCGGGTGCATGTAGGGATTGAAGTTTTGTGATGGACCCTGAAAAAAAATAAATCCGTTTAAGTGTCATCGCACTGGGTGAACAGGCCTACCAAGGTAAAGTATTTTTCATCTTGGAAAGAAGTTACAATTTTGATGACATATGTCACTCTCTAAAAAATTAAAAGAAACTGTTGGTCAAAACAGAATCGTATTCGGGCGTATTTCATTTATTTTGTTTGTTGATTGTCACCAAACTGTCACATTGATTGTAGCATTCTGCAGATTTTCGAGGCATTTTTTATTGCTTTTGGTGGTGTTTGAGACACTTTTTTTGCGTGATATTATAGTTAGTGTGAAAATTGGAAAATTATGGATCACGATTACTCTATTCCCAGTATCTCTGGAAGGAAAAATGAAGCAAACGTGGTAATTTAACCAATTAATATTTTAGACATGCACAATTTTTATTTTAAAATCAGAAAAGAAAAACTACAAAACAATTTTATTATCTACAACGACCAACAGCATGTTAACCCTTTGGGTCCCGATTTTTTAATATTATATATTTTTTAGGACTCTCGCTATTCGTTACTTCAGGGAAATAAGCTGGTCAAAGAATTTGTTAAAAATGTATATTCCTCTTCTTTACAGGAACACCATAACTAAGTCCTATTTATTTATTTATTCAACGGTTACACCATTGTTACATAACAAATACCTAATAATATAATAATAATAACATGGCGCGTATTGCACACATTCGAGGACAGCAGACAATATGTGGTGCATCAATAAAGAAATTAATCGCCTTAGACATAAAGCACAAATCCAGGTACTTCCTGCGTTCCTCCAACGTATGCAACCCAAAGCCCTTCCCACCTGGTCAGTACTCCCCATTCGATATTTAAGACGAGACATAAATCTGCGTTGAATAGATTTAATGCGACTCTTGTGAGTTCCATAGTAGGGATTCCAAATTGTAGAACCATACTCCAGAATAGATCTGACATATGATGTATAAAGCATAACACAATTTACATTTTCAAAATCACACGACTTTCTTAAAACCATCCTTAGAATTCTATTAGCTCTGTCCATAGTGTGCTGAACATGATCAATAAAGCGAAGTATGTTATCAAAGTGGACACCCAAGTCTCTCACCAGTGTTACCCTTGGCAATTCTGCATTACCCAACCTATGGCTATATTTAATAGGTGACCTACCCCTAGAAAAACGAATATAAGAGCACTTCACATTAAAGTGAAGGTTGTTTATATCGCACCATTTCATTAAGTTGTTTAGATCTTCTTGCAGACCCGTACAATCATCGTGTGATTTAATACAGCGATATAACTTAAGATCATCTACAAAGAGTAAGTAATTCGACTGAAAATGTATATATCATACACCAGTAGCAGAAACAATTTAGGACCCAGATGAGACCCCTGAGAGACACCCGACGTAACCTCAAAACCAGATGAAAGCACCATCCTTACCTGCATCGTGCGATCTCTCAAATAAGAACTCGGTCATGACAACCCACCAATTCCAATATTCTTCAGCTTATCCATCAAGGTATCTGATCCAAAAGGTCGAAAGCCTTTCTAAAGTCAGTGTAAATAGAGTGTACGCGAAGAGGTTTGCCACAGTTGAGCGAGCCCCCACAAATCCATGTTGGAATTCTATAATGACATTTCTAAGGCATAAGGGGCATGGCCATCCTCTCTAGAACTTTTGGAATAGCGGACTGTATGCATACAGGTCTGTACTTAGCGGCATCACATTTATCCCCAGACTTAAAGATGGGAGTAACATAGGAGTGTTTCCATTTAGTAGGAAAAACATCCTGAGAAAGATATTTATTAAACACAAATAACAAAGGTTCACAAGGTGATACAGCACATTCCCTCAAAAACAAGCCTGGTAACATATCCGGACCCGCACATTTATTTACAATCAAGGTCAAGAGCATGTTCAACAGATCATGGAAGGCAAGCTCAATAACATTTGATTGGATTCACTATATTATAACCCGTGCAAGAACCTTCCCACGTATTTCTGTTTTTAGTAAATTTTTCATATGAAAATCTAGATTTTAATGCGAAAACCTCAGCTACTTGCTTACTCTCCTCAGCCTGCTGGTCTTGTAAGAACATTGATTGAGGAAAACTACTGTCTTTCTTCGTTCTACTTCTAATAAATTTTCAGAATTCACCAACATTTTCATTGATTCTTTGCTCTACATCACTTAAATAGTTAGTATAACAGTCACTAGTTAGCCTTTCACATTCCCTGTGCAAATTACTAAAAACTAAATATTGCTGAACCTCAACTGGAAAGCTTGACTTTTTTACATGAAACTTGGGAACATAAGTATCAAGAGCCATATAAACAATATCATAAAACTTATTTACAATGTCATCCAATTCACTTATAGCATATAGTTTTATCCGATTATACCTCGGATTAACCATAATTGGCCTTTCTAAAATTATACCTCACTTCATTCTCCACAGACTCCAGAAACTAACATAAAACTATTTGAAAAACAGAGATCCAAAATTGAGTCATTTGTATTACGCTCATAATTTAATTGGCACAAACCCAGGAAGGAAAACACATCAGTGACCACTATTTCTGCCTCAGTTGTAACATTACCCACAGTCAAGCTATCATGGCTCCACACCAAATTAGGAAGATTGTAGTCCCCAAACGGCACCAAAAAATGATCCTTATATGACAGCATTCATATGGCTGACATATATCTCAGTTGAGGAACTTGGCGGAATATAGAAACAGCCAAAAATAAATTTCTTCTGACCTACCCAAACCTTAACAAATACATGCTGACAGTAGTTACAGACATAAAAGATGAACAGTATTCGGATTTTACTGTCACCAAGACACCAACTTCACGTTGCTTATCACTGGTATGAGTCTGTCTTTACGAAAAACACTTAAACCAGAACATTTATTAAAGTAGGTTAATTATAATTTATTATATTAAGAGACCATAGGACCCAAAGTTTATGACAAATGTTAAAGATTATAATATAATGTATTTTATTTCACTTTTAATGAATGTGCAAACACATAATGAAAGAATTAACTGGAATTAGTGAAATTATCTATTTTATTTAAAAAGAAACAATAATTTTTACCACAAACTCAAAATGTCAAGTTATTATGCATAAAATTAATATAATAATATGTCAGTTTGTAGGTACAAACTTTTTTAGTTCACTTTCTGGAATAAAAAACTGATATGTAGTCAGGCACTGCCGTCTCGAGGAGACAGGCCGTAATGTTCCCGCCCACATTCTAAAATCAGCTGTTTCTAGTCGATCCACGTTTTGACAGGTTGCATTGTTTTGGTAGACCGTTCTGGTGTTTCCTTTAAGTTTTTAATTGTTTTTAGCAGTTTAATGTGATTATTTTAGAAAACCCATAAAATTAATTTAACGTAGTTTGGACCTTTATATGTAAAACCATAAATTATTTGATAAAGTTGCTGTGAAATAGCGAAAAATGCCAAATTTATGATGTGTTCCCGGGTGTAATACTCAACTATAATGTTTTTCACTGATGAAATGCTATTTATTGATAAAAAAAGGATCCCAAGAGACGATTTAGTATTGCGAAAATGTATCAGCTTTTGCATAAAGTACTTTGAGGAAAGGTTTATAGTCTGGGAATTCAGGGCAACCAGAAGACTTAATGGTAGATAACACTAGAACAGTGCAGTGTAGCTACCTTTTTTAATAATATTATTTTGGTATATTGTTTAAATTGTTATAAGGCAATAAACATAGAAAGATTATAAGTATATTAGTTAGCTATTAAATAGATAGTATAATATTGAAAGTTGAGCATGTCATACTTAGGTTAGGTTCGGACAAAACTTTAGTAACAAAACAATGCCTACATTCGTTGTACATTTTGTTTAGATATTCATACGATACAAGTTTTTCTTAGTTTATTTTTTCGTGTCAGAAGCATCATTAGATAACAATAAATACTAATTAATTAACACATTATACCAAATGTCTATAGTCACAGACGTGAGCTAAACACTTTGTGCCCAGAAGCGGGCGACGTCAATTGCGTTCGGCTTCGCTGCCATAAGGTCCTCCATGGTACATCTAGCGGGGCACAGCGGGCAGGTGTACATATGTTGCGTGGTTTGCAGTTCTCCACAATCACAGAGGTCGGAGTCCACGGGGTAGCCCCACTTATTTAAGGTGTCTCTCGATCTCGCCGTGTCCGTCCGCAGTCTGTTCAACGCCTTCCAGATTTCCCAGTTTTCACCGCCTCCCGGTGCCAGCTCTTCACTCGGCTTCATCCAGTGTTGGTTTGTGGTCTTCCCCAGAGGTCCACTCTGGTTTTAGGTGCCTCGTAATCTTCTGTCGATCTCAGGAAGCTTCGCCTTGATTTTAGTCGCTGGTGGGCCGATTGGAGGCCGTAGAGGGGGTGGCGTTCAGATGTTGCTGCTTTGGATCGCTCTTTGAGTGCAGCTGCTTCCCTACGGATGGCAGGAGGAGCGATGCCAGCCAGGTGGTGGATTTTGTTCAGGGGAGTTGGCTTCAAGCATCCGGTGATGATTCTGCTTGTCTCGTTGAGGGCGACATCAACTTGTTTTGCATGTGCTGAGCTATACCAAACCGGGCATGCATACTCGCCGGCGGAGTGGCAGAGGGCGAGTGCTGAGGCCTTGAGAACCCCAGGTTTGGCTCCCCAGTTAGAGCTTGTCAGCTTACGTACTATATTGTTTCTTCCGCTGACTTTCAGTTTGGTGTTTAGGCAGTGACGCCTGAACGTTAAGGCCCTGTCCAGTGTTACGCCCAAGTATTTAGGGTTAGGGCAGTGCTCCAAAGGTATTCCCTTCCATTCGACCTGTAATTTTCTGCTGGCCTGCTTGTTCTTAAGATGGAAGGCACATACCTGCGTTTTTGTCGGGTTCGGCTTCAGCTGGTTATTTCTGTAGTACGAGTCCAACGTTACTAGGGCCCCGCTCAGGCGTTGTTCCACCTCTTCGAAAGTTTTCCCTTGTGCTGTGATTGCCCTATCGTCTGCATATATATAGCTCTTGGTTCCTTCGGGGAGGGGTTGGTCGTTGGTATATATGTTAAAGAGTAGTGGTGCCAGCACGCTTCCCTGTGGCAGGCCGTTTCTCTGGTTCCTCCACCTGCTTCGCTTTCCCTGGAACTCCACCAGGAACCTCCGATTTTGAAGCAGGCTCCTGATAATGTTCGTGAGATTGATATCTTTGGTTGTATGATATATCTTCTGCATCAGGAGTCGGAGGTTGATGGTGTCATATGCCGCCGTAAGGTCGATGAAAATGGCACCCGTTATATATCCCCCTTGGAAACCATCCTCAATGTGCTGAGTTAGATTGAGCACTTGTGCCGTACAGCTTTTTTCGGGGCGGAATCCAGCCTGTTGTGGTATAAGGATTGGATCCACGGTCGGTGAGAGTCGGTTGTATATTAATCTTTCAAAGATTTTATACGTGTGGCATAGCAGCGAGATCGGACGGTAGCTCTTTGGGTTATTAGCTTCTTTGCCCGGTTTGAGGATAGCTATTTTCTTAGTTAAAATATCGGTTAAAACATACCTACAAGATTAAAGCAGGTTCCCCTTAATGCCTTTTTATTTTTCTAGGCAAAAACCAAGTTAAATAAAGTTTATAACGTTTCTCGAGGAACATAAAATGATAGTATGTACCTACCAACTGACTGATATAAAATTTTATTTAAAATAGCTACCTATGAAATTGTTTGTAATGATTGTTATTCAGGGATTACTTGGGAATTATTTTCGTAACCTCGAAGGAATATCGAAGATCGAAAGCAATACTTAGTGATCATAACATAAGCTAGTTTATAGTCTTAAATCACTCTGTATACTAATCAACGAAATACCTTTTTAATATACGATTCTATACCTCATTTCATATAATTTAAGACAGCTTTGACTTACAAATATCAATTTTATTACCTACATGCCATATAGCCTCTATAATAAATTCCATCTTCTAATGTGACGTCACGATCTTAACATGACGGCTTGTTCTTCGAGACGGCAGTGAGTCAGGCCAAACGCTTTTATGACGCAAATATCAGTCAGGTCAAGGATGTCATGGAATGCTGGCAAATGACAGTGGATAATGTGGCATCTGAGTAATGGGCTAATTATGTTCAACACACGGACAAGCTTATAAAGGAGGCATGGGACAAAGAAAAGTGTTTAATAGCCTCAATCAAGCCTATAATTATACATGTCTTAGACGGTGAGGATAGTTTATCAGATGAAGGGGACCTAGCACCGGAAGAGAGATTTTGTATCCCCCATCCATCTAGGGTTACGATGTCGTCTCTGATAATTTAAAAAGTATATTTATATTTTTTGAATTCAAAACTTTCCGACTTTTCCGTACCTACATATTTTGAATTTAAGTATTGATATAACCACAGATAAATAAAAATTATCATTACTGTAATTGAAAGATGATAAGGCGATAGGTGACAGGCAAGGAGACTCACGTTAATCAAGCAGCCTAAAGGAAACAGAAAACTACTACGTCCACGTCATTGTTCCTGGGTTACGCTAAAAGTAGTTTATTCATTAGTCATTTACATTTCTATAGGTAACAATTTCCTAGTTATTTGCAATTTGCAAAATGAATAAACTTTTTTGACGACGAATTTGGAGTATTTACAATGAAAACGGTATATTTTTATTGTAGGTTTTCCAGTAGAAGAAATCGCTATCATGAATCGAAAATAAATCCTATGTATTTTAAGCCCTAAAATGTGAATCTGCAATAATAGGTGTTCTTATTTAAAATTTCAAAGGGACCCCCTGCCCCACCTACAAAGAAGAGGAAGGAGGACTAATTATAGCACTAATGTATTTCCTCCGCGGAATAATCAATTTTGATTAAGGACATTTTTTTCGTGCTTATTACTCGAGATATTTTATTTGAAAGTTCCTATCTCATTTGAAGCAATTAAAGGTGATGAACGTGCGGACAGACCGAGTTGCCACAACAATAGGAAAATGTGGCAAACCCTTCGTCTACTCGCCACTTTAATTTTACCGGTTATATAAACGTTGATTTTTACAATAAAAGATTTGTTAAAAACTCTAAGTCAATTTTATTCATTTAATGTAGCTATTAAATTAATATACTAGCATAGTGTTATTATTATAAACTACCTTTATTATTATTATTATTGCTTTACAAAAAGTAAAGGTTAAGTCGAAATTTTGCTGCAAACGCAAATAACGGTTCAAAATGTAATAAAAAATATAGTTTCTTTTAAAACTTATTTTTCATTATTTAAAGTTGATTTTATTGGACAGACCTTGCCGCATTTTAATTAATATTAAAAAAGATATTAAATGCGGCCCTGATTCAACAAACGTACACCTAATGTCCGCGCCTAAAAGCATCCGGCTCGAAGGACCAAATGATGGCGCACTGGGTTAATTCTCTAGTGGTTACATTAATTTTTACTGCGTGGCCAATAGTGTTGCTCACTGGTTCGTTAATTTTCTGCTACCTTTGATTAAAACAATTGTTTACTTAAACACTTGTGTTTATATTCCTTAATGCAAGTTATAGTAGCATATTACAAGGATTCACGACAAATACACTGGTCGATGCTTAACGTTCATATTACTAACTGCTTTTTTACATGTTTTCCTTAACTATAACATGAAAGTACATCACAAAAACGCCCCGGTATCGTAGGGAGTTCAATTTCGTATGTCAGATAACGCAGAATCGCTAGCAGCTTCGTTCTACTTGAAAAGAAACCATTAATTTCCTAAAAAGGCCTTAAAATCGTGGAGCGTCCGTAAGAGAACTTGCTTCACGGAGCCATTTTGGAACAAACTGTCAATTGTCCAAAAAGGCCTTAAAATCGTAAGCGTACGTAAGAACACCTGCTTCACGGAGCCATCGTGGAAGACTGATGGCTTCACCCTTACGCCTTGCTTCTTGTCTCTCAATCGACCGGCGCGCGATGCGACACAACCTATTTTTCGCCCAATAGGAAGCTCGCGTCCCAATAACGTTTTATAAGTACCGTCGCGACGCGTTTTTGACTGGCTACGTGACTGAATGCCAATAACATAGGCATCGTAACTATAGATCCGACACGCCATTCATAAATGCTATAAAATTGTGATGCCAAAATCGTTTGGTGGCGAGACGCTGCGAGGAGCTAGGTGGGGCCGGGAGTGGGGATTACGCTGCCTTTACCACAAAACTCCAGGAAAACAACATCCGCTATGCCGAGTATTGCCGAGTCGATGCGTATGAACACGAAAATGATGGGATCTGGGCGTATTCTTTATTGCTGCGTTGCCATACTACAGATTTTTTACAAGGTTTTAGGCAATGTTATATATTCCCACATCGTGTTATTCTAGTAAATCATAGAAGTTAATACTTTTAACAGAGTAAGCCCAGAAAACTACGTTTTCTGTGGCGTAAGTCTGGCAAACCAAGTGGAGGGGAGCAGCTTGCATGTTGATTTACTTTACACTGGAATACAATGATGACAACACTTTTATTTGTTATTGTTCGGTCTAATAGTTACGATATCTATGGTCAATAACTGCTTAAATAAATTATAAATTATAACCCTTATGTAATTTACAACCCAAAAATAGCAGAGATTGAAGTCGCACGCACACAGCATTTACCAACCTATTCTCTTTGACGTGTTGATACACGTTTCCCCAACACTTAAAATAAAGTAATTAGAAAGTGACACACGCCACAAAGTCTAACCTCAACTAACTTCTTTCCAAAATAAAAAATACTATAGGAGAAGTATAAACATGGTCGGACCGTGCAGCAGCCACTTCCATAAATTAATACATCAAAAAGCTGTATTTACCTGATTGTGGAATCCGGGGGGAGGTCTTAATATGTCCCTGGGGGGCGGGGGGTAACTCATATACGGGTTCGGCGGCGGGTAATTACCTCCGGTGTTCCATTGGGGATATGGTGGAACGGGATAGCCGCTGCCGTTGGACCATTGAGGATAGGGCGGAAACCCTGTCGGGCCGTAATCTGTCAGAAACAATGTAAGGTAAGCAATGGCCGGTATATAGGTTTGGTTTAAACCAAAAGTTTAGTGAAATTGCCCTTTTTTGTCTTTTTGTGCAGGTGAATAACTTGAAAAATTGAATTCAGAATTGAGAAATGCGACGTTGCCAGATTTTTAGTTTTTTCCGTAACTTGAGGCTTTTTTTTAATGTAACAAACTACTCTTTTTATTGAATTCTATCCTCCCATCAACATTACTTTTTCCTGATAGTATCAAATTTTTAACATAATTAGTTTTCTCAGAAAAAAAAGGTTTATTAGCTAAGTTTAAAATAATCGAAACTATTTCCATTTAAAAACGTTTCAAATATGTAAAAAGGAATGTTGATAGAAATAATGTAACAAATTGTAATGATAACAATACATAACAACAAACAACTACTAACAATAAGATAGCTATTAAAAATTACTTACATATTATATATACCGGGTGATGCATGTCATTGTCTTAGTTGAACATAGGAAATTCCATGTAAATATTAGCTCCCCTGTACATTTTAGAGAGGCCAATATAATAAACTCATGTGCCAAATTTGAATAAAGTTTAATAAGCCAATCCTTACTTATCCAATTAAATGTGATGGCAAAATTACGAAATTTTCATAGTTTAGGTAATACAGCAAACACCGGCAAATTATTATTTGACATTGATAAAACGAAAAGTAGCGTCAATGACAACATTTTCATTGAAGGCGCTTTAATTAGAGCTAAATATGAGCTGTTCTATCAAAGAAAAAGTAAATATGATTAAGTGATATTATACAGGAAACAGTTTAAGAGCAATGTCTGGAATATTTTCAGTTTAATTTCCTGATAAGCCTATCCCTTCCATTTTGTTAATTAAACTTATCATTAATAAATTTAAGTCCAAAGGCACTGTAATAAATATCTGTAAATGCTCAACTCAGAATGTCAATAGAGCTGAAGATCCGAATAATAGAGATCTTGATATTTTACTGCACGTGGAGGAAAATAAAATGATTAGCACGAGGATTCTTGGACAAGCTGTAGGAAAACATGAAACCACAGAATTGCGCACTTTAAAAAAACATAAATATTTTCCTTACAAGTATGACAAACATCAAGAGCTACGGCAAGGTGATGAAGAACGGAGAATGGTATTCTGTTTTAAGGCAATGGAAAGAGCAAATAATAATAGGGATTTTTTGAGACATATTTTATTTACCAATTCACACTCAACAACGAACCAAATGCTCAAAATTGCCGGTATTGGAGCCAAGAAAATGAACATGGTCTTGTTCATACCCGGACGCAATATCCACAAAAAATAAATGTTTGGGCGGGAATTGTAGGACATAACATTACTGGACCATTTTTATGGAAGGCAACCTTACAGCAGTAACCTATTTGGACTTACTACAAAATCGAATTGACCCCGCACTAAAAGTTGTACGCGAAAATCAGGAGCCGGCCCATAATTCTCTCATGGTTAGGGAATACTTGCAAAATATTTTTAACGGAAATATTATTGGCCCACGGTATCTAATCCTTTGGCCACCCAGGTCTCCTGACCTTTCGCCAAACGACTTCTTTCTGTGGGGTCACTTAGAAAATTTTATTTATAAAGATGAAAAATTTTAAAATCTACACCAGCTAAAAAACTGTATTTCGTTAGAACGTGACATAATATCTCAGTATCAACTCAGTAATGTTAGAAATGACTTTTATGATCGGTTAGGCTATTGTTTAGCTGTTAATGGAGGGTGGTTTGAACATTTATTTAATTAATGTTTTTGTGAAAATCTGTAGTCTTAGGTATGTTATGTTAAATTAAAGTTTTAGTAAGAAAAATAGTCACGCTTCAGCAGCCGATCAGAGAGGTTGTGTTACGGTGACTTTGTTTGCTCTCGATATTTTGAGTATTGACGTAAAGAATTAATATTTAATTGTCAGTTGAAAGTCAAAGTTTTTATATTAATTTGTATTTTAAATTGAAATGGAGCCACAAGGCAGGGGGGAGGCAGCCCCTTTGAGACGACATTACCAACTTCCGAGGACGAAATAATGCCCCCCATGAAAGTCCAGAGGACTACAGTCGAGGCACAGATGTCAATTGAAGCTCGTATAGAAGCAGTTGAACAACGAATGGAGGCGAAGTGGAAAAAACTCATGGCTGAAAAAGAATTAGAGTGTGCGATAAAGATGAGGCAGATCAAAGAAGAGGAATCCCGAAAGGTACTCGAATTAAATGCTATGCAAGTTAAAATAAATGAATTAAAGGCCGAATTAGGTAGGTCTAAGACAAATAATATTATTCATGACAGTGACAGACAAAACCATCACCAAAGACCGTTAATAGGACCGATGAGATCACTGTCAATGAGCTTAACAGCAGGCAAATTAATGTTGATGCTATTGAAATCATTAATGAGACCTCTGACATGGAGGTAGACCACGTCTCGGGCTCTGATAGCGAGGGACAGTGGTCTAATCGAAAGTCTAGACGTAATAGAACGCGATTAAATAAGACCCCAGAGGTTGACAATAATAGGAAAAAGGTGGCCGGTACTTCTGCTTGGCCAAATCTTCCAAAATCAACAAATGTGTCATTAAATAATCATTTGACAGAAAAGGTATCCACGCTAGGTATCAAAGTTGGCCAAACAAAAGTGCCGGTTACGCCCAAGGTAAATAATGACCAACCTGAAATTGTCGCTGATAGCGTACCGGAGGCAGGTAAGCCTAAGCTAAAGGTGCCTCCCATTGTTATTAGGGACAAGCTAAGGTACAATAAACTAGCGGGACACCTGCGGTCAATGAAAATTGATTACGGACGAGCTGTGACTGTGCCGGAAGGTGTGAAAATACATCCATCCACGCCGTTAAACTACCATAAGATTATCAAGATTCTGGTGGCCAACAACATGCACCATCACTCGTTTAGGTTCCAGGACGAGAAGGAACTACATGTAGTTTTGAGAGGCGTCCTGGAAACCTGGACTGAGGACAAGGTAAAGCAAGATTTGCTAGATCTGGGTTTTAACCCATCACGAATAATAAGATGGCACAGCCGCAGTGGTGCGCCATTACCTCTGGTCTTGGTATTCTTACCGCGATCGGAGAAATCCATTTTTGATTTAAGGGATCTTGATCATATGTGCATAAAAGTGGAGGCACAGCGCGCGCGCTCCACCATCTCTCAATGCCATCGCTGTCAATTGTATGGGCACTCACAGTTTCGTTGTACTGCACCCATAAAGTGCTTAAAATGTGCCCTTAACCATTTCTCTTACGAGTGCGTTAAACCGCGTGAGGAGAAGGCAAAGTGCGCGAATTGCGGGGGTGACCACCCGGCCAACTATATGGGTTGTCCGAGGCACCCCAACAATTTGCGCAAAAGTGCGCCACTTCACATAACCCACAATGACAACAACCGCAACAAGAGCACCGCGCCAAGAAATACATTCAAGTGGGGGCAACAAGATAAAAAAAATTGGGTAACGATGGCACTGGGAACGTCTCAAATCCACCGCAAGGGCCCCAACCAATACCAGCAGTTATGGAGAACGAATTGCAGTCCACAATGCAAGGATTTCTTGCCCAGTTCACCAAGTTAATGGAAGCTCAGTATAAAAACATCGCGAGCTCCTTTTTGAAAACAACTGTTTAAATGGCCGCACAACAGGAAACGGCTTATTTCAAAATGGCAAAATACTTTTAATGTCTGTAGCATAAAGCAACGGAAAATCGAACTTATCGATTTTGTAGAGAGAAACGAGATTGATGTGTTTCTTATCCAAGAGACTTGGCTTAAGGGAGAAAGGTTTTCGTTTCCGAACTACACGGTGTTCCGGAACGATCGCCTAAATAGACGCGGGCGGGGGTGGAACCATGATTCTGGTCAAAAAACACATATCTGCGCAAGTTGTGCCAGGTCCTAACAACTGTCCCCATATTGAGGGGACTTTTATTTCAATAAGATTCAAAAATAATCAACGCGTACACCTGGGGTCGGTTTACTGTAGTCCGTCGGTGGGTTTCTCAGGCAACTGTCTAGCAAAACTTTTTAACAATAATAATAGAACGATTATAGGGGGTGACCTCAACGCCAAGCACACGGTTTGGGGTTGCAGGTATTCAAATCCGAGGGGTCGCACCTTGTTTAATTTTTCCGAAGCTTTAAATTACCACATTCTACCGCCGGAGGAGCACACCCACATGCTTGGGCGTGGTCTTCCGGATATTCTGGACATTTTTGTGATTAAGAACTCAGTACAGCTATCACAACCGGTAGCCATTTGTGATCTAAGCTCAGACCATATACCAGTAATTATTGAAGTGGGCAATCCGCTGGAAAGAGGAAGATGTTTCATTACCCACACCTCTACGAATTGGACGAGATACAACAATCTCTTAGCAAGTGTCGATCCGTTGCAACCGCCACGCAACGTGAGGGAGATTGATGACGCGGTAGCTAAGATCACAGATGATATCAACATGGCTCTTGCACAGTCATCAGTCACAAAAGTGTCCGAATTTTCGAAATACGGGGCTTTGACAGACGATATTAAAAATCGCATCAGGATTAAAAATCGACTAAAGAATAGGGCGTACCGTACTGGAGATCCTCGAATCGAGGCAAATCGGGAGGCCGCTGTCATCAGACAAATGCTCATCGAGCGCGAGTCCAATTTATGGGACGATAAAGTTCAGAGTCTTGCCATCGAAGATAATTCTGTCTTCAGAATGACCAAAACTTTGATCAGAGGCGTTAGAGCCCCGAGGTCATACCTGAGAAATCAGGAAACGGGTGATGTTCTGATGGACGCAAAGGATAAAGCTGAATTGCTAGCAGACAAACTCTATGACCAATTCAGTGAAAATCCAAGTAATGACGTGCCTAGAGATGCTAGGATCGCCAGAACGGTGCAAATTTACAAGACAATTAACCACCCCGTTCAGTTGTTTCCTCAGGTTACGCTGAACGAGTTAAAGTCCCTTGTTAACTTTTTGAATAGGAAAAAAGCCCCGGGTTTCGACGGTTTAAAGAATGCGGCGTTGCGAAACTTACCCGACAGAATTTTAGGGAATATAGTAAATTTGTCACAGGCGATAATCAAAGAAGGTCACTTTCCGAGTGCATGGAAACATGCAAAAGTTATCCTTATACACAAGAAAGGTGAGGACCCCACGGCACCGACAAGTTACAGACCCATCAGTCTGCTGTCTAGCCTGGGTAAAATAATCGAGAGAATTATTCTAAGTCGCTTAAATGGCTTTGTTTTTGAGCGAAATGTGCTGCCTGATGAACAGTTTGGATTCAGAGCCGAACATTGCACAGTCAGGCAGACAACACGTCTAGCTTCAAACATTTTAAAGGGCTTCAACAGACGAGCCCATACGGGAGCGATTTTCTTTGACGTTAGTAAAGCCTTTGATAAGGTCTGGCATAACGGTCTCATACTGAAGATGATAAGACTCGGAGCGCCGAACTACCTCATCAAGGTAGTAGCTTCTTTTCTTGAGAATAGAAGTTTTGCAGTCTCGTCAGAGAACGCACTCTCCTTGACGAAAAATATCAGGGCGGGAGTGCCGCAAGGCTCACCTCTCTCCCCGATGTTGTATATTATATATACACATGACATTCCGCGCGATAGGCAGAATCAGCCCTATCTGTTCGCTGACGATACTGCAATTACGACTACCTCTAAGCAACCGTGGCTGATCGTTACCCGGATGCAGCGCCATATTAATCAGTTGGAAAAATGGCTTTCGAATTGGAAGATTCGTCTGAATCCCGCCAAAACGAAGGTCATTTTCTTTTCAAAAAGTCGAGTACGAAGGTCTGAAACAAGGCTCAGGGTCAATCGAATCGAGTTGAACTGGTGCCAGGCGGTCAAATACCTGGGACTAATCTTTGACCAGAAACTGAACTGGAGGTTGAACTCAGACAATAGCTTGCATTGCGCCAATTGGGCTCCATCTACCCCCTGCTTCACAGGCGGAGTAGACTCAGTAATCGCATCAAAGTTAATCTCTACAAGGTACTGGTCAGGCCGGTTCTGACTTATGGTGCGCCCGCGTGGTGCAACATAAGCAGGACTGAGCTGAATAAGTTCCAGGTTATTCAAAATAGGGCTCTGAAACTGATCGCAGATGTCCTCCGTTACACGATGAATCGGATACTGCATCAAGATTTTCGAATTCCAACTCTAGACGAATTTTTTCTCAAAATTATTACAGACTATTACAGCCGCACAGATGTATCGACAAACCCTGAAATCACCAACGCACATACAAGAGCAAGAGCAGACTCGACTTACAAACTCCCAAAAGACTATTTACCTTTACCTATTCTCTGTCAAATTCAATAGTAGAGATGCACTAAAATACAGTTGAGAGGCACTAGAATAGTACAGAGGCACTGTACCGACGTTATGATTTAACGTATTTGAGGCGCCATACTACTGCATAACTAATACTTCCAGCCAGATAACAAGACACACTCATCAAGGCAAGAAATGCTAATTTTACATTCGATGTAAATGATAAGATGTAAAAGCTAAACGAAGAATCAATTGATGTTAAAGGTTTTAGACCTGACGTAAAAAAACATTCAAGAACCAAAGTAGTAAGAAAAACATAATGGTGACTTTTATTTTGGATGTGTGATTGCCGGATTGGTGAAACGAAAATGTATTTTAATGTGAAATAATCCTTATTCGTTATGTCCAGTTTTACGTCAATTTCTGACAATAACGTCATACGAATTATTTGCTCGTGTTTGCTGTACTACCTAAACTATGAAAATTTCGTAATTTCGCCATCACATTTAATTAAATAAGTTAGGATTGGCTTATTAAAATTTACTCAAACTTGGCACATGGGTTTGTTATATCGGCCTCTTCAAAAAATTGTAATACAATTTTTCTCTAAAATGTACAAATATTGAGCCATCTCAAAATTGACGTAGGATTTTCTATGTTCAACTAAGCCATGCATCACCTGGTACATACGTTTCTTAATCAATTTAATGTAGAGGTATTTTATGAATTTTTCTTTAATCAAAATTGTATTACTAACTTTGACCTATACTAAAAATTAAGAAATTAGTTCATTCATTCATAAACTCACTTAAGTCACAAATAATAAGTTTTAATTATTACTTATTAAGTACTCCTTAATAAACATTTGTAAGAACAATTACAAATATTTTTAATACATCGCGTATGTCATACTCATAAGTGGTATTTTTTGCAAAATATCGAGGGTGCTATGGCTTTAGATTTGTTAGAAACTGTTAAACAGTTCCTTCAAACTGGCAAAGTAAAAAGAAAGGAAGTACCTGGTCGATCGAAAACTGTCACATCTAATGAAAATTAATTAAATCTTCTCATGCAACTTGAAGAAAATCCTAAAGTAACTACCACCCAGACAGCTCTTAATTCAGGGATAAGTCAAAATTTAGTATTTGCAAACACTGCTGGAAGACGATCCATGCCGTAGAATAGAGTTTACTGAGACACTGATGGAAAAGATTAATGCAACCCCTAATTTTTCATAAACAATTTTATTTAGTGACGAGGTAATAGTCTGTTTAAATGGACAAGTCAACCGTCATAATTGCAGATTGTGGAGCAGAAATACTCCTCACTGGATGTTGGAATTGCATATTTAATAACCAGAAAAAAAGCAATGTCTGGGCTGGGATATTGGGTAACATATCATTGAGCCATTCTTCATTGACGGTAAAATGTATTCACAAATATAAGAAACTGACCAAATGACTCTTATCTATTTCTACCTAAATAGGGGTATTGACACAATGCCGACTGAGCTAGGACCGTCTTAGAAAATACATAGTATTGAAATATTTAATTTAGCAGCAAATAAATATGAAACTGATGTTTATTAAAGTTTATTAAATTCAAAATATAAAAATAGAATTATGGTCTTACACTTACACTTATAATGCTAAATTATTATATTAATTAATAAATTACCCAACTAAATCTACTTCACTACCGCTATCATCATCTAAAGTAATAATAAACCTTTCTGTTGCATTCCCAATACAAATGTAACTTTCTTCTACTTTCTTTACATGTTGTACGCAGCTTTTCCAGTTCACCTCAGAATTTTTTTTAGATTCATCATGAATTAGGGGTAATACACTAGAATTAGGTGTGGGTGAAATATTATTGCGACGAATTCCAGCTTTAAGTTGGTGCCATATTTGTTCAATAGAGTTAAATATACAATGGTAAGGCGGTAGCCGCAATACTATGTGCCCCATGCTTTTCGCAAGTTCATCGCAGTAATATTGTTTTTGAGTAGACATACTTCTAAGCACTTCTAATAAGTCTTTTTTTCTATCGTTTTTATGAAAATATATATCACTATCAAACATATATTCTTGAATTTGGGCTTTAGTGTCTTTTGAAGAAGGAGCTTTGTTTAATTGTCTACTATGATAACTAGCGTTATTCATAACAATGACACATTTGGTGAAATGTTCTGCAATAATTTAGTTTCAAACCAATTTTCAAATAACTCCGCTGTTGTGTCTTCATGATAGACAACACATGATTCACTAATATTTTTTTCCGAGAGAGATAGACCATTCGGCACCCACCCATCTTTAGAACCAGCATGTAAGATTGTTATTCTTTTTCCACGGTTTGACGGGGCGCGTGTCACACATTTGCCGCTAGAATCGACCCAACTACTTGACGGGGTGTCGTGGGTGTCAAACTACGTTTCATCTAAATAAATTATCGGCCTACCTTCAGTTTATTCATTTACTTTTGTCAGATATTCCCACCGTCATTCTTGAAGACGCAAAACCTGCTTTTTATTAATCCTTTTGAATTTAAAGCCCATGTGTTGAAGGCGCTTCCACAATGTCGTTCTTGAGCATTTAATTTCTGTTTCATCTGTTGTCAGCCTTTTCATTAAATTGTCCAACGTTGGTACACTTTGCTCTTCATACATTTTATAAATTTTTCGTCGTATAAGTTCCTCGTCCCCTTGGTCCAACATTCTTGATTTTCCAATATCACTTCTTTTTCTGCGTTCCAAAATTGGCCCTTGTGCAATTTTCCAAACTGTGGAAAAGGATTTTTTTGCAAGTAAAACCGTTTCCTTTAAAACTTCTTTAGGGCACAAATTTCCGCGCGACATTAATGCCAAAAACACATTCTTTATAATCTGTTTGGCATCTGTTGATAAATGCACTCTGTTATTTACTTCAGTTTCATTGCTTTCACAAATCTCACTAGATCACCAAGGACGAAACATTTTCAAAAAACAAACTAAACTCAACAGTGTACGTTGACAGACTAAAACCAAAAAGGACCCTGGTTTATCCGCATTTTTATTTACCTGAGTACGGTACTTAAAATTTATTACGCCCATATCATTTCACAGAACTGCTTTATTGTTGTTTATTATATTCTGAGTACCCTAATAATAGCAGTCATTTAGGTCGGTTTCTTATATTTGTGAACACATTTTACCGAGGTATCTAGACCTATTGAGAGGATACGACATAATTCCCAAAATTAGAGAATTAAATGAAAATTTTGACGATATGGTATCAGCATCGTCTTGGTTACTGTTTGGCTAACAATGGTGCTTACTTGGAACATTTCATTAAGTAACTTGTTATAATATGTGGTAATATTTATTTTATTAATGTTTTGTTATTGCTAATTTTTGTTATTATTATTGCTGTTGTTACTGTAACCACAGTATACGGAACTATACAGTAGCGACACGAGGCGATTTAGACAGACCCAAATTTTTCTGCGCAATGCGCGTAGCGGCCATCTTTTTAGGTACAAATAAGTCAGTCAGAAAGGTAAGCAAAGCTTGTGTGGATTGTAGTTTGTTTAGTTTTTGTAATTTATTGGTTTTTATCGTGCGTTTAAGTATTTGAAGGTGGTTTGAAGTGTTTGTGTCGAACTTTTGCTGATTTTCGATGGATTCCCAAGAAAAAAGAAGGAGCAGATGTGCTTATCGCCCTTCCCTGCCCAAAGTGATATTGGCACCAGTTTTTTTGCTTTTCCTAAAGACCCAGAAAGGTATGTTTTAAATTTAATTTTATAGCTGTAAAAACGGTGGATAAATCCTCAGAAATATAAATGCAGAATAATTTTATCGCTGCTAAAATAAACAGTTTGTCTCCTTGTTATTTTTTTTAGGAATAATTTAATTTATATTTTAGGGCTAAAATCTGGCTGAAAGCTTGCAACAGGGAAGATTTACTGGGCACGGATTCAAATAAAGTCAATAAAAATTATCGGCTATGTGATAAACACTTTGAACAAAAGTTTATATCCAAAGGTGGTGTACGACCACGTTTGTTTGATAGGGCCCAACCCACATTATTTTTACACGCAATACCACAATATAATCCATTTATACTGTACCTGCTATTACAGTTAATTTTTGGTTCCGAGTGTCTTATGGAAGGTTGAATATATTATTGAGTCACAAATAAAAAAGAACTTATTTTGTATTACTTTTTTGTTTTATATTTAAAATAATGTTAACTTGTAGATGTTTCAAGTGTCGATGAGAGTCGAGCGAGTCAGCCAAAAAGAGCTTGTATTGAGCCTTCAGTGGAAGCATCAACATCATTCACAGGTATGACATTTATCTTTATCACCTTCCAAAAAGTTTACATTTTTTGTACCTATCAACAACTTTTACTGATAGAAAGCAGTAAAGTAGCCACTTTTAAATACAGTAGCAAGTGACGTTACAAATAAAAAAGTCCTTATTTTGTATTCCCTTTTTGTTTTATATTTAAAATAATGTTAACTTTTAGATGTTTCAAGTGTCGAAGAGAGTCAACCCAGTCAGCCAAAAAGAGCCTGTATTGAGCCTTCAGTGGAAGCATCAACATCATTCTCAGGTATTACATGGTAAAGTTTGCAAACAGAGATCTAAAAGATAATAAAAAAGATAAGAAAAATAGAAAAATAGCAATAGTGTCTCATTTGCAATAATTGTTTTAATATAAAATAATATATTTTGTATGATTATCTTTTTGTATGTGCATTTTAGATTTGAATTACTGTAACCTATAAATAATAGTGATATTCCTTAAAATTGAAAACTTGTATTTACACATAACTTTAACTCTTAGGGTGGATATCATGTTATGCTTGTTACACATTAAGTAGATAGTTTTATATTTCATATTTTACAATTTCCGACAAATTTTGGTATACGCATTTATTGTCTCTCTCTTTTTCTCTATGCTTTTGCTTACTTTTCACTTTTGATCAATTTTGAGTCACAAAAAATTATAACTGTAATGCATATTAAAATTTGTCTTAATAATACAGTAAAAATTTTGTAAGCTTTTGTATTTTATTTGTTTATTACATTTTACTTAATATAATACTATAATTTTGTTTATTTGTCTACTTTACTGCTTCCGCACTTTTAAAGATGCAACGTAGCAAATCGCCAATAAAACGACTAAACATTTGCAAAATTATTTATGCAAGTTTTGCGGTTTTGTAAATCTTTTTAGGATTTTAAAAAAAATATATATACAGGGTGAATCGGGAGGAATGGGCCAAACTCTAAGGGTGTCATCTATGCATCAAAATAATAATAAAAAACTTAAATAACTCAAATGTTATCCAATATTCATTTGTTTTCAAGTTATAACGCAAAAACAAAATATTGCATTAATTTATACTCTAAACCCGATAATATAGTCAGTGACGTAGCTATCAGAATCATAGAAACTGCCAAAATACTGTATTGGTGGTTTGCATTCGTTTCCATTAGCATGTAGGATAAGTTTTATCAAACAACTAAAATATAATCTGAACTGAATATCTTCATGCTATTATTGATTGTTTTTAAATTGACTTTTTTTCAGTGTAAAAGCGATTTCAACATAAAATTTCATATGTTTTCTCAGTGTAATAGAGGACAATACTGTCATCCTTCTGTCACTGAAACTGACCCCTGGAGATCAAAGGGACCGACAGGTCGTTTCGCTACTGTATAGTTCCGTATACTGTGCTGAACTGTTAGTTTTATTGTTTTGATCAGTCTTTTTCCCATATTTAAAATATATTTAATGTTTTTAGCCTTGAACTAGCCATTTTTATTTCTTGCCTCGTAAACAAACAGTAGCAAGAAATACAGATGTCATATATTAAACTGAGTTATTGGCTTTGATAATCAAATTGGTTCAGAAAAATCAATAAACTGAAACTCTAGAAATTTGGCAATCTTGCAATATCGTTGTTATATTGGTGCGCCCAGTAATCTAAATCTCGTGGAAATAGTTCCGATTATTTTAGAGTTACCTAATAAACCTTATTACCTCAGAGAACTATTTTGGATAAAAATTCGATATTATCAGGAAAAAGTTGAGTTACGGAAAAAACAAAAATCTGGCAACGTCGCAATTCTCAATTTTAAATTCAATTTTTAACTTTGGTAGTTTTGAAGCAACGTTCCTGTTATTTTAACCAACCCTATATAATAAATTGTTTTGTAGGTAAACTGATGGTACATATGAAAATCAAACATATAGGGTGTCCCACTAAGGTCGGCAAGGTATGATATTATGGAAGCCATAAACCTTACGGCCTTGGGAAAAAAATTATTGACTAAATAAATTGTTGGAAAATATTTTCAACCGCTAGAGGCACAGTTACTAGGATTAAAGTCAAACTTTATCAGATAATCGGTATGTTAAGGTAAAGTCCGTTTATCTATCTTACAAACTCATTATAAATGCTAATCCCTTACCGTCATAATAACCTATTGTGTAAGGTGTAAAATTCGGCCACCTGATCTGGGGACTAGACTAAAGACTATTATATTATTAAATTTTCTCAGTAATCCTCTTAAAATAATTAGGGTAAAATAAAATATATATTTATTTTAGTTATTTAAATATGCCGAGTTTTGGTTTTAAAATTCAGTTTGATGTTTGTATTGGTTTAAACAAGAAGTTATTTGTTGCCAATTGAACGTGATATCTAAGAATGTTTCGCCCGTGGGAAGAAACCGGTACGCCAAGTAGATCTACGGGTCGTGATAAAAACCAATTAAAGCGTGATATTTTATCAGTTGACACAAAAAAAGTAATCTTTGACGTTTACACCACCCTTCTTGAGCGTGGTTTTTCAAAATTTGGTGCAGTGAAGGAAGCGGCCCCTTTGACACGCAGGCCAGTGAGCACAGTGTGGTTTGTCATAAATAAACCTATAGTGGAGAGAAGAAAGAGGAAAGACTCTTTTACTTTTAAGAAACTAGACGCGACGGATGTCGATATAATTCGTAGAAAAATATATGCCATGTACAGGAAACAAATGATCCCCACTTTAAAAACCCTATTGCATAATTAAAAAAAGATGATACAGGAAGGACTGTTGTCGCGAGACTCTAAGGAAATGTATTTTAAGAAACGGTTTTAAAATGAAAAAAATTAACAAACGACAAGTAATTATGAAATCGGCCCAGATAAAAAGATGGAGGATGGAATATCTAATTGCAGTCCATGGATATAGACAGGATGGAAGGGATATTATTTATTTGGACGAGACGTTGTATGACACACACGAAGTTCCAGATAAAGGATGGGTAGATTTATCGGGTCAATGCAGAACCAAAGCTTCATCAAATAAAGGTAAGCGTATAACAATAATTCATGCTGGGACAAAAAACAGATTTATACCAAACGCTTCGGCCTTACCAGCCAAAAATATAAAGGACTCCCTTGTTAATTATCACGATGATACTACGGCAGAACTATTTGAAGACTGGTTTAAAAACAAATTATTACCAAACATACCACCAAATAGTGTGGTAGTGATGGATAATGCGAGCTACCACAGTCGTAGGTTAAATAATTTCCGTGTTCCAATGACACAAAAGTTACCATCCAGGATTATATGATGGAAAATAATACGTATTTTGAGGAAAATTATACAAAAAAGCAATTGCTCGAAATTTTAAAATAATTTTCAATAAAAAAGCAATATTATTGTGACACTTTGGCGACAAAAATGGGTCATACAGTGTTAGGACTTCCTCCTTACCATTGCATGTTCAACCCAATTAAACATATATGGCACCAGCTGAAAGCATCGGTAAGGAGGAATAATGTTTCGCCAACCTTAAATTCTTCTGTGACAGCTTTAGTACAGTCAGAGATGCAAAATATTCCAAACAAAAGCTGGGAAAATTATGTAGCGCATGTTCAAAAAGTAGAAAAATCATACGTAAATATAGATCTGTTGCCCAGAGAAAGAATTATTGTGAACTTGGATGACGACAGTGACAGTGAAACTGACTTGGGTTAAAATGTTATAATTATTTTTCTGACACGGTACTTTTTTGTAGGTATATTTGTATATTTTGTTTTAATTAATAACCGTCCCATATGTTATTATTTTAATTGTTTTGTATCTTATATACTGTTATATTATTATTATTTTATTATTATTACTTATTATTAAATTACGTTTAAAATATGTTTTTGCGTTTTCTTTCTAACATAAAAAATAAGTACGACACTTTTTTATTATCTTCTTAAAAACACCAACTTCCGTTAAACCGGAAGTACTATATTTCTGGCTTTTTAGCTACATCCGGTTTAACCGGAAGTTGACACTTTTAGAAAGATAGTTAAAAACTAAGATAGGGGCATGTAAGCCGTTTTACTCTAAGACGTACCGTTAGAAAGCTAGAAGCTGCCAAAATTTAAAAATGTAATTTTTCAAAAGTCGATATCTCGGAAACTCTTTGGTTTAGACTTACAATGCACTTAACAAAAAATAATTGTAATTTAACGTAAAATCCAAAAATAATCTAAGATAGAGGGTGTTCCATAAAAAAAAAGTAACTTTATTTCTCTACGGCTTTCTGACTCATCCTGTATACTTAATTTTTTTAAATTCTAATAGACTATAAAGAACCCTAAAACTTTTATCTGGAATATTTTTTGCTAGCTGTTGTGCTTTAAGAAATAATAGACCGTTTCCATACATACCAACGACCCTGTATATTATTCATTTAAATACATCGTTACAACGTTACAAACTAATGATTAGGCAATTGAAAGGTTATCAGTGTTCAATAAAAATTAAGAGATAATTGTCTTGATAACAGTAGATGTTTACAAAGTTTATTTAGAATTGTTTTATCAAATTTATAATGAAATTATTAAATGTAATGCATTAATGGGCAAACTTAAGTTTCCAACATTATCGCAGAGGAAATGTCTATGAAATAGTTTTTTAATGAATATTTCAATGTTATTTTTAATTCTAAACATCTTTTCTTTATAATAATTTTCGTTATTGTCAAAAATAAAGGTACTTTATTCTTGAGCAAAATTCATATTTCTTGATAAACCTCGTATACGACTGATAAATTTTGATATCTGATGGTTGCATACAGTGGCGCAGCCAGAAATTTCGTTCGGGGAGAGCCGGTTATAATTCCTTGCGCCGGTTTGCGCCGCAGGCGAAAAATTTTGTGGGTGCCACGCCATTTTTTGGGTAAAATACGTATAATTGACGAGAGCGACAGCCCCCTAAAACTTCTGCAATAATACGCCGCTGGCCCTAACTAAATATTTATGAAAAAAAAAATTAGAGATTTCATTTTAATTCGTAAAAATCCAATATGGCCGCTCGAACCCGGCCTGTGATTGGCCAAATTTGTTATGCGTCTATGCTATGCGCCTATGTAAAATTGTGTGCGAAGCCCTTTATTATTACGGAAATGGGAAATAGGTAGGCGGATCAGCGCTGCCAGACTTGGCGTATGAAATTATCGTGCAGCGTTGCCATAATTATCGGATTTTTCAGAACAATATGTCACAATTCGCCTAAATCCTTTTATCGTTAATTATCGGATTCCTACCTATTAGTACCTATTAAGAATATAAAGGTGCGCCACTGGTTGCATATTAGGTTTTAGACCATACAGAATTTTTTATGAAGAATAACTTTTTTTCGTAAAATTAATAATAAAAAAGTTTCCCATATGCCGCCAACTTATGTAGTATATTATTATCTTAAAACAGCACAACCTTAATTCTATCAGCAACGAGTGCGTCTCTGCTTTCATTCGATCACCCGCTGGATCTTATCGGCAGTAGGGATTAGCATTTATAATGAGTTTGTAAGAAAGATAGACGGAGTATACTGTTTTAATGACGAAAATAAAAAGTTCGTTAATGTTTGCGAAAACTTGTTTTTAAGACTCTTTTTGTATCTTTGAAATTATGAGTAGGGGAAGCTTGTGGAAAAAATACTTTTTAAATTGCCGTGTCTTCCATATGCTTCACCCAAATTTAATCAGGTTAGGCTCGCTTAATATACACTTTTACAGTTATTAAAAAAACGGCTTTGGTCGTGTTCGCTAGTCCATACAGCGTATTCTAGGTGGCGCTGTCTAAACAATATTTAGTTTTTTAAATTTTCTTATAGATTCCCGCCTTTCGAAAAGCTATCGAGTGTCGAGGTAAGTTTGGAAAATACATTTTGAATAGGCTTAAAACCTTCATAATTTAACCACCTTTCGATCACTAAAACATAATAATCAAGATCCGGATGGTGAGCATCGAACTTGGGAGACGCTGTATATTTAATAATAAAATCACTCACTTGGAGGAGTAAAACCCCTCGGCGGCGTAACAATCCTAGGCGGGGTCGCAACCATCGGAGGCGTGCTCATCCCCATCGAGTTCTGAACCCATTGGCGGACTTCCGTGTTAGCCATGCTAGCAGGACGATTCACATTGGTTTTGGGTACGAAAACCTTATAGTCGGACCCGTCCGAGTCCGATGCCTTGGAGGACGAAGTTTTGACTTCGGCGTCCATAAGTTTGAAGCCGACACCGAGCAAATCCGTCGAAGAAGTCAAGCGTGTGGATTGGGAGTCTGTTAAGGTGGTGTTCTCCTGTAAAGTAGATTAGGAGGTTAAGTATCTGTAGAATTTTCAAAAAACGTGATCCGGTGCCGACAAAATGTAATATTATTGAGTTTTGAGGGTCGCTGGACACGGATCTGTAATCTAAATTTGCAAAAAGAAAAAGACCAACGGGGATAAACGCTTAAGAATATGGAAAAATATAGCTTGTAAGTTGTATTATTTGCACTATTTCTGCCGTTACTTGGTAGAATTCCATGATAAATTCAAAGAAAAGTAAAACACACTGCATGTTTACTAATTCCACTATATTAAAAACTTGCAAAATTTATTAAAATCAACTAGTTCCGCTAACACTGTAGCGTTTTCGAGAACGAATAATTACATCTAAAGTACAGGGTGTCCAGTTTTCGATGGTTTACGGGGTATCTCTGTTATTAGTAAAGATACTGTATTTTCGGCCAGTAAACCTGCATGATGGCGGCTGGCAAATCATGTCAGTGCTCTCAAATCACGTTTAAACGAAGATAAAAAGTTACTAGGATTTCACACCAGAAATTAATAAAATTACATTCCAAACATAAACAAAAGCAACTTTTATTAGGTACCTACATCGTATATCTATCATGTTTCCTCGTGTTGAGTTAAATACATGCAAGAGAGAGACACACCGGTGCTAACTAACACGAACCATTATACGATCACAGGCCAGGTCAGGCTTTGCTTCTTCGCTGCTATAGTTGTAATAGTACGGGCAAATCAATTAAAAATTTTGATTAATTTTTAGGATAAACGCTTACCCACTACGAAAAACTTCGTTTTTAAAAACGCTAATACCGACCTTCATGTTTATGATTGTTCGCTAAGATAATGCAAGTCAAAACAACTCTCTCTCCATATTTATATTTTTATGAGCTTTCGATTTTTATGTAACCGTAAAAAATTTGTTTTTGCATTCCCTTCCTCCAAAAACATTTGTCAAAGCTGGCCAGTTCGTTTAAACCAGTGCCAAAAAAGTCATTCCTCCAAAAACATTTTTTAGTTATATTACAGGGCATGTAAAATATAAAAGCAAAAATTAAGTTCTGCAAATTATTTTTGTTTTATTTTCCCGTACTACTATACTGCCAAAAAAGTTGACCTATGGACATTGATATCTCAAGTGCCAAAACATAAATCCTATGCAGTAGAGAATTTAATAAATGAAGCAGGTCATCAGGTCTTAAGGTTACCGCCATATCACTGCCAGTACAATGCCATTGAGATGGCGTGGAGCCAAGCAAAGCGGTTCTATGACAAACACATTATCGAGACAAAAAATATTTGAGGTACATGGGAAGTGGCTCTTGCAAATGTTTCACAAGAAAACGGGTCGAATTATATTTCTCACACTGATAAAATTATTAAAGAAGCGTGGGACAAAGAACAGAATATTATTGCTCCCAATAATCCTATTGTGATAAATGTTGATAGCGATTGCGATTTTTCCGACTCAACAGATGATGACGAGCAGAGCTAATTTTATGTTGCCATTTTTTTTACTACCTATATTTTGATCCTTTTTGTGTACCATTTTTTGCTCTCAGTTCTTGTGTATTTACTAGACAAGTTCAACAGAATGTTTTTATCTTTTATTAATAATTATACGTTTTATTTTCTTACAAGAGAGAAATTCCAATAGTTTAATCAATGATAAACATCATGACAAGTTTAGGACAGTTGACAAATTTCACTCCTACTTTACACGGGATTGCAGGAGCAGTATTCACATTCCTGGCTTTCGGCTTAGAGCATTCAAAAAGTTTTTAATCACTGGCTCCTGTTCAAAAAAATAGTAAATATAAACAGATTCAAATGTGAAATTAAATCCTACCTCACATGCAATTGCTTTTATTTCATTGATAAGTATTTCGGTCCTTCATGAATCTTGCGACTCATATGTGTGTTATGTATGTCTGATGTAACATACACTAAAGTGTATGTTCTTTCCATTTTCATTTATTATGTTATGTATTTATATAGACAAGTTTTAAAATTTTAATAATAGTTTGATAATGTTAATATTTACTTTGTAAATCTGTGTAACAATAAATAAATAAATAAACTTAAAAAAAATGTTGACTCAAAGTGCTATTTCACCTAATGACAGAAAAAATACGCATACGAAAAAATGACAGCAGTGCACCACTCGTTTTACAAAAAATTATCAGAAGACATGTTTGCAAGCCACTTAGTGGAGCACTCTCACTTTTCTAAATTAAGTATGTGGTTTTATATCCTATTAACACATACTAAAATTGAAAATAATCTTAAGTACTTTCAGAGATAGTATACAATAAAAACACCTAGTAGCAAAAAAATGTCGCCGTTGCGGGCATACGTTCAGATAAACTTTTCTCCTAAAAATATCATGAGAAGTCACCTTGAAATATTACTAGGTCATTAAGGAATACCCTGTATATTTAAAAAAAAATGTTTTCATTATTATGGAAATTAACATATTTTATTACAATTTTTAAGTCCGGTTCTGACCATAAACAGCTGCTCGCCATTATATTGCTGCCAATATTATTCTTACTAAAAATTAAATAGCTGAAATATGACTGTTGTCACATGACATGTCGGCCATCTTGCAGGATTACTGGCTGAACCAAGTTTAGAAGGATACGGTTTTCGCAGCACCGTACTACTTTTTTGTAAAACAAAAGATGCCACAATCAGAATTTTTCCAGTCCTCCATGTTTTTGATATAGGTACGGGATGTTTTTGAAAATTTTACATTTTGGGACACCCCCCATATTTAGGTTACCCTGTAGCTTATCAAAGAGAAAACAAATGTTTCTTTTGTAATTTTTTACGTAGAATCCAGTGACGTACTCTACGTTTATTAGTTTTCGAGAAAAAAAAACAGACTTGTTTTTTTTTTAAATGGGTCAACCTATATATTTTTTAATAATATAATTTAGTTTATAACAAGCTTCTCAGAAATATATAATACCATAAATCGAGTTGTGTTTTACTACGTAAAACATTAGAAACAAAAGCTGAAAATTTATAGAACTTTCTCATAAATATGGCTCAAATTGTTCTCCATTATGCCTTAGACATGTTTCACACATAGCTCTTATTCGCCTTAATGAATTTAAGATAATAAACGGCCTCGTTTGTAATTCCCTAAATGCTCTTTCAGTGGAATTTCTTAAATCTGAAATTGTTTGGTATTGAATAAAATAAATTTTATATTAAAGGTATACCCACAAGAAGAAATCCAAAACCGACAAGTCGGGTGACCTTGGTGGCTATCTTACAGGTCCATTAGTTTCATCCAGTGGCCTGGGAAATTATTGTTTAAGTAGGCTTTAATAATTAGCGCAGTGTAAGCGAGTGCTACATCTTGTTATAGATGCAAGTTATTGAGACTCGCTAAGGGCACGTCTTCTATTATTTCCGGCACAACGTTTTCCAGAATTTCCAAATATTTATTTACATTAAGACTGCCTTCAAATATATTATAAATTATTTTGCTTCCTAGTATAAAACATGAAACGTTAAAGCCAAACCTGCCTTGCCGTTCGAGTGGAAACATTACATGCTGATTTTCCTAAGACCAGAACCTCGTATTGTGTCGATTAAATATACCAGCACTGGTAAAATGAGCCTTATCGGACCATATAACAGTTCTTTCAAAATTATTTTCCGTGTTGATATTTTGTAAATACCAATTACAGAACGCTATATGGCGCTGTGCATCACCAGGATGTAAGTTTTGTACTAGGTGGAATTTATATATGGCTTAAAATTGTGTTTTTTTAGGACTGTTTGAACTCTGGATTTAATTACTACGGCCGAACCTTCAACCGTTCGGCAAGAACTAGTTGGATTTGTTTTAATTGAAGCTAAAACATTTATTTCATCAGTCTCGCGGTTTTCCTTGTTGTAGATTTTAGGCCGAGGTTTAGAAAATGAACCGTGTTCAATTAGATTTGATTTCATCCTTAGAAAAATTATTTTATTCGGCAATCGTTTTTCGGGATATCTACAAGTAATTTAAGAAATTTAATAGATCTTCATAGAGATACTGAAAAAGGCGTGTATTTACCTATTGAAATACACTTCTAATGCTTCATCTGCATTTTCATTACAATGGACATAACAAACGAGCATGTCGTAATTTTCTGCCATAACTAGGGCAAACTGATTTTTTGTTATTAATTAGATATTTTAAAACAACTTAGAGAACCTGAATGCTCTGAGAGAAACTAAAGAAGTTTTTAATATGACACAAATGACTGTCTTCTTTCCTTTTTTTAAATAGTAGATGGCCTACTGATATAATAATTTCAAAAAAAAAACGAAACTTGCACCTTAGTGTACTTTAGATGTAATTATTCATTCTTGAAAAAGCTACCGTGCTAGCGAAACTCGTTGAATTTTGTAAATTTTGTAAGTTTTTAATATAGTGGAATTAGTAAACAATGTGTCTTACTTTTCTTTGAATGTATAGTATTTATTTAGCTTCGTCAGTTTAAAATGTAAAAAATTTTTTTGGCTCATAATAGGTTTATTGCAGAAGAAATAGCTAAATGAATGAAAGCTGTGCAATGAAACGGAGTTTATTTATTAAATAGTCTTGGATTCTCACCATTAACTCCTTTTTCTCGGTACCAGCAGTGGACAAATCAGTAGTTTCTCGAGAGCTAACCTCCAAATAGCTGCGGAACGGGTTGTTCAAACTAAGTGTCGATACAAAGCCACCTTGTGCCTCTTCCAAATTACTTTCGTCCAGCAGGTTTACGGTACTTTCTCCTTCCTACATAAAAAAAAAACGATCACTTGTAGATGTTTCAATTCAGAAAAAAAGGCACAGCGACACCATAACATTCAAGGTATGCCACAAAATCCCACTTTACCTTTAAATTTGTTTCTTTCTCCAAATCATTTTCCAGTCTATCTCTCTCTAACCGTCTATTTTGATTCTTGCACTTAAGGAATGACTCAGAACAACTGCTTCCACCTTCAGTAGATTCGTGACTCTCCAATCGACTAGACGATTTTACTTCCTGCTCAGAACCGGACTCACTCGACGGACCAACGCAGCTTTTTTTCTGCGAGTTCAGGAAGCTTTTAAAAGCTTCTCTTAGGTCAGCGTTGATGTCGAATTTGAATGGGTTTTCTGAGTCGGGAAATGGAGCCAAGGTGTTTTCTAAGAATGAAAAACCTAGTATTGATTAACGTACAGGGTGTTTCAAAAAACATGTGCTACCATTTGTGTGATGATTCGTTACTCAAAAATAAGACAAATAGTTCCAATCAACATGGGTCTGCAGCGGCTTTAATTTAGAGATACAGGGCTTGAAAATAAAAAAAAAAAAACAACTGTTCTTCCTTAATATTTTTGGGACGTTTTAGATATCATTTTGAATTTTAATACGTAGGTACTCGGCATAAAAACACATATTTTTAACGAAACAAATGATACGCCGCTGATTTTCTTCAAAATAAATATTACTTTCAAAATTGCGCTTTATCACTTGCAAAAATGGTCCCTAGACTTTTCTTCGTCCGACCAACGGTTTTCGATTAAAAAAATAAATGATTTATTTGCATATCGCTATGCCAATATCAGAGTTTAATAAAATTGCATTTATCTCCTAAACAACCCGAAATCAAAGAATTATCAAAAAATACTTCGCATTAAACGCTAAACTGCATAGATATAAAGTGTTTTATCAAAAGAGAAAATGGCAGTGGCGTACATATGTTTCGCTCCGCTTAAAAGTTTTGAAGTATCTGTATCTCAAAAATCAAGAGGTTGCGGACCTATGCTTATATGACCTATTTGTCATATTTTTAGGTAAATAATCACCACCCGAGCGATAGCACGTTCTTTGAAACACCCTGTATAATATACAGTATGTATCAATAAATGAATACTATACAGGGTGTCTCTAAAAGGTCTGTACAAAATCTGAGCACATATTCCTGAGGCCAAAATTAGGCGATTTAAAGCACCTTACCTTAGTCCGAAATTGCTCCGTTTCCGAGATACAGGGTGGTAAAGTTAAAAAATAAAAATTGAATTTTTTAAAATTAATGAACATTTTTTAACGTATTACTTTAAAACTTGGTACCGCGGGGGTTTTTTTGGGATGCGAAACCCGAATACGGACACCTTTTCACTGTGGCCATTAGAGGGCGCTTCACAATGCACTTCTTATGGTTTAGAATGACTATAACTTTTTTATCAGTGTAGTTTTGTCCTTTTTTTGTTAAGGAACTAATTTTTTGAACATTTTGAAACAAAAAATGTACTCTTGTGAAAATCCGCTAAAGTAAGCCGTTTTTGAGATATTTCGGTTTTTAGTGTTCGATGCCGCACCTGAATATTTAAATTATTTTGAATAAAGAATTCCGCTATTAGTAAATCTTCGGCAGGAAAAAATGTTTCACTTGGGTTAGTTACAGCAAGTCTTGCAGGAAGAATTTGAGTATGGATTTTTTTTTAAATTAAATGAGGAACAATTTTATTTTAAAAGTAAATTTAATTAGCATCAACTTTTAGTAATTGTTCAAAATGACCTCCGTTAACATAAGTACGTTTAAATCTACTCTTTGCATCAATTTCGCATCGTTCTTTAATATGTTGACTGCATTTTGAATTCTTCCCCGCAATTCCTCTTCACTATTAATCAGTCTGGAATATACCGTTGTTTTTAAAGACCCCCATAAAAAGTAATCCAACGGAGTCATATCCGGTGAGCGTGGCGGGCCACTTTACGGGAGCGTCATTTCAAATTTTAAAGGTGTTCATCAAACAGGATGTGACACTCCAAAAAAGTATCTAAAAAAAATACATTTTCCACTGCTAATTCACTGACCACATTTCATCCTCAAAGATATAGTCGGATTCTTGAACCGTCTCGCAAGATGGTGGACGAGTCACGTGTCACTAATGGCACCCTGTCGACTTCTAGTCTATTTTGTTTTTGTAGGTTGGTAGGTTACTTGTGCTAAATTTCAGATTTATCAGGATTGGACTAAGCTAAATTTGTTAAGCACGTAAACCACATTAAGTGTGCAATTTTTTTTGGAGGATTGGAATATATATAGTTTGGTGAAATCAGCGTAGAAGCAAAGGGAAAGAAAAAAGGTGTATGTAGTACTTTTTTATTTCTAATTATAAAAAATCTACAATCTACAAGTAAAAAATACTAGTACTACCAAGGCTATTTTGTAATTTTATAAATTAAATTAATATAGGCTGCAATGGCATAGAAATTGTTATATTTTAAGAGCTGATATATATTTTCAGTGCAGTATATTGCTATTCATTTATATAAGGAAATAATATTAGTTCATTCTATATTGTTTTTCTTGGAACATAAAATCGATTTATACTTTTTGTCGGCATTTTTTGAAAAAGGCGAGAAAAGAACTTCAGTGAGTTTAAGCCCAATGCAAAAATGTTATGCAATGTTACTATACATACTGTACTGTATTGATGAGTTGCCATAAAACCTGGACGGTATCGTACGGTGAAAATAAAATATTTTTCTCTTCTAACCATCTTTGTAAATCCGCCTTTAACCATTTTTTTGTGGGCCACTTCGACGTTTGCCTGCTATGATAACTAGCATTTTCTAAAATTATCATGGAGGGCTCTTCTAAGTTTGGCAGGGTTTCGCACAGCCATTTTTCAAAATTGTCGGAGTTCATCTCTACATGGTAGTCACCAGTTTTGCATTTGGATTTAAAAATAAGCCTGACATTTTCGATAAATCCACATTCGCCCCCTGCATGCAAAACAATGTATCTAAAAATATAAATTAAATGACGATTAGTGTTCACTAAGAGAATTTATTTCCAGAAGGGGGGGCCTTCATTTTGGTCTTGTAGAATAAAGACTATGGTTTTTTGTACCTTTACTTAGGTTTACTTATATTTATTAATTCGTATATTGACCTGTACCCTTCTCCAGATTCTTTCCTGACAGATTTAATGTTATTATCATGCCAAGATTTTCTAAATGTTCCATTAGAAAAAATCCAAGTCTCGTACAGAAAAACACATGGTTTTCTATCGGGACCAAGCTCAGCGTTTTCCATGTACGTAGACAGAAATCTTCGCCGTTTATCCGCAATACATGGCTTTTCCATAAGCGCACGCTGATTGTCTTCCTTCTTATAGAAAAAGCCTAAGCTTTTTACCAACCTTAGGAGACTGCTTATGCTTCCAAGATACATTTCCTTGCGATGGAGTTGGTCTTGCAGTTTCTTTATTGTAACTGGGTTTCCTACGAACAATATGGCGTTATATTAAATATTAAAACTACAGAAAAATACACGTGTTTCATCCAGACGCATGACACACTGGTAGAAATAGATACACCAATTTATGCTTAGTACTTAATGGTATGCGCAAATATATCATTTTTGCAAATAAATGGACTAAGAAATAAAATGTGGAAAAAAAAATTGGAAAAAATACTTACTTGAATGGGGCTTATTTGAGGATGTACGTCTTTAAAATAATTATAAACATTTTCACACATTTTTGGGCCAACTCATTGCCATGTAAAACAGAAAACGCCTTTTTCTAAAAATTATAATAATAATTATACATCATTTTACGACTAGGTATTTAAAACTTTTTGACTTTGCCATGGCCATAGGGTAAGCATATTGGGTTTATATAGTTATATACAGGGTGATTCAAAAGTACTTCGACAAACTTCGGGAGGTAATTGCCGGCAATATTTCAAGATGAAAAGTTCTTATAAACAGTGGTCCCTGGCGACTTCGTTACGGAGATACAGGGTGTTGAAATGTTAGAAGGAATGGTAATAATTTTTAAATAACTCCTTAACGAGTAATTTTTTTTTTATGAAATTTGGTGAATTAAATAAGCATCTCAGGACACTTATTTTCAAAGTAAAACACATTCGTAAATTTAACCAGTGGCGTCGGTACAAAATGTGGCTATCATATTTTTTGTGAAAACTATGCCTAACCTAACCACACCACTGACTTATTTGATTTTAACTTTTTTTTTATGAATCCCCCATTCAATTACAACAAAAAAGTTTACGTGTGTTATTTTGCTACGAGGGCCAGTTTAATGTCAAATGATTATTTTATTTGACTATACACAAATATTAAAAAATATGTTTTAAATTCAAAGATTTATTATGTAAGGGGTAAGGTATAACATTTAATTTAATTATAATTAAATAAGTGCGTTGCAAAAATTAAATGATTTTTAAATAAATTGTTCAAAATGTCCACCTTCAGCCAAGATGCAGGCATCTAATCTCCTTTGCATGGAATCTCGTACGCGTGCTAAGATATCTGGTCTGTTTCTTATTGCCTCAAAACCATCGATTATTCGGTTTCTTAGCACTTCTGCATTTTCGACTGGCGTCTTGTAAACGATTGACTTCAAATGTCCCCACAAATAAAAATCAAGAGGATTTAAATCTGGGGACCTTGGTGGCCACGGTTGATTTCCTTCCTCAACTCCCCTACCTATCCATCGATTTGGATAAATTTGATTAAGATGGGTCCTGGCCACTATGCTGAAATGGGCGGGAGCTCCGTCATGCATAAACCATATACGTCTTCGAGTTTCTAAGGGCACATCATCCAGTAAGGGAGGAAGTTCATTTTCCAAAAAATGTCGGTACGTCTCGCCATTAAGCCGAAGTGGAAGAAAAAAAGGTCCTATTAAGTAATCGCCAACTATTCCCCCCCACACGTTTAATGAAAATTGGTATTGAAAATTTCGTTCACTAACGGCGTGGGGATTTTCCAAAGACCAGATATGGTTATTGTGAAAGTTTGTAATCGCACTCTGAGAAAAATTTGCCTCGTCCGTAAAAAGTACATAATTTAAAAATTGGGGATTTTCAGCAAATTTTTCCTAAAACCACTGACACAAATTAATGCGCTGAGGAAAGTCCCTGGGTAAAAGAGCTTGTACCCTTTGAATATGGTACGGATACAACTGCTCATCGTGCAGAATTCTCCAAACTGTGGCTTGGGTGGAATTGAGAGCATCAGCAATTATTCGAGTGCTTGTATCTGGATTTTCCACTACAGCATTTAAAACAGCTTCTTCTAATTCTGGAGTTCGGGCTGTTCGCGGTCTTCCAGGAATGTCACGTGACCTCGCAAAACTCCCTGTTTCAGCTAAACGTCGGTGAAGATTTGAAAATGTTTCAGCAGCAGGCAGTACTCTGTTAGGATATCGCTCTTGATAGATTCGTCTAGCTGCTCGTGCATTTCCATCGGCAAGGCCATATACAAAATGCATGTCAGCTAAATGCGCATTATTTCTTAAGTAATCCATACCTTTTAAACAATACTATTAATATTCAATGAAAATGACAAAACTGAGAAATAAACCACATAAGCAACTAACTGTCAAATATGTTTTAATTCACGACAAATGCATTTCCAAAGCCGCCTTATCAAAATACAAAATATCAAAAAAGTATTTCCAAAGCCGCCTTGTCAAAATAGAAAATATTAGAAAATAACATACTATTCATACTAATAAATAAATATGCATGTCACTGAGAACATGTTATACTTAAATAGGCATCCTCAGATGCCTTCCTTTGGCATATACCTACATATTTGTTTATTGTAAGTATGTATAGATCTTAGTTAATATACTTAAATTAATATTTGAGTGTTTGATCAATTATTTAAAACATATTTTTTAATATTTGTGTATAGTCAAATAAAATAATCATTTGACATTAAACTGGCCCTCGTAGCAAAATAACACACGTGAACTTTTTTGTTGTAATTGAATGGGGGATTCATAAAAAAAAAAGTTAAAATCAAATAAGTCAGTGGTGTGGTTAGGTTAGGCATAGTTTCCACAAAAAATATGATAGCCACATTTTGTACCGACGCCACTGGTTAAATTTACGAATGTGTTTTACTTTGAAAATAAGTGTCCTGAGATGCTTATTTAATTCACCAAATTTCATAAAAAAAAATTACTCGTTAAGGAGTTATTTAAAAATTATTACCATTCCTTCTAACATTTCAACACCCTGTATCTCCGTAACGAAGTCGCCAGGGACCACTGTTTATAAGAACTTTTCATCTTGAAATATTGCCGGCAATTACCTCCCGAAGTTTGTCGAAGTACTTTTGAATCACCCTGTATACATATAATAATATAATCAGTAGAATAGCTACTGCAGCTAGACTGCGCCAGGTGTTGACATCTCTCCTTACATTAATTTTTAATACACATACTTTTTTGTATATAATATTCTGTTTCTTCGAAATAAAAGACGTTTATTATTATTATTATTATATTATTATATGGTGGAGTAGCATGCAACAAAATATATTCATTAATTGTTTATGGAAAACTGTCCTCCCTAATCCTATCAAGATAATGATTTTTTTTTAAATTTTTATTTATTAATACATAATGGGGTAAAAGATAACGCCCTTGGAAGAGTCAAAAAGTTGCAGGGCATAAACGTTACCCTGTTTTCTTTAGGAATATTATCCATTGAGGTACTTGAAAGAGAATAATTATGATCCATTATCATTTTACGCCTAAAAAAGATAAATACCGTATAAAAGTAGTTTGCGGTTAATGTATTTAACTTACCGTTTCGTAACAAATAAACACCAAAACACGTAGGTGGTAGGTACGTCCAAAATAGAAGTCTTTAATAAACTTATTTAAATACAAAACACATGAGAACAATTAAAAACACAGCAAAACACTTAACGAGAAAAAAAGCACGTGGCGATGCCACTGATGTCAGTGTCAGTGAGTGGGCTTTGGGCTAATTACGGCTCTATGGTGGGTTGGGGATATTTCAAAGTTACTGGTCCAGCTAGTTACTGTCATTTGTCTATTGTCAAATGTCGAACGACGAGACGAGCCGTGAATCCGACTATAACAGCAAACAGTTTTTAATCAGAATAATTTAAATATTCAGGTGCGGCATCGAACACTAAAAACCGAAATATCTCAAAAACGGCTTACTTTAGCGGATTTTCACAAGAGTACATTTTTTGTTTCAAAATGTTCAAAAAATTAGTTCCTTAACAAAAAAAGGACAAAACTACACTGATAAAAAAGTTATAGTCATTCTAAACCATAAGAAGTGCATTGTGAAGCGCCCTCTAATGGTCACAGTGGAAAGGTGTCCGTATTCGGGTTTCGCATCCCAAAAAACCCCCGGGTACCAAGCTTTAAAGTAATACGTTTAAAAATGTTCATTAATTTTAAAAAATTCGATTTTTATTTTTTAACTTTACCACCCTGTATCTCGGAAACGGAGCAATTTCGGACTAAGGTATGTTGCTTTAAATCGCCTTATTTTGGCCTTACGAATATGTGCTCAGATTTTGTACAGAACTTTTAGAGACACCCTGGATCATTTTTGTTTCTTAAATTAGTCTTCGACTATAATTTCTATTTTCTAAACAGGGTTGTTGCTGGGCAGATCTTGATTAGGGGTTGATTGCAGAATCTTTTAATTCGTGTTTTGTTGAGGTAGTTCCGGGGCGCAGCAAGGAAGTAGTAACTTTTGAGTAATTTTTCCGGATATTGAATTAATTTTATGGAGCAAGTGAGGAGTAAGCCAGTTTCTCGGTAGTCTATATTATGGTTATTGTGATTATGTAAAATCAGGGGATTCAGGAAAACGTCCGTCTGTTTGTAGTAGTAAATGGATACTACACTTTTATTCAAATAATTAGAAATGTTTCGAGATACTACACTTTTATTCAAATAATTAGAAATGTTCAAATTTAAAAATTACTTTTCAAAAAGAATTTAACTCCGTGCGGTGACCAATATACAGAGTGTTTATGAATGTCACGTCAAAATAAAAAAATACCTATAAACATGCGGTCAAAAATGCTTCATTTTTAATATACAGAGTGTTCAAACTTTCGAATAGAATGGCGGTCATATCTTCATGGTGGTCAGCCGATGAGTGCTTTATATTTTTGGTCGGCAATAATAAAGCGTTAGGAACAAAACCCTTATTACTGCCTGCGTGTAGTATGATAACTCGTTTACCGCGAGAACAAGGTCCATTTAATGTGCACTTATTACTATCGTCCACACAACCATATTTAACAAGATCGTATGTGTCGAACCAAGTTTCGTCAAGGTACACTATCTCCCTTTTTAATATACCTTAATTTTACGTAAATCTTGCCGCCATGCTACGATACGAGGCGATTTCATTATGCCGCAATCTAGCAACATACTACGTAAGGTGTCCAGAGATTTATATTCATATTCAGAATAATCCCGTAACTTATCCTGAATCATTTCTAATGTCGGGACTTTGTTTTCTTTGTAAAGTTCATATACAACTCGACGTATAACTTCTTTGTCACCATTATCAACCTTTTTAAGCTCCCGATTAGCTCTTTTTCGCTTTACGGAATGGTCGGTGATCACCCCTGCTCTAATTACTGTGTAAATTGTAGTTCGAGGAAGTGTAGTGAGGTCACAAATCCTTTTTAAAATTTCGATTTGTGAGGCCCCACGACTTTCACATTTTAGGCAAGTGTTAATATTTAAAATAAGTCTCTGGGTTTGAACATGTAAGTCTTAATTATAAAATTCCGACGGCTCCGTCATGGAATCCGCTTTAACATTGTCCGCTTCATTATCAGAAACATCAAAAGGTATCCACAATCCCATCTTGATTAAATATATAAATAACAACAAAACAATTTAGAAAAACACGACACTCAATAACAACAGCAACGGCAACAACAAAATAACTTAGAAAACATTATACTTGAGCACACTCTTAATTAAGACTCGCTAAAATTTCCACTAACGAAGAATAAATTTACTTCCTCCTATTTTAATAAATAAACCACACCGCTGTCAGTACCAACAGGTAAAAAAAACGCAGGGGTCTACAGTGGAATATACATTTTTTAGGCATCATTTTATTTTTGTGTCCCCCAAAACTATTTCATCGATTAGAAGCGGCCCCCTGGGAACGCGTGGGCGAGAAAAAATTCTAACGCGGTCTAATCATCGTAAAACTAGGTTACTTTTATTTAAAATTTATTGGTGTTATTGGTAAATTTAGCAGACCCGGTATTCGACTCTTTCTTTTAGCTCTTCGGATTGACTTCACATATAGACTTTACCTGATATTCGTTATTTGATTTTTGTTGTGTTTTTTGTATCAGAAATAAAATATTTCGTTTGTTCCACAAAGTATTTATGCTTACATTTTATTGATTCCTACTTTTTTAAATAGAATACCCGGCAAAATAATGAAAATCCAGATTTGAAAAACTAATTCGTTTAGAACAAACTGTTTGAACCCCTTGAGAAACCTGAAGACAAATTTTTTTTTGCTTCCTGTCTTTGCAGAATGCACATTTTGGCAATGGAGACAGTAAATAAAAACAAAAACATTTTTTTTTTCTAATTTTCCGTTCTACCCTACTGTATAGCGTATCGAGTTTTCGTGTGTTTATAGATAGAAAAATGGGGTTTGCGGCTTACTGTTCTATTATTTTATGAAACTTTCATTGCCGCGAACAAAATTTTCAAAGCCCTCTGACTTTCTGACATACAGGGCCATTTTAAAAATTTGTCATTTGTGATGCTCCCCTGCATTTCAATTATTTGAAAATTATCCATAAGGTAAAAATGGATTATTATACAGTTCTTTATGTAGAATTCAGTGCCGTAGTTAGTTCTTTTCTAAAAAGTTTTGTTTTTGAGTTATGACCCAAACTGTGTTTTCTTAAATGGGACAACCTATATATTATTTCTTTGTCTTATCCCTTTTTTTAAGAGCTTTTCAAAAACATATAATAGTCCATATTTATTTCTTTTAAAAAGGGATAACCTTAACATTTTTTGTAAAATTAATCATTTTTCGTATAGAAGGCTATTCCATGGTCAATCACGGATATCCATGACCGAAAACCGAATTCTGTAAATGCGCCATTACGGACTGTTGTCAAAAACTACTGGTATTTGTTTAATTTTGTAGGTTTGTTTTTGATTTCTGTGAAAAATTGTTCAATATGGCACAATAATAAATATGAAAATGATGAAAAACACGATATGTATGTTTGTTTTAACCAAGCTAATGAAAACGCGAACGCAGCCTCGGAGCTGCATTTGAATAGGTAAGTTTGAAAATCATTTGTTAGATACCATCAATATTCATAATAAAAATAAAAAAGTTTTAATCATTATTGTTATCTATTATCAGCTTTTTGTTGAATATTTAAATTTTTCGTGGATATCCAGAAAGACAACAACCTGGTAAAAGAATACTTCAAAAAATCCAAGCCAATCTCATTGAGCACGGATCTTTCAAAAACCAAGGCCTAATTTTTACAATAAGGAAAACAGGGAAGAAGAAGAAATAAATGTTTTGGCCTCTGTCACGGTTAGAGATGTAAAATTCTCGGTAATAATCTTTTGGAGAATATTCTCGAGAATATTTTCAAGTTTGAGAGTTTTCTGAGAATGGTAAGAAAATCGCTAGAAAGGGCAACAAAAAGAAATCAAAATTTTTACATTACATTACAGTACATTTTTGTATTAAAATATTTCCAAACGTTACTTTTTGGTTTTGTGATACCCTTTAATTTATTTTGCTCAATGTTTTTATACTTATAGACGGTGTAAACTGAGCCGAACGGAATGCCAAAATAAAACTAGTCTCAGCACATCATTTACAATTCACACAGCTGTATACGAGTATACGTTCGCGCTTCTAGGGGATTTCCCTGAATTACTGTTATACTCGGATTATTCTAGAAGCGCCGACGTGAAACACTGTTGCCAGAGTTATAGAAAAGGTTAGAGAGGCTCAAAATTTTAAAAATCATTGCAAAATTTTTCAGAGTAGATTATGTAAAAAAACTTCTGTAGAGAATATTCTCGGGATAATTTTCTTACAGAGAATATTCTCGTTCTCGAAATTTTACAGAGAATATTCTCCTCTCACATCTCTAGTCACGGTACAACCATCCATATCATGCAGAAACGTATATGACGAAGTTGGAATTAAAAAATCAAAAACGTAGTTAACACTAAAAAAATTTAAACCATACAAATACCATCTCGTCCAACATTTGCATCTCGGTGACGCAGAACGTGGGATAGTTTTTTGCTACTGGTACCTACAAATGTTGCAGGAAAACGCAACTTTTGAAAGAAGGGTGGTATGGTCCGACGAGGCTTATTTTACGAGCTCTGGTACCTTACACCGAAACAATTCAAGGTATTGGTCTCAAGAGAACCAACACGTAATATTTCCACGAGAGCGTCAAGGTCGGTTTGGATTTAGCGTGTCATTCTTTATTCTTGGCACTAAAATTAAGTATTTTATCTATGAAGGAAATTTTACCGGCAATAGACACCTAGATATAATGCGAGATGCACTAATGGAAATATTAGAGGATGTTCCTTTGGTCGATTTAAATAATATTTATTACCAGCAAGATGGCGCTCCGAGTCAAAATTCTCATGTAGTGAGAGAATATTTAGAAACCACATTTTCCGATAAATGGTTTGGTACGAATGGACCTACAAGATCACCTGATCTTTCTGTGTTGGATATTTTTTTATGAGGGTATATAGAAAATCAGCTATATTAAAGACAATTCCACAATATTGATCAACTTCGAGAAGCTACCCATCAAACCTTTAGACATTTGCAGGGAAAGTCAATTATTTTATTAAATGCATTGCGAAGAATCGAAACGGTGTGTAGAGAGTGTTTAGAAGACAACGGAGCCCATTTCGAGCAATTTATGTAATAAAATAAAATAATATATTTGTTTTATTGTTGGTTTAAAGTTATGTAATAATATAGTTGCATAATAAAAGAATGTTGTTAATTTTGTTTTCTATTTGTGGGCATAGCCTTCTATACGAAAATTTTAGAAAAAATGTTAAAATTATCCCTTTTTAAAAGAAATGAATATGCACTAATATATATTTTAGAAAGGCTTTTAAACAGAGGGGTAAGGCAAATATATAAGGTGGACACCAGTTAAAAAAAAACACAAGTTTGGGTTATAACCCAAAATCAAAACTTGTTAGAAAAAAAAACTAACTGCGCCACTGAATTCTACATAAAAGACTCTATAATAACCCATTTCTACCTTATTGATAAGTTATCAAATAATCGAGATTCAGGGGAGCGTCAAAAATGAAAACGCAATGAAAACTTCATAAGATAATAGAACAGTAAGCCGCAAACACCATCTTTCTATCTTTTATAGTAAGGGAGCTGGTATATGAAAGCACACGAAAACTGGACACCCTGTACAGGATGTCCATTTAAAATATAACTTTCTGTATGCCCAAAACAATATAAAATACACATTTATTTACCAGTACTGCTTTCTTTCTCCTCTGTAACACTAATTTCCTCCTCCAAGTCGTTTTTGCAAATTCTCTCCACCGTTCTAAGGAACGACTCGGGACTTACAGGTCGCACAGTGTCGCTCTTTTCTGACGCATCCGAAGTCCTGTCGAACTCCTCGGGATTATCGAAGATGTTCACGTCGCACCGCGACCGTGCTCTGTTCAAGCCGCACCCGAAATATGGTTGTTTCGGCGAGTTCGGTCCTGTCGACTCCAATTCCATGTCGCTGTGGAAAAGATTTTTTAAAGTAACTTTAAATATTACGAAATTCTTGATAAGACGGATGGGGGTTAACGAAACGTTTTTGGTATTGGTAAATACTGGTGGTATGGCAAGGGTCAGTTTTTTCTATCGGTTAAAAATCTAGTAATTTTTTTGACTTTTTTTTTCATGCCCTATCTCTTAACCATTAAGATCCGAAAGTTATCATTGAAGAACTGAAATGATTTATTGGAATATTTATAGTATCTGGATATAATGAACTTCTAGGTAACACAAAATTTTACTGGGGCCATGGAGATGATAATATGAGAAATATAGCAAGTCTGCAATGCGAACGTCATCGGTTTACACATATTATGCTTTTCCTGCATTGTAACGGCAATACCAAAATAAGTGAGATATGGAAAATATTATTTTCTGTGGTAATACATACAAATTTACACCATTTTACCAACCATATACGACAACACATTGACTACGAGTCGATGAAAACATATTTCGGCACCTACGGCTGTCAACAGTTTATTCGTGTGAAGCTCATTCTAGTTAGGTATAAAGTGTGGAGTCATATCAAATAAGGCTATCTAATAAACTTTGATGTCTACCAAGGGAAAAGTATTACTGAGAACATTTAACACGATCGTTATTTTAGAACAGTTACAACACCAAAAGCAATTATAGAGGCATATAAAGTATGCATAGAAAACATGGGACCTAACTTCATAATTTTTACCGATTGCCTTAGTGCAATTCAAAAACTCAAATCAATTTCTCCAGTAAATGAAAATTAAATAAGCCATCTAATAGCCGAAATTCAAAAGCTAAACAATTTAATCTTAAGACAACAAAAAACAATTAAATTAGTTTGGATAAAAGCACACATAGGAATTAAAGAAAATGAAACTGTAGACAAACTAGCTAAAAAAGCTGCATCGGAAGGACCCGCAGATTTGCATTATAAAACACCTAAAACTGATTTCTACAGGTTAATTAAAGATAAGATGACTCAAGACTGGCAGAATTACTATAATTCGGCGAATAAAGCTACCTATTTTCGTAACATCAAAACTAAAATAAGTAACACACCATGGTTTAAAAACGCACATAATAAAAAATTCATACAAGTTATATCTAGATTAAGGACAAACCACATCATCTCCCCCAGTTATAAATTCAAAATAGGTTTAGTAGATGACGCAAACTGTACTGTATGTAATGAAATAGCGGATCCCCAACATATACTGCTTCAGTGCTCTCTCAATACAAATAATGTAAATGAATTTTTTACAAAATTAAATAACTCAAATATTACATCCCCTTTTAACCTGGCAACTCTACTGACCAATGAAAATAGCTATAATTTAATCTATAATCACTATAATAAATCTCAGTTCTTGTTTACCAACCCATAAGGCCTTGGATATGAATTAGTATTAAGTTCCTTATGTTATCCTCTGTAACCATAACCCATGATTTGGCCTCTTGTTCTAGTCTCATTCCTCGGGACAGCCAACCGAAAAACAAATATATATCCCATCTTGTGTCCCTGTCTCCACTTTCGAAATAATTAATAAAAAAAAAGAGAAGGAAAAAAAAAGGAAAAAGAAGAAAAGAAAAAAAAAAAACTATTAGCTTTAGGACTATATCTATATGGTAAGATTTCGGTAATTGAAACAATATCTAAATAATAAATCTCTTAACTGAAGCTGAGAACACATTGAACAAAAAAAAAATAAAAAAAAATAGTCTGGCCTATTGGATTGCATCCAGAGCCATTGAAACTTACATACACACACACACACAACACCAGTAATAAGAATGGTTGAAAACTTAACCTTTTTAAACTTAATTTTCCCTATACAGGGTGTTTCAGAAGTACGGTACGTAACTTAAGGGAGCGATTACTTTGATATTGCGATTGATATTCTGAGAGAAAAAATTCATATGAATATGTGTCCGGAGTTGCCCCGTTTTTGTAATACAGGGTGTTAAAATAAAAAAAAAAAATTCATTTATAATTTTTTTTAATAGGTATCCTTTTCCCGATTTTATTGAAATTTGCTACGGTTATTCATAATGATAAAGAGCTTAATTAGCCCTAATTAGATTAAATTTATTAAGTCCAGTGACGTTCCGGAAAGCACCTTAACGAATATTATTGATAAAACAATGTACGCCACTGACTATTTTCTAATTTTGATAATTTTTCTCGGATTTACCAACTAATAATAACGAGTGATTTTTAATTATTTTGGTCAAGGGAGGCCATGCATTTTAAAAGCATCATGGCCGTACTGCGTAGATAAGATGACATGATTGTTTTATGACATTTACGTCTTATTTGAATTTGTGTATTTGTAAAGTTTAAAAATTGGAGAAATTTTGTAATTTTTGCAGTTATTTGAAGATAGGTTACTATTGCTTTAACTAATATTTCTCCGGGGAGTCGTCTTTTGACTATTATAAAGTGCTATTTGCAGGATATGATTTTATTTTTTATTTTTTTTCTTTATTTTTCAGCGTATCAAGTTTTGATGAAGCTTTGTTGCCGGATTGAAAGTTCTACAGTAAAAATGTTTAGTGAAGCACAAAAAATTTTTATTGTTGAAAGTTTTTTTAGAAATGGAAACAAAATAGGCGGTGTGTGGAATTACTCTATGCATGACTGCTTTGATGAACCTAATTGATAAATTTCGTCAGACTGGTTCTGTTCAACATAAAAAAGGGGCTGGAAGACCATCGAAAGGATCGAATGAGGTTATTGAAGAAGCGCGACAAATTATGGAAAATAATCCTTCAACTTCTATTAGGCACTTATCTCAACAAATTCAGCAAACGGATTTATGCTACAGTACATGTCAAACACTTTTGAAAAAGGATCTGCATCTATACCCTTATCGTGTTACGGCTATTCATGAACTCCTTCCCAATGACGTTCCCCAAAGACTTAATTTTTGTGAATGGTTTTTAAACAATTTTCAAGAAGAAAATAGTGGTGCTTTTGAAAAAACATTTTTTTACCGATGAGGCTTATTTTTATTTATCAGGCTATGTTAATTCACAAAATATGCGAATGTGGAATACGCAAAATCCGCATGTTTTTGTAGAAAGACCTCTTCATCCTCAAAAAGTTGGTGTGTGGGCAGCAATTAGTTCTAGAAGAATAGTAGGCCCAATTTACTTTGATGGCACAGCTGAGAGATATCGGATCGAAATTCTGACAACATTTATTAATGAGCTTCACGATGATGAATTGCGGGACGGTTACTTCCAACAAGATGGCGCTACACCTCATGTAACCAGAGAAAATTTAAATTTTTTAAGTGAATTTTTTGAAAACAGAGTTATAAGCCGAAATACGCAACAAATATGGCCGCCTCGTTCCTGCGATTTAACACCCTGCGATTTCTTCTTGTGGCCTTTTATAAAAAACTCCATTTATCGAACACCAATTGAGGATATAAATGATCTTAAACGAAGGATTTCAGAAAAAATTGCCGAAATTAATAATTCTCCAAACGTATTGGTTAATGTGTCTCTGAGGGTAAGAAGAAACATCAGAAGGTGTCTAGAAGTAGGAGGCGGCCATATAAAGTAGGCTTTCAAAGTAAGATAGCTCAGGATTTTATATTACATACCGTCAAAAAACATTATTTTAGGTTTTCAACGTGACAACGCTGCTTTCTTGCAAATTCGCCCTATGATTTAATCTACGCGCTACTGCTACACTATGTATACTGGGTCACAGCCGCCCTTGAGCAAAATAATTAATAATCACTCGTTACAACTTCTTTGTTCTCTGAATTGTTTTCCTATCTTGCTTCGTTTTCGAGAGAAAAAATAAAAACCACTGTATTGCATGTACAGGGTGATCGCGTATAATGTTACCCCCTTTAACTTCTTTGTTTCGCAATTAAGAGAAAACTGTTCAATACAAAAGTCGTAGGATTTAATGTAAACTTTTTGCAAAATATATTTTCGTAGATACAGGGTGTTGCATAAAAGCGTGTCAGATCAAAGTTATATTTTTTTAAATGGAATACCCTGTATATTGTTGCATTATTGGATTCTACGGACAATTCTAAACATAATTTATATATAACACTATATATCTAAATTGATCCGTTTTCGACTTATTGATGTTTGAAAATTACTATATATAAGAAATAAGGTCATGCAAGTCAAGATGTATCCTTTCCATGGATAACAGGATGACCATACTGAACTGAATATTTTGCCCGCTATTAAAAAAAAATCCCAAATAGTATTACTATAAGATATGATGATATATGAACGTATTATGTTCTCTAAACACCCGAAAATACCTTATAAAATATAAGGATTCAACAAATATTTGTTTGCAGAAACAAAATTTGCCGTATTTTATTCTAACACAGTAAGATAAAAATTAAATCAAAGCTACCAGAAAAAGGAGTCTATTCGTCAAAGTAGTCACTTATTTTTAATACTATTAGATGCGATACATGTAAGGACTTAATGTGCAAAGCTCATTCTGTTGTTAAAACTAGTTGTCCAAAGTGTTCCAGACAAACGGAATCATTCAACGAGGATAGCGACTAATTTTCTTTATTTATTCGACTTAATTTGTTCTTTCTTGTTATTTTTAAGGTTATAATTAAAATTTTGCAGGTTAAACACTTAGATAACATAAATATAAAAAAAAATTATACAAAAATTAGTTTTATTAAAGTCAAACTGCAATTTATACTATTATATTCTAATATAAGGCGCGCCCGCTCGAGGGTTAAGGTGTTCAAGATCCTCTATATTATTCGCATTAATTCTATCTTTCAGTGTGCCCCACAAGAAAGCATCTAAGGGTGTGAGGTCGGGACTGTTAGGCGGCCATTTAATCGGACCATTCCGTCCGATCCAGTTCCCAAATATTTGAGTGAGATAGTTCGTTACTCCAATTGCGTTGTGCGACGGGGCGCCGTCTTGCTGAAACGTAAGTTGGTTTAAACGTGCTAGTGGCAAATCATCCAGAAAGTCTCCTAATTCATTTTGAAGAAATCGCAAATATATATTTCCATTTAACGTGCCTTCAAATAAATGTGGCCCAATGATTTTATTATCAAGTATGCCGCACCATATATTTACAGATTGACAACCCTGATACTGGAATTCTTGGTAACTGTGGGGATTTTCTGTTGCCCAATGCCTCGTATTGTTCCTGTTTATCATGCCATTGGTGGAAAAGGTTGACTCGTCTATCCAAAGAATTGTTTGTAAAAAGTTATTATTTTTATTTATTATTCCCAGCATTTCACGGCAAAATTCTACTCTTTTTCCTCTTGGCCGGACAGTCAATTTTGGTGTGGGTCTAATTTTGAAAGGTTTGTAGGCAGCTAATTTAAGTGTTTTTTGAATTTTTCCGTATGATGTATTTCTTAGGTTATCCTGCATTTGTCTTAAGTCGGTTGAAATGGTTCTAATTGATTTATTCGGATTTTCTTGAATAGCGAGTAAAATGTTCAGTTCAGTATCCTCGTCTTGTGGAATACGTCTTTTCTTCCTATTTAAGTTTGAATCCGCTTGAAATTTTATAAATATTTTTCTAATTGTCTGTTTACAGGGAACGTGCATACGCGCATTATTTCTTCGTAGTTCTTGCTGTGCCATTTTCACATTATTATAATTTTTAATATAAGCAATTAGAATAGTCTGCTTTTCTTCTATAGAATAAGGCATTTTTGAATAGAAATTCTTATGGTGGATTTATACAGACAAATAAGAAATAAGAAATAACATAAGAAATAAGAAATAAAATAACAGAGCTAGTTACCATTTATACAGCAAATAAAATAAGAATAAAATAAGGACTGTCAACAGTGCCAACACATCGGCTTCTAGGCATTTTTGCAAATTTTAGAAGTGGAAATTCAAGCAAATAAGCGATTTCCAATCCAATAATTCCAAGGAAAATAAAGGGTAATAATATTTTTTAAAAAAGATAATAATATTTTACAATTCTAACCACAAGAACCCAAAAAACTGACAACTAAATCAGATCGGGCATGCGCAGCTTCATTTTCAAATAAGAAATAACATAAAAGTTAAAAGTTAGCGAACTTCAAGGTTATTTCTCAGTTTTATTTTATGTTATTTGTCTGTATAAATGCCTTACGACAGGTGTGTATATTCATCTCCTATTTCTTATTTCTTATGTTATTTCTTATTTGTTATTTGTCTGTATAAATCCACCATTACTGTTTATCAAAATTGACAATTCATGTTACGAAATTTGCCAAGTTAACATTGTTAATATTGTTATCCATGGAAACGATACATCTTGACTTGCATAACCTTATTTCTTATATATAGTAATATTTAAACATCAATAAGTCGAAAACGGATCAATTTAGATATATAGTGTTATATATAAATTATGTTTAGAATTGTCCGTAGAATCCAATAATGCAACAATATACAGGGTATTCTATTTAAAAAAAATATAACTTTGATCTGTCACGCTTTTATGCAACACCATGTATCTACGAAAATATATTTTGCGAAAAGTTTACATTAAATCCTACGACTTTTGTATTTAACAGTTTTTTCTTAATTGCGAAACAAAGAAGTTAAAGGGGGGTAACATTATACGCGATCACCCTGTACAAAAAAAATATCTATGTATTACGCAGTTAATTAAACCTTTTAAATTAAAAATAAAATATCTTTTTAAATAATGATGCAAAAAAAAATGCAACAGTTAATCAAAGCAAATGTTGAAAATGGCCACCTTCTGATAAAACGCAGGATTGCAACAGATTTTTTTAAAAAAACTTTAACACCCTGTATATCAAAAACGGGGCAACTCTGGACACATGTTCATAATACTAATATTATTAATAATAAATCGTCTTTATTTAAAAAGTATACCGGGTGTTGCATCGTCGAGCGGGACATAGGAAATCCCATGTAATTTTAAATGGGGTCAATTATTGGCTTCCCTAATTATTTTAGAGAAAAATTCTATTTAGGTTTATTAAAGAGCACTAAAACCCACATTCAAAAGAATAACTTTAGATATTTTTGATGAGCCCGTTTACGGGTTATCGCCGATTTTTTTTTAACTATTTCTCCTTTTTATGGCCCCGTATTTGCGGGCACCAGTCAAGGTAAAAGATGACTGTCAAATAAAGTTGTCATTTTGAAATGTGTGCTTTATTGTTATAAAAACTCGTACATCGAAAATATTAAAGGTGTATTTATGAGTACAAATTAATCTGAATAAGACTAAAATAAAGTATCCAATTACAAGGTTAATTTTATTATGACATTTTACATGTTTCAATATTTGGTAATTCTCCAGTTTATCGGCTTATGCGAAAAATGGCGTAAAATGAAAAACGTTTCTTGCAATATGTAGCACGCACTTCCTAAACGACAAATCCGCGAGCGGAAAACCATTTTTTTAATTGCAACTATAAAAAAAAATGCGAAAATAGTCGACCGAAAAGCACAGTGAGAGTGACAAGTGAGGTTATGTTTCTCTAGTTGTTAGTCACTCGACAAAAATTGTAATAAATATAGACTTATATTGGTTAAACAGGCGCTAACACGGCATCTAATCCACCTGTTTGGTTTCAATTCGGTATAATCTACATAAATCAACAAGACTTTTTCATTTTTTTTTCATTATTGTCACAAGCGGGTACCCTATTTTCACATTTTTTTTATATTTGCAATTAAAAAAATGGGTTTCCGCTCGCGGATTTGTCGTTTAGAAAGTACGTGCTACATATTGCAAGAAACGTTTTTCATTTTACGCCATTTTTCGCATAAGCCGATAAACTGGAGTGGTACCCAATATTTTACTAATTAATAGGTAGGTACTATTAAATTGTTAGAACTTTAGGATTTAAGAAGATGTTCAAATATTCCTCAAAATGACAACTTTATTTGACAGTCATCTTTTACCTTGACTGGTGCCCGCAAATACGGGGCCATAAAAACGAGAAATAGTTAAAAAGAAATCGGCGATAACCCGTAAACGGGCTCATCAAAAATATCTAAAGTTATTCTTTTGAATGTGGGTTTTAGTGCTCTTTAATAAACCTAAATAGAATTTTTCTCTAAAATAATTAGGGAAGCCAATAATTGACCCTATTTAAAATTACATGGGATTTCCTATGTCCCGCTCGACGATGCAACACCCGGTAACCCGTACAATTAAATAGGGTCAACAAAAAAGAAACATTATCCTGGCTTAAGAAAAAGAAAGCAAAGACTAGCTCTTACTTATCAAGATATTTGTAATAATCTTCTATCTTATATGGTTCTATTTCCAGTAGCAAATAAATTTTTTTTTCTTTATTTGTTTTATATTATTTAATAATTTTATAGAATTAGGCAACCCGTTATAGAGTTTGATACATTGACAATACGGGCCTTTTTGTCATGGTTAATCTGTGTATTGGATATGTATATTCTAAGTTTCTTGTTTAATATACTTGTTGTGAGACGTTATTTATGAAAGAAGACCTATTTTTAAAGAAAAAAATAATACATTCCTGTATATTGCAGCTACGATCAAGATTTCAAATTCTTTATATTTTTCCCGACATAACTCTCTATAATTTAAATTCATCATTATTCTAAGTGCTTGTTTCTGGCAGACAAAAACTTTTACAATATCTCTGCCATTTCCATACATGATAATTCCGTATCGAACATGAGACTCCAAATTGGCATGATACAACATTTTTTTAGTTTCTGAGGGTACGTATCTGCCTAATTCTCGAAAACTATAGCATTCCTTATTTAACTTACTCACAACATAATCGACATGACAATCCCATAAATAAATGCTATCCAAAAATATACCTTGCAACTTGGTGCTATTTTGTACATCTAGGTTACAATCATGTTTAATATGAAAACTTTCAGGTTGTTTAATCCGTGATCTGCTTGTCCTAAACATGGTCAGAACAGTTTTAGAGCTATTAATTATTAGTTCATTTTTAGAAAACCAATCCTCAGCTCCAGCCATAAACACTTGAACATCCTGCCCAAGGGTGGTCACATCTCTATTAGTTAACAGAACATTAGTGTGATTAGCATAATTAGTGATTTTGCAAGTATTATTCAGAGAGTAGAGTTCTGTTATGTTATTGATGTAAACAATTAATAAAATTGGGCGAATAACGCTACCTTGTGGTATTCCAATTAAATAGTTTTTTGTTTTGGACAAGACTCTGTTTCTACCTTTAACTATCACTACTTTCTGTTGCCTTTCTAAAAGATATGATTTAATGCACTCTAGAGCTGTTCCCCTGATACCACACAGACTCAATTTATTTATAAGAATTAATGACTTACTGTGTCATATGCTTTTAAGAAATCAAGGAATAACCCCAAAGGGATATCACCCCTTTCCAGGACTTCCAAAATGCCCTGTACAAAAATAAAAGTTGCCGTTTGGGTGAATTTTCCCTGTAAAATCCGTGTTGTATGTGGTTAAAAAAATTATTTTCATTCATAAAACTTAAAATTCGTTTACACATAATACGTTCAAATATTTTAGAAAATGATGGTAGTAAATTGATTGAACGGTAATTTTCTAAATTATTATAAAAATGCCCACTACAACAGCATGTTTTAGTTTATCCGAAAAAATACCAAATGTAAGTGAGTTATTGATAACAAAGACGAGTGGTTCCAAAATTGTTCCAATGATAAATTTTATTATGCTTGATGAGATATCAACTTTTTCTCTTAGAATCACCCCCTTAAGTTACGTACTCCTGAAACACCCTGTATATTAATAAGCATGACAACTGTTTCGGTATATTATACTACCTTCTTGAAATGGTGATACCTTAATACTAAAATAACAATTGTTTACAATACAAAAAACAAAAAAAAGGAAATCTTAATATACCTCGTATAAATGATGGGAAATATAAGCATTTACAAATTCAATACTGGTGAACTATTTAAATCTAATTGATCATACAACGACAATAAGTTGAAATTCCAAAGTTTATTAATCTCTAAGCCTAAGGATTTTCAAATATTTAACTTTGGACCTTTGTTTTCTGTATGTAAAATAGTAAAAATGTCATTGAAACTACGTCCTCATCTCATAAGTAATTTGCATAATTAGAATCCCTCTTACCATTTAAATAACATATTTTATGCTCTTTTATGCGTTTTTTGAATGGTCAATCTGTTTGTCCTATACAATAAACTTTATCAAAAGTTCCACAATTCAACCTGTAAACACCCGACTTGTCGTGTTTTTAACTTTACTTTTATTATTTTTTATTAATTGTAATGTTATATTTGAAGCATATTTCGTAAGATGTTTAGATAAAACCTCTGTTGATTTACCGATATATTATTGTTTTTTAAGTGGGATAGAACAAGGATAAACATCATTTATTGATTTTTATGTATTAAACTAGGTTGATAACCAATGTTTACAGCAATTTGTTTAATAATATTTAGCTCTTTATCATATGCTATCTCGGGGTAAGGGAATGCTTTGCAGCCCATGTATATAGCTGCAAAGCGGCTAATTTATGTAGGTATATAGGGATGGGCCGATAATGAGCATAAGAGTAAATCTTAACTTAACTTTAAATTCAGCGGCAAAAGCGAATCTGCCGACCCAGTAGTTTCAACTTCGATACGAAATACTAACTGGTGTACGCTTGGTTGCCTACCGTGAAGCTTGAAAATCTTTCGGCAGAGTGGTTAAAAAAAATAGCTTTGACGACCTGCATTTCGGAAACTATCAACTTCTGGACTCAGGTAAGTTGTGGAAGATCATCATATTTTAGCCTTAGGAATTTGTGCTCGCTTATTAGAGACATCCTGAGTTTTTACGAAGTTAAACGACGTTTGTGTCAGTAAAAGTGTTTTTCTACCACCACTGTGAAACGCCCCAAAACAAACTGCTAACTACACCTGAAAATTATTCATTGCATACGAATGATTGTTTGCCTATTAACTGTTCCTCCCAACGCGCGTAAACGATTACGCAGTTTGGCCGCCATGCCATACCGTGTGTAAACGTTTACACACAGTTTGGTCGCTATGTCATATTGTTTAACAACATAATAAAATATAACCTTGCAAGAATCAGTTATTAGGCAACCGAACATTCGCCAGATACATATTCCATTTAAACTCGTAGGAATTTTGAAATCACTGTTGCAGTTGTAGAAAAAGTATGGTGTAAAACACGCTTAAAAATTCCTTTTTATGCTCGCTCATGCGATTGTAAATCAGACAACAGAAATTATATTATTATTATTATTATAGTATTTATCTACATCAACTTGCACTTTAATGATTCTCAAACTGTCAGCGAATAACCGCTTCACTTTTGAAATCGCCCTTGTAACCCCGGACGTAGTGGATTACGCGCAAACTATAGACGCCATAAAATAAATTGTTTTCCTTTTCAAATCGCTTTGTAACCCGGGCTGAAGTCGGCACACCGGGCCTACCGTTAGAATTTTAGCAACGACGACTAAGAATTTCAGGCTTAAAGATAGGCAGCCAAACATACAACATTCACCAGAAAAATCTTTTTTGTTCAGCATTTTCTATCTATCTAAATCTCGAATTTAAAGTGAGGTTAAGTCTTATACTAATCGATCGAGTTTGTTTTTTGTATCGATGTGTTGTTTAGGAAGTTTCTCGTGATTATTCTTGAAAGAAAAGAACCGAATTAGTGTAAAATATGTAAGACTAAGTGTTATCTGTTAAAAAACAAAACTTCCGATTTGTTTTTTTTTTAAGATTAGGACCTCTGGTAAGTGTTTTAAAATTCAAATAAAACATCTTGTTTGGACATCCCGAAAAAGTTGAGGATAATGTACGCAATGACATGGAAAACCAAACGAAACTTGAGGTAAAAAGTGGCATTATATCTTATTCAATTATTCGTTATCGGATCAACAAATTAAATTAAAAAACAATGGTCGTCCGATCCTTAAAATGTTGAATTTAATTAACACGGTAAAGAGACGAGGGGGGTAATACACTGTAAATTTTTTTTGTAAAATTACAATTGTTTTACAAAACAGAATATGAGCAAAATTACAAATCAACGTGTGCTAATACGAAATATAATACAATTCGAGTAATATTCCAAGACACGTGAAGAAACCTACTATAATGAGTTGTAATTTAGGAATCTTTATGTAGTAACGCTACGCGTATTGTAGTTTTCCCAAACCGTTGGCGAATTTCCAATGCAAAGGTTGTAAATTTACAAAAACTGTTTGAAATTTGATTTACAATACTTTTTTTGCGAAATTACAAGAAAATGTTGGAACTCAAATATAAACTATAAAATTATTAAAAGTTCACAAATATTTTTATTATTTTTATAACGCAAATATGAAAATTGAATGATGCATTGTAATTCTACTAAAATTTTTTATTTCTCTTACACGTCTTGTAATTTTTCTACAATCAGTTGAAATAAATTGTATATTAAATTAACAACACATCATACTGAATAAAATTACCAACCATTTTCAACAGAGTTTGTTTGATAAAATTACAATACAGTAGAGTCACGTTAACGGGAACACCAAAAATGTTACCCTGTTCATATTAATGAGATTGTTCACACAACTGAGAGTGTGCTGTTTAAGAAACCATTTGCATAATATACCTTCTATTCTAGGATTTTCACTTTGTCTCAAATGCGTTTCTGAATATTATGTGGCTTTAAGCTTTGGCTGACGAGCCTTAAAATTCAACTACTTTTTTTTGATAGAACATATAATGGACTGGCTTTATCTACTCCATATTTCTTGGATAACATTGTTACACCTACAACCTTTTGATGTTCTATAATTTCCAACTTTCATAAACTGCTAAACACTTTTTTTTATACTGGTCAATTTCAAATGCACAAATTGACAAAACACAAACAATCACAACCATTTGCTACGGCAAATAAGCTACGAATGGTAAATCATGGTTTTTGCAGGTAAATAGAAGTTATTTTTTAACACTGTTTACATTATCGAAAGTGTCGTCTGTTCACACTACAGAGTATTAATGGACATATTTTGTTGTTCACGTTATTGAGTAGTTCACATAAGCGCAAGTTCACATTAACGGGCGTCTACTGTATTTGTATTGTAATTTTTCTAAATTGAGTTGGAATAAATCATGTAGTAAATTTACAAAACTGAATTTTATTATTACTCTATTGTTGTGCGTCAAAATTTCCAATATTTTTTTTCTAGAATTACTACAGACATTTTTAACAGTGTAGGTAATTTTTAGAAAAATGGCATCAAAAATATGCATGGCTTACGGGAAGTGAAACCACAGATCTATGTACGTAGTGAAACCAAAATTAAACTGTTTTGTACCAATACAGCACAAGCATTTTATTTTCAAATTAAAAAAAGAAAACATCAAAATTCGTAGTGCAAATTATCTTGAGCTCTCCAAAAGCATGTTATCTCCAAAGAGCATATACCTCAGTCAACTAAAACTTGATTTATTTTATTTGGTAAACAAAACATTTACCTATTGGACTTGACTCGATTGTCACCCACATATGGGTCAAATGAGCGAAGATTTTCGTGTCTAAAGCGAGTTAAAATTCTAAAAAAATCTGCAAAAAACATTACCGCCATTTGCAACCTGTAAAACTCGAGGTATAGAATTAATTTAACAGATTTGAAAAATTCCAATTTTGTTTTCATGGTAGTTAATATCTAGTCAGCAAGTAAGGTATTTTTAATTAGGTAGTTAGGCTTAGTTACCTCTGAAAAGCAACAGCTGTAATTAAGGGCACGAAATATCTTGACTGCTAAATAGGGGTGTGACAATATGTGACACAGGGCAAAAAACAGGTCAAAAAACCTTGAAAAACAAACCAAATTTGCGCAATGTAATTGATGAATGCTCCTTTAGATCATTAAAACGATATTTTAGCAAACCTGACATCGGTTGTAAACGGGCACGTGGTAGTTACAATACACCAAAAAATATTCAAAATGGGATTAAAATTACAAAAGTCGATCTGAAAATTACATTTACATATAAATATTCTCTTACCTCTGTTCATATATGGTGGACAAGTCTTGTTCGATATCCAAAGGCGACAGCAATTCCTCCAAATCTAAAGGTTCAAATTTCTGAAGCATTGTCGAACTCTGAGATGCAGCAGAAGTTACGCCTTCAGACCCAAAACTTGAGTGCTCTGAGTCCAGTAAACTGTATCTCTCCAGTTTCTTGATTATGCTCTCTGAGAGCTGCCTGTCTTCTTGAATTCGTTTGACCGGCTCCTGTTCTTTTAGGTTTCTAAAAATAAAAACACATCTGTGTTAACTCAGAAAGTATAGAAGAAGAGAGAAATGTCGCTGTACATGGGTCCAGTTTTATATGGCTTTACGGGGTATCGTTATTAGCAAAGATAGAAGGATACGGTTTTCGCAGCACTGTGCTACTTTTTGTGAAATAAAAATACCGCAATCAGAATTTTTCTAGTCCTCCTTGTTTTTGATATACGGGATGTTTTTAAAAATTTTACATTTTGGGACACCCTCCATATTTACGTTTTCCTGTAGCTTATCAAAGAGAAAACAAATGTTTTTTTTTCGAGTTTTTTACGTAGAATCCAGTGACGTACTCAGATCTTTTTTCTACGTTCAATAGTATCCGAGAAAAAAACTTATATTTTTTAATAATATAATTTAATTTATAACAAGCTTCTCAGAAATATATAATACCTTATTTTTATTTTTAATATTAAGCACGAAATTTACGTTTTATTAAAAAATATACATTTTTTGTTAGTATGCCATGACGGGTATTTAAAAAAAGAAAAGAGCAGTCATTTATGTCATATTAAAAACTTCTTTAGTTTCTGTCAGAGTATTCAAGTTCTCTAAGTTGTTTTAAAATATCTAATTAATAACAAAAAATCAGTTTGCCCTAGTTATGACAGAAAATGTAAGCTTTGAAAATAATTAAAAATACGACATGCTCGTTTGTTATGCCCATTGTAATGAAAATGCAGATGAAGCATTAGAAGTGTATTTCAATAGGTAAATACACGCATTTTTGCAGTATCTCTATGAAGATCTATTAAATTTCTTAAATTACTTCTAGATATCCCGAAAGACGACAGCCGAATAAAAGAATTTTTCTAAGGATGAAATCAAATTTAATTGAACACGGTTCATTTTCTAAACCTCGGCCTAAAATCTACAACAAGGAAAACCGCGAGACCGATGAAATAAATGTTTTAGCTTCAATTAAAACAAATCTAACTAGTTCTTGCCGAACGGTTGAAGGTTCGGCCGGAGTAATTAAATCAAGAGTTCAAACAGTCCTAAAAAAACACAATTTTAAGCCATATATAAATTCCACCTAGTACAAAACTTACATCCTGGTGATACACAGCGCCGTATAGCGTTCTGTAATTGGTATTTACAAAATATCAACAGGGAAAATAATTTTGAAAGAACTGTTATATGGTCCGATAAGGCTGATTTTACCAGTGCTGGTATATTTAATCGACACAATACGAGGTTCTGGTCTTAGGAAAATCAGCATGTAATATTTCCACTCGAACGGCAAGGCATGTTTGGCTTTAACGTTTCATGTTTTATACTAGGAAACAAAATAATTTATAATATATTTGAAGGAAGTCTTAATGTAAATAAATATTTGGAAATTCTGGAAACCGTTGTGCCGGAAATAATAGAAGACGTGCCCTTAGCGGGTCTCAAAAACTTGCATCTGCAATAAGATGGAGCACTCGCTTTTACAATGCGCTAATTATCAGGGCCTACTTAAACAATAATTTCCCAGGCCACTGGATTGGAACTAATGGACCTGTAAGATGGCCACCAACGTCACCCGATTTGTCGGTTTGAGAACAGTTCAAAGATTCGAGGAAACCGGGTGTTGCAGAGGTAAAGTTTATTTCGGAAGACCAAAATCGGCAACTAGTGATGAAAAAAAGTTAGAGACATTACTTCATTTGGTTCAGGATCCACATTTGTCGTTGAGAAAAGCTGCTACGCAAGTTGATGTATGTTTTAAATCAGTTGAAATTATTTTAGAAAACAGTAATTTTTACCCCTATAAAATAACTTTAGTCCAGGAATTATCAGAAGATGATTTCGAACGTAGAATGGAATTTTGCGAAAAAATGATGCAAAAACAGGAAGAAAATAACAATTTTTTCAAATCAATAGTTTTTTCGGATGAGGCAACATTCATGTTAAACGGCAATGTCAATCGACATTATTGTCATTACTGGGCTGATCAGAACCCACATTGGATGAGAGAAACACATACTCAACACCCCCAGACAGTAAATCTGTGGGCCGGTATTATTGGCAATAGATTAGTGGGACCTTTCTTTACAGAGGGGAATTTGAATGCAGAATATTATCTCCACATGCTGCAAAATCACATTGTGCCAGCAATAACCAATACAGTAGGACCACTATTACGACATACGTGGTTTCAGCAGGACGGAGCTCCTCCTCATTTTGGGCGAGCTGTAAGAGTTTACTTAAATAATAGGTACTTTTCCTAACCGCTGGAGACAACTAAAAAATAAAGTGTAGGTGACAAAACCTGCAGATCTGAACGAATTGAGAAGAAGAATTATTGAAGAATGTGAATCTATTAACCAAGAAATGTTACAAAACATCATCGACAAATTTTATTATAACCTAGCCCATTCTCAAACTGTGGGAGGGGGACATTTTCATTGTTCTTGTAAATTTGTAATTAATTTTACTGCTTGTATTTAATTTAACTGTTATTAAATTTTTGACAAAACTTGCGTGGGTATATTAGTACAATTTTTATGTTTTTTTTACAGTTTAACGCAAAACATTCTGGCACCAGCTTAGCTTGTAAAAATGCAAAATGTAGGTAGAACCTCAGAATTCATAGATTTTGGTAAGTCGACTAAATTTTTTTTCAATGGAATTAAACCCAAAAGTAAAAGTCAAGTCTAATTTCTCTCCCCCCCCCCCCAAAAAAAAAGGTCTCTGGATCCGCCACTGAAGGTATTTGATAGTCAAATTATTTTCACCATTATTAAGTCGGTTCTGAAACTGGGCTTGCAAGTTTTTCAGATTCTGCCTTTGGAATATGTTTGATCAGGACCAATTTTTACGTCTTGAGGGGTAATTTTCGATTTATTTTTTAGGACTTTTATTACAACCGTATTACTTGTCATAATAGCTTTGGTAGGCCTTGGTTATCTTCTACTAATCTCACTATTTCTACTTTTTCAGCAAAACTCAAACGCATATCTGCTATTTTGTATAGAGCACAAATTGTAATAATTTAACTTTGACATAACAATGATTTTCTTGTTGACGTCTAAATAATATTTTGTTTATATGGTTAACTGATTCAAAATTTTTCTATTTATGCCTGTTTAATTTTTTCTAATTTTTCACATTCCAAGACTAAATTATTAGATGTCGTATGTACAAAAGTTAAACTAACCTGAACTAACCGTACGCCAATGAGTTAACTAAAATTTACAGGTATAAGTGCTTCTTGACATGTCGACAAGAATAATTTAGATAAATAAATACAAATATTGAAATATGAGCCTCTTTTGAAGGCAGAAAGCAATTATGATTTTTTGCTTAAATAAAGTCGTTGCAGAACCGAAAGCGGAATGGCGTTAAAGTAGAGGGAGATTATATTGACAAATTAAATGATCAAAAAAGTCTATTTTGCTTCATTGTTAGGAAGAAACTTTTTTTTTTAAATCGACCGGAAAGCAACCACTTTCTACTCAATTTTTTAACCGGAAAATGTCATTTTATCGGTCTAGACCAGAAAGTCATAAAAGAGGGACCGGTAAAGTACTTTACCGGTCCCTCTTTTTACTTTACCGGGCCCTTTTTTTACATTCCGATCAATATTTGAGAAAACGAACCAAACCCATAATAAGTAGGCTTTGACTTGATTGTTTCTTTCATGGCGTTTCATGGCAACGAACTGTCAAATTTGATACTGCTTATTAAAAATTGTGTTTAAAAGTTAAAAGTTAGATTATATTATGGAAATGAATGTGGATGAAGGTGAAATTCCTCTTGAAATAACTGAAGCGGCTGCTAGAGCTACTCACGATTTGTTGCCGCATAAGTCCAGGGACAAGTATGAAAAAACGTTTGCCGTTTTCAAATGTTGGTGTAAAGAAAAAAATTGTACTTTTAACATAACAGTTCAAAAATAGATATTATTAATTATTAGAATAATTCTAATTTTAATTATTTATTAAGTACCTATTATCAAATAATATTTATTATAACTATTATAAATAAAAAAAATTCCTGACTATAGAGTTTTCAATCTGTTTAAAACTATATTAATGTAGTAAGCCATTATCTAAATTTTCTTGTACGCCACTGGTCTTGCGTCGATTTAAAAAAAAATATTGTACGTTACACAACCGGAAAGTACGTTTACATGACTCGCAGGCTTCCAGGACTCGCCTGGCGGCTCGCCCTGGAAATTGCCTGCTTCGTCCTGTAAAATAGTACTTTCCGGTCTTGTAACGTAATATACTATTTAGAGCCCCTTGTATCTACCACGGTTTTGCAACAACGTACGTTGAAGAAACCTATCAGGTACCTTTCTATATCCTTGAAACGCTCCAATGTATCTTCAGCAGCATCCTCAATATCACAATATAACTCTTCCTCCCGATCTTTACTTTGCGCTTGTCCAGCTTCTCCCACGTTTGTTCTGTTACAAAACTCAATCATTTCGTCTCTGAGGTCCTCAAATACATCAAAATCTATTGGGCCTGGGTTGACCACAGTACTTACGTCCACGTGGTTAAAAGAAGGGTATTTTCTGTGATTTTTGACTGTTTCTATGAAAGCATTTTCAATGTCTTCGATTTTGTCGTCGTCATCGTCATACAAAGAAATTATCTGTGGAAATAGATACTTATAGGTTTGTTCCAACCCGACCAAAGGCCTTACCTAGTACCACCCCTGAACAATCATTTCAATTTTTACCTTGAGAATCGATTGATACAGTGGTAAATCTGTTGATGGACAGTTCGGGGACGGTACTATGCAGGGTGTTTCAGAAATACGGCACGTAACTTAAGGGAGTAATTCCTTATGTAATTCTAAGAGAAAAAGTTCATACGAACATGTGTCCGAAGTTGCCTTGTTTTTGAAATAAACGGTGCTAGTCTTTTTAAAAAAATCGTTATTTATATTTTTTTTAAATATCCTTTCCCGATTTTATTGAAATTTGGTACCGTTATTCATACTGATAATGGGCTTAGTTAGCTCTAACTAGATTAAATTATTAAGTCTAGTGGCGTCCCGGGAAGCACCTTAACGAATATTATTGACAAAAAAATGTACACCGTTGACTTTTTTCTAATTTTGATATTTTTTTTTTCGGATTTACCAACTAATAATACAACTTTATCGTTCCTTGAATTGTTTTCGTATCTTTCTTCGTTTTCGAGAGACAAAATAAAAACCACTTTACTGCAAGTAAAAAAAAATACCTATGTATTTCAAAGTTAATTAAAACAATTGAATTAAAAAAAATTATTTTTTTAAATAATAAGAGATAGAAGATGATCCTTTAACTAGTGCCAGGAAGGTAGCAGTGCAACTTCAAACAAGTGCATCAACTGTTTGGAGGGTTTTGCATATTTATCAACTATACTCATACCATATTCAACGTGCAAGCTCTATTTCCCCGTCATTTTCAGTCAAGGTTTGATTTTAGTAGGTGGTTGCTGCATACAGAAGTCATTATGAATTTTCATATCGAACGTTTTTGGGCGGACGATAACTCTCATAAAATTAGAGAAGGTCGTTTTTAGCAACAATTTTCGGTAATTGTGTGGGCACAGATCATTGGCTACTATCTTATTGGACCACACTTTTTACCACCTCAACTGAATGAAAACTCCTATACGCAGTTTCTATCTGAAGAACTTGACGTTCTGTTAGAAGAGTACCTCTACAAATAAGAACTAATATGTGCATCATGCACGACGGGGCACCAACTCATTTTAGCCTAGTAGCTCGTCAATACCTCGACAACACTTTTCCTAGTTGCTGGATTGGACGCGCAGGTCCCCAAGGTTGGCCAGCTCGCAGTCCCGACTTAAATCCTCTAGACTATTATTTATAGGGTCACCTAAAAGTCCCTTGTATACAAGACGCCTGTACTAGATGAAAACGACTTAAGAATTCGAATCATTGAAAGTTACAATGAGATACAAAAAAAATTAGGCATTTTTGAACGTGTAAGAGAGTCAATGGTGAGACGATTGCAATCGTGCGTTTCATCAGAAGGTGGCCATTTTCAACATTCGCCTTGATTAACGGTTGCATTTTTTTAAAATCATTATTTAAAAAAATAATTTTAATTTTAATTTAAATGTTTTAGTTTACTTTGAAATACACAGGTATTTTTTTTTTGTAATTGCAATAAAGTGGTTTTTATTCATTCTCTCAAAAATGAAGCAAGATACGCAAACAATTCAGGGAACAGAAAAGTTGTATTATTATTAAACAGGAATTGTATTATTAGTTGATGGGTCCGAATGTCATTATGAATAACGGTACCAAATTTCAATAAAATCGGGAAAAGGATATTTAAAAAAATTATAAAAACGATTTTTTTTTAAATTTAACACCCTGTAAATTCAAAACGGGACAACTCCGAACACATGTACATATGAACTGTTTCTCTTAGAATATCATAAGGAACCTCCCCCTTAAGTTACGTACTGTATTTCTGAGACACCCTGTATATGGATATTGGTCGGGTTAGAACAAACCTTATAAACTAAGCAACAATTGAAATGGAAAAAAGACTGAAATGTAAAAGTGAATCGTAATAATCTATTAAATCTACCAAAGCACCGAACTGCCCTCTTTCAACGCAGTTTTTCTTATCTGGCTCCTAAAATATACAATACTGACATGGTCAACAAGCTTGATAATCTAAGCTTACTTTCATTTAAATCTAGATATAAATATTTCTTGCTAGGTCAATATCAATAAATAAATAGATACAAAATAAGTTAAAATAGTGTTGCATTATTATATACATGCTAGAATTTATTTGCCAACTGTTACTGTCATATTTCTAAATTATTACTAGATAATATATTAAATGTAATTAGAATTCTATATGTAGGTATTTTTCAAATTTGTTAAGTTTTGTAAATTTATAATGTATGCTCGGTTAAGTAAACAGCTCTGCTGACCTTCGCCGAGGTTAAAATAAAGACGTTTCTATCTATCTATCTATCTATCTAATAATTTTTTTTTAAATTTGTGTCAAAACACAAATAAACAGTCAAATTACTTTCAAATTTTGTGTCTTGCTGAATCAAACGAATGCGTTTATGTTTGAGTTAGGCCTTTTACTCCTGTTACTATTATTTGTTCTTTTGAAATGATCTTTTGAGGGGGGGGGCTGAAAATTCATTGTTGACTATTTCGTTTTTGATTTGATTTGATGATGTTGATCTTGAATATTTGTTTTCATTTTTGATTTTCTGATTATTCGGGGTTTGCATAATATCAAAAAACGTGTCCATATTTCTCTAAGAGACCTGAATATAATATTTAACCAAAAGAACCAACACAAAGTCCCGGTCTCAAATAATTTAATATTTAAAAAATATTCGGTAACATGTTTCGCCTTTAAGGCATCATCAGACCTAAAAAGATGTCAATTAACACGCATATAAGTGAGCGAATCTCACTAGTAAACCTACCTGATACACCAAAAAAACAATTTAAGAAGAATAAAAATGTCAAAATATAAAAAAATGATAAACGCTACAATCACATCATCACAAAACAGTCAGAACCTAAACTAAAAATTGTATATAAACAAATGGGTACAACAACAAACTAAAAGTGTAAGGTCCGTTAAATAAGTATTAGGCATAGTGAGCGGGGGAGATGCAGTCACCCAGAGAACAAACTCGGCCCAAAATATAACAGCCATTAACACAAAGTACGAGCGTACGAGAGTACCAGCATCAAGGACGTCAATGTTGTCAGTCGATAAAATTGGCGGAGAAAATTTATAAGGTTAAATGTTGGTTACTAGCAGTCCGCTATTAGTAATTTAAGTTGTTAAAAATAAAATAAGGCTCGAAATTAAAGACCTCATTAACGCAGGTAAGGACGGGGCTCTTTTTAGCTTTCGTTATTTCTAGTTTTTCTAATAGATCTAGTTTTTTACTCTTGTGACGTTCATGCAAAACATTACCATTTTCAGATGGCGAGAACTGGTGTTTTGATTCAAGTAATGGTTCGCAAAAGCAGTTTTAGTGTTGATTATATCAGTATTCTGGTATTTATTAAATAAGCTAAGATGTTCATGAACTCTGCTGGCGATTGTCCTGCCCGATTGGCCGACATACACCGCCAGACAATCTCCGCAATGTAGCGAATAAGCTCCTGACTTTGAAAGGGGGTCCACTTTATCTTTAGTGTTGATTAAATGCCGCTTATGAGTGTCACGGGCCCTAAAAGCTACTGCGATGTTGTGAGGTTTAAAAAAATTTGCTAGTTGTGAGGAAATGTTGCCGAAATAAGTTAAAGCTCTATAATTTTCGTGATCCTGTGTATTAAAACGTATGATATTATAGGTTAGTTTATATTTGTTTACAAACTTATAATAAAGTTGATTGATTAATGCCAAAGGATATCCATTATTTCTGGCAATTAGTTTTATTATATTGAATTCTGTGTGTGAATGTTAATGTTGTGCATGAATGTCAAAAGAGTAAAAAACTAGATCTATTAGAAAAACTAAAAATAACAAAGCTAAAAAGAGCCTCGTCCTTACCTGCGTTAATGAGGTCTTTAATTTCGAGCCTTATTTTACTTTTAACAAATTAAATTACTAACAGCGGACTGCTAGTAACCAACATTTAACCTTATAAATTTTCTCCGCTAATTTTATCGACTGACAACATTGACGTCTTTGATGCTGGTACTCTCGTACGCTCGTACTTTGTGTTAATGGCTGTTATATTTTGGGCCGAGTTTGTTCTCTGGGTGACTGCATCTCCCCCGCTCACTATGCCTAATACTTATTTAACGGACCTTACACTTTTAGTTTGTTGTTGTACCCATTTGTTTATATACAATTTTTAGTTTAAGTTCTGACTCTTTTGTGATGATGTGATTGTAGCGTTTATCATTTTTTTATATTTTGACATTTTCATTCTTCTTAAATTGTTTTTTTGGTGTATCAGGTAGGTTTACTAGTGAGATTCGCTCACTTATATGTGTGTTACTTGACATCTTTTTAGGTCTGATGATGCCTTAAAGGCGAAACATGTTACCTAATATTTTTTAAATATTAAATTATTTGAGACCGGGACTTTGTGTTGGTTCTTTTGGTTGAGTTTGCATAATAGGTATTACGGCGAAAATCAGTATTTGTGGAATCTGTATGTGGTGCCGATCGGTGAGTGTGTGTGTCACTGTGACATTAATGGGTTGGTCGAAACGTCGGTTCTTTTGTAATAGTTGTTTATTGATTTTGTCAAAGTGATCGTGCCCAGGTAATTGTTAAGTATTTGTCATTATGTATCTGGGCGTATTTGCAATGATTCTCGCAATGAGCTTGATTTTGAAATATTTGCAATTCCTTTGATGTAATTTTGTAAATAGTGGACCATGTAGAAAAGCCATGTCAGCACTGGTCTGACGATGACTTTCTACCATGCACCGCTCTGGGTGACATTAAGCGGGCAACCTCAGTTGAGCACTTGCCATGAAAATATTTGTAAAAGAGGTTCAAGTTATCAACCTGCCTTCGATGTTCTGGGCTTTCAAAATTGTTCGTCAGATTATGGTCGCCGATCAAGCGAAACGATATTCTTTGAACCATCCAGCAGTTTCAAGTTATGATTAGGCGCAGAGCCGCTACACCAACGACGGGCTGCCTCAGCGGTCTACTAAAATAATGTCAGAACGTTGACCGCTTTCTGTCTGACGGTTTCGAATGTTTTCAATTTTTTTTAGAAAATATTGAAGAACCGATAGCGGCAGATATTTCTTAATAACCGTTTTTTTACCTAGTGGCACTTATATCTTCACATCTCTAAAAAGAAGTAGAGCATAGGGAATGAGGTTAATTTTTAAATTTTTACGAAGTTGCGTTGGAAAAATAGAGCAATTAAGATAATACCTACAGAGTGTTTCCTCATATTTTGACAACTTCTAGCAACTTTGCTATTCGAAATAGAACCAAAACTTGTCGGGATTCATCCAAACCCTCAGAATTTGCCGAAAGAAACAATCGAGCATCACAGAGGCCAATTTTGACTTATTGTCATTTTTTTAGTGGAACACCCTGTATATTATTTATTAAATATATAGCTTAAAATTGCCTTTTCAAAAATATATAACTTGTCTATAGTCGCTTTAGCCATTGTTGAAACATTGGCAATGAAAGATCAAAAAATGATGAATTTAATTTAATAACATAAATAATAAAATAATTTAATTTAAGTATTTACAAATGTTCTATATGCCCACCGTTAATATTGTTTAGACACAAGTTTTCTTTAGAAACTTAGTATATAATAAGTATATAAATTAAAATTTTAGTTTTCAAGCAAGAAAGCAATGTCAAAATGTCACAATACCATTATTTGTTTCCAATGCACCCTGAACGTATTAAAACTTGTTGCATTTATTTTCCAATACCTCTTGCGTGCAAGGTTTCTACTAGCGCCGCCCGCGGACATTAGTATTCTGATTGGAATCCTAATAAGGATTCCAATCAGAATACTAATGCTTTCTTGCTTCAAAACTAAAATTTTAATTCATATACTTACTAATTCTCTCAAGAAAACTTCATTTACTTTCAATAGCCGTTTTTATTGTTGTATCAAATACGCAACTGCACTACGATTAAATGACATCTAGTTAGCCATGACGAACAATTAAATATCTCTTTGAAAAGTATTGGGATAAAGCCAAATAAATTTCTTAAGTGTGCCATGAATATCAGTTGAATTTAGGATAAAAATTGGAATTTTTAAATTTAAAAACAATTAATTTTTGCTATTGATTTGTGTTAATTATTTTGGGTAAAACTTAATTAAAAGTATGTTTACCAAAAGTGAACGAGTAGATATTTTAGTTATTAATGGACAATGCGAGAAAAACGCGGCCGAAGCTGAGCAAATTTATCAAGAGTATTCTGATCGGATTAACCACCCAAGTAGGCAATACATCATTTATTTAATTATAAAAAATGCGGCGTGAGCCCGGCTGTTACTCAGAAAATTATAATAAGTGAGGATCCTGAAATAAATGTTTTGGCTTTGGTAGACCAAAATTCGACTATTTCTACAAGGGAGGTAGGCCAAGAATTAAATATAGGCTGCAAATCCGTTCGAATAATTTTAAAGAAGCATGGTTATCGCTTTTACAAATACCAATGCATCCGAATTTGAACGAAAACGACTTTAATATAAATTGATATATTGGAATTCTGCAATTGGTTTTTAAATAACAACAATAATAACAATGCTTTAATATTATTGGTCGATACTTGGTGGAAATCCATAATAATTTTGTTATATTATTTAACGTAAAACACTTTTTTAGTTCAATTTCCACTTTATTTGACAATACGACATGTTTCACTGCACTGCAGCTTCGTCATTACCTGACGAAGCTGCAGTGCAGTGAAACATGTCGTATTGTCCTAGGTTTACCGATAATGGTATGTACAACAGACAAAATACAAGATATTGGTTATTGGAAAAGCAACATTTGAAATTTTCCAAGAGCAATTTGGAATCAATGCTTGGACTGCAATAATTGGCACTAAAATAATTGGACCACTATTTTTTGAAGGACGTTTAACCAGTGAAAGATATCTGGAATTCTTAGAAAATGAAATTGAAGAGTATTTGGATGACCTACCCCTGGCGGCAACACAGCAAATGTATTTTCAGCAAGATTGGGCTCCACCCCATACTGATCATATAGTAAGAAATTATTTAGAGATTTGCGGATAGGGTCATTGCCACCCATGAGACAGTACAATGGCCGTTCGCCAGACCTAACCGCACTTGATTTCTTTGTATGGGGTCATATTAAAAACCAAGTCTACATTACGCCCCACAGTGGGGTATTTCATATTAATTTCTGATCGAAATTGTTTTTTAATTAGATATGTCTTAAAAACGATTGAAATTAAAAGCGGAGAATACATTCAGTCAAAATTTAATGTTTTGAAGGATGAGCATATACAGGGTTAGTCAAAAATCCCGCAACAGCCAAATATTTCAGATAGTATTGCGTGTAATTTTTTTAAATTTGGTACACCAAAGTTTTTAAGTATGCCTAATCTAATAATTATATGGACAATAATCCAAGTTTATAGTCTTCCTCCCAGAGGTCCAAACTTCCTTATTTGAAATAAAAATAGTACGTTTTTATTTAAGTTCTAAATTGCCTGGATTTCTAAAACTACATAAAAACATATTCTTTTCATTTAAAATAGAAGGTTCGGACCTCTAAGAAAACAACTATAGACTTGGCAACATCGCCCATATTAAATTTCAAATTTTTTCACGCAATAGTTTCTGAGATATTAGGCTGCTACGGGACTTTTAACGTGCAAACAAAGCTTTTATTTTAAATGTAACAAAATATTTATAAACTATGTTATAACATGAATAATAAAAACTATATGGTAAATGCTACAGTAAACTATGAAAGAAAAACATTAAACATCAGCAATAATAACATACAAATTACAGTTTTAGTTAAATGAAAATTTTTTTTCTGAATTATAATTTAGTCAGAGTCTGTGGTAGATGCGTCTGATTCTGAATTGCTAAGATTGTTTAAATTACATAAATTTGCTGGTTCCTTCGGAGCTTTTAGTACATTTTGAAATTCTATAGAAAGTTTCTTGAATTTTTTTGAAGGCAGCTGTCTAAGACTCGTAATTAGAGGGTCTGACGAGATTAATAAATGATTTAAAATGTCATTGTTTGTATCTACTCGAGAACACTTTCTAGAATAGCCCTGTCTATATTGCTTTATATCTTTATTACGAGCCTCTTGAGCTTCTTCGCTTAGTTGGCCAATTGGTAGTAAGGCATTCGCAACAATTTGAGGGCCATGTATAAGAATTTTATGCACGGCTGGCGGCATCATATACCAAGAGTATTTTTTCACATAATTTTGCAGTTTCAAGGCAGAATTCCTCAAATTTTTCTGCACCAATATCAAAACCAGACGAAAGTGTTTGTAAAATCACGTGAAACTTCTGTATTAAGGTTTTATCAATACCGGTAATACGGGCAGACTCGTCTTCATTCTCAAAGAAACGTCTGGCCGTATTACCGTCATTAGTGTTCCCAAATCCTTGTTTGGGCTTATCTACCCAAAGACTCAGCGCATGTCTGAATTCGGTTTGAATTTCTTGCTTGCGTCTTGCAACAAGCTCTTTTTCTTGTGGCTCACGAGCTTGATACTTTTGTAAATCAATTTTATACGCTAGATGTAGTAAGCATTCCATGAACCTGATCCACGCGTGCAAGATACTTAAACCGAACTCAAACGTTTCTTTTTTAACATTAACTTGCAAGGACTTTTCAATGTTATTGAAATCCTTACAAGTTAAGTCACATATATAGCAACGCTGTGTCGATTTATTGTCCGTAATGACATTACAAATTTTGCCATCTATCATTGTAAAAAGTAAATTATGACGGATGGTAAATTGTTGGCCATTGCAAGAAAATGTTGAAGGGATCAGGGATTGAATTTCTCTATCAACTCTTACTTTTTCAGCTTTAGTACTGTCGACCGTTTCGCGTTCAAAACAAAATCGAATAGGTCGACAGTACCTAGTAGAGCTTGGTCTAGGATTTTGCCACAGAATGCAATCTTTATTTTTATCACAATACAATTGTATAGGCACAAGAGATGTAAAAAGTATGCTTTTATCACTGCTATCGGGAGTTTCAAAACATTGCTTATATTCACTGGCATTTGTGCCATCTAGACCCCACTTCGAAACTAAATGAAGATTAAAATCATTAGCATCAGGCTTACTGTTCAAAACATCTTTAATTGATTCCAATAATCTTAAGGTGGTATGATTTAAAAGACCCTGTAGTGTAATTTCGGCACAAATGTCAGTTACTGAAATGCATTGTTCTCTGGGTAGCAGTCTCTTTTAGCTCTCTGGACATGTGAGTAGCATGGGAACAGAGCTGTGAAAGATACTTCAGATAAGTAACTAGTTACTTTTTAGATACTTTTGCCCAAATGTATCTAGATACCTAAAATGAATAGTTACTTTTAACAAAAGGTAGCTTAGTTCTTAGTTACTTGGTCAAAGTAACTAGTTATTGTAACTAAGATACTTTAAAAGTAACTAGTTACTTTAAAAGTAACTAAGATACTTTAAAAGTAACTAAGATACTTTAAAAGTAACTCAGATACTCTAAAAGTAACGTAGATACTCTAAAAGTAACTAAGATACTTTTAAAGTAACAATAGATACCAGGCAGTGAAACATTATTTAAAAGTTACAAATTTACTGTTTTCTAAGAAAGTAGCTACAGTTACTAAGTAACTGATATTGTAGCTTAATAATATATTTGATTAAAAAATATTAAGGATTTTTACAAAGCACACGCTGAGTGTCGCTGAGTAATAAAAATAACATGCTAAGATTTTTTAAAATAAATTCCTTTAGTTCAAGTTGGCTGGGTGGTTAAGGCAGTACGTTAGTATAATATTTACCTTACTGTATTTATAAGTACGGCGATATTTTTAAAATTTACGGAAAACGATGAACTTAATTGCGGCAAAGTGTGCTTAGTTAATAAAATAAAAGGTTTAAGCGATAGTTAAATTTCAGTGGCGTAACTAAGGGCATGTGCGCCCCCCCCCCCTCGCAAAATTTTGAAAGCGCCCTGCTATTTTGCATCTGTCTGAATCTTTTACACTTACAGTGAAAAATATTGTCATTTGTAGGCGTTGTTTAATATAGAAGGATATAAAGTATTGTACAGGGTTTTTCCGTATATTTTGGAGCACCCCTAGAGCCCCTATTTTCAACGCTAGAAAGAACTTTAAATTACGAATATTGAATGATTTTTTCTGAATCGTCAAGATTTGTCATCGGATAAAACAAATGAACATCGTAAATTTGTTTAAGACACCAAGCAGTTGTTTTTTAAATGCAACACCCTGTATATTACTGAATATTTTAATAGGTCTTAAAATTATATTTTGAAAAATATATATGTTTACTATAATCGGTTCAGTGGTTTTTGAAATATTTAAATTAATTAAAAGATAAGTTTCTTGTCAGTTAATAACATTTGGGATGCAAATCTGTCTTCAAAATGGTAACTTTCGTTTACTTTTATCGATCCATGCGTTATGTTTCGACGAATTTTAAATTAAATATTTCAAAAACCACTGAACCGATTATAGTAAACATATATAATTTTCAAAATGTAATTTTAAGACCTAATAAAATATTCAGTAATATACAAGGTGTTCCATTTAAAAAAACAACTACTTGGTGTCTTAAACAAATTTACGATGTTCATTTGTTTTATCCGATGACAAATATTGACGATTCAGAAAAAATCATTCAATATTCGTAATTTAAAGTTCTTTCTAGCGTTTAAAATAAAGACTCTAGGGGTGCTCCAAAATATACGCAAAAACCCTGTACAGAACAATTGATAAATGTCGATTTTCATTTGATTTATTATTTTCATCAAGGGACTTGAGGGTGCCCCTGGCTTTGCTGCGCCCCCCGCATTGCGGGGCCTACGGGGGCGGTTTTTACGGCGCTGTTAAATTTACTTTAGCATTTTTAGCTACCAATTTGCAATTTGCAATTTTTTATTGGCTTTCTTAACAACCACTTTGTGTTAAAAGTACAGGGTGTAACAAATTCGTTTCTCATCAGTGGGATTTCGGAAACGGTAAAAGATATGAGTTAAATTGGGTCAAAATATTTGGAAAAATCTAAAATTTTTCGTTTTGGTTTTTATTTTTCCTGACTTTGTTCGACCATCATCAACTATTTTTTTTTAAATACGGGCCTGGATTTTTTTGTTTAAATAATGAGAGCGGAACTTAATTTACGTTCAGCGTCAGCACTTACCAGTTTTCCGACGTTTTGTTCCTTAAATTGAGAATCCTTATTAAAATATAGCCCTGGTCTGGTACGTTTATGTAATTTGTTCTATTTGAACGGAAAATTTTATATTTTTCTAAATATTTTGAAAGGCCCTGTATTTATTTTTGATTTTTTACGGCATATTATTCGAAATCTCAACGGTAAGAAACGAATTTGGTACACCCTGTATGCCTCCTAGCCTCCTACTGCTACTTACTTACCATCCTAAAAGATAATTACATTATGTTGTGCTTTATAACTTACCTTAGAAAAAATTAAACCACATAAGCCCAACTCATACGCACAATCAACGCACTACTACTATGCAATATGCAAGAGATAATTAGAATAAAATACTTTTCAAGAAATTTCGCGATCTAACAGCTCGCCGCCCAGCCGACCTCTTCGTAGAATTCGACGCCGACGGCACGTGTGCTTTTTTGGTGCATCAAACCTCTTAAAGTAACTAAGTTACTTTTAAAGTATCTTAGTTACTTTAAAAGTAACTAGTTACTTTTAAAGTATCTTAGTTCCTTTTTATGTGTATAGTTACTCCTAAAATGTAACTAGATACAAGATACTCTTCAAAAGTAACGAAGTTATAGTTACTTTTGGTATAATTAAAAATGTATCTTAGTTACTAAGTATCTAGTTACTTTAAGTAACTAGATACTAAAAAGTAACTTTTTCACTAAGTTACTCACAGCTCTGCATGGGAACCTACTTTTTGCATTCCGTTGAACTAAATTATACTGATGCCTGGTGAGCTTTGCTTCGGTCATTAAAGAGAGAGCCTCCTCTTTAGTCATTTTTGATGTATTCTTGTTTTCATATTCTTTAATTGCTTCACTATATAATTTTGCTTTATCGGTGTTATTGGAGACGGCTTTAAGGATGTTGGATGCTTTACTATTACCTGCTAGGCGAAGCTTCATTCCAGTCGAGTAGGCCAACATATCAACAGGGTGTTCCCTCAATGAAATAGTTTTTCTTCTTTTGACGCAATCTGAACTTTCTTGAAAACTCACAGTAGGACGACCACGTTTACAAGCAATATTTTCATTAATTTCACGAGGATATATTTTAAATTCCATATAGCTTTCCAGCCACTCTCTATTCTTTCTCAAAAATCTTGATTTTATCCTGCAAGATTCGGCCCATTTCTTCCGCAGTTTAAATTTAAACATGTTCAATTTTGAACTAAGAAATGGTAAAGCCTCTGCTGGGTGATCGGTTTCCTTTTGAATGTATGCCTGAAGGTCTTTAAATTCCTGATCCCGGCTAATTTGAGTTATGCGATAAAATAAACCCTCCACTTTGATTTTCAAAACATCTTGATGCGTTTCTGTGAAAGGACAGCCCACATGTAGAAAAAGAAAGAAAGAAAGAGAGAATTTTTTTTAAATTTTGACATCTGTAATATTTTCAGACTCTGGACCAGTTTTCTCCTATTTTGCCAAAAAGGAGCAAAAAGTAGCAGCCAGTTTTTTCACCATAAAACTGGATGTTTACTGAGTAATAAGTATATAGAAAGTTAGCTGAATTCAGGAAAATAGTTAACTAAACCTATCTGTTAAAGTTAGACTTTATGTTTTCTACATGATTTTTGAACCCTCCAATATTAAATTTAAAAACTATTACGTCATAAGATCACTTCTTGAAAAATAATATAATATTTTAAAATACATACCTGCAGGTTCCTCATCCATCTTAAACCGGGACCCAGTTTTTATGTAAAAAGGAAACCGTATCGAATATTAAATGATGTATTTACACATACAAATTTAGAATTGATTTGAGATTTGCACTAAGTCGTATCTTTGACCAAACAAAACAGCCAAATAGTTAAGATAACCAAATACTTGACAGCGCAGAATAAATAAATGTTGTATTGACTTGTCATTTATGAGTATCGTTAAAATCCAGCGCACACTTGATATTTTCATTTTCGATCAGCTTTATATTGTTAATACCCCAGTCCAGCAACACTGGAAATTTTAAAAACCAGGATACGGGAAGCTTTTGCAAATATCAACCCAGAAAAGCTCAGAAAACCGGATAAGACTATGCAGATATGTCCAAGGTGGATATTTTGTAAATCTTATTGGTCACTAACTTGGTCACTAAGTTAGGATTTAGAACTGTTAATTGTTTACTTGTAATTTTTAAATAAGCATCTAAGTAGTACGAGAAGTAGTATTAAATATTATTGCTCGTTTAAATTTATTATCGATCAAACTTAATAGTTATTATTATTGTGTAGGTATTTTTGTACATGCGTCAACGTATATTAGAACGATTTAAGATGGCATGTCACTCTGGGTGAAAAAATAAAATTAATTTTAAAAATGTTAAATTGACACAAAAATTAATAAAAATAGTACAGTTGCACGTAAAATGATCTCTAGAATCCAAAAATCTAAAAATATACAGGGTCTCCCTCTTGAAAAAAAAAAGTTGAGGTTACTTCCGGTTGAACCGGAAGTCGCTAAAATTTGACAAGTGCCTTAAAAAGTTTCTTTTTATTAGCCTATGACTCCTGCCAAGTTTTATCTTGTTGGAATAAAATGTAAAGAAATGGCAGCCAGAAAGTGACCACATGGTTACCCAGTATATATTTGAAGTAAGCGAGCTCTAGCAATTAAAAAAATAAAATACCGGCTGTTTCATTTAAAAATATCAGGTTGTTATCTACAAATTGTTTCTGATGCCTTTTTGCTTTTTCTGATAACGGATTCTGAATGTCCATAAAGAATCCTTTAAAATTGCTAATTTAAACTTCTTTCTAAGAGCAACATTAACCGAAATCTCCATTCAGTAAAAAATAATCAATCCATCTCGAAAACTATAAGAGATACGAAGAAGTTTAAATTGTGGCAAAGTTGCACCATTTGGTGTTCAGTAAAATACCTTTTAAAAATTGAGGAAATTCTCAGTACTTCAGGAAATATCTGGAAAAAAGCGAGATTTGAAAAATTTGTTTTTATTTTTTTCTAACTTTATTTAAAGAAATATGAAATAAACTACACTTTCTCATTGCCACTTTTCGCCTCTACAATATAGCGCTATCAGTTTTTAAATCCGACGTTTCGATGTCTAGGGCCCATCATCAACGTCATTTTTTTAAATACGGACCTGGAAGTTTCATTTCGGATTTAGAGAGAACTAGTCATTCTAAAAACAGATATGTATCACACTAATGTTATGTTAGCTATATCTGCCTTCATTTTCTATATTACGGAAAAATCAAACAAAATTGAAATAACAAATTAAAGGTGGCTATGAGACAAAACATTATACGCTCAACCATTATGGCATATTTTATGTTGACACGCTTGTTAGTTGTTGAGGGTATAGCTATTTTCTCTTTTGTAATATAATAGTCAAAATATGTTTTCAAATATGGAAAAGCGTGATATGTTACACATTTATTACAGTTCAAATAGAATTTCTTGTGAACGGTATCTAATTCAATATCCCGAACGAGTGCAACCGCATGAAAATATTTTTGCAAAACTGGATAAAAACTTTTTGGAATTTGGAAACTTTAGCAAGCCAAGAGATAAATACGGTCGACGGATTGATCCGGTTGAGGAGGAAAATATTATAAATACGGTATGACTTTTTATCTGTAATAATTATTGTTTTCTAAATTTGGCTATTGACATATTTCTATCTTAAGGTTAATAATGCTCCTCGCAGCTCTACTAGGCTTCTGAAAATGAGCTAGAAAAACCTAGAATGCGAATATGGCGAACACTAAATTCAAACAAATATCGACCTTACAAAATCCATCTAAGCCAAACACTTAAACCTGGTGATGAAATCCGGAGGATGGATTTTTGCAATTGGCTTCAAAATAAACTTTTAGCAGACAACAGTTTTTTGTCGAACGTAATCTGGACCGACGAATGTAATTTTTCAACGAACGGTTTATTTAATCGTCATAATGAACATTATTGGTCAATAAAAAATCCCCGGCAACAGCAAGAAGTCAGACTTCTTTTAGTGTGTGGGTCGGCATGTGGAGAAATAAAATTTTTGGCCCTATAATATACGAGGGAAGCTTAACATCCGAGCGGTATGGGGAATTAATATTAAATAATATTTTCGAACATCTCGGAGATGATGAGCCTCTAAATATTCTGCGGCAATTATGGTGGCAACAGGACGGCGCTCCTCCACACAATAGACGGGAAATAACAAACTATTTAAATATACCGTTTCCAAATAAATGGATTGGAAACCAGGGACCTGTGCGATGGCCTGCTAGAAGTTCAGATCTAAATCCGCTGGACAATTTTTTTTATGGGGATATTTAAAAAATCGTTTGTAACGTAAGATACCAAATGACATAAATGGACTGCAGCAAAATTGAATCCGAGAAATTGCAGCAATTCCTGCTAGGTTCATTCACCATTCGACATTAAAATTGCGACGGCTTAGTGCAAAATGCATAAGGCAGCGACAAGGCAGATGAAACGTTTAATAACATAACAAGTGTGATACATACCTGTTTTTAGAATAACGAGCTCTTTCGAAAACTGAAGTAAAACATCCAGGTGCGTATTTAAAAAAAATGAAGTTGATGATGGACACATGACATCGAAACGTCGGAATCAAAAACTGAAAGCGCTATCTTGTAGAGCTGAAAAAGTGGCAATGAAAAAGTGCAGTACTGGGAATTTTCTCAATTTTAAAAAGGCATTTTATTGAACACCAAATTGTGCAACTTTGCCACAATTTAAAGTTCTTCGTATCCCTTATAGTATCCAAGATCCCAATGGTCACCCTCGAATTTGGGACACCCTGTACGGAATGGGCCTAATTGAGCACTTTTAAAGGGAAACTCCTATTACCAAACGAGATAGATGAAAACTGATGCCGGAATCTGACGCTTAGTATTTTCGAAAATGTGCATTTTAGGAGTCTCTGTAACTTTTTCCAGTTAAAGTTTTTTTATTTCCATGAATCATATTTTAAGCACTTTTTACGTAGAGTTCAATGATGTAAGTAAAAAACTTTTTAAACGAATATTTTAATAGAAAAAAAAAAAAATTTTAAACACTTTTTTGCACATTTGAATAGAGCCTGAAATTACCATTCCAAAAATATAGCATACTTGAAGTTTTGCTTAAGTTTTTTTTTGAAACACAGAGGTTTACATTTTTTACGAGCTTTACAAGTAGACTTTGGACGACGCGTGACGCGGCAGTAAATGGGGTGCAAATGTAAAAGAACAAATTCAAGCCATACATGATCAGAACAATTCATCAGCGTCAACCCGGAAATCTTTAAACGCCCAATGTAATTTTGGCAATAGTTCCTGGAAAATTGTAACCAAGTGCGCAATTTTTCGTTAATTTCTGTTTGGAAGAAGAAGCTTATGTAAGCAGTGCCGGTATTTTTAACCGCTTAAACTGTTATACTTGGTCACAACAAAATCCTCATCCAATTGTGTAGCAGAGAAGGCAAGAAAGATTTGAGTTTAGTCTGTGGGCAAGTGTTTTTAGGGGTAGGATCATTGAATCGTTTATTTATGATGGCGCTTTTACATCCCAAGTGTAAGGAAACAAATAGAACGCCTTGTTGATGAATTGCCACATGCTGCAAACGTCAAAACATTTTTTGAAATAATTGGATAGCCAGGGTCCCAACCGTTGGCCGGCGAGGTCACCGGATCTAACGTTAATGGACATTTATCTCTGGGGAAGGTTGTAGATCTTATTTTTAAATTGTTAACGAACACTAGACAAGATTTATAAGTCACGGTGATGCAAGGTTTTGCATCTCTCACTCCAATTGAACTGATAACAATAAATGTTGAGAAAAGGCGCCGTCTGTGGAAATCCGGTTGACACTTCGAACACGTACGAAATATTATTCTTGTTTGCTGTTCCTTATTATTGTTGTTTCGTTTTTATTAGTTAATTTTTATTTTAAATATATTTAGTTTAAATAATTGTTATAACGTTGTGGCGTTTTTATTGTAAACACGAGTTAATTACTGATGTGAGAACCGCATTATTAAAATTTGACGCCTGGCAGTAAACATTAGCACCCTGTTTATCATCGCGTCGTCCAAAGCCTACTTGTTCAAAGTGCACGCTTCAAAGTCAACACGTAAAAAACTTTAAACCTCTAACTGTCAAAGACTTAAGCAAAACACCAAGTGCGCTATATCTTTGGAACGGTAATTTCAAGATCTATTAAAATATGCAAAAATATTTTTTTTTTTTAATAATAATTTATTATTGACCTCAAAACGGTTTACAATAAAACTGACACCGAGGCCTACAAATTGCATGGTATAATTATTAACATTCAAATAAAGTTATTCCGAAAGGCAAAAAAATGTAGTTTATATTTCTTTATCCTGCCACTTAAATGTCTATACTCTATTTTCCCTTATATATTTCTTAATATTGCACGTCAGTTTCTTGGTATTTCCAAATATACAGGGAACCCCATTTAAAAAGTTGTTTTCTCTATTGATACCTATTAAAATATTAGTTACGTAAAAAAGTACGTTGGAAATATTTTAATAGAAATTAAAAATTTTAACTGAAAAAAAGTTACAGACTTTCCGATAATGCACATTTTCGAAAAACACCCTGTATCTTTGTCACGGTGATAAAAGGTTTTCACATTTAGAGTCTGCAATTAAAATAAGCCTCGGATACCGGCAACAGTTTTCATCTATGTTGTTTAGAAATAGGAGTTTCCCTTTAAAAGTGTTCAATTTGGCCCACCCTGTCATTGATAAATTTACAGCAAAAATTTTAAAGGAATCACGAGCCCTAACACAAACATAAATAACCTCACTTATTTCTGCCATTTTATTTGGGTTGTAGCCGTCATTGTAAAACCGACATTACTTAATATCGTATATAAGAGGCCGCTTTAATATAAGTGGTTTATTGACAAATAACGAGTGGTGAATATTCTTTACATACCTGGTCGTTTGGCTTAAAGTACCGGGGAATGCAAAATTGCAACGGTATCAGCAAGTCCTCCAAAGCGTACATTTCGCTCGCGTTCGGCGCCAATCCGTACTCCAACTCAAAAAATGTCGGGAAAAGATGGAGATTTTGTACATTGCAGGTAAAATTGGACAGTACAAAAGGTACGACTTGTGTCTGGAAAACAAAACCACACACGACTTACAACAGTGAAAAAATAGGACAAGTATTGCTCGAAATGTCACTTTTAAAGACATTGGATGAATTGGAGTACAGATTGAGGTGTTGCTATTGTTGTCACACCAAGAGGTTCATGGATTTGGAAAAATGGCAAAAAAAAACATCTTGACATTTCTAACAAACAATAGTCTTTAATAATGACATTTGACAATGAGGGACAGCGACTGCGTAAAATAAAATGTCTCTCGACGCAGGATGAGCGTCGCTTAATAATCTGTTAATATATTATACACGATAAAATAAATCATAATTAAATTATGTTATCAAACCGAGGAGTAAACCACTACTGAAGACGATGTACAGGGTATTTGATTATATTATTTTGATTCCTATCTGGAGCCTTTATTATTAGAGATAGAAGAAAGAGTTATATACAAAAGTGCTATTATTGATGTTTTCTAAAAAAACAACTCGCATCAGAAAATAGATAAATAATAATAATACTAAATGACTTTATTGTAATAACGAACTTACAAACGGCGAAGTTGAAGCAAACCTTGATAACTTCAGTTTTTTTCAATTTTCCTGTATATTATGGGCTAACATAAAATATTTTGTTCGTTGATTACAAATACAGCAATGTCCGCCTATAACGAAGGACTGTGATGTGATAAGGACCAAGGCTGGGTTATTGTGGCAGGTACAGCAATCATCAATTCGTCGTGCACGCGAGTGTACCAGACTTCACGGAGCCCATGTTGAACCCTCTTATGACGTTTTTCAATAATTTCGTTAAGGTGCCTCCTATTACTGCACTTTTTAAAATTTTTGTATTATTTCAGAACTTCACTGTTGTTTGAATGACTTTCGTATCACACTTTGTTGTCGGGAAACAAAATAGAAACCATTGTCCTTTTTATTAAAAATAAACCATCAATTCGTTTATTATTATTTTTCTCGAAAACGGTTCATTTTATGGAAAATAAACAAGAGTACCTTTTTTTAAGTCTAAGGTGCAAGGCTACCCGGATTTATTTTCTTTAAGTCCTTATCATACAGAAATTGAAAGAAATCGTCCATTTTTTCTCCAAGAGGCCTGATAATTAATTAATACGTTAAAAACGACTTTGTGTTTTTTTAACGTTTTTAACGTATTACGTATCATACTGGGTGTTAAAAATGTAAGCATTAAGTTATAAACCTTAGTCCGCCCTTGGTAAACTAAAAAAGCTAAATATGTTTCAAGGACACTATTTTAGAAGGTCCTTACTAGTGTCCATCAAATTATATTAAGTACTTTGAAAATTCTTCAAGAAAAACCGTTTTGCAGTGGCGTCCTTCAGGGGCACATATCTCCGTAGGGAGGGTCTGTAAGAAAAAAATTTATAGGAACTTATCATCATATTTTATCATGTTCTATCTGAATCCGAGAGATTTTCCCGAACACCCTGTATAATTTTGATGACTATCCTTTTAAATTAAACTTTATATTACAAACCGCATGGAATGACGCGAAGAGAAACAATTTGCAAACATCTAAAGTTGAGCGTAAAAAGTATTTTGATAGGAATTGTAAAATGTTAAATATAATATAGGTGATAAGGTATTATTACAGAATAGTTGTGTAAATAATAAATTAAGACCCTTTACTTAAAGGTCCTTACACAGATAGATGATAAGGACAAAGAACACAAATGTAGTAATAGTAATAAGTGTAAATAATAAGAACAAAGAAGTTAAAAATTTAGTTGAACCCTATCATAGCTAGTATGAAAGACAAAAGAAAATGTCCTTTAATTCATTTTTTTGGTGTTGTTGTTGGTGAACAGGAAGGTTTCAAAAATATTTTTGATGTTGTTTTCAAGAAAATGTAAATACATTTCCCCAGTCAGAAAACCTTCGTAGAAAATCGGGCCAACAACTTTATCATTTAGGATACCTCACCAAACGTAAACTGATCTACGACCCTGAAATCGGAATTCATTAATTCCATGGGAATTCGAAGGACCCCTTTTGTGACAACCCCGCTGTTCTAAACGCTGCTTCATCGCTCCTCAATCATGTTTTGTAAAAATCACTATCTTCAAATTTTCGCCGAAACATTTCTGCACAGAAGACTCCTACGGATTTTTTGGTTATCATTTAACTCTTGTAATGGCCAAATTTATGGTATCCATACTTCCGAAGTGTAACATAGATCCTTTTGTCGATTTTATAAACTAGCATAGGTCGAATTTTCCACGGATAGAAAATATAAAGAATGAGTTTGATAAACAACATAATAATTATTATTATTTTTACCTTCAAATATAGTCATTGATCTGAAAAATGTGCTTTTTTCTTTAAAGATGTTTACGCTCTCTGATCTTTCTTTTCTTTGTAGTAAAAAGTGTTTATTGATGGCGCTGGTCTGGTATATAAATATACATATCGTGGTATAATAAGTAAAGTATGTTAACACTTTTCTTGTTCGGTATATCCACTGCCGTCTCCATGAACAAGCCGTCATGTTAAGATCGTAACGTCACATTAGAAGATGGAATTTATTATAGAAGCTACATGGCATGTAGGTAATAAAATTGCTATTTCTAAGTTAAAGATGTCTTAAAATATATCCAATGAGGTATGGAATTTTATATTAAAAAGGTATTTCGATGACTAGTATACAGAGTGATTCAAGACTATAAACTAGCCTATGTTATCATCACTAAGTACTGCCTTCGATCTTCGATACTCTGTCGAGGTTATGAAAATAATCCCTGACTAACCAACCTTAGAAACAACTTCTAGGTAGCCGTTTTAAATAAACTTTTATATCAGTCAGTTGGTAGTTACATACTATCATTTTATCTTCTTTGAGGAACCATACATGCTTTATTTAACTTGGATTATTGACTAGAAAAATAAAGAGGCATCAAGAAGAACCTACTTTAAACTTGTAGGTATCTTTTAACCGATATTTTGACTAAGAAAAACTAAAGAAAATGGACAACGAAGGTAGATATTGTTTTGTTACTATATTTTTGTCCAATCCTAACCTAAGTACGACATGCTCAATCTTCAATATTATACTATCTAGCTAACTAATATACTAATAATCTGTCTATATTTATTGTCTAATAACAATTTAAGCAATATATCAAAACATTATTATAAAAAAGGTACCTACACTACACTGTTCTAGTGATATCTACCATCAAGTCTTCTGGTCGCCCTGAGTTCCCCGACTAAAAACCTTTCCTCAAAATGCTTTATGCAAACGCTGATACAGTTTCGCAATACTAAATTGTCTCTTGGGATCCTTTTATTACTAACAAATAGCATTTTGTTAGTGAAAAACATTATAGTTCGGAGTTACACCCAGAAACAGGTATTTTTCGCTATTTCACAGCAACTTAATCAAATAATTTATTGTTTTACATATAAAGGTACAAACTACGTTAAATTAATGTTATGGGTTTTATAAAATAATCACATTAAACTGCTAAAAACAACTAAGAACTTAAAGGAAACACCGAAACGGTCTACCAAAACAATGCAAACCTGTCAAAACGTGGATCGACTAGAAACAGCTGATGTTATAATGTGGGTGAGAGCATGACGGCCTGTTCATGGAGACGGCAATGGTATAATCCATTGTAAAGACCAATTTGCATCTAAAATGCAAAACAAAACTTCTGAAGCGATTACAGGCAATATATAAATTTTTGAAAAGAGAAAAATAGTAAGACGTTAAAATACTCAATTGTTCTTTCTTATAACAGATTCTGGCGATTTAGGCCCATTTCTACAACTTTTATTTAAAAAGTTATTTTCTATCTTCAACAACAAACTTAGCAGAAGCTGTTTAAATATTACGATTAACCTCGTATATTTGTAATTAGGGAAAATAGTATATTATCTAACAAGCATGCAATGACATACATCGCAGGTGAGTGCTGCAAACCATACGAGTAGGAAAGAGTCATTCCATGCGAGTTTTACACTATCCTTTGACTGTTATATTATTATATTATGTTAGCAACATACTACAAAGTTAACTCATAAGAAAATAAAATAAAATAGAGTTCTTTCACCGAAATAATTTAAATTGTTATTTATGAACATAATAGAACAGAAAAGAATATATTACCTTCATAAAATACAAAGTTTGTACATAGGATCCTTAAAATATAGAAAGAGAAATTATTCAAAACATAAAAATAAAAATACAACATACAAATATACAGTTTGTATTCATAAAATTAAAGTGAAATAAGCAACGAGAACGGTAAACTATGTCACCAATCAACAAACAACCAAGACTAGAACTAGAGGATTTCCGTATTATCAGCATTTGGTAGACGGACGTGTTTTAAATTGCTCCGTGTTTTTTATATACACTTAGGCCATTGAAAATCGCTGGTGAACGTTATGAATAACGAGAGTGACGGCAAAAAATGTGGGGAACAAACCAAGAAAACAAAGGTAAAATTATTTGAAAAGAAGCCACTCAACAGGAACAATGGAATACACGTGTTGATGTTAATAAAATTATCGGCTTGGAATGTAAAAAAAAGATAATCATATAAACCTTGATAAGGAAACAAATAATGTAAACAAAACCAACTCAACAAAGCAAGTCAATAAAAGTATAGCTGTGGAACCAACAATAGGGGATACCAATAACACAAATATACCAGGTCAAATAAATATTTCAGCACTTATTGGGGAAATTTTGCGGTAGCATCGGCGATGACGACAACCAACATGATAAAGTCTTTAAACCAAGAAAATTTATAGCACACAGTCCCAAGACAAACCACAAGGACAATATAACAGACATTACTACTAACACTACATCACTCAATGAACGTAAGACCTCCAGCCAACAACAGTCAACACCGTATAAACGCCCACGTTCAGGATCCAGCTCAAGCTCCTTAGAACGACTAAAAATTAAAAAGCATTAAAAAGCAGTGCAATATTTCCTCCTTCTGCAATAAATCCAAAACTAAGTATTGAAAATAACAACATATTGCCCAGGCCTAAAAAAACCTGTGGCGAAATAGCCCAGACTAACAAATCAAATTCTCCGCAGACTCAAACTCAATACCATGAATGGAAAACACCACCACAAAGCACTAAAAAACACGAAACAATAATAAAAATCCAGGACCAAAAGGACAGCTTTCGGCTGTTATCAATAAAATTAAGCTAAGCTTAAAAAATAAAGGATTTAAAGAGACCCTTAAAACCGTTCGAGAGTTAGCCAGCGGGGGCATAGTTGTAGAGTGTCACGACGAAACACAGCAGAGAAAACTGAGGGACATGTTGGAAAATACAAACAATTTTAACCTGAAAGAAAATGTTATTATGAACCCATATATAATGATCACTGGTATCAAAAAAGGATACGAACCACCTAACTTTATAGCTGAGCTCATAGATCAAAACCCCGATATCGCAGAGGCATTCGGTTCTGATGTGCATGATAAACTACGATACATCACTAAACGAAACTGTAGAAATCCTAATAGGGAAAATTGAATTCTGCAAACTCCACCAGAAATCTTCAAATGGCTAATCCGAAACCAAAATCTGAGTTTTGACCTATTAAAAATCTACACCCAAGAGTACTTTAACATCGCATTATGCTTCAAGTGCTTCAATTTTGGCCATGATCTAAAACATTGTACAGGAAAGGAGGTATGTTAGTGTAGTGCAAACCATAATGGCAGAGCCTTAAACTCTCGGATAGAAACCACACAGCAAGAAACCCTAAGTGTCCGGCATTCCTTCTTAAGGTAAGGGATCACCAAAAAATTACTAACTATCAATCTGAAACCAAACAATTTTTTGAAACAAGCCTTAGACTGCCCAAAAAATGCTATCCCTCAGCAATGTCACAAAACCAACCAAGCCAGAGAAAAGGCACTTGAAAGAACTGAAAAGAACAAAGTCACACGAGCAGGGGCGTTGAGTCATATAGAATTAATTCATCAGAATTTACAATCATTGGGAAATTCAGTTGACATTTCGAGGTGCAAGTGTTGCATGGATATAATACAAGAACTTTGAATGTCAATTATCCAATTCATCGCTTAACACTTACAGAGAAAAATCATTGTTATATGTGTCTTAAGTTGTTCAACTGTGTTCCTGCTAATTATAAGACCATTACCTCTCAACAACTTTTTAAAAATTGTATAAAGAAATATCTAGTAGATTTAGAACCATAGGCATCGTAACTATAGATCCGACACGCCATTCATAAATGCTATAAAATTGTGATGCCAAAAACGTTTGGTGGCGAGAGGCTGTGAGGAGGTAGGTGGGGATTACGCTGTCTTTACATATGCATGCGACAGAACTCCAGGAAAACAACATCCGATATGCCGAGTATTGTCGAGTCGATGCGGGTGGCCACGAAAATGATGAAATCTGGGCGGATCCGTTATTGCTGCGTTGCCATACTACAGATTTTTTACAAGGTTTTAGGTAATGTTATATATTTCCCACATCATGTTAATCTAGTTAATCATAGAAGTTAATACTTTTTAGAAAACTACGTTTTCTGTGGCGTAAGTCTGGCAAACCAAGTGGAGGGGAGCAGCTTGTATGTAGATTTACTTTACACTGGAATACAATGATGACATCACGTTTATTTGTTATTGTTCGGTCCAATAGTTACGATGTCTATGTTTAGAACCATATTCACTGCACGATTATTGTAAATAATTGTAAGTATATTTTTGACGCCATTTCATTTTGTAGTTGGTGCTTTATGGATCTCTGTAAATCATAACTCCAATTTTGAAATAAACTTATTTATTATTATTATTATTATTCCGACACTCCACCCAGTTGACCTACCCAAACTAGTGCAAGGAACTGCAATCAATGTTGTATATAAATTGTATATTATTATTGTTGTAGGTTTAAGTTAATATTGTGTGATGCTTAACAATAAAATTTGATTTGATTTGAATGAGTGGGTGTAAGAACAAACTAGGGTGAGCACAATGGGCCAAACCTGGCCGAAGTGCATCCGGCACTAGGACGGACCCTCGGGGAAAAAAAATTAACAAACAACATCTAAAATATTGGGAAAAAGTATAAAATTGTAATAGTATGGTAAGGCTTAGTGGTCGCGATGCGTGTAGCCATTTACTGAATAGAAACCTCTAGTCAGCAGAAATTGCTCAACTTTCTTGGTGAATTCAAGATCACGCAGTGCACGTAGTTCGACCGTCAGCGCATTATAAAAGTGAATACAGTTGTACATTGGAGACCTCTTGTACATAGACTTTTTATGCTGAGGAATAAGTCAAACATTATTTTCTTTAGTAGCAGTTATTCCTTAATCCAAATCTTTCAAAAAAGTTTATTATTCTTGTTTACATAGACAAAACGTCTAAAAACAAATATATCTGGAAACGTTAACATATTTTTAGAAACAAATATATTTCTGCAGGTTTTTAAAGGTTGAAGGTTAAAAACCAGTCTCATTATCCGTTTCTGACAAATAATTGTACGATAACAAGCATCAGCACCTCAAGACATCACATTGCTAGACATATAACTATAGGCCAAAGAACAATACACCGAGAGAATACCAGACGCATCAAGCGCGTTTTTTAAATTTAAAATGGCAAAATATCCAGAATTCAATTTAGAGCAAACATACGAGATGTGGTTATAGTGAAGGTCAAACAGGGCTCCAATTGTGCTCCCAGGAACTTAGTATCTATCTCTGGCAAAGACAATACCAAGCTCATCCTCAAAAGTATGCGGCATTGGCCTCCAAGTCTACAGAGTCATAAATTCATAAAAATAATTTTTTTCCATGTTTAAAATTAAACCGTTGTTTCGGCACCAGGCCTCCATATCATGCTGTAAAGTTAAAATGTAATCACGCAGTTCATTCAGGTTATTTCCAGCCACCACTATAGTTGTATCTTGAGTATACATTGTTGCAAAACCAGTTCTAATATTCAAAGGAACATCACTCACAAACAACAAAAATAGAAGGAGTCCCAGTACCGAACTTGCTTTTGGATAATGAATCGACAGATCTATTTAAAACTAATTGGAACAACTGGGTAAAGAGTAAAACGCGATATCGCTCGATCACAGAATGGTGGTGTAATTATGTTAAACCCAGAATCGAAAAATTCTATAAATGGAGAGCCGCGGTCATAAACAAAAATAAAAAAAAGAAAAATAGAATTTTTTACTCAATGCTTGAAAGAACTCATGGATTCAGAAAATTTTAATATTAATACTTATATAGAAATTAAAAAGTTTAAAGCACTTATTTTAAAAGAACAGAGAGGGCAATTGGAGGGGGTAAAAATCAGAGGCAAATATTATGAACAAATGGGGAATGAAAATTTTTCGTTGTTCCATTCAATTAAAGAAAAACAACAAATAAAGAGAAAAACTATAGATAAGATTCACTTAAATAATGAAATTATCACGGACAAAAAGCTAATAGAGGAGGCGGTATATAACTATTTTAAAAACTTGTTTCAAAAAACAAACGAGCCACAGAATTTTGAGAATTTTCCACAAATTTTTCAAAATACCATTTCGATCGCTACAAATACAGAGCTTAAAAGCAGCATTCTTGAGAGTAAGTTAAAAAATATAATTAAAACTATCCCCAGAAATTGATCCCCGGGGCCTGACGGTTTAACTCCGGAGTTTTATATATTTTATTGGGATACAATTAAAACCGAATTCTTGCAAATTATTAATAAAATACATAATGGCGCTTACGTACCTGAAAATTTTAAAAAAGGTGTTATTGTAATGATTCCCAAAATAAAAGAACCCAAACAGGTTCACGATTACCGACCCATTTCCCTTCTTAATTCGGACTATAAGATATACATGCGAATTCTTAAAACAAGACTATGTCCTCATTTCGAAAAAATTATAGCAGACAGCCAAACGTGCATTAGTAAAAACAATAACATCTTTGTTTCATTATGCAAACATAGAGAGACCGTTGCTCATTCAATGGCCACTAAAACAAATAATCTTCTTGTCAGTCTCGACTTCGACCACGCTTTTGACAGAGTCTCCCATGATGTTCTTCGGTTCGTAATGAAAAAATTTAATTTTAATTTGCAAATATACAGTGGTGCTCGATCCGTTATACAGGTGAACAGGAAACATAACAAAGAAATTATTATCGAAAGGGGAGTTCGCCAAGGTTGCCCCATGTCTATGTTTCTGTTTGTATTAGTCATAGAAACCCTTATTTATCTCCTTAAGAGCCATAATAATAATGTAAACACATATGCCGACGACATAACTCTCCTTATATCCTCGGTACAGGAATTAAATGTAAGTAAACACCAAATAGATACGTTTTGCAGATATAGCGGAGCTGTGTTAAACACAGGAAAATGTATGCCATTGAGCTAGGACCAAAATGTAAACACAAGTTTAAAAATCAAGAAATTGAGTGGTTTAAAATTGTAGAAAACATTAAAATATTGGGCATTAATTTTTACTCAACAGTTCATGAAATGATAAAAAATAACTGGTATACTAAGGTAAATCAAGTACGTAACATAATTATGGCAAATATAGATAGAGACCTTAGCCTATTACAGCGAGCAGCCTTTGTGAATATTTACGCACTTTCGAAAGTCTGGTTTTTAGCACAAGTTCTGCCAGTTCCTGTGGGGGTGGCCCAGAGGCTGGGTTCAATATGTGGCTGGATTTTGTGGAAAGACAGCGCTTTGAAGATTGCCCGGGCTACGTTAACACGGCCAAAAAAAGAAGGTGGCTTGGCATTAATTGATCCGTGGTTAAAATGCAATGCCCTCTTGATAAAGAATATCATAATCAGTATTAAAAAAAGGATCATTCAAAATATAGATCTGTCACAAGTGTGCAATCCCCCGAATCCTTATATTTACCCTTGCGATTACCCACATATACGGAGATTTATATTAGAAACGGCGTTTATATTAGAAACGGCGTACGTATCCCATGATATCTTACAGCTCGATAATCCACAAGCGAAACAAATTTATTTAGGTCTTCTTAGGCAGAATAGAGAAACACACAGTGCATTTAAAAAAATTATGAATGACGGTCAAATAAAAAACATCTGCACTCACCTGAACAACAAAATACTGGATCACAAACAACGCAGTTTAGCATTCAAATTGACACATCAAGCATACCCATTTCTTACAAATCTTAAAAAAATTAATAAAGCTCCTTCGGATACATGTCAACATTGCAATAGTATTAACAAAGACAACTTAATGCACAGATTTTTATGCACGTTACAATCACGATTAATTGCAGTACTTTTAACAAAAATTGCCAATAGAATAACAGACGCGCAGAATAAACTGTCCACAATTCTAAATCTTACGATTCAAGAAGTAGTCCATTTTCTGTGGCGAGATTATTAAAGAAAACAAGGTCTGTCTATACCACCAAACTAAAATTTTTTATTTGTCCCTTTAAGGTGAAAAAAGGATTACAGAGTGTGCATAATTTAATGTCATTTTAGGTTGTTTAGGTTGTACTAGTTTCAACTTTAGTCAAAGTCATCATCAGCAACCATACAATTAAGAATTATGTTTAGGATGTACCTAAATAAACGAACTAAAACAAATTAAAAGGGGGGGAACGAAGTGGTTCAACAATACATGGCCATAACGTGCACCTTATGCAGCCAATGGACTCGACAGAAGACAATCACCTATACGATGCTACTTTCAGCAATGAAGGAAATTAGATGCGAAAATTGTAGTAGAGGGAAATTCAAATGGAATCATTTATAGTCATGATATGATATATAGCTGTCTATAATGAAAAGTCAATAAAGTAAACGTTTCATAAGTCAACTCCAAGAAAGAACATGATTTATTTTTGGTGGGTCAGAATTTTAATAAGAATAGTACTAATAAAGTAAAGGGGGGGGGGGGGGGAAGGGAAATTAAAATGTATTAAAATAATTTACGTCATTAAGTCAGTTGTGGTCATCAATTGTTATTTAAATTATGTCGACTTAATCTTGCGTTTTACTTTGATGCAAAGAAAAAAAATACTTGTATACTGTACATAACAATAGAAACTATCGAATATATTCTAAATTGCGGAGTTTATGCGACCTTGTGCGACTATAAGGATAGAATAAAGACCATGTGCGTTAGATTAAATAAGGATATATCCTGATTTACATATGATATTAAGAAATTTATTAGTGTAGATTAAATATGAAGTGTCAGTTATATTTAACGTAGGTTAAGTTTTTTTTTTGTGTAATTTTATATTCGAAAATAAAAGTTTTAAGAAAAAAAAAATTAAAGAATTTTTTTCTATGATTAAAACTAAACCGTTGTTTCGGCACCAGGCCTATACTGAATACTGAGGTACTCCAAGATCAACTGCCCGTACACCGGAATGAACACCCCCCACATTTGACGACCAACCGCCGATAGTCATATATTATTATCAATTTACCCACCTCAAGATATTCCCACGACTGCCCATATTATACAGTTTGCCGAGTTTTGCTAAACTTATTATATACAGTATTAAAAGCAATGGATAGGTCGAAGAACAAAGTCACTACAGCATCGATGTTGGCGCAAACATGATTAGGATAATGCTGTTTCTATTGATTTTTCTGACAGAAAGCAGTGAACGATTCAAAATACTGTACTGAGGAATTTAATAATCCTGTCATATACAACTCTTTAAAGAATTTTAGAAGAAACACTCAGAAATGGGTCTGTAATTTTCAATCTTATCACGTTCATACTTTTTATGAATAGGACGACAGTAGCTGTCTTAAGAATATTAGGAACAGATCCGTCATCTAAACTACACTTAATTAAATCATTAAATGAAATGAAATGAATATTGTTTTACTTATTAAGATCATCAATGCCTTCAGAGTTTTTGTTTTTTAGAACCTCAATTTCAGTCAGATGCTCGATGACAACAGAATTATTTACTGAAGAAGGAACATTACATACACAATTCAATGATCCGTAGTATTTGTCCAACAATTTTTTTTTTTGGAGACAGTACTAAAATACGACGCAAATTCGTCAGTGTGTATTGTCTGCGCGGTTACGGTGATTTTTGTTTGTCTACGCCACCTTTGTCATCGTGACGAAATCATACCCGTGCCTTTTTTAAACGTTGTGTACTAGTGGCTATGCAACTAGAAAAAGGAATATTACAACGTATTACATTTACAAATTATTATTGAACATACAATAAAAGCATTTATTGGCAGTCGTAGAATAATATCTTTCTTTTGGCGCATAACATACATACAGGGTGGTGTATTGAAAGAAACTGAGATGAATATGATTTCCCTACCTTCTGATGCAAGTTTGATTTTTGTGTTTACTTCGAAAAATAATACAGGAAAGACCTAATTTAAAAATTTGTATGTACAATTTATTTTAAATTATAAACAAACTTGTTTTATTTTATGCACATTTTCTTTGAAATAATAAATATGTTTTTCTTAATTTATTAACACCTGACTTACATTTTATTATATATTTTCGACAAGCAGAGTATTATAAAGAAGGACTTTTTGTCCTAAAACCAATAATAAAGTGTTAAATACACTAAATGCTGTTAAAAAAATACAGAAAACATGACCACGTAGAGTTCAAGTCACTAAATATAGACACCATGTTTGCTACTACATGTAGAGCTAGGTGTATACAAGCCAGGCCTGTGCAGTTTTTTCTCTGAGGATTTCCGGAATGTGTGCGGGTACCTCGGGATTGTGTTCAATTTACACCGAAGAAAAAAAAAACAAAAAAAACATCCTGAATATTCATTAATGAATGAAAATTCTCTCTTAATTTAACAGATTTTATCACTACTTCTCTCATGTCAATGGTAGAGGAAAGTCTCCTAATATGGGGTAGTTCACTTTTGAGCCAGTACTAGTTCCGACATCTATTGTGTACATTACGTACTAAAGATCGACTTGCCAGAAAGCGACCATTATTTTTTTGAAGCCAACATGTGTCCGGTTTTGACGTTTGAGGTTATAATAATTTTGTGCCGTGAATAAAGTTTTTTCGGTCGTATACATTTTACTTGATTAAGGAGAGGTAAGTTTTGAAAGTTTTAATAATAAAATTTTATACAAAATTATGCGTAGTTTATGAAAATAGTTTTGTTTTTTTAAAAAACATCACATTTTTTGCAAAAAGTCGCCCCTCTCAAAAAGTTTAATTCGCTCCTAATATAGGGTACCAATCAAATCCTACTTTGGGGTACCCATATTAGGATTTTTTATTTTTGTGTAATACCAAAATATTTTCTTTTAGATGCCTAAAGAACGAAAAGTTTGGAACAAGGAAGAAATGATTTCAGCAATTTTAGCTGTTCGGCACGGAGAAATGGGCTATATGAAGAGTGCGCGGATTTACAAAGTGCCCCAACCGACTTTAGAAAGATATGTAAAAATGAATGGAAATCCTGAAGACACTCTAAATTCTTCTTTAGGACAAAAAATAGTCTTTTCACAAGAAATGAGTCAATGCTCGCAAATCACTGTTTAGAAATGGAAAGAATTTTTTTTGATATTACACAAAAAGACGTGCGCAGGTTGGCATACAGTTTAAAACTAATAATATAAAAAATCCATTTAGAGTAGCCAAAGAATGCGCTGGGAAGAAATAGTTTTCCGGATTTCTTGCAAGGCACAAGGAATTATCATTAAGAAAGAATGCCTCAAGTAATATTCTATGCGCGCATTAAATCATTTACCAGAGAAATTGTTGCGAAATTTTTTGATTTGTATGAGCCACTTCTCGAAAAAATAAATCATGATCCAGCTAGGATTTTTAACTGTGACGAAACTGGTCTTACAATAGTCCAACACAAGCACCTTAAGGTTGTGGGAAAAAAGGAAAAAAAAACAAATTGGTGCAATTACTTCAGCCGAGCGGGGATCTTTGTTAACCACAGTTATGTGTTTTAGTGCAACAGATATACCGCCCTTATTTTCCCACGTAAAAGTATGGAAATGGAGCTTATGAATGGTGCTCCACTAGGGTCACAATATGCGTGTGACATATCTGGCTGGATCCAACAAGAGATATTTGTCGAATGGATTCGCCATTTGATTAACATCACGAAGCCCAGCGCACGATCCAGTGGTTTTAATCCTTGATGGTCATTACTCCCATACGAAAAACTTGGAAGTCACACCAGAGGCGCGAGAAAATCATGTTCACATAATATGCCTTCCACCACATTCGACATATCGGATGCAACCATTGTACGTAGCATTTATGTCCCCGTTCAAAACTTATTACACTCGGGAGATTACAAATTGGCTTAGGCTTAATTCAGGTACGAGAAATTTTTGGGAAAGCCTATATAAAAGCGGCCACGATGGATACAGCCATTAACGGGTTTAGAAAAACTGGAATGTTTCCCCCTGATAGAAACGTATTTATTGAGTATGATTTGGCGGCAGAAATGCAAGAAACGGTAAATGAAGAAAGAGTGGACGAAGAAGCAGTTGATAAAGCAAGGGTAGAAGAAGAAACAGTAGAGCAAAGACCATTAGATAAGAACGAGCCAAAAGAAAAAAAACCCTGAGAAACAGGTTACTCCTGCAAATTTGATACCCGTTCCAACTACTTCCAAAGATTTCATTAAAAAAAAGAGTTCAAGAAGTGGAAAAGCTGCCATTGTAACTAGCACACCATACAAAGAAGAATTAGAGACCAGTATGGAAAAAAGAAATTTATCTTCAACTTCGGACGTTAAAAGAAAGATTAGTGATTCAAAACCAAGTCAGCGGAAAAAAATTAAACCTGCTCAGCAAAAAAAAAAATACGTCAGTGGCTAAAGAAAAACCAAATAAACATAAATCAGTATTCTGGAGTTCTTCTTCTTCGGATTTGGCCCCTGAACCGGAGTATCAAGATTCAGATGACCTAGTGGAAAACTTTGAAAAAGATGCCATTTGTATTTCTTGCGAAAATCATCCGTATTCCAAAGATATGAGAGGCGAAGAATGGGTGATGTGTCAAGGCTGCTTTAAATGGGCTCACGTTGAGTATTCTGGTTGTGAAAAAAGCCAGTATAATTGTGACTTTTGTGCTAGTAAATAGATTTGTTTTGTGATTCTTAGATAAGTAAATTTTTTGGTTAGGTTAGAAAAACATTTTTTGTAATATTTAGAGTTTTTATACAAAAAACCAAACCCAAAAGAGTTTTAGATATTTTTAAATTTTACATATTAAATTCGTAATATAGAGTGTACCCCATATTAGGATACCATATGCCCCTAATATGGGGTAGTGAAACTTTTCTTCAATGCTGCATATTTTCTTCAGTATTTTTTTTTAACCTGTTTCTTCTTATTAAATGCTTAAAAAGTGTCTAAGGAAACGTAAAATTTAGAAAGTGTTTAAAATTCAATTCGTTTTTATATTATAGTGTTTTTAAAAAAAGTACCCCATATTAGGAGACTTTCCTCTATAGTAGTTTTATAGACGCCATTTATTTTTCTTTAGAGAAGATACATTTATTTGTGGTGTAGGTAAACCCATCCAGGGATACCCTGTATATTACCGTGCGACTTCTTCTATAGTCTATTCAAATCCAAGCTGCAGACGAACTAAACAAATGCACGAGAAAAGCCTCAAAACATTGTACAAAAAGTCCAGTTTCGTGTGTTTTCATATACCAGCTCACTTATTATAATAGATGGAGGCTCACTGTTCTATTATTTTATGAAACTTTTATTACCGCAAGCGAAATTTTCATAGCCCTCTCACTTTCTGACATACAGGGCGATTTTGAAAATTTGTCACTTCTGCCGCTCTCCTGTATCTCGATTATTTATATGTATATGTTTTTTTAATGGGACACCCTATATATTATTTCTTTGTCTTATTCCTCTTTTTAAGAGCTTTTCAAAAATAAAATATATAACAGTTCATATTTATTTCTTTTAAAAAGGCATAATTTTAACATTTTTTGCAAAATTAATCATTTTTCGTAAAGAAGACTATACCATGGTCAATCACGGATAGCCATGACAGAAAACCAAATTCTGTAAATGCGCCATTACGGATTATAAATCCAAAATAAATAAAAATATTAGTGGTACTTGTTTGATTTTGTAAGTTTATTTTTTATTTCTGTAAAAAATTCTTCAACATGGCACAAAATAATAAATATTAAAATTATAAAAAACACGATATGTATGTTTGTTTTATCCAAGCTAATGAAGACGCGAACGCAGCCTCGGTCGGAGCTGTATTTTAATAGGTATGTTTAAAAATCATCTGTTAGGTACCAAGAATATTTATAATAAAAATAAATTTTTTTTAAATATTATTGTTATGTATTATTAGCTGTTTGTTACAGATTTAAAGATAGATAGATAGATTTAGATATCCAGAAAATATAATGATAAAAAAAATATTTCAAAAAATCCAAGCCAATTTCATTAAGAACGGATCTTTTCAAAAACCAAGGCCTAATTTCTACAACCAGGAAAACAGGGAGGAAGAAGAAATAAATGTTTTGGCCTCTGTCACGGTACAACCATCCATACCATGCAGAAAAGTACATGATGAAGTTGGGATTAAAAAGTCAAGAACGCCGTAATAGTAAAAAAATATAAATTTAAACCATACAAACACCATCTCGTCCAACATTTGCATCCCGGTGACGCCGAATGTAGGATAGTTTTTTGCAACTGGTACCTACAAATGTTGCAGGAAAACACAAATTTTGACAGAAGGGTGGTATGGTCCGACGGGGCTCATTTTAAGAGTTTTAGTATCTTATACCAAAACAATTGAAGGTATTGGTCCCAAGAGAACCAACACGTAATATTTCCACGAGAACGTCAATGTAGGTTTGGATTTATCGTGTCATGCTTTATTTTTGGCACTAAAATTAAGTATTTTATCTATGAATTAACATTAACCGGAAATAAATACCTAGATATAATGCGAGATGCACTAATGGAAATATTAGAGCATGTTCCATTGGCCGATTTAAACAGTGTTTAATAGCAGCAAGATGGCGCCCCGAGTCACAATTCTCATATAGTGAGAATATTTAGAAACCACATTCCCGATAAATGGATTGGTATCAATGGACCTGTCAGGTGGCCTCCAAGATCACCTGATCTTTCTGTGTTGGATTTTTTGTAATGAGTGTACATAGAAAATCAGCTGTTATATAAGAGACAATACCACAATATTGATCAGCTTCAAGAAGATACCCATCAAACCTTTAGGCTTTTGCAGGGAAGACCAATTATTTTATTAAATGCATTGAGAAGAATCAAAACGCTGTGTCGAAAGTGTTTAGAACACAACGGTGCCCAATTTAACCAATATTTGCAATTGAATAAAATAATATATTTGTTTTATTGTTGGTTTAAAGTTATGTAATAATATAAACTTGTATAATAAAAAGTAATGTTGTTATTTTTGTTTTTTATTTGCCGGCATAGCCTTCTACACGAAAAATGATTAATTTTACATAAATTGTTAAAAGTATCCCTCTTGAAAAGAAATAAATATGAGCTATTACATATTTTTTAAAAGCTCTTAATTAAAAAGAGGGATAATTGAAAGAAATGGGTGTCCCATTTAAAAAAAAACACAAGTTTGGGTCATAACTCAAAAATAAAACATTTTAGAAAAAAACTATTGACGCCACTGAATTCCACATAAAAAACTCTATAAAATCCCATTTTAACATTACTGATAAGTTCATCAAATCAAATAATGAGATACAGGGGAGTGTCAAAAATTGTAAATTTTTAAAATCGCCCTGTATGTCAGAAACTGAGAGGGCCATGAAAATTGCGCTTGCGGCAATGAAAGTTTCATAAAATAATAGAACAGTAAGCCGCAAACCCCATCTTCCTATCTTTTATAATACGGGAGCTGGTATATGAAAACACACGAAAACGGGACACCCTGTACAGGGTCGAACTAATATAAAGTATTAAAATAAATTCTATATACCCTTATTTGATTGTCGCCAGTAATATATAAAGTAAAACTAATCAAAAAATACCTACAATAGTAAAAAAACACGAATGCTTATATCAAGATATTGATAACGATAACAAACAATAAACACTAAACGAAACAAAAGGCTGCGAATATCACCGGCAAACTGAATACAACTGTGTCAGCAAGGCGGCTTGTCTGGAATTCGAATTTCATTGCCGATTGACCAATCGGAACACATACCATTGTTGTTTTGAAGTAATGCAGTATTGAATTTGGATATAAACTGCTAGACAGATGAAACGGATGTACTACACATTTTTAGATGCATTTCGAAGTGAAATTTTTTAAATAATAATAGAGGATTTTTTAAATTTCATCGACAAGCGCTCGTGTCGATCGTAGGATCTAAATAAAATAGGAACTGTTGGATACAGGATGTTTATTAAACATATTATAATTTTGCAAAACTTCATTGCTTCCGAAAACTTGCAAAAATGTTTTTTAGGGATTGGTTCATCACAGACAAATTAACACTCGACAAATTTTTAAAACCAATTTGAGTGGTTTATTAGGTATATAATAATATATTTCTTTTTTAAAGGAGCACTTGTTTTTCATTTTGCCTCGTATTATCTTGACAAAAAACTGTACAAAACTTTTTATGCTTAGAAATGGTTTATCAGATCCCCTTTTAACGTCAGAGACGCCTGCAGTGCGGATGCTATATAGTGCGCAGAAAACTACAGAGATTTGGCGAATATCGCGGTTGGACCATCTTAAATACAGGTATGTCGGAAATACACTGCTAAAAACGAAAACGACAAACTTTGAGCTGGATTTTTAAATATGGGACAATACTGTCTAAATTGGTTTTTCAGTTTTTACTCTATACTCTGTTGCTTAATGCCAGAGAATAATAAAATGTAAATTTGCAATGACAGGACCCATTAAGCAGAGTGGACAACTTAAAGGTTGCATTGTAAATTTCAGGTAAATTGCAATGATAGTTTTTAACAATTTCGTATTTAAGATCTACACACCCCGAATCGGCCCTAAATGAGGGTCATTCTAATTTACATACAAAAGAAAGACGAGTTTGGTGAATAAAATTAAGGTGACAGCGGCGTTAGTTCAGGTAGTTTATTAGAATAAAAAGTATAATAATAATTATACTTGATTATAATTATAGAGATAGGCAGATAATTGAGATATTAATTATTCCAATATTGAGTAGATAAAAACTTATTTAGAAGTAAGAATAATATGAAAATAGATAAATTGGAATAAATATTAATATTTCCAAAAAGATCTACTATGTACAATACAAGTTAATTTTTAAATTTTAGTCATCATGTTCAGGTTAGTTGGGTCGCTCGACGCTAACCAAAGGGCATATAGGGCGTAGTTGTTTTGCGCGACAACTAGAACCTAATCGCGTGTGGCATGCCCTCCTGTGAGCTACAGAAACGAATGTAGACTATACAGTTTGGTCGGCCGACGCTTACCAAAGGGCATGGAGGGCGTAGTTGTTTTGCGCGACAACTAGAACCTAATCGCGTGTGGCATGCCCTCCTGTGAGGTACAGAAACGAATGTATACTATACAGTTGGGTCGGTCGACGTTCAGCAAAGGGCATGGAGGGCGTAGTTGTTTTCGTGGCAACTATGGCCGCCATGCTGTACGGACGGCATGGGAACTGACCATACTCAATGTAAAATAGATCGTACGAGAGCCTCCGAGAGCATGCCGCGCGTAACGCCCGAGCGAGTGAAATTTTAGGGATTTTCTGCTAGACGTAGCTCGGCCGCCAGTCGAGTGTCGTACTTGAATTTCGGATATGTCATAGAGCCATCCTTCAGCTTGCGTTCCGTGAAAACCGGAGATGGGTAGCTACTCGGGGAGCGAAGCTACGATTTTTTTCCTGGACGACTGCACCGCCCAACAAACATATTAAGTAATGTAGACCAGAACGGAAGGAAAATAATTCTAAATTGGTAAATATTTGCTTGTTTTTGCCTTAAATGTTTTCTTAAAAGTCACAAATGATTCGAACTCTAAAACCTAATTCAAAATTTGGATATCTACAACTTAAATAACTTATTATAGGGAAATCTACTTTTAGTTTAATTTACCTAGTTAAAAATTACAAATAAATTACCTCTTTGAGACATTAAACATATTTAATCCTAATAAGGAATATGATTAAGTCATAATTTACTTAATTGTTACTTAAAATATGTATTTATAGTTAAGGAATTTTTTGGGTATTACGCTAGGTAAACATTAGCTAATTATTGACTAAAAAAAGTCCAAATAATTTACTGACCATGTAGTTTTAAAAACAAGTAATATTTTGGATAATTTTGCCATATAAATTGTTCACAAAGTTATAGACATTTTGAGGTTAAAAATTGGGCTACTTCATAACTTTCTGATTAACCTCAAAGGCTAACATTGCTTGTACAGTTAATAATAAAGGGAAAAATAACTTTAAGGTTAAAAATATAAAAACGGCCATATTTAATAATTATTAGTTCTCCTGTTTATCGACAACTATAAATAAACAATAATTAAAATTTTAAGAATTACATAAGGTGAGTGGAAAATCCATTAGACTACGATATCTTTCGTCAACGAAAGTTTTTTTAAAACTTTAGGTACATATAATGTTTATAATGAAGACACTCTGTTTTTAGGTTAATGGTAAAAATATTTAAAATTATCGTAATAATACATAGAAAAACGCATATTTTAAGGGCGCGTTTTGTTTTTCGTAGTATCATCACTATAATTCACCAACACATTTCTTTCGCATCCAAATTTCGGTCCAGAAAAATGATAAAACTTAATAATATCACTTTATTGTTAAAGTTATAATAAGCGGCCATTCCAAATATCTACTTAAGTCGAACTCCATTTTATAATTTATTTTGTCCTGTTGGAAGTGTTGGCATAAGTTGTTGTCTTTTCTTTCTAACGCCAGATATAATATGTTTTCTCTGTATTTTTGTCTAGTCTCTTATTGCTCCTATTTAGGTTATATTTAGGTCAAAAGGTTGGTCTCACTTTCCACATTTAGACGTAAAATAGGTCTAGATTTATTTCACTTCGTTTTAACTTATTGGACAGAAAATCCCTATGAACCTATTTTCGACCTTCAAATTACTTTAGTTTCTTTCCCCACATTGGGCAATAGGAAAACAAATGTAGGTAAATTATCCCTATATATAATTGGTCATGCAAAATATTTGACCCGTTTAGAGGTCGAATAAAGGTAAATTTAACTTAAAATGTTTGTTGGGCGGGCCGAGAGGTGGCATATGTATTTTCAAGGAAAAAAATATTTTCCATCACCTGAGGCGAAAATCGTATTTTTTGAGTTGTTTTAACTTGCATTATCTTAGCGAACAATCATAAACATGGAGGTCGGTATTAGCGTTTTTAAAAACGAAGTTTTTCGTAGTGGGTAAGCGCTTATCCTAAAAATTAATTAAAAATTTTAATTGATTTGCCCGTACTATTACAACTATAGCAGCGAAGAAGCAAAGCCTGACCTGGCCTGTGATCGTATAATGGTTCGTGTTACTTAGCACCGGTGTGTGTCTCTCTCTTGCATGTATTTAACTCAACACGAGGAAACATGATAGATATACGATCTAGGTACCTAATAAAAGTTGCTTTTATGTTTGGAATTTAATTTTAATAATTTTTGGTGTGAAATCCTAGTAACTTTTTATCTTCGTTTAAACGTGATTTGAGATCACTGACATGATTTGCCCGCCGCCATCTTGCAGGTTTACTGGCTGAAAATACATTAAGAAGAAGTCTGTGAAATTTGTGTAAAAGCGAAGCAAACAAGACTTCCTTTTAAGAATGCCCGAAGTAGAGCAACTAGACCGCTCGAAATAATCCACACAGATGTTTGTGGACCTATAGAACCTGATACATGGGATGGAAAGAAATATATGCTTACTTTTCTAGATGATTATACTCACAACAGTATGATATATCCATTAAGCTCAAAATATGAAGTAACTGAACATATAAAATCATACGTTCTAGAAGTAGAGGCTCAACTTAATCAAAATGTTTCAAAGCTCCGATGTGACAATGGTGGAGAATATATGAACAATGAGTTAAAATTGTGGTGTAAAACCAGAGGTATAATTATTGATTGTACTGTTCCATATACACCTCAGTTGAATGGAAGAGCTGAAAGACTTAACCGTACAATTATGGAGAAGGCAAGGTCACTCATTTTTTACTCAAGGTTAGAAAAACACTTTTGGGGTGAAGCTACTCGTGTGTCAACCTATTTGCTGAATAGAAGTCCTACAGAAAGTCTTGACGTTACACCTGCAGAAAAGTGGTTTAAGAAGAAGCCTGACTTATCTCGACTACAGATTTTTGGATGCGAAGCTTATGCTAAAGTTTTGGGTCACCTTAAAAAGCTAGATGAAAGAAGCAAGATATACATTTTTATGGGTTATGGTATAAATGGTTATAGGTTATGGAATGAAGAAAATGAAAGTATGGTGACATATCGAGATGTCGTGTTTAAAAAACCATGCAAAAATAAAATTGAAGAAGAAAAAGAAGGCACAGAAAGAGAACAAGTAAAGATTCAAGAAATACCAGAACAAATAGACATGCAAGAAGTGGAAATAGACATGCAAGAAGAAGTAGAAAACGAAAATGGAGAAGAGAATAGACCAAGGCGAGAAATAAGAAGACCGGTTAAATATGACGACTATGTAATGTTAACATTTCAAGAAGAAGTGAATGGAGAAGAAAAAGATAAATGGTTGCAAGCAATTGAAGAAGAGAAGTCATCTTTAAAACAAAATAATACATGGGTATATAAAAACAAAGAAGATGTTAAAGACAAAAAGGTTTTATCAAGTAAATGGGTGTTTAAAGTGAAAGATGATGGAAAATTCAAAGCAAGACTAGTAATACGTGGATTCGAACAAGAGTACGGAATAGACTATCGAGAAACATTTAGTCCAGTGGTAAATATGAACTGTTTGCGTATATTATTTGCAGTGGCTGCTAATAAAGACTACTACATTAAGAAATTTGATATTAAGACAGCATTTCTATATGGTGAGTTGAAAGAAGAGATTTTTATGGAAGTACCAGAAGGATATCAACAGAAAGATAAAGTGTGTTTACTACAAAAAACTTTATATGGTCTTAAACAGGCTCCACTGAGCTGGAACAAGCGATTTACTGGAATATTGTCCAGAGGCCTTGAACGACTAAAAACCGAATGTTGTATTTTTAAAAACAAAACTGGAACCTTGTTGTTGGGCATATATGTTGATGATGGAATTATCTTTGGTTCTAATGAAGAAGAAATGTTAGATTTGCTAAAACAGTTGAATACCGAGTTTCAGATGATAGCTAATAATAATCTAAAATTATTTCTAGGCATAGAAATTACAAGAAATCCGGTTGGAATAATACTAAGTCAAGTTAAATACTCAGAAACAATTTTGGTATGTAAAAATTGTACACCAATGATTGAAATCTCAAAACAAAACAATGACATCATAACCACAGATCAAAAATGTTCATATAGAGAAATAATCGGCAGTTTGTTATACTTAACTAACAAGACTAGGCCTGATATTTCGTTTTCAGTAAACATCTGTAGTAGAAAGATGGAAAAACCAACAGATGTTGATATTACTAATACAAAAAGAATTCTTCGATACTTGAGTGGAACGAAAAATGAAGATATTACTTTCAAGAAAAACTCAGACTACAAAGAAATAATACCATATTGTGACAGTGATTTTGCAGGCGATGTAAGTACCAGAAAGAGTACCACAGGTTATGTAATATTTTATTGTGGAGGACCTATAGCTTGGTCATCAAGGAAACAACCCATTGTATCCCTTTCCAGCACTGAATCAGAGTTTATAGCAGCAGCGGAATGTACCAAAGAACTGCTTTATTTGAAGGCAGTGATAGAAGAAGTAATAAGTGATAAAGTGAGTGTAGATTTAAGAGTAGATAATCAGAGTGCGATTACTATAATGAAAAATGGTCAGTTTAGCAAAAGGTCTAAACATATTGATGTTCGATACCATTTTATTAATGAAAAGATAACTGAAGGCATAATAAAAGTAAATTATTGTCAGACTGATAGTCAACTAGCGGACATTTTTACTAAGCCTTTAGGGGGTGTTAAATTTCAAAATCTTTAAAACGAAATTATGTCTGTATTTAAATAAGAAGTTAAAATGTTATGATTTATATTCCTAATATGTGTAATCTTAAATGTAGTTAATATTTTCTAATTTAAGACTAGGATTTTCATTATAAGACCAGGAGTAAATTTTGCCAATTAGGAGAAGGTGTTGGAGTGTTGAGAAATAAAAAGGTAATTGTCAAAATTAGTAGGTTACGTGTGAACTTACCTTAATGTTAATATGCTTGACTAGTTGTATAATTATACTTTACAGGGAAGATTAGTTAGAGTAATAAGAGTTGTAAAGATGAGGAGATGAGAGAGTAAAAAAACATGGTGACGTTAATGTCGTGTTATACTTAGCTTGTACTATTTTGTTGTTTTCTTAATAAAGTTTGTTCTAAAGTTAAATGTAAAAGTAAAATCCCAACATGGGGAATATCATTAACACAATTTTTTTATTAATTCTACAACACTATAACTTAAAGTCGGAGAAGTATTTTCTGACCTAACAATTGATTTTAGTTGGTGCCACATGTGCTATATGGCATTAAAAATACAAAAATAAGGTGAGAGCAGTAGCACAGTATGCTCCATTTCCTCTGCGAATGCGTCACAAACATATACTTACTTTTTTTTTATACAGAATGCCTTTAAAACTTCTAAAAGATCACTTTTTTTATGACATTCTTCAAAATATATATCGTTCGCCGCCATGTAGTTTTTAATCTCCAATTTCGTAATATTTGAACCTGAAGCCTTATATAATTGGCGACGGTGATAGCTCGTATTGTCCATTACTATTACGCTATTCTGAGGAAGGTTTGCCAAAAGACAATTTTTGAACCATTCTTGCAAAAGTTCTGCCGTTGCATCTTCATGGTAGTCCACGCAGGAATCTTTAATATTCTTTGCAGAAAGCCACAAGGCATTTGGGATCCAACCGCTTTCTGACTGAATGGTAATTATCGTTTAATCGAGCCATCCTTTGGATGGTGAGTCATGCGTGTCAAACCATGTCTCATCGAGATAAATTATTGGACGATATTTTCTTATCGATGTTAAATACTCACGACGCTATTTTTGTAATCACTGGTATTCCATAAGTACTTGCTTTTTGTCAATTGGTGTGATATCTGAAGCCCACTTTTAACAAAACTCTCCAAAGGCTAGTGATGCTACAGCTTATTTGGGTTTCGTCATTAGTGTGCCGTTGCTTGAGTTTCTAATGTAGGTACGCGTTGCTCTTCATATATGGTGTAGACTTTCCGCCTTATCAAATCCTTGTCGGCTTCGTCGAAACATTTATGGGAACCAGCATCTTTACACTTTTTTTTTGATTTATTGATTAACATGATTCTTTTCACTGTAGTCAGAGGTATTGCAGTCAAATTACTAGTTTCACCCGCAGCAGCACTAATGTTAATAAGTCCTCTGTTAAGTAAAGAACTATAAACAGTTTTTACAATGTTCCTAGCATCGAGAGATAAATGCTTTTTCTTTACTGGAACATTGCCAGAGCTTCTCTGTCAATATTTTTCCACGGATGCCACAAAATGCTGTTTTATACGTATAATATAATATTTCGTAAAATGATGAGGAGAATTTCTAAACATTTAAAACTATCTTATTTTAATTTAACTTCACCTACAAATCATTATAATCCGGCCCCGAAAATGAATACTGGGAATTTACGGGTATCTACGACCGCACTTGCCACCCATTTTACTGCAGTCATTAAATCAGAACCATTTCGCGTGAAAAGAACTTGATCTAAAAATTTGTAGTATCCGTTTTATCTGGCCAGCAGTTTAGTATAAGTAGTAAAAATTATTTAATTTTTCCCATCTGTTTCACCTTATTAATTTAATTCAAAGAAATAGTTGGAAATAACGGTAAATGGTTTACCCCTCGAAAGTTTGAAGCACAAATTGTACCCGAATGAATGTACCGATCCACCTGAAATGTTCCTCAAATGCTCGTACCACCCTGAAGATGAACGGGCCGAAATTTGGTTAACGAATACGAAGCTAAATTATCACGTATTCGCCGCTAACGAAGTCCTTTTCCTTCGATTAACCAATTTCCAGTGCGTCAGCATCCGTCGAGCTCTTTCCACGCCATAACAAATATCGTTCATTACCTCTCCGTCCCATAGGGCGTGGCCTTCCTTCACCAGTATCTCGTTGATGTACTGGACGTTGTCGGGGTTGGTGACGTCGGCCAAGAACGCGCACACGTACTCGTCGTTCCAGTCGATGTGGCTGATTTTGATTTTCGTGTCGCGACGATTCACCAACTTTCGGAAATGGTCGGAGGTCGTGCGGGGCCAGGAATGTTCTGAAATTCACAAAAAGAAAACCAATGAAGACTAAGGTTAAAGAAAACAATCAGTCATGTTATTGGAACGCAGCCCGCATTTCAAATTAAACTTCAAAAACAGCGCCGCGAGTGCTCCTGGATGGCAAGAATTAGGAACCGCATGCGCATGGCCCGCTGTGCAAAAATGCACCCCTCACCCCTTCCCTAACATTTGTTTAGCTTTAAAAATACTTGAAAGTGGTAATTAAACACAAAAACGGATGGTTTATAAACATCTTTAATTGATAAAATAGAAATAAATACAGGGTGTCCCACCGCTTTGATCTATACAGGGTGTATCAAATTAAGTGCGCACCATTGCTAACTTTTTTATTATTGGAAATACAAAGTCGGTTAAATTAGCAAAGTAGTAGCATTTTTTCTGTTAATTAAAATGGTGAAAGCAGAAAAACAATTGGACATAACGTTTCTGAATAAATGAGGAAAATGTATTTTTTTTTAAATGGCACACCCTGTATATTCTTTACCGAAATGTTTGCAAATCGTATACGGAATAAAAAAGTTCATACGCAATATTGGTCTAAAATTGAAAAAACATCAACACAGCCATGGAAATAAAAAATGGTTTGCCTTTTATGTTTTCATCGAGCCTATCATGAAAACAAAAACGAATTTATTCATTTATTTCAGAAATTAAAACTCGACTTTATTTTTAGCGGAAGAAATAAAAAAAAACTTTATTAAATGTTCAAACACATCACCGTTATGTTTAATACATTTGCGGGCATTCTTTAATACACGTTTTGTATTTCTTTAAAACTGTTTTGCCATCGATGGATGCTATACTCGTAATGCGTCTAATGTTGTCTTGAAGTTCGACCAGATTCGCATATCTCGTTTTAAAGACTTCGTCCTTGACATACCCCCAGGAGTAAAAGTCTAATGGAATTACGTCAGGAGACCTTCATAAAAAATTGGCCCAATAATTTGGCTGCCTATGAGACCACACCAAACATTAATGCCAAATCTTACTTGCGGATTTCTGGGAACAGCAATAAACAAATTTGTTCTAGACCAATAGTGCATGTTTCTACGATTAAACATACCCCTATTTGAAAAGTTCGCTTCATCGCTCCAGAAATTTTCTTTAAATAGTTAGAATTTTGCCTACAAATATCTTGTATCCATTGGCAAAAAATGAGTCTTCTTTCAGTGTCACCACGTAATAATGTTTGCACTGATCGGTACTTATAAGGTACAAACTTATATTTTTCTAAAATGCTCCAAATTGTAAATAAACTGAAACCACTGCCTCTTACCAAATCTCTAGTTGAATTATTTTTGTGCGCTTCAAAATATGCCAAGACATTTACTTCTACTTGTTAACATATTACAAACTGCTTTTTAGTCCTCGTCTTAATAAAAACTCTTTCGTTACTTCTAAATTTTCTATACAGCCTTAGAAAATACCTTCTGTCTGGTTGCTCACGTTCAGGATACATTTGACCGTATTACTCGAGTGCTAGTATACTATTTTTTCTGCAACCAAGACACGCTTCTAACATATCGCAACGCCATATTGTAACATTTATTTTTTTTTTATTTTTATTTATTTATTATTTATTACTGACCTCGAAACAGATAAATCTGGTAATGAGGCCTATATACCGGGTGTTGCATCGTCGAGCGGGACATAGGAAATCCCATGTAATTTTAAATGGGGTCAATTATTGGCTTCCCTAATTATTTTAGAGAAAAATTCTATTTAGGTTTATTAAAGAGCACTAAAACCCACATTCAAAAGAATAATTTCAGATATTTTTGATGAGCCCGTTTACGGGTTATCGCCGATTTCTTTTTAACTATTTCTCCTTTTTATGGCCCCGTATTTGCGGGCACCAGTCAAGGTAAAAGATGACTGTCAAATAAAGTTGTCATTTTGAAATGTGTGCTTTATTGTTATAAAAACTCGTACATCGAAAATATTAGCCATGAATTACACTTCTGAAGAAAAAATATTGATGATTAACTGGTATTATCAAGGAAATAGTTATCAAAATGTGTCAGACATGTTTGCTGGTCTGTATCCGAATAGACCGATACCTGCAAAATCTACAGTCGAAAGGACTATCAAGAAATTTGAGACAAAAGGCACTGTAATAAATAACTGCAGATGTGAAGAAAGGCAGGAACAAAGAAGAGATGCAAGAAATGATAGGGACTTGCAAGTTTTATTGTGCGTGGAAGAAAATGATGGGAAGATCAGCACAAGGAAACTTGAGGATGACATAGGATTAGATCACACCACAGCGTTACGAGCGTTGAAACGACATAAATATTATTCATACAAATATGAAAAGCACCAAGAGCTAAGAGATAGGGACGAAATACGACGACAGGAGTTTTGTTTTGGTATGATGGAAAGAGCAAACATGGATAGGGAATTTTTAAAAAACATTTGTTTCACTGACGAATGCACATTTACCTTAAACAATGAACCCAATGTTCAAAATTATCGATATTGGAGCAAAGAAAACCAACACAGGTTTGTGGAAACAAGGACGCAATATCCACAAAAAGTTAATGTATGGGCTGGGATTTTCGGAGAAAATATTATCGGGCCATTATTTCTTACACGAAATTTAAATGCAGAATATTTTTTGGAACTACTTGAAGATCATATTTTACCTACTTTACATGATGCCGCCAGGGAAAATCAGGAAGTTTGGTACCAAATGGATGGCTGCCCGGCACATAGTACCCTGGCTGTCCGGGAATATTTAAACCGTGCTTTTAATGGAAATGTTATTGGCTTAAATCATACAGTAAATTGGCCAGCCAGGTCTCCTGATTTATCGCCAAATGATTTCTTTCTCTGGGGCCATTTAAAAACAGGATATACAAAGATAAAAAATACCCAAATCTAGACGAGTTAAAAAATGCTATTTCTGCCGAATGCAATAGAATTTCAGTTTACCAACTAGCGAATGTAAGAAGAGAATTTTATGATCGCCTCGGTTATTGTCTAACAGTCAATAGAGGAATATTTGAACATCTTCTTAAATCCTAAAGTTCTAACAATTTAATAGTACCTACCTATTAATTAGTAAAATATTGAAACATGTAAAATGTCATAATTAACCTTGTAATTGGATACTTTATTTTAGTTTTATTCAGATTAATTTGTACTCATAAATACACCTTTAATATTTTCGATGTACGAGTTTTTATAACAATAAAGCACACATTTCAAAATGACAACTTTATTTGACAGTCATCTTTTACCTTGACTGGTGCCCGCAAATACGGGGCCATAAAAAGGAGAAATAGTTAAAAATAAATGGGCGATAACCCGTAAACGGGCTCATCAAAAATATCTAAAGTTATTAAGATGACTGTCAAATAAAGTTGTCATTTTGAAATGTGTGCTTTATTGTTATAAAAACTCGTACATCGAAAATATTAAAGGTGTATTTATGAGTACAAATTAATCTGAATAAGACTAAAATAAAGTATCCAATTACAAGGTTAATTTTATTATGACATTTTACATGTTTCAATATTTGGTAATTCTCCAGTTTATCGGCTTATGCGAAAAATGGCGTAAAATGAAAAACGTTTCTTGCAATATGTAGCACGCACTTCCTAAACGACAAATCCGCGAGCGGAAAACCATTTTTTTAATTGCAACTATAAAAAAAAATGCGAAAATAGTCGACCGAAAAGCACAGTGAGAGTGACAAGTGAGGTTATGTTTCTCTAGTTGTTAGTCACTCGACAAAAATTGTAATAAATATAGACTTATATTGGTTAAACAGGCGCTAACACGGCATCTAATCCACCTGTTTGGTTTCAATTCGGTATAATCTACATAAATCAACAAGACTTTTTCATTTTTTTTTCATTATTGTCACAAGCGGGTACCCTATTTTCACATTTTTTTTATATTTGCAATTAAAAAAATGGGTTTCCGCTCGCGGATTTGTCGTTTAGAAAGTACGTGCTACATATTGCAAGAAACGTTTTTCATTTTACGCCATTTTTCGCATAAGCCGATAAACTGGAGTGGTACCCAATATTTTACTAATTAATAGGTAGGTACTATTAAATTGTTAGAACTTTAGGATTTAAGAAGATGTTCAAATATTCCTCAAAATGACAACTTTATTTGACAGTCATCTTTTACCTTGACTGGTGCCCGCAAATACGGGGCCATAAAAACGAGAAATAGTTAAAAAGAAATCGGCGATAACCCGTAAACGGGCTCATCAAAAATATCTAAAGTTATTCTTTTGAATGTGGGTTTTAGTGCTCTTTAATAAACCTAAATAGAATTTTTCTCTAAAATAATTAGGGAAGCCAATAATTGACCCCATTTAAAATTACATGGGATTTCCTATGTCCCGCTCGACGATGCAACACCCGGTATATAATAACAATACATTTTTAACAAATTCCTTAAATGGAAAAAGTAATAGTTAAAATTCTAATATTTACATTTTACAGAGAAAGTAAAAAAATGTCTAAATAACATGTTTAATTTTCTATATTATATTAGTTTAGTACTGTCTCTTTAATATATTTTTTCAGGTTGGTATGCAGGATTTTTTTTCGGTGTCCATTAAGAAGTTCATCAGGAATATTATTATAGGTTTGAATGCTTCCCTCATATGGAGACTCCTGTTTTTTCTTTGAGCGAGCAAATGTATTTCTTAAGGCATCTTTTGATCTTATATTATAGTTGTAATTATCTTAGTTTTGTTTAAGCACTGTGTTTGCTTTAATTAATTTATTTTGTACACTATGTATTAATTTGGTTTGCTCAAATTTTCTAAGTTGATTTATAGTAAGAAATGGGTATGTTCTGTACAAGTCTTCACTGGGTGTATAATAATTTATGGCAAATAAAGCTTTTATTGATTTATTTTGTAGTCTTTGTAGTTTCTTTATTAAATATTCACTAGAATTACCCCAACAAGGTATTAGATATCTTGAATGTGGTTCAATAAAACTGTTATACAGAAGGTATCTTGAATTATCATTGAGTTGGTGGGAGCATCTCCTAAGTACTCCAGCAATAGGTGCCACTTTATTGATAATGTTATTTATTTGAGAATTCCATGTTAAATTGTTGGAAATTATGAGACCAAGATATTCATATTCTGATACTTGTTTTAGCAGTTGATTGTTTAATTTTATTTTTGGATTACACGTCTTTTTTTCCTTTTGGTTTAATTATCATATACACACTTTTTTACATTAATAGTCAACTTGTTGTAGCACAGCCATTCATAATATAGGTTTATGTCAGGGTTCACAATCCGTTCCAGTTCTTCTTCGCTCCTTGCAGAAAATACTAACACTGTATCATCCGCGAACATATGCATTGCATTGGAGTCCTGCGAATTTAAAGTTATGCACATATAAAAGGTACTGCAATGGTCCAAGAACTGATCCCTGAGCTACGCCCACTGAAATATCATTTAAACTGCTAGTATTACTATTTACAACTGTGAATTGTTTTCTTCCTGATGAGTATGATTTCAACAAATCCCTACATTTTCCTGGAAAGCCTAAGTTACTTAATTTTTTTATAAGAAGATCAATGTTGACCGTATCAAAAGCTTTTTGCAGGTCAATGAAGACAGTTAGAACATATCTGTTTTTGTCAATTTCGTTAGCTATATAGCTCAGAAGATCCGCCGTTGCTCCTTGTGTATTGCTTCTTTCTTGAAACCCATACTGATTACTATCAAATTGAAATGTGGAGTTAATAAAGCTAATCATTCTTGACTTAATGACCTTTTCAATAATTTTAGAAAATGTACTAAGTAGAGAGATAGGTCTATAATTGTTTAAATCTTTATGCGATCCCTTTTTATATACTGGTACTATTTTTGCTATTTTAAGCTCTTCTGAATAAATGCCACATTCCAGAATTTTATTTATAATTTGTACAATTTTTTTCTCAATTGATTCCCATATTATAAGTAAACCTTTTTTAATAATGTTGTCAGGACCTGGTGCACAATTGTTTTTTAGTTTCATTAAGATGTTTTTGATTTCCTCTGGATTTGTTGGATTTAAAAATATAGATTCACTTACTTGTTCTTCTTGGAACTGAGCTGGTCGAGTATGATCAATTTGTGATGCTAAGTATTGCCCTATGCTTGAGAAATGTTTATTGAAAGATGTGGCTGGCTATGTCCTTGTCATTATTTATAGTTTGTCCTTTCTTATTTACAACGTGGCCTACAATTCTCTGTTTTGAAAACTTCTTGTTACATAGTTCGTTTAGTACAGACCAAGTTTTTCTACAATCGCTACTTGCTTCTCGGAGTTTTTTTTCTGCATACTCTTTTTGAAGTTTCTTTCTCATATTATTAGCCTTATTTTTAATTTTCTTGAATTCTCTTTCTGTGTATTGGTTTGGAACTATCTTCATTCTTCTGTATAATTTGTCTTTATATTTTATCATCCTAATATACTCAAAAGTAACCCAGTAATTATTTTCTTTAACCTTTAGTGTATATTCTTTGGTGTAATTTGTCTTTTCTTCTTGTAGTATTTCTACTATCTCTTTAAAGGATGTAACTTCTTGGTCTCTCAGTCTTGCTTTTACAATATTAGCCCAATTGTTATAGTCAAAGTACTTTCTAGTTATTTTTTCAAAGCTCTGTTTTAATTTAATTTTTGTGACTTTTATCTTTATAACTTTATGGTTGGATACAATATGATCTTCCAGAGTCATTAAACATTTTATATTTTTATTTGATAAAATGTGGTCTAAAATAGTTTTTGTTGTCAGAGTTATACGTGTCGCCTTTTGTATTGTTATTTCATTTTGTATTGCAAAACCATTCATATCAATAGTGTTTTTAAATTTTTGACTACTTGTGTATTTTTTAAAATATTTAAAAGCAAAAACTAGATAACCTAACGCAAAACTACGAAAATTTTGGCTTCGTTAACAATAATGGCTACCCAAAACGAGGACACTTTAGTTAATTCGTTTTTGTTTTCATGGCAGCCTCGATGAAAACGTCAAAGGCAAACCATTTTTTATTTCCATGGCTGTGTTGATGTTTTTTTCAATCTTAGGCCAATACTGCATATGAACTTTTTTATTCCGTATACGATTTGCAAACGTTTCGGTAAAAAATATACAGGGTGTGCCATTTAAAAAAAATACATTTTCCTCATTTATTCAGAAACGTTATGTCCAATTGTTTTTCTGCTTTTACAGAAAAAATGCTACGACTTTGCTAATTTAACCGACTTTGTATCTCCAATAATAAAAAAGTTAGCAATGGTGCGCACTTAATTTGGTACACCCTGTATAAGAAAAACTATACATGGCAAATTTGACAAAGTTCTTGAAATTTTCTATAATTTGTTTATCAGCACATTGTAATGACTTCAGTTTTTGCGGATTCGCAAATTCGAAATTTATTTCGTTATTTGACAAAAGTTTCCGACTATGTCAATCAAAAAAAAAATTCGAAAGAAAGCCTGCAAATTGAGTCCTGCGCTGTCGGGTAAAACATTTTCGTATGTCTGCTTGTGTGTATGTATAAATACCTTTCAAATTAGGAATGATGTTCGCTAGACGGCACCTGATCGCTTGAGCATTTAGTCTAGCAAATTTGCAGTGCAGGAAACACATTCCTTTGGTTGGAGCCTTGCACACGGTACCATAATCAATATATAAAACCTGCAAAAATAATAATGTGGTATTAGGGTTAGTTCATATGACAACACGTTTTTACTGGTAACTTACTCTAACATAATCAGGGTCGTCTAGAACACGTACTATCTTAGCTCTGTGGTACTCCTCATATATGATCTGGACACAGTAAAGTCCCTCCTTAAATAGAAGAAACAACAATAATAATAATAATAATGAACAATGAAATTTATATTTAGAGTAAAGCAAACAACCAATACTTAATACCCGTTGCAATGTTCAACTTACTTTAAGTGCTCCGGGTGGTATCTCATAAAGCCTTGCATTTTCAGAGTCGTTATAAAAAGTTTGTATTTTATCCATTAGATCGTCCAAAGGAGTAGTTTTGTCCGAAGTGCCTGAAATACGCATGAAAGTACTATACTGCGTTAAAACGTTATGTTATTTATAAAATATAATTAAAGATCGTACCCAAATAAAACCAGAATTTCGACGGATCATATATCTCGACAACGACGACGTCTAAAACGCTTTCTGGGGCCGTATTAATCGGTACAAATTCGCGCTCTATTTCGTTACCATATTTAAACACATCGTCTGGTATATGTCCGGTAAAGTCGGCCCAGTCCAGCTCTGGAAGAGCTTCAGTAGGACCCTATAAAAATATACAGACTATAATAACTAAGACCTTGCTTAAATAAAAAAGTAAATCGGATCCGCTATAATACATGGTGTTAAGGGCTACGGTTGTGGACGGTAAATAGCAGAAAATGAATTCTGAGTTTATTTATAGTCCAATGGATTTCAAATTTGGAACGGTATATAGGTGAATATAAATGTACGCCGATGCGTTGTAATTTTTTTTTAAACGACCTAAATCCGACGTACTCAGTTTTATTTTCATAAACTATTTAAAAAGTTTGAAAAACGTTCCGCATAACATTTTATTTGAAGCAATCAATATTTGCAAATACTAGAATCGCACAAAATTCAGCGTCCTGTATAGTAGATAACATTTTTTTAAATCTAGATTACATAAAAAGTAGAATTATAGATACTCACATTTCCGACCATACTGCACAAAAAGTTATATTTCAATTAGAGCAACCAAATAAAAATATACTACAACTTAAAAGAATTTTTTCAGAACAAAATAAACTTTCAATTTTAGATTTTCTTAAAGAACAGGACTGGGCTAAGAATTACGAAGCAGATAGCCAAAAGGCAACTGCACAATGGTTTATATTCATGACTAACTTCACAAATATTTTTAATCATTGTTTTCCTTTAACTTTAATTACTAAAAATAAAAAACATAAACTAGCGGCTGATCCAAAAATTTCAGAGTGCAAAAATAGATTGGATATATTGTTAACCTTATTCAAATTTGATAATAGCAAAAGAACAATATAATAAAACTAAAAAAGAATATGATAATTTGTTAAGAGCAGTAAGGGTAATCCTGAAAAAATACCCGATCAATATAATAACTATCTATTATCCATAGTTCCTGACTTATTAAAAGAACTAGAAACTCGACCAACAACTTGCAATATACAAGAAAATAATCAGTCAATGTTTTTAAAACCAATATCAACAAATGAACTATGTGAATTTACCAGTAAAATAAGAAGTAAGTACAGCTCTGGTGTAAATGAAATTCCTACTAGTATTATAAAGCCTGCAATACCGACAATTAAAGAAATTCTTTGTCAACTTAAACTCTTTTAAACAAGGCATTTTCCCTGAGCAATTAAAAATTTCATTAATAAAACCTATATTCAAGAAAGGAGATTCTGAACTCATGGAAAATTATAGACCCATAAGCCTTTTACCATCATTTTCTAAGTTGTTTGAACTTGCAATGTGTCGCCGCCTTTTAGATTTTATGACTAAGTGTAACCTGCTTACTTGTATACAACATGGATATGTCGTAGGCTGATAGTGAAATCCGTCATTTCATGAAAAGCCTAGTCACTTCATGAAGCGTCGGCAGATTGTGTAAAAACACGTCAATTCATCGCAAATTCTTCTATATTTTTCATGAGTACCATAATTACTTAATCCTCTTCCTTGAAATACCAAAAAGGAACCAAAAAGGTGGATTAGATGCCGTGTTAGCGCTGTTTAACCAATATAAGTCTATATATCTTCTGTTTTAATTGTAACAATATATACCGTCATTTCATGAAAAGCCTAGTCTCTTCATGAAGTGACGCGGCAGATCGTGTAATTTCATGTTTTTACACAATCTGCCGACGCTCCATGAAGTGACTAGGCTTTTCATGAAATGACGGATTTCACTATCAGCCTACGACAGATAAATCCCTGGCAAATCAACACAGACTGCTATTTTTCAATTTACCGAGAAAATCCTGGATTGTGTTGAAAAGAGTAATCTGGCAATGGGTATATGCTTAGATTTGTCAAGAGCGTATGACTGTATTGATCCGGTATTATTACTTAATAAACTAGAATTGTATGGGTCAGAGGACGTGCTCTAAATCTATTTGAGTCATATTTAACAGGTAGACGACAAAAAGTCAAGATAACCAAGAACGGCCAGAGCTATTTTTCAAATTTATTGCAAAATAGGTTAGGAACTGCTCAGGGCAGTATTCCAGGACCAGTTTTGTTTGTTATATTTCTTAAGGACTTAAACTCTATAGAAACTTCACCTAATGAAAATGTAACATGTTATGCCGATGACACAAATCTTATCACTGGTGGAAAAAATAATGGGGAATTAATGTTAATGGGAACAAATTTGTTCAACAAGGCCAACACATGGTTCTTAGAAAACAAATTAATATTAAACAAAAATAAAACAAATGTGTTACTGTTCAGAATAAAATTAACTAACGTAAATAAACCACCTAGTGTATCATTTGGGGAATCGGAAATTGAATTTGTTGAGCAAACCAAGTTTTTGGGAATTCATTTGGACGAGTTTTTAAATTGGTCTTATCATAGTTTCTTACTAATACAAAGGCTAAACTCGATGTGCTATGGAATGAGAGTTGTTGGGAGATATGTTGATAAAAAAAGCTTGAAAGTCATTAATTATGCCAATTTTGAATCGGTTATGAAGTATGGAATAATTTTTTGGGGCAGTAATGGTTTCGTGGAAAAAGTATTTGTAGCTCAAAAAAGGGCAATAAGAGTATTGAAAAAAATGGGTTTTAATGAAAGTTGTAGAAATGTTTTTAAAGCATCTGGTATGTTAACGGTTTATGGTGTATATATCTATGAATGTCTGTTGTTTTTCTTTAAGAATAGAGATATGTTCCAGCTGCAGATATTTCACGAGTATAACACTAATCTAAACTCTAAATGTAAATTATCCAAAACACAGATGAACCTTAACAGAGAAAAGTTCATCTTATATGTGTCAAAATTTTTTTAACAATCTACCAAATAATATAAAAAGTATTAATAGTCTTAAGCCATTTAAAATCATGCTTAAGAAATTTCTTGTTAAATTGGAACCCTATTCCATACAGGATTACATTAGATAGGTTATCACTAGTTATATGTAGTAAGTACTTAGGAGTTAAATTTTGTTTAAAGTTTGGAAGGATGTATGGGGTGTTCCTCAGTGGTTCAGCAACAGCGGATAGGGGTGAAAGGGGTTCTGTTTAAAATGTTATTAATCTTTATATGTACTTATCTCCTATAGTGTGTTACTTTAAAGAAATTTTAACATCAATGTTTTAGTTTTGATCTTTCTTAGATAACATCGATGTTTTAGTTTTGATCTTTTTTTGATAACATCGATGTTGATTTTAAACATCCATACGTAAAAATAAAATCTCAACTTCCGAACGGTGCAGTATTAAGTCTGAAGGCAATTCTAGTCGACCTCGGTGGTCGAGAGGTCCCGGGTTCGAATCCCGGCTTGGACATGGGACGCTTTGAAGTGTTTGTTAGATATTTTATTGTAATTATATTATATTATGGAATAAAGGCGACTGGCTGGAACAGCCAAAGGCAACTTTAAAAATGGCGCTACAAGTTCAGTCAGTGTCAGTATTCTTATTCGTAATTATACGGCGTTTACCCTGCTCGTTTTTTTAGGTTTCCCCTGTCGGCCTGTCCTATTTTTAAAATTGACCAGTAACAGTGAACTGTCAAACTGTAGTTGAACGGTTGGAATGTCATATACACGAATAACACGCATTACTATTATAAATAAATTTATGAAGGTGTGGGGTAGCGACTGGTGGTGAGCTGGCGAGTGAAGGCATTTTGGTTTGTTTTATTAGTACCTTTACTTTCTTTCAAATTGTGAAAAATTTTAAAGATACCTTAGCATTCCCTAAGAGTTTTTTTTTACAAAAGTAAGAGAAAAAGTGTTTAAAGTTTGCTTTAAAAATTGGTATTGGTTTACTTTATTTTATTTTGAAAATCTATTCAAGTCGGCCATTTACCAGTAGATTTTTTGACAGTGATATTACATTATAGTAGTTTAGACTACATTGATTATTTAGTATAGAAACTAAAGTCCCCAGATTCACACACAGAGTCGTATTATAGCCCACGCCTTACTGACTTTGCATCTTTTTTCTTACACCTAATACTTATCTATGTCCATTTAATGTGATCTATTTTCTGCATATTATGGTCTCAGGGAGAGCAAAAAATTCAATAACATTAAACAACAACGTAGAGTACACCACTGCATTTATATTGTGCGACTGGTTTTGTATTTGTAGGTACATAAAAAAATGTTTTTTAAAATAAATATGACTAAATATTAATTAAGAAAAAAAGATGTTTTCGAAGATCGATGTTTTAGATTTGATATTTTTTCAACACTACAAGAACTCCAGAAATTTAAGAAGCAGTTTTAAGTTTAATTGATGAAAATCCGGAACTAGAAACATCAGAAATAATTTGCATATCTAGCGCATTCTAGTTTGGAGAATTCTTTACGATTCTCTGTTATCCCCGTATCACATTCAATGGGTCCAAGCTTTACTTCCACGAGATGCTCCCGTGCGAATAATCTTTTTTTAATTGCTTTTGCAGAATTCTGCGGAAAATCCCCTGCTTCACTGCGATGTAATGTTCATAGCCGAAACTTCTTAAGAAACGCTATCAGAAATTTCCATAATATTCATGTTTGGGCACAAGAGCCGCATGCAATTGTGGAATCTAGCCATCAAGAGCAATTTTCGTTAAATGTCTGGGTTGGAATTGTTGAAAATTGCTTAATTGGCCCTTTTTTTTGCCAAAAAGACTAAATGAGCATAACTATCGCCGGTTTCTAGAGTAGGATTTGCCCATATTGCTTGAAGAAGTGCCAATCATAATTTTAAATAGAATGTGGCTCATGTATAATGGTTTAGTCAAGAAATAAGAGAATATTTAACTCGTACATTTCATATTGGTTTCATAATCAGTAAAAACAAGTAACAGAAAAATTAGCAGCATTAGGTACCTACCTAATTAACCCAACAACAACCCTATTTATTTGCAGAACCCCCCTTCCTTTAAAAAATAAACGTTTTTTTTTTCCATATCTATATTATTCCCTAGTGAAAGTCGTAAGTATTTTTCCATATCGATGCATCCGCGTCCGTAACCGTGAGATGATTAATAAGCACTAATCGTACGTAATCGGAATCGGTCGCGCCTCGCAACGCATTAAAGCCACAGAACAAAAATACCAACAGCGAGAAAATCGGCCCTGGAAGAATATATTACCGCCTACTCCTCGACGAGTAGCTTCATTCCTCGCCGCGACCGTCCAAGCAAACCTACCGAGAGTCGTTGTCCTTAATTAAGTATGTATAAGACGTATATACCGTGCGAGAAAAAAATTAATATCGTCAAAGTGTGCTTCTAAGGCCGTACTGCTTAGCGTTAGAGCTTAATACCTGTTGGGTGTCAATAAATACCAGCCATTATCAATCAATGAGTTATTTCGTCATCTTGAACAGTCGTTACAAGCAATTTGATACATCGCTAGTTTATCTAATTCCTTGAATAACTCACGTAATAGGTTTTACGGAACACCACAAAAATTTCATGGTTGAAGCGTATTTTCGCGAAACGGGGTTAGAGTAAAAAAGTAAGTGGCAATACAATCAGCGTTTGTGCATGGACGATTTTCGCGAAAATTTTCCTAACTTCTTTCATTGCCTGAGAAGAACCGTGACACTGTTAAGGGAAACAGGTTCTATACAACAAAAAACGGGAGCTGGAAGACCATCTGTAAGAACAGAAGAACTTGTTGCATTTAATTGTCTCCTTTTAAAACGGGAGTCGAGATTTGCCGCAAAATTAATGGGTTTACAACAAAATTTGAGGCGCTCTTCTGCATATTTTTACAAGTTTCCTCCAAGATTTACTCTAATCGGGCCATCTTCTGCCGCGATATTAATTATTGCATCCTTAATACTCTTAAAGACAAAGGGTACTTCTGGCAATAGAGATTTATCTGACTTTTTATCAGATTTATTGATTTTGCTATAGGAAGCCGGATATGTTTAAAATGTTGTAGGTTTTTTCAAAAATTATCGTCTAATATATATTTTTGAATGGTTTGGACACCCAGATGATCCAGTAATACAGTACACTGCAAAGCTTCCTCGTTTTTTAAAATTGAATCTACAGTCATAAATAGAGCACCTTATCTTATTTTTGTGGGTACTATTAAGAAAATTATTTTATTTTTTGGGTGTTTTCCTGCCTGAGCATTTTTAAATGCCTGTTTATAACATGCAGTTTTTAATCAAAACATTTATAAATATCATTTGAAATACTTATATTAATTAATACCAGGAGATGCATGGCTTAGTTGAACATAGGAAATCCCATGTGAATTAAGTGGCTAAATATTGGCCCCCTGTACATTGTAGAGAAAAATTGTATTATAATTTTTTAAAGAGGCCGATATAATAAACCCATGTGCCAAGATTGAATAAATTTTAATAAGCCAATCCTAATTTATTCAATTAAATGTGATGGCAACATTACGAAATTTTCATAGTTTACGTAATACAGCAAACACCAGCAAATAATTTTTATGACGCTATTGTCAAACATTGACGTAAAGCTGGACATAACGAATAATAGTTATTTACGATATAAGTGTTGTAAAGATTCATATTACAACACGAGATGTTAAAGTTCGAGTGTAGTTATATGAATTTACAACAAGAATATTGTACAAAATTTTATCTACTTTCATCTATGAATAAAAATATTTGGCAAAAGGCATTTTTAAAAATAAAAATGCACCTGCTATTAAAAATCGTTTTGTAAGGGCATCTATTACAGCACTAGTGCTGTAATAGATGCCCTTACAAAACGATTTACAGAACTGTAAAATTCATATTACTAAACGAAAGTAGATAAAGAATATTTCACATTAAAAACACATTTTCGTTTCATCAATCCGGCAATCACACATCCAAAAGAAAAACCATCATGTTTTTCTTACTAACCCTTTATAACATAACATACCCAAGACTACAGATTTTCACAAAAACATTAATTAATTAAATGTTCAAACAACCCTCCATTAAGAGCTGAACAATATCCTAACCGATCATAAAATGTATTTCTAACATTACTGAGTTGATATTGAGAAATTCTGTCACATTCTAACGAAATACAGTTTTTTAGCGGGTCTAGATTTTCAAATTTTACATCTTTATAAATAAAACTTTTTAAGTGACCCCACAGAAAGAAGTTGTTTGGGGAAAGGTCAGGAGACTTAGCTAGCCAAAGGATTAGATGCCGTGCAAGTATTCCCTAACCATGAGAGAATTATGGGCAGGACAACCATCATTTGATATCAGCTAGATCTCCTGATTTTCGCGTACAACTTCTTCTAGTGCCGGTTCAATTCGATTTTGTAGTAAGTCCCAATAGGTTACTGCTGTAAGGTTGCCTTCCATAAAAAATGGTCCAATAATGTGATGTCCTACAATTCCTGCCCAAACATTTATTTTTTGTGGATATTGCGTCCGAGTATGAACAAGACAATGTTCATTTTCTTCGCTCCAATACCGGCAATTTTGAACATTTGGTTCGTTGTTGAGGGTAAAACAAATATTTTTCAAAAAATCCTCATTTTTATTTGCTCTTTCCATTACCTCAAAACAGAATTCCATTCTTCGTTCTTCATGACCTTGCCGTAGCTCTTCACGTTTTTCATACTTGTAAGGAAAATATTTATATTTTTTTAAAGTGTGCAACACTGTGGTTTTATGTTTTCCTATGGCTTGTCCAAGAATCCTCGTGCTATGTAATCATTTTATTTTCCTCCACGTGCAGTAAAATATCAAGATCTCTATTATCCCTTTCCTCAGCTCTATTGACATTCTGAGTTGAGCATTTACAGTTATTTATTACAGTGTCTTTGGACTCAAATTTACTAATGATAAGGAATTGAAAACATATCAGACACTGCTCTTAAAATGTTTCCTGAATAAAACCACTTAATCATAGATTCAGGAAGTAGTCCATTTTCTGTGGCGAGATTATGAAAGAAAACAAGGTCTGTCTATGCCACCAAAGTAAATATATTTGTCCTTCTAGGGTGAAATAAGGGTTAAAGAGTATACATAATTTAAATTTGACATTAGGTTGTACTAGTTTCGACTTTAGAAAAAGTCATCTTCAGCAACCCAGTAATTAAGAAGTATGTTTTTTAGGATGTACCTAAATAAACTAAAACAGATTGGAAGAGGGGAAGAGTGGTTCAACAATATGCGGTCATAGCGTGTACCTTGTGCGGCCAATGGATTCGACAGCAGATAATTATGAACGTGATGCTACTTTAAGCAATCAAGGAAATCAAATGTGAATAAGCAATAGAGGCCAAAATTCTTAATGGGATAATTTATAGCTATGTCATGTTATATACACTGCGTCCATAAAGTCTTACACAAATTCATTTAAAATTCAGGGGCTTACTTTTTTTAAAAACGCTCGGACACGTCAATTAGTACTTTTGTTTGTGCATTTTTTAACGTAAAATGTTTTTATACAGGGTGTCGCACGTATGAGGTATGAGGTCATCAAGGATTTTTTTTAATGGAACACCCTGTACATTATATCAATTTTGAATTCTATGATGAACACTTAACACCTCTGGAAATCACGGTTTCCGAAATATTGACGTTTGAAAATTTATTTTAAACACATTTATTGATGACCTCATACCTCATACGTGCGACACCCTGTATAAAAACATTTTACGTTAAAAAATGCGCAAACAAATGTACTAATTGACGTGTCCGAGCGTTTTTAAAAAGTAAATACCTGAATTTTAAATGAATTTGTGCAAGACTTTATGGACGCACTGTAGATGTCAACAACATGTTAAATTAAGAAAGTTCAATAAATTAATCGTTTTATGAAACAACTCAGTGAGGGGACATGATTTATAATTTTTTTTTGGTGGGTCAGAATTTAATAGGAAAGGGGGGGGGGGAGGGAAATTAAAAATAGTTTAAAAAGCCAGTTACGTCATTGAGTAAAAATTGGGTGTCATCAAATTGTCAATATTTATAGTTATATATATGGTTTTTTAAACTATTTTTAATTTCCCTCCCCCCCCCCCCCTGTGTGTTATTTGTTTTTTTTTTTAGTTAGAAAAATATATCTTATGCAAAATGATGACAACATTTTGTTGGCATTTGACTTCATCTAAAATAAACAACCTGTATACCCTCATTTTTCGGTTGGAATAAGCCACCTTTTTTTACAATATTTGCAGGTAATCTTCCCATCAGTTTGCGACACTTTGTGGATTGCCGCCATCCTTTGATTGAATAAAAAAAAAACATGTTTTTCAAACCCTGCCTTTTTGGAATTAGAGAAAAAGGATCCGATAAGACGGTCTTTTCTACGATTTTGAAGATTTGAATAAAAACCTGACAACTTTTATATTAAATTTTTGCCTCTTGTAGTTTTAGCTCTAAATAGAGGTCTAAATATAACAACAAAACCCCATTTTCAAAATTCAATGAGGATAAGGTGTCCTTAACTTTCAAATTAGATAAAATATGGGCCCCTAGAGGCCGGACCAATGATTTTTCTCTTACCTTTTTTTCCACATCATAACTGGCTATTGTATAAAATTTTTCTGCGCTAGCCGGTAACGGTTTGCTTCGGTCGTACAACTTAAAATCATCCACGCCAGGTCGGACATAGTGGAAAATGTGTTTTAAATTCAGGCACATCTCTATCAAACTCGTGTATCCATACTCCATGTACATCAGATCTTTTCTAAATAATCTCCTAGGCAGAAAAATAGGAACATCTGAACACATACTTTATCAAAAAAATCCTAATAATAGCGAAAATAAACCGATAGAGGCTTCAGACAGAAAGCAGTCTGCTGTTGTATTACATGGCGGTATACCAGGGCAGTGTTTTTATTACGGAAAGTACCATTTTTTAAGTCTTGTAAATACTCTATACTTCAAGTCCAAAATTTCTGTCAGACTCATCACTAGCTCCGGGATGTGCGACGTCAGGGGAATGAGTTTCAGTGGCGTGTGCATTTCAAAAAATAATAAATGATGAAATGTCGTCAGAACGTCATATAATTCTTTATAAATTAAATTTGTTTCATTAGCCCTTAAACCTAATTCTATAAGACCTTTTCCACTAAAGAAATGTATGAAGCTGTCACTTACCATTTGAAAATTATTAATAATCATGCCGGGGCGCTTAAATTATACAAACGAATATTATTTAAACTTATTTATTATTTACGAAGAATCTGATAGTTATATCGAGAACATGTGACACATTTGCCATTCGATATCCGCAAAAACAGAAGCCATCACGATGTGCTGTTAAAAACTTTTTAACAAGTAATCGAACCCAAATCAAATAATACAGACTTCCTTATAGGAAAAATTGATAATTATTTTATGGCTTGCAAACGTAATTTTTTGACATAAAACCTTAAATATGTCGAAAACGCTTAGACTTGGGTAAAGGATATGATATACAAAATCTACCTAGAATCTTACGTAGAATTCAAAAATGTAATAATATACAGGGTCTTCCATTTAAAATAAGCAAGTTGACACCTACTTCGAGTATAACCAGAAGTGTTACCCTATTAAAAATATTTTAGCCAGGTTGCCCCCAGCAACATTATCATACTGTCAAATTTTCAAAAATTTTCTATGTATAGTTTTTCATATATAGATCGAAGCGGTTCCCGGTGGGACACCCTGTATGTTTTTACATGACGCTGTGGAGCTTTGTGCAATGCTTTGGTTTACAGTCGATATACTTTTGAAACTGTAAACGAGCTTTTTTTAAAAACCTAGTTTTTCTAAATGGTCTGCAAAATTACTTAAAAAGTTTTTAATATTTTTTATATAATTTTCATCATTTTGAGAATTTATGTATCGTGGCTACACGCGTAGTCTTTTTCTTTTATTTCGAATATTACTAATTTTTAAGGTCCCTTAATGAAGAAGAATTTTGAAAAATCCAGATGTTTTATGTACCATTTTGAAAAAAAAATTAAAATATTTAATTTAACAGACTATAACGAGAACGTTAGATTATAAGAATGTGTGTGAATTTTTCAAATCTACCAATTTAACAAAGGTAGGTATAGTTATTGCAAAACAATTTCTGTTGCATGTCATCAATCAGCTGTTATTGTAAATCCGTTATAAAACATAAGCGAAATAAATTTGGGCAAAGAATCTTTAAATTTCATGCAATATTGAATGTACTTAAAACTTAAAGTATTCTTCTTTGATACTAATCCACTTATAGCAAATATTTTTTTTATCTAAACTCGTAAAAATAAGTTGTCAATTGAACTGTCAACGCTGCCAACTCCTTCGTTGGCCTATTTTGACGTCAAGTTTTCGTTTTTCGTGTTGTTGACTCTTGTTTTTGGTGTATTGCTTAACAAAAACTCCAGATCTTTTCATAAATAGCATTAAAAAACTGTTCTTTTAAGAACAACAAAGGTGTATATTTATTTTATTTTAAAGGGAATGTTAAAACCTACATATTTTATTTCTACTTTACTAATTCTTAGCGTGTAGCAGCTGCTCTAAATTTGAATATATCCACTATACTGTAAGCGCAGTTTCAACAGTCAAGAAAAATAAATTATAAGAATCACCTAAAACGAAAGTTCCTCATATAAAGAGTTGTAAATGTGGCAAGATTGGATAATAGTTCTATTCGTGACACTATTTATGGAATGTACGAAACAAGTAACTTGCATTATTAAAAAACTATAATATTTTACATTGGTGATGCTTAAGCTTTAACTTTTTTAGAACATCATGTAACTTTAACAACTTTAAGTAAGAAATTAGAAGACAGTTTGATGCTTGTCTTAAGTCTTTAAGAAGTCTGTTAAAGGAAATAGGCTTCAGATGGAAAAAAGACGAACCGACGCGAGGGCTTATGGAACTTTTCCATGTAGCTTTCAAACGACTGGTATTTTTGAAAGAATATATGAAAGAAAAAGAAGCATCCTTGTGCCAATTAATTTTTTTGGATGAATTATGGATTTTTCAGAATGGCACCATTGGTCGATTTTGGCAAGATGAAAATAAAAGAAGTGTTAGATCTACTAAAGTTGATGGTAAAAGGTATTATGCAATAAACAAATATATGAACTATGGGAATGTATAATAATTATTTTTATCATTCTTATTATTGAAAAAGAGTATTTTTAAATAAGGATTACCTAAAGTAACGATAAAATTACATGATTAATATAATACAATTTAGCTATAAATTGTTATCCTGGAAGATTTTTAAAATAAAATAAATAAACTTGTGTTTATTTTTATAAATCTATCTTGATCTTATGAAAAATAAAACAGTCTCTCAATCGGTTATTCTGGTTACAATCTGGCAACACTGCTGTTTAGTGACGTTAATCGAAGGGTATGCCGTGCAATAGAAATTGTTTTGCATTAAGTATACAATGCTTTCATTTTAATTTGTCCCACTTTTACATGGCTGTAAAATAACTATTTTTATGAGCTAGGTCGACTAAAAAGAAAAATTGTAGGGTTTTGCGTAAAGTTTTATAACATGTCAAATATTAAAATTATTCACATTTTTTAAATAATAATTGAGGCGTTCTTTACAAAAACGACCATAGTCCATTTTTTACTTTTTTGGGAAAGTCGAAAAAACTTTACATGGTCATATTTCGATAAGTTTATTTTTTAATATAATAGTAATAGGGGCTATAGGGAGGATGACGTGTGCGAATGTGGCACGGTCCAAAACCACCAACACCTGACAATCTGTCCGAACATAGGAGAATCTTGCACAGGGAGGGACCTGATTGAGGCAAATGACAAAGCCGCCCTTGTGGCTGATTTTTGGAAGTACAGAATTTAAAAATGGTGACCCGGACACGGAAAGTAAGTAAGTAAGTAATATCACATATATTTTATTTCATACATAGCCAGTGTCTTTTTAAAAAAGTAAATTAAACATTTTGATAATTTGTTAAGGAAAGAAAGCAATTTTTTTAAAGGACAATGGTAGTTTTTACAGGAATTTTTGTGTAAAGAAATAAAGAGCATAAAAAAGGTTTAAGAAATGTATATTTAAATAAAGTAAAAATGCTAATAACTACGAATAACAATGTTGTTTAATCTTCTGCGCCACTACTATTGTCTTCATTGTCAATTTCCACTTCAGGACCAGAACTGGTACTAGTGCTGGTCTGAGCAACATTAGATTGCAGGTTCAGATAATAGTGAACATTCTCGGGAATCCTCAGGAACTTAGCAAGACTTCTCAGAAAGGCTAGCTTTTGGGGTATCTCATTTTGATATAGAGGCTTTATTTTAGTTCGTTTGGAAGTTTTTTCCTATTTCGCACATGTAGGTATTGTGTCCCAAGCACCTGTGTAAGATTGCTTGGTTTGGACATAGTCTACTTCAGCAGATATTTTAATCACTCTTACCGATTTAATTTTCATAGGTAGCTTTGAATTTGCCATAAAAAATGGCTTTAGACCTTCAGCTATATTAAAAAAATCTTCGCGCTCTACTTTAACTAAGTTAAAAAGAGAAGGCTTCTCTCTTGCAGATAATATTATTCTGTCCCAATCAGATTGTATTTCCGCAGTGTTTTTGTCTTTTTTTCACCTCAATTAAACTAAAATCTTGATCATTTGGCAGCCTTGAATGTCCTCGAATTGGAAAGTAATATGAAATAGTGTTGAATATTTTAAAAATCTAAACTAACGATAGTTTGACCGTATAGCGTGGCGTGCATATTAAGCCCCACCTAGAATTCCGACAAAAAACGACATTGTCCGCGACAATGGATGTTTTTGCGGGAATCCAAACGGACTATGGCTGTTTTTGTAGAACTAGTTAAACTTTGGAGAGCTATAAATCCGGACTACGGTGGTTTTTGTAGAAATCATTTTTTGGATTAATTTGATTCGGATTCAATGTATAAATGTCAATTGAAACCGCGAAATTTAAATTTTAGGACTATGGTCGTTTTTGTAAAGAACGCCTCAATTATTAAATATTAAAAAAAAATATTATTTTTTTGAATACGAATATTATCATTAGTTTAGCCTAAATTAATATAAATATCATTAAAATTTGATTACAATTTTTGTTTCCAATAACTAATTTATTGTCATAGCTTTTATAGTTTTATACTTTTCGAGGCATTTATTAGATAGATAAAGGATTTTGTGGTTTGTAAACTCACAACATCTTAATTAATTACTCAAACCTAGGAGCAACAAATTTATTTTAAAATAAAATAGATCAAATTTACAAATAACAATTAAATTTTTTTTTTATTTTTTTTTCCTAGGTTTGAGTAATTTACTAAAATACAATAGAGCCATTCTGTAAAGGGCATACAGAAAAGTATATGTATTAAGGGCATTGAAAATAAAGGACACGTGGAACAGCATTTATAAATGAAAAAAATATATTTAAAAATTTTTTTTAACCGTTTGTTATTTGTAAATTTGATTTTTTTTTAAATTTAAATAAATGTGTTGTTCCTAGGCTTGAGTAATTTACTAAAATGTTGTGAGTTTACAAACCACAAACTCCTCCATCTATCTAATAAATGCATCAAAAGTATAAAAGTATAAAAATTATGACAATAAATTAGTTATTGGAAACAAAAATTATAATCGAATTTTAATGATATTTATATTTAACACTTTGACTACTGAGCGTACTGGCTCAAAATGATCACTACAAACTGACACATTTTTTTTTGAAATATATATTTTATTCCACTAAATATACAATTAACATTACTTGAAAACACGTTTTTTTTTAACAAAAAAATGTTATTTTAGTGTGTCCACGTGTGGCACACATAGTTTATGCGTAAAAAAAAATCATCATTCTACACCGAACTACGTGTACAATATTTGGACACGCTTATTATTTTTTACGTAAATTACAGTTGTGTAAGTCAAAAAAACATTTCATGCATAAAAATTTGTCTTCACATCCTTGGCAACGCATTTTCACCCGTGGACTCTTTGACATTGCGTAAGCGCGCCCATTTCTTTCGCTGTTTTCTTTGTAACATTTTATGCATCGACCCCTTGATTCTATCTCAATCAACTTATGACTTCTAGAAGTATCTTCAGATGGAATGTTTACTACACTATGCCGCTCAGTAAAAATTTTATTAGCAATTTCCTCTCTAAATTTAGTTAAGCTAATTTTTTTTTTCGTAACAGATTGATATGCTGTATGCGCATTCACTACTGCAGTATTTGTCAGTAGTTCTACGCTCTACGGCAACCTTCCTATACCATTTTATACCCCGCCGTACAGTAGTCGAGTACGAAGCCTTCTGGTCTGATACGTCAATAAAAGACTTAATGCTATATACCATTTTATACCCCGCCGTACAGTAGTCGAGTACGAAGCCTTCTGGTCTGATACGTCAATAAAAGACTTAATGCTATTATACTTTACAATGGTAGACTTTTTTTTACAACACCCCTTTTTGTTTGTACATCGGTCATTTCGGGAATCGCCTCAGTTGTCAAAAATAAGACATCTCTTTTGTCTTTCCATTTTCCTACTACCACATGAGTATTGCTTTCTTGTGCAATCATGTCTCCTTTTTGAAGAGTTGCATCGGTAACTGCCCTAGGGTTAAATTTTCTATTTTTTCTCAAAGTCCCGAGAAGGTGTGTTTTTCTGTCCAGAAGATCATGAGCAAGGTTAACGCTAGTATAGAAATTGTCAGTACATAATATACGTCCACAATCTAAGAGAGGCTCCATAAGTTTTAGAACTACGCGACTGGCAACTGGTTGTTCGTTTTGATTGTTCTCTTTGCCACAATAAATTTTAAAGTTGTAGGTATAGCCATTATCTGCGCACAGCTTGAAAACTTTAACTCCGTATTTGTGCCGTTTTCCCGGAATGTACTGTCGGAAACTAAGCCGACCTCTAAAGGGAATCATTGTCTCATCAATACATACTTCCTTGTTGGGAGTACATGCAGCCTGAAAGTTAGCAATTAGACCATGTGCTAAAGGTTGAATCTTATACAACCGATTGGTAGCATCTGCTGTTTCGTTGTTTGAGAAATGAAAATTGGACAAAAGTATCTCAAATCGCATTCTACTCATTCCAATGTATTTCCCCACTTCACTATGATACAATATGTTACGTGAAAAGTAGTCTTTTAGGGTAGGCTTTTTATCTAATCCCATCCACATTAGCATTCCCAGAAAAGCCATTATTTCCGATTCATCGGTATTATTCCAATAACACAACAATGAATTTTTTTGCAGAGTTTCATTTGTTATGCTGTATACAATTTTTTGTTCCACATACAGGTTCGTCTCTTGTACTATTTTAGGTAAAATATCTGCCAAAAAAAGCTTATAAAAATCTAAAGGTTCATTTCCATCTTTTTTTGAAAAAAAGTCAGCAGAAAATCCCGGGTACTCGTTGAATTGAAAGTCCTTCAAATTTCCTAACGAAAAAATATGTTATAGAAACTCTAACTATCGCTTTTTATTTTATTTTACCTGCACAATCGCTCCAGATAACTTGAACATCATGCGACCCTCCAACTTCATCACCATCATTGTCGCTCTCCCGTGAACTGTTTTCGCCGTTTTCGAACAACATTCCACCGCCATCCAACGTAATATTGACAGCCTCGACATTTGGATTTGCTTGAAGACGCTGCTCTAATTTACGTCTTTTCCTAACATCAAATTCACTATCCGTACTTGCCCACGAAGACGAACTTTCGTAGTCCGGATCACGTACGGAATCGTCGGTGCCCGACGTGTATTCAATATCGCTCATGGAGTCCGCTATTTCTTTCAATTGTTCATCGGTTAAAAAATTAAGTTTCATTTTGTATTCAAAAGCACGCTTGTTTACGATAAGTGCAAGTCACGAACTAACATTGTAACAGACTGTAAACAACGTATTTATTAGGCATACCAAAATATTTGAACCGTGCTTCCATCTATGAAGCTATGGTCAAACTATTTAGTCAACCTTTTGTCATGAACTGGAGTATACGAAACATGCATTTATTTCAGTAGAAAACGTGACCGAATATCGTACACATCTGTTTGAACATAGCCAATGCTTGTGCTCATACAGGGTCGTTGGTATGTATGGAAACGGTCGATTATTTCTTAAAGTAAAACAGTCAGCAAAAAATAGTTTAGATAAAAGTTTTAGGGTTTTTTAAGGTATATTAGAATTAAAAAAAAATAAGTATACAGGTTGAGTCAGAAAACCGTAGAGAAACAAAGTTACTTTTTTTTAAATGGAACACCCTATATCTTTGAATATTTTTGGATTTTACATAAAATAACAATTATTTTTTAATACGTGCATTACAAGTCTAAACTTAATAGTTTCCGAGAAATCGACTTTTGAAAAATGACATTTTTGAACTTTGACAGCTTCTAGCTTTCTAACGGTACGTTTCAGAGTAAAACGGCTTACATGACCCTATCTTACTTTTTTATTATCTTCCCAAAAACATCAACTTCCGGTTAAACCGGATGTAACTCAAAAGCCGGAAATACAGTACTTCCGTTTTAACCGGAAGTTGATGTTTTTGGGAAGACGATAAAAAAGTAAGATAGGGACACTTAAGCCGTTTTACTCTAAAACGTACCGTTAGAAAGCTAGAAGCTGTCAAAGTTCAAAAATGTCATTTTTCAAAAGTCGATATCTCGGAAACTATTAGGTTTAGACTTATAATGCACTTATTAAAAAATTATTGTTATTTCATGTTAAATTCAAAAATATTTGAAGATATAGGGTGTTTCATTTAAAAAAAGGTAACTTTGCTCCCCTACGGTTTTCTGACTCATCCTGTATACTTATTTATTTTAAATTCTAATACACCTTAAAAAACCCTTCTATTTTTTGCTAACTGTTATACTTTAAGAAATAATCGACCGTTTCCATACATACCAACGACCCTGTATATGGACACACAGTTCGTGTATACAAGTTGGGTGTGTACCATTTTTGGCACACATAGTAGTTAGTGTTTTTAGGTTAAACTAATGAAACTAAAGGGCATGTGCAGCATATATTCGTTTTCAGAAAATAATGTAATAATATATAGTATTCCATTTTTAAAAAAAAGTAAGTTATGTCAATAATTTTGACATTTCACATTTTATAAAATTTTTGATTTGACGACATAAAATTTTACGCAAAACCCTACAATATATTTTTTTAGTTAAACTTCTAACTCAAAAAATAAGTATTTTACAGCTATGTAAAAGTGGGACCAATTAGAATGAAAAAGCAAACGTATGATTTTTTAAATGGGACATCCTGTATATTTTTCTTTTATATGATTAGGCTATTTTTAAGCCTTACAAAAAAATATAATAGTTAATAGTTATTATTAACAATAAACGCAAAAATCGAAAAATTTAGAAAATTAGGGTAGTAGGCTATGAAACCATTAAAACAAACAAAAGAATATGTCACTACTGCTAAAATAAATATTAGGTAAAAATACACCAATATTACATTTACAACTGGGGACCCATATCTTGTATTATGGCGATTGATAATGCCTGTGCGAAGCTCATAAAATAAGACCCGTCAGACCATATTACTCTCGACATTACTTTTGTAGCAAACTGCCTGTCGACTTGTATTCGATTTAGATACAGTTGCAAAAAATTAGTCGTCGCAAAGCATTCCCAGTACGTAAATGGTGCACAATCTTTACTTCGTAGGGCTTCAAATGATATTTATTTAATAATTTTTTAGACACGATTTTATTACTCCGAGGTCTTTCTCTGTGACTTTGCACGAACTTCTAGTGCCTCTACACAAGCCATAACATTCATTTCGTCCCTTTTGCGATTCTCCTTATTATTTATTTATTTATTTGTTCAATGTATCAACAACTTTGTATAAAGCCAATCATAGATACAGTTGTAACTTAGTCTAAATTCCTATAAATATATATACATCAATATACTGAGTACACAGTTTAAATCCTACTAATCAATTACTGTAATTGTCTATGCAGTTCGCTTTTTATCTGTCTTTTTAACTGCCGACCAGTTATATTTAAAAAATCAATAGCACCACCATAATTATTAAAATGCGCACAGAGGCTTACAAGTGGAGAATTTTTATAAAGGTTAGTCCTGGGTGCATGAATATAAAATAAACCTGTAGCTCTGCTGTTAATACGTCCTATTCTAAATGAAAGTTGTTGCAAAAACTCATTATCAATATTATTCATAATTATCCCACAGAGAAAGAGCATACCTGCTTCAATACGCCTTTGCTGCAAGCTAGGAAAATTAAATAAAGTACATAAGAGTTTCTGATCGTTCCTCTTTGTGGCTACACTGAGAAAGCCTTGTAATGCAAGAATTTCAAGAATCTTCTCTGCACAACCTCCAAACTGTATATTTTATTGACATATTGAGGATCCCAGATAATACATGCATATTGAAGCTTTGCAACCACCAATGATTTATACAATGCCATTATTGTATTGATATTTTAAAAATATTTACAAGTTCTTATGATGAATCCAAGAATTTTTACAGCACTAGCAGTTACATGTTCGATGTGCCCATTGAAATTTAATTTGGGATCAAAATAAACTCCAAGGTCCCTGTGCAAATCCGTTCTTTTCAAGGGCATATTATTTATCGAATAATTAAATAGAATTTTGTGTGTTTTACATGTAAAGGACATTACTGCGCATTTATTTGTGTTTATATTCAAATTGTGCTCTCTACACCAACGAACAACCGCTTCCAAATCTTCCTGCAGAGCCATTGCATCTGTTTCACTTCTAATCGCATGAAAAATCTTATAGTCGTCAGCAAAGATCAGAGATCAGACCTTTGGAGAAATTGAGATTTTCGCCGATATTATTAATCACCAATAAAAACAGAAGTGGGCCAAGGTTAGAGCCCTGGGGCACACCTGATTTAGGTGTAAATTTATGAGACTTATAACCTTTAAGCTCAACAAACAAACTTCTTTCATGTAAATATGATGACAACAAAGATATAATATTCTGATCTATAGAAAAATTTTGAAGAGCTTCTATGATTTCACCAAAGTCCACCCTGTCAAACGCTTTCTCCATATCGTTAAAAATTACATCAACCTGATAACCCTTTTTTAGGGATTCCTGAATATACTGCGTAAAGTTTACTAAATTTGTAACAGTTGATCGTTGGGGCAGAAAACCATGTTGTTGATCCGAAATTATACACCTTATTTCATTGTATATTCGATTAAAAAGGATAAGTTCAAATATTTTCGAACAAGCCGAGGTAATACTGATAGACCTGTAATTATGAATATCATTTTTATCGTTATTATACTTCACTTCACTTTATCCTAATAAGTTAGTAGTCATTGAGTTGGATCAAAGTGATCCTTTACTCTTGTTTTTCTTAGAGATATCTATTTGATTACAATGGTTGGAATTTTGTGATTTTTTTGTTTGCTTATTTTTATTGGTTAAAAAAATATTTAATTTTGTGTTTTTGAACATTTTTTTAAGTTATAAAATCTTTACTACAGCGGTCGCCGTCAGGGTGGGAGCCAATCTTTAGGGTATTTGTGTTTGTTTCTATCTGTAGATCTTATATGTGACTCGGTAATTAGCTTGTTTGACGAGTTCTCGGCGCGCTTATGGTATTGGGTAATTATTTTATATATTGTTTCCATTCTTAGGTCTAAATGCAATAAGTCCGTTGGAAAATATCTCGGCATGTTTGTGATTAGTTTTAGTGCCTTATTTTGCGCTCTTTGTATTTTGAGTTGATTTGTCGTACTTACGGTACACCAGGCTGGTATACCGTAAGTAAGTACAGGTCTCACTATTGTTTTATAAAGAGTAACTTTTGTTCTCAGACTAATTGCGCTAATTTTATTTATTAGAGGGTACATGGCGAATAATTGCTTTTGCTCTTCTCGCATTCTCTCACTTGCATTGCTTTCCCAGGTCATTTTCTTATCAAAAATTATACCCAGATACTTGATTTGAGGTGACCATGATATTGATCTATTCATAACTTTTACTGTTGTTTCTGGGAGCTTTAATCGGGCTTTTGAAAAGAAAATGGCCTGGGTTTTATCCGCGTTGAGACGGAGCATCCAAGAGTCCAACCATCTCTGAAGGAGAGCTATATGGCGCTAAATCCTTAAAACTATAATCCGGGGCGTCCCTGAGGTGGCGGTAATCGCAGTATCGTCTGCAAACAGATATAATTATGTTTGCGGGTGCATTGGAATATCACTAGTGTATATATTGTACAAAACTGCAACTAGCCAAGACCCTTGAGGGGCTTCCGCTTTTATTTGGATTATTCCTGATAGCATGTTTTCAGACGATACCACGCAAGACCTGTCCTCAAGGAATGAGATGATAGTACGAATTAAAACGTTTGGCATACCTACTCTTACTAGCTTAAGTAAAAGACCATTGCGCCAGACCTTATCGAATGCCTTAGAAAAGTCAATAAAGACTGCTCCTGGTGACAGGTGTCTATTGAACCCTCTTAGTATGTTGGTTGTCAACCGTGTTGCTTGGCGCACCGTGCAATGATCAGCTCGAAATCAGAACTGTTCCAGTGGTAAAATATCATTGTTTAGTACAAAATCAGAAATCCGATTCAGTATTATTTTGTCAATGATATTGCCAGGGGCCGATAATAAACTTATCGGCCTATAGTTGACAGCCAACTGAAGATCTTTACCAGTTTTTGGGATTAACACCACTTTGGCCCGTTTCCAAACATCTGGGAAGTAGCCCTTTCTGACAATTACCTGGGCTACGTCTACAACGTCCAACACTGTTTTTTTCCGGCAGATTCTTTAGTGCTTTATTCTTTATACCGTCGAACCCAGGCGCTTTTTTTGCATCGATGTTGTGCAAAATGGTCTGGACTTCCTCGACTGTTACTATTGTTGCTTCATTAACAGTGAACGGTGAATTTTTAAAAATTTGTACAGTCCGCGCGAGTCACGGGCAGGATCGTTTGACGAAAATTCATCATACTGTTCACGAAGACTCTCCGCAAACAGTTTGATGGTGACAATTCTGTCCCCGTCCGTCGGGTCCCTGAGAAAAGATACAGGTTTCCTACCTCCCTTAGTCAGGGACCTCGTAAACGTATAGACAGAACCGTCAGCGATGTTCAAATATTTTATTTTATTATTCCAGATATCCGACTCTCTTTGTATAAGAAGTCGTCGGATCTCCAGCACTTCTCTGTTCGCCTGCGCCTTGAGTCGCGGGCATTGTCTTGTTTTTATTTTTGATTAGTCGAGAAAGCTCAGGACCAGGGTGGCACACCCTATACGACGTGGTAATTTAATGGAAAACGGCTGAATTTTAAAAGTTTCTTTTTATTTGGGTAAATGCAGGATGTTCGTGGGTACAATTTAAAATTATTTTGAAATATAACGAATGTCCCAAAAAAATGATCCATATCAACGTTATATTTTTTTAAATGGAACACCCTATATCTTACAATATTTTTGGATTCTACATAAAATAACAATTATTTTTTAATAAGTCCAAACTTAATAGTTTCTGAGATATCGAGTTTTGAAAAATTACATTTTTGAACTTTAGTTAGTAAGACACATGTACGCCGTTTTGCTCTAAGACGTACCGTTAGAAAGCTAGAAGCTGTGAAAGTTGAAAAATGTCATTATTTAAAGCTCGATATTTCAGAAACTATTAAGTTTAGACTTATAATGCACTTACTAAAAAATAATTGTTATTTTATGTAGAATTGAAAATATTATAAGATATAGGGTGTTCCATTTAAAAAAATATAACCTTGATATAGATCTTTTCTTTGGGACATCAGGTATATTTCAAAATAATTTTACATTGTGTCCACAAATATCCTGCATCGACACAAATAAAAAAAAACATTTTAAAATTCAGCCGTTTTCCATTAAATTACCTCGTCGTATAGGGTGCGCCACCCTGTATATGATTTAGGTCTTGGCTTTATAAGTGATTGATTCTTAATTAAATTAATTTTTGAACTTGAAAATGGTACTTGATTGGGCTGCCCTCTGTCTGGATATCTATGAAAGTAAGAACTCTATAAGTTAGACATTTAAATTACAAGATTGTAAACTTATTTTCATGGCACTCTATAAAGCAAACTAACATTTCGTATATTTCAAAATTTTCATACTACTACATTATCGCCATTTTTTTAAACTTGAAATGATGACATGTATTTTAACAAAACGTTATTTTCGCCTATACATTTTGACAAATACAAATGCCAGGTAAATATTCTCTTGTTTGTTTGGCCTATGCCACCCTAATTGTCAAAATTTTTCGTTTTGTGAGTTTATTGTTAATAGTAATTATTAACTATTATCTATTTAAAAGCTTAAAAATCATATGTTTGCTTTCAATCTCGAAAAGTAAGACTCCCAGAAAACAAGTAAGCACGCCACTGAATCTGTTTGCGGCATCTTTCGTTTCACGAAAAAGTAGAGTAGTAATATAAAAACCGCATTTCTCTATCTTTACTAGTTACCGAGATACCCTCCAATTACATCGAATGCATACAATAATCTTTCCTGTGGCTGAAGGTATGTAATCCCGTAATTAAAGCTTCTTATAAAGAGTAACCTTTTTCGTAAAATCTACGATAAGAACTTTAATAGCATCATGATTAGTACTTACCTATAGTGTCCAGGCACATCATTGACCCAAATCCCTTCACTAAATTGACTGATTAAAGTTTTCAAATTACACTGCACCCTTTTAGGAACGTTTGAGGTATCTTCTTCCTCTAATGCCTCCTCGGCACTTTTGAAGTTACTTAACAAATTGTTTAATCTTTCTTTGCTCCTATCAAAGTATTCGTCTTCTTTAGTAGCCCTGAAATGATGTTTTTTTAGATCCATTCACCATTACAGGGTCTTATTTAAATACGTAGACTAATTTTAAGGGTTAATTCCTTGTATAATTTTAAGGCAATAAGGTCCTATCAATATAGAGGTTATCCCAAGCTGGATGGTTCATTAGGAGAATGTAGAAAACGTATATAAATATCGTGCTAAAATTTTGAAAATAGCGATAAAAGCATTCTAGCCTCCAAATATATTTTTGAAAATGCGGCGTTGCCAGCTCTACCTCTACCAGATACTACCTTCGAATGTTAAATGCAACCCCCGGCTTTTTTAGTAAACTATTCCTAATCGTATTCCTAAATAGCGCTAGAGTAAGAATACAAATAATGTACTACAAAAAGCATACTACGGTTTGAATTAATTTTTTGAGGACAACTTGTAGCATTGCAATGGTTTGGCTCCTTCTGTCTGGCTGTAATATATTGTTTCAAGTGCGTTTGCTACTTCAGTACCCGTATAAGCGTGTATGTATATGAATACTTTTTATTGATTGCAGTCTAAGATTCGATTTAACATAAATCTAGTCAACTTTTTCTAGTTTTAATGTCTTTTTGACGTAAAAGCTTGTGATTTTGTCGTATTTTATTACTAGAAAACTTAATTTTTTTTCTCCCATTGTTGATTCCATCGATGTTTTTTTGCCCATTTCTACTTGGTACCGATTGGATGAAGCTCCTATGCATTGTACCGGATGATTCAATAAGAAAGGAGGCCGCTTATATCTCAGAAGCCGTTAGTCGCACAGCTATTGGAATTTTTTTTAATGGTAAAATCGCTGGAAATTATATTTAAGTTCCTACGACTGCCGCTAGGAGGCATAACACCAATGGCCAAAAAGAAAAGATAATTTATTTCCGGAATTTGCCCAATAAAGATGTATTGTAAATGAAACAATGCAGTCTTCCTCCATAGTTTAATAATTGTAAAAGTAAATAAAAAGTTCCCTACATGTTTTGAATGCTTAAGCTTTCATCATCAGGGGATACTAGAGAAGGATAGTACAAAGTTAGGAACGATCAATGAATATAAAATAAAAGTTTAAGTAAGACTTACCTAACATCAAGTTTAGCGGAACTGTTATGCAAGTTGCCTCAAATTAATGAGCACAACTCAACAGGATAAGAAATGCAAAGTTAAAGACTTGTTGTACGAACAGGTCATATTAACATATTAATTGAATTCAGATTCAGATATAAGTAAAGTTTTAATTATTAATGTGAAATTTTGATTAGTGAAGAAACATTGTGGATAAAAGATAAAAGAGAGTTATACCATTTGAATAAGAAAGGTTTTTTTTTATTATTATGAAAGTTTTTTTGATTTTCTAGAAGTTTTTAAATTTTAATACGGAGATTAAATTTGTTAATTTAATTGTTGAAGAAATTATTATTTTTTTTATATATATTTATTGTTAGTGTTGTTAACTAACATGGAGATATTTGTAGAAAAGAATAAAATTGTTTCATGTTTAGGGAATTTATAAAAAAGAGTCGGTAGTTATAATAGATTGAATATAACCTGTTCTTAATCACATATGTTCTCTACTGCAACGTGATTGTTGAAGTAAGGGTGATTTAAAGAGAATAAAGACATTAAAGACGTATAACCAAGTATTAACATTAAAAATATTAGAACTAAAAACTATTGTTGAAATCAAAGGAGAAGATTTAAAGAACTCGATATTAGGTTTATAAAATCGGTACAAAATCGATTGAACTTTAAAGCCTCTACATGCGACCCAATATACAGGGACCCTGCAAATTGGGTAGTGCGTAGGCATGCCCGACCGACAAAATCCAGATCAGGCGGTGTGGAGAGCAGCACCCGATTTTCCCTTTACTATATGCCATGTAGATTGGGTCCTGTGTAGAGGCTTTTAGTTGCATCACTGGACGTTTAAACTACTTAAAAACCGGCAGAACACAGACATCTGTCAACGAAAGACCAAATTACATGGTTTTCTTTAAAGGGGGTTATAAATGTCTATCGGAGGGAGATAAAAATCTGCACTAAAAAATGCACTTGCAAGGAATGGTGACGACACTGACACTAACTAGCTGACACAGTAAATGTAGGAAAGCTAGATTTAAAAAAATAATTTAACAAAAATATTAAAAAACAATGAAAACGTTTTAAACTTCGTTTTCAATATTGCAGATTGGACCCTGCAGATTGGATCGTGTGCAGAGGCTTTAAAGATCAATCGATTCTGTACGGATTTTATAAACCTAATATCGAGTTCTTTAAATCTTTCCATTTGATTTCAACAATAGTTTTTAGTTCTAATATTTTTAATATTAATACTTGGTTATACGTCTTTCATGTCATTATTTTCTTTAAATTAACCTCCCTTCAACAATCACGTTGCAGTAGAGAACACGGTTGTGATTAAGCACAGGTTACATTCAATCTTTTATAACAACCTACTCTTTTTTCTAAATTTTCTAAACAGAAAACAATCTTATTCTTTTTCTACAAATATCTCCATGTTAGTTAACAACACTAACAATAAATATATATAAAAAAATAATAATAATTTCTTCAACAATTAAATTAATATTTTGAATCTCCATATTAAAATTTGAAAACGTCTAAAAAATTATTATATTTATATATTGTATATATAAATTTATTTATAATAACAAAAAAAATCTTTCTCCTTCAAATGTTATAACTCTATTTATTATCTTTTACCCACAATATTTCTTTACTACTCAAAATTTCACATTTATAATTAAAACCTTACTTATATCTGAATCTCAATACAATTAAGATGTTAATATGACCGGTTCGTACAACAAGTCTTCAACTTTACATTTCTCATCCTGTTGAGTTGTACTCATAATTTAAAACAACTTACATTACAGTTCCGCTAAACTCGATGTTAGGTGAGTCCTACTTAAACTTTTATTTTACATTCATTGGTCGTTCCTAACTTTGTACTGTCCTTTTTTAGTATCCCCTGATGATGAATGCTTAAGCATTCGAAATATGTAGGAAACTTTTTATTTACTTTTACATTTATTAAACTGTGGATGAAGACTGCATTCTTTCATTTACATTACTTTGACTCTACTGAAAGTATGGACTATTTCTTTAAAGATGCATTGAAAATATGTGCATCCTAATACTGAGGAAATTTGATAAAATTTTTGTCCAGGCATTTTTTTCATCTCCTCAAATAAAGTGGTGGAACGACAATTGTCTTTTTTTATTTTGATTGAAGATTTCGGTCTGGCTTAACCGAATTTAACAAATTTAGTCCCGTTGCTTTATCGCTTGCATTGTAAACTATGACTTAATTATTTTTACAGTGGCCGCTAGAGGGCACTGTTTGATAACATAATAATAATTACGATTTTTATTAAAAACTTAAACAGTATGCTTGATTTTACATAGTTAAATAGAGGCTAAAAATCCTAAACAGCCAGTCAAAACCTCATTTGTTTAACTCTATTTTTAAACGGAGATACGATCCAACAAATTATAATTGCAGCACTGTACACACTAAACATGATCACACAATTTGCGCAAACTGTTGTTGAACAGAAGCCGCGTATTTAGCACTTATAGTTGCATGCACACTAAATGAATCCACTCCAACAAGAAAAAGAATTGGACTAAATAAGGTGTAGCATTTAATGCCATATGAAAATTGTATCAAAGAGCTGCAACTATCTTCTCTAGACTATAAGAACTATGTAAGGATAGATTGCATTAATTTCTTTGAAATACTAAGTATGATAACACCTCTTGTTATTAAGAAACAGGACACAATAATTAGTTCTATGCGTTATGCAGATTGAATGCCATTAACTTTGCACTTTTTAAATTTCAATTTTTTTGGAAATGAAGAATTTTGGCGAACATTTATACAGATGTATCAAGATTTTCCATAACTATGGAAAGTGAAGTTTTAAAAAGTGCATGTTATGATAAACTAGCAAAAATCAAATTAATTAAAAATAATTTTTTCAATTATTGTTATTATAGAAAAAATGGCACGCTTAGATATATGTTTAATGTTTAAAATTGAACTGTTGGCAATACTTAAAATAAATTTTTACCTGTTCTCCTTAAAGCTTCGTGCGTCCTCTTCTTCCCTAATACTTAGTTGGGCATATTTATCACAAATTCCTGAGTTATCGATATTAAAATAGTTATAATTATTTAAAGTCTCAGTTCCCTGATTTTTTGGTGGCGAGGTAGTTGGGGCTTTTGCAACATTTCCTAGCTGAAATATACATAACGTCAATTAAAAATGTAGTGGCTGTTCCATTAAAAAAACAGTTAAGAAAAAAAACTTGATATATTGACTTAATTAATAATAATTAAATACCTCTACAAATTTTTGAGAAGAGAGAAACCAAATCGGAAAAAACTTATTATTTAATTTTTTAAAAATTTGAACTTTTTTTTTCTAAACTATGCAGGATTAGTCAAAAGTCGCGCAACGGCTTAATATCTGAAAATTTGTTGGTCAAGGATAGAAATAAAACCTTAAAATTATAATTAATCTATTTGCTTTATTAAAAAACATTGTAATAACACACGACACATATGTCGTCGAAGAAAAAATAAATCGGTTACTATCGATCTGAAAGTAAGTACTTTAGATAATAATAATAATAAATCAAATTTATTGTAATAATGAGATTACAAACGGCGAAGTTAAAGCAAAGCTTCCTCACTCAACTACTAAAATATTATTTATAACTGTAATATTATAACAGTAATAATTAATAACAACTTTAATGTGTAACCAAACAAAAGGAAATTAAACTCTACAGTGTGCTCAATTAAGTGTGCAACAAATGGGAAACTTCTTTATTATTGGTTTCTCAGACAATTGTATTTTTGATAAAAAGTACAATGTTTTTTATATTAGGTATAATACCTTTTAAAATTAACTACAATCAAATCACTTCTGGACAGCTTTCACGAAATTAAAGCAAATTTGTAAAAATATTTAAAAAAATAGATTTTTATTTTTTTAAATAACCAAAAACTTCATGTTTAAGGATACTACAAACAAATTTAGAATCTCGCAACTATTTCTAGAAATAAGATAAACACTCTTCTAATATTATTGTACTACAGACCATAGAAGTCGTTCCCATGTAAAATAATAAAAAAATACAAATATTAATTTAAAGTTCTCAAAAAACAATTTTTTTTGGGATAGAAGGCTATGAATTTGTATTTAGACATATTTTTAATTCTAAACAAGTTTTCTTAATAACGTTTTTGTCTATTTTTCGGTTGTCGGACAAGCACCAACTATTATCAAGAATAAAATTTTCTAAGAAACCAATAATAAAGAACTTTCCCATTTATTGCACACTTTATCGACCACACTGTATACGTCCAACAAACCAAACTAACGTTATAATATCCTATAATGTGTAGGTACTGTAATTTAAGATAAGAATAAAAAACGAAAACAACAAAAATGCATTTTTAAACATTATTAAAAATATGAAACCGTAACCAAAACATAACATTAATATAATAAATATAATAATAAATATCAGATAATTTCTAACCGGAAAACATCATTTTACCGGTCTAGACCGGTAAAGTACTTTCTTGATCCCTATTTCATTATCATTAAATTATTTCTATTTATTCTAAATATTTCAATATTAAATATTTTCCTGGCTGTAGAGTTGTCTAAAACTACAGTAGACTCGCGTTAATGTGAACTATTCAATAATGTGAACAGCAAAATATGTCCATTAATATACTTTGTAGTGTGAACAGGCGACACTTTCGATAGTGTAAACAGTGTTAAAAAATAGCTTGTATGGACCTTCAAGAACCAAGATTTACCGTAGCAAATAATTGTGATTGTTTTGTATTTTGTGAATTGTTCGTTTGAAAATGCTTAAATATAAAGTGTGTAGGTGTGACAGTGTTATCCGAGAAATATGGAGTAGCTAAATCCACTATGATCTATCCAAAATAAACAGAGTAGGATTCTAAGGGCTGTCAGCCAAAGTTTAAAGCCACATAAAATTTGAATAGACCTAAAATGGAGGTATAGCGTGCGAGCAAAAATTATTATCAACAAAGTGTGCCTTGCATCTACTGATTAGCGGTAGAGCTTAATACCTGTTGGGTATCAGTAAATACCAGCATTATCCTCAATCAGTTATTCCGTCATCTTTAACATTTGTTACAAGTAATTTGATTCATCGCCAATTTCTTGAATAATTCACGCAATGTGTTTTACGGAACAGCCCAAAAAATCACGATTGAAGCGTACTTCCCAAACGAGACTAGAGTAAATGGTGAGTGGCAATACAATCAGCGTTTGGGCATGGACGATTTTCGAGAAAATTTTCCTAACGTCGCTTTTACTGCTGGGGATTTTATTATTGTCTGAGAATAACCATGGCCCTGTTCAGGGAAACAGGTTTTATACAACAAGAAAAGGAAGCTGGAAGACCATCTGTAAGAACAGAAGAACTTGCTGCAAACGTTCGTGAAATAATGCAGAATACGCCAACAAAATGTGTAAGACGTCTCAAGAAGTGGGAAGATCTTTTCGAACATGCAGGACTATTCTTAAAAAACAGTTTAAATTGTTTCCTTATAAAGTGCAAGTATTACAAGAAATACGAGCTGCAGATTTTAAAAGACGCAGGAAAAACTGTCAGTGGTTTACCCAAAACTTATTGAAAATAAATCATTTATTAGACCTGATATTTTTTTTCTGATGAAGCCTGATTCCACCTCACCGGTTATGTGAATTCTCAGAACACAGGTATTTGAAGTAGTGAAAATCCCCATTTATTTGTAGAGTGTCCACATTGCACCCTCAAAAAATTGGTGTCTGGTTGGCTGTTTCCCAAAGAAGAATTGTTGGTCCTATTTTTTTTTCATGGCACAGTTACAGCACAGCGGTATAGGGACAATATTTTAAATCCATTTGTGGAGCAATTACTTGACAATGGAGTACGTTTTGGGTATTTTCAACAGGACAATGTAACCGCCCATATCTATCTACTTTGTGTATTTTAAATTATTTTAATGTAATTATATTGTTGTATTGTATTTTGGATTGCTTTGATGATTTTGATTGTTTTAAATTGTTCCTAGTGATGATAATGATTTAGATATCCTTATTGCATAAGGACGCATTATTTAAGGCAATTTTTTGGCCTACACATTGTGACGTTGCTTCTTTTCATTGTAAATTTTGCTGGCAATAAAGGATTTGAAAGTAAAGTAAAGTTATATTTTTTGTAGTGGTAGTAACAAAAGTAGTTTCCTGTATATTGTCTTTGGAACATCCTGCATGGATTTTGTTTGCTATATCAATTTTGTTTTTTATTGAATCTTCTAGATAGCCTTCTGCTACAGTGGAGGATTTCCATCCTCCGTGCCGTTTTAAATTTATAATGTCACCTCCTCCATCTACTAGTAGAGTTGCCGAACTTCGACGAAAGCAGTGGCCGGTAAATTCGCCTGGATTTTTTAATTTAAGATAAGAAGCGATTTTGCTAGGGGCTTTTCCCACGGAATGCAATCCTACTACTTGGGTTGAGCACTTCCCATCTTTAAAAAAAATAAAAAGCCCTTTATGCTTAGTATGCGGTGGTCTCAATTGCAAATAATTCCTATAAAGTTGCAAATCTCTTTCGGAATTTACAATGAATGTCCTGGTGGTATTATTTGTCTTGGTTATGGGAATTTTAACTATCAACATTGTTTCCTTATCTTCGATATCATCGAGTGTCTTATTAACGAGATCCTGCGGAACCCATAATTAAAAGCACCTGAAACAGAATTAAGATTCATTGTAAATTGTAACCAGTTTTTACTGTTTTTTTATTTTAACTTACCTTAAGCATAAGATATTCGCTATTGGGAGCATTGTTCAGAAACGTTTCAATTTGTTCTCTTGACAGAATTTTAGATTTCTTCGGTTTATGACCAATAGACTTCTTTTTAATGAACGCTATTAGTTTGAAAAAATTATTAATGTTCACATTATCTTTTATGGTCAAAGTAGATTTTAGCATTAAATATAAGCTCCATAATGTTGAAGAAGTCAGTTTTTGAGACTTTTCAGCAAAATATGCCAAAAGGACTTCTTCATTTACATTTTTCACTTTTTTTTCTCGACACCAATTTTTCAATGCGTCGTATGACTTCTCGTAACGGGCTTTTGATTTTACTGGCAATATATCGTAAGTCGCTTTACTTGCTGCTTCCAAAATTTCTTCTGGAATCTCATTTTCCGTGTCGGATAATTCAAAATCTGAATTCATATTTTTAAATTTGCATACTCGCGAAACAAGTTTGACATAAACAACAAATTAAAAATCAACTCACTCGACAATACATCGAAATGTTGTTATCATAGTAACGAAATCAAGGTAGATTATTATCAAAGAGCGATTGGAAAACTGAAAAAACAGGGACCGGAAAAATATTATGCCGGTCCCTCACGTCCATTTTCCGGTCTTGATCGACAAAACGTTATTTTCTGGACGAAAAATTGTCCACAAAGTGTATATTTTCTGGTCGGTCTTAAAAAAATAATTTACCAGTTTCAAACGATATTAAACAAAAATCTTTAGATAATTATGCAAAAAAGGCAATGAGAACTTTAAAGGGACGTATGGTTGCAAAAATTTAAGTGGCGATATGGAGTAAGACTTTTAGAAATTGCGGGTGAAAAACTGTCATCACAGCCAGCAGCTGTTAGTCCATTTACAGAAGAATTAGCTCGAATTATTATAGAACATAACCCAAACGAACACCAAATTTAAAATGCAGATGAAACTGGATGTTTCACTTTCCGGAAAGACTGCACCTGGTCTTAAATTTGCCAAACAACGAATAAAGGTTCTGGGATGTGTAAATGCATCAGGTTCACACAAGCTGACACTCCCAGTAATTGGAAAAGCGAAATCACAAGATGTTTCAAAATTTTTGATAATCCTGAAGTCTACAAAAATACCAACAAAGCATAGTGATAATGCAAGAAATTTTCAAAAATTGGTTCTTTAGACAGTTTGTTCCTGAGGTAAGTAAACAGACTTATCTAGAAAACAAAAATGTACAAAACTTTTGCATTATGTATAGGTCAAAGCATTCATGAGACAAGAAGTTTGCCATGCTCCTTTTAGACAATGTCTCATCACATACACCGGCAGAAGAACTAAAAACATGTAATGCCATATTTGTTAAGTTTATGCCACCAAATATAACGCCACTGATCCAACCTATGGAACAGAAGGTTTTAAGGCTTACTAAACAATGTTATAGGAAAAGTTTATTAAATTCTGGCATAGCCAAAGGTCAAGGCATAGCAAATGCACTTAAAGCAATAACTCTAAAAGATGCTGTTATACATTTGCATATGGCCTGGAAATAACTCAAGGCCTCAGTAATTGAAAAATGCTGGCATAATATTTTGGGAAAAAATTCTTATGCAGAGATGACTTACCTGTAGCACGACTTCGAGAAATTTTGAACAGTGGAAGAAACGAAAATGGATACTATCGATTTGTTGCAAGCAGTTGGACCAGTGAGTACATATGTATGTAGTCAAATTTAGAATAAAATATTACAAATGTTACAACAATGAAAAATGTGACAACTCTATGAAGTGCCAAATTATGCGTTTAAAATATTTTTTTACTGACCATTCTTGTGCATTTTTTTAGGCCGATTGGGACGATGCTGAAGGTGCTGATACTGAAAGTAGCGATTGTGAAATTAAGTAAAAAAAAAGGTAAAACGAAGAAAAATCGCGTACTCTGAGGTTATTAAAGCACTGAAGGTGGTTGTCCAATAGGCGTCTTCTGAAAAAGAGCACTCTGAAGTTAAAATATGCATTTTAGCAAGTCCGATTTTTTGAAATTGCACATTTACATTAACAAAGTTTTACTGTTCACCGAAGTCTGGTTATAATATATTATATATAGCATAATATGCTTGATATTAACAAATCAGAATCAGTCTGATCTGCAAGGAAAAACTTTACTGACTGCAGTACCAAAAGTTAAAAGTGCTACTTTTGCGGAGGTAACAGACACCCTAGATACCATTGTCCGGCAGCTGATGTTATTTGCACAAACTGCAACAAGAAATGTCATTTTGCTAAAGTCTGTTGAAGCAAGAAGCCTAGTGGTAGAATTGTTGCAATAATTGAAATTACAGTTGGTATTATATGCGCAGCTTCTAAAATAAGTTGAAACAAAACTACAATAATCGTACATACGCTTTAATTGATATTGGAAGTTTCAATTCACAATTTCAATAAAATCGGGAAAAGGATATTTAAAAACATTATAAAAAAACGATTTTTTTTTTAAACTTCAACTTCATATCAAAAACAGCGCAACTTAGACCAGGGTCGATAATTTTTGAAACCGAAAAAAATAATAGTAGGATGATTGATGAAACCTATATGTAAAAAAAAAAGGTAAAACGAAGAAAAATCGCGTACTCTGAGGTTATTAAAGCACTGAAGGTGGTTGTCCAATAGGCGTCTTCTGAAAAAGAGCACTCTGAAGTTAAAATATGCATTTTAGCAAGTCCGATTTTTTGAAATTGCACATTTACATTAACAAAGTTTTACTGTTCACCGAAGTCTGGTTATAATATATTATATATAGCATAATATGCTTGATATTAACAAATCAGAATCAGTCTGATCTGCAAGGAAAAACTTTACTGACTGCAGTACCAAAAGTTAAAAGTGCTACTTTTGCGGAGGTAACAGACACCTAGATACCATTGTCCGGCAGCTGATGTTATTTGCACAAACTGCAACAAGAAATGTCATTTTGCTAAAGTCTGTTGAAGCAAGAAGCCTAGTGGTAGAATTGTTGCAATAATTGAAATTACAGTTGGTATTATATGCGCAGCTTTTAAAATAAGTTGAAACAAAACTACAATAATCGTACATACGCTTTAATTGATATTGGAAGTTTCAATTCACAATTTCAATAAAATCGGGAAAAGGATATTTAAAAACATTATAAAAAAACGATTTTTTTTTTAAACTTCAACTTCATATCAAAAACAGCGCAACTTAGACCAGGGTCGATAATTTTTGAAACCGAAAAAAATAATAGTAGGATGATTGATGAAACCTATAGGAAAAGGAAGAGAATATAGCCAAAATGAAAGGAAAAATAATTTACGGGCGATCTGAGATCGGGAAGTGGTAGGGGGTGCGTTTTTAAGGGTAAAAAACGGTTTATCTCGATTTCTGGCAAAACTACAAGTCTTATGGAAAAAGTTAAATAGCGAAGTTGTAGGTAATAAAAAGATCTACAACTTTCGTATCTACACTTTTTCACATAACCTCAAAATTTATGTGAAAAATTCAAATAACCAAGTTTTTTGTTTTTTATTTTATCTTTTAGAAATTTTTTTTTTTAACGAAATTTGGTGAGAATTTACCTTTTAATGTCCCAAACACACTGTAATTTTTTTGATTTAAAATATTAATTTTTTCACCTTATTTTGACTTAATATCGAAAAATCACCCTTATTTTCAATCGAAAATTCTCGCGTCAAAATATCCGCCTTTTTAAAAAAGTCGGTGAGCTTTTTGTTCGTTGAAATCTCTACTTTCTGATGGTGTTAAAAAAAATACATTACCATGGTAAATGTTCTCAAAAAATGCAAAAAACGAAAAAAACTCGATTACTGAATTTTTTCTTTTTGTCACTAAGTACAATTTTGAGCTATTTATGAAAATTTATACTTTAATTACTCGAAAAACGTTCTATTCCATGTTACATTGATAAACAAAAAAATTACAAATCCATAAAACATCAAGATTGCAAAAAACATGCGAAAATAGTTGTTCTAAATATAATTGAAGGTAGGATTTAAAGGAAATTTCATCTAAAAAATGTGACTGCTGCTATTCTTTTCAGTAAAAAAGTTGTATTATTAAATTCTAATTACATTTATGTTATTTCTAAATTCATTATCTTAAATTCTAATCACTTATCCATTAGTTTTTGTCTCTTTGATGGCATTTCTCCATCGTTAGATTCGACAAACCTTCTCGTTTCTAGTCGTTCTTCGAAATCTTCAAGACCATTATCGTCTTCGTCTCCATCATTATTTACAGTCTGCTTTGTTTCTTCTTCCACAATTTCATCTAAACCATCAATTTCCTCGTAGCTTTTTTCTTCCACATTCGCGCATTTTTCCGAACCATGACAATTTGAGCACAAATTTGTGCACTTCAAACCATGTTTTCGGCAGCCACATTTTAAACTGCTACATCCAGTTTCACAACTGCAGCAAACAGTTTTGAGCAATACTTCCGGAATTAATTCCTTTTCTGTTAATTTGGGCATAATGCCACGTTGATGTTGTTTCCAGCCCCAATCTGTTGCTGTCAGTTCGTTACCCAGCCAAGCTTGGAGCTGATAATATGCCCTGTAGCAGTGTTGTTTTGCTACACCTTCTGTGGGTGGGAGATTTGCCAATATAAAAGATGATTTAATTTTTGCCAATTGATATTTTTGAAATCTTAGTTGATTCAGTGTTATATTATCATTTTTACATTTATAAATAGATTTGATTAATTGTAATCCATTTTTTCCGATATCTTCTTTGTTTGCATCTTTTTGAAAAAAAAATATTGGCCAAATTTGACAAATTTTTATCGTCTAATAATGAATTTACGATACTTTTCTTTCCATTTCCGGCAAATCCAGATGTTGTATCGCAACCAGAAAAACAATGCAGAAATGCAACGATGTTTTTGAAAGATTCATATTTGAAACTATTAGACGTGAAAAATAGATCTTTCACATTTCCAGAACCTCTCTCTATTGAATTCCTTTTGATGGGCTAAAATTTACCCAAACGTCACTTAGGTATATAAGTTCTCTTAAAATAGAAATGAATAGACTTTAAAGAAGAAAAAATTTAAAGAAGATTCTACAACTTTCTCAAAATATTGTAGATGTCTAATTAAATATTAACTTCATTAACTTATTTAGTTGTCAATTATTGTAGTATATTTCAACTTGCAATTTTTTGTTTATCAATGTAACATGGAATAGAACGTTTTTTGAGTAATTAAAGTATAAATTTTATTAAATAGCTCAAAATTGTACTCAGTGACAAAAAGAAAAAAATCCGGATTAGAGTTTTTTTTTCGTTTTTTGCATTTTTTGAGAACATTTAACATAGTAATGTATTTTTTTACACCATTAGAAAGTAGAGATTTCGACGAACAAAAAGCTCACCGACTTTTTTAAAAAAGCGGATATTTTGACGCGAGAATTTTCGATTGAAAATAAGGGTGATCTTTCGATATTAAGTAAAAATAAGGTGAAAAAATGAATATTTTAAATCAAAAAAATTACAGTGTGTTTGGGACATGAAAAGGTAAATTTTCACCAAATTTCGTTAAAAAAGTTTTTTTTTTATAAAAGATAAAAATATTAAACCAAAAACTTGGTTGGTTATTTGAATTTTTCACATAAATTTTGAGGTTATGTGAAAAAAGTGTTGATACAAAAGTTGTAGATCTTTTTATTACCTACAACTTTGCTATTTAACTTTTTTCCATAAGACTTGTAGTTTTGCCGCAAATCGAAATAAACCGTTTTTTACCCTTAAAAACTCACCCCCTTCCACTTCCCGACCTCAAATCGCCCGTAAATTATTTTTCTTTTAATTTTTGTTATATTCTCTTCCTTTTCCAATGGGTTTCATCCTACTATTATTTTTTTTCACTTTTTACCATTTTCAAAGGCTTCTACCCTGGTCTAACTCCGGACATATGTTCATATGAACTTTTTCCCTTAGAATATCACAATTAATCACCCCCTTAAGTTATGTACCGTACTTCTGTAATGAATGAATGAAGTATTAAAGTTAACTTAATAGATTTCTAAATAAATCTTACCTGCACTTGTTGTTCAATCAAATTATTCAATTGCTCTTTTACTTTTAGGCTCATTTGCTTATTCTGTTCCAATAAAACATTTCTCCTCTCCTCAGTGTTTTCAGTTCTAACACCTCTAAGAGTCTGATTTTTCACACCGACAGTATTAGTATTTTTAACATTGCTTATATTCTGTTTACTTACAACTGCAGTCCTCGCATTGATATTTAAAATATTGTTGTTTGTAATTTTTAAAGGATTGTCTGAACTACTAGAGTTTCCCAACGAGGAGCCGCTGTTGTTTGGAGTAAATGCGTAGTTATAAGTCGGTCGCAAGTTTGCCGGGGGTTTCCTAAAATAGAGTTTTCTAAGTTCAGAACCATTCGAATTTAAACACGTTAAGCACCATGTGCCCACCGGTGGACATTATTTTTTTCACCTTTGGGGACCATTTTTTTTTAAATTAAGTTATTTGCTCAATTACTTGGAATATAAATTTCTTTTGCTGTTTGTGGTTCTTCAAATATTTGAAAGATGAAGAACTTGCCAAGGAGCTTAAGAACCTTTTTGATGAAGATGTTTCTGAAGTTCATAATTAATTAATAATTATTAAAAACTATTTACCATGCAAAACCAGTTCCGATTAAGGTTCTGAGGATTTTTTCCCCTGTGGTACCAAATGTTATATTTTTGCACCTATCAATTTTTGTGAACGTTTGTAAATTTCTGTATCTGTTATGTGACCTAAGGGCTATTGATACTTGTATAAATAAATAAATAAATAAACCAACACAAATACAACATAAGGCTAAACACAGAACAAAAGCATTTTTTTTTTGTTAATATTGATACTAAATAGATAAATAATTATGACAACGCAAGCATTACATTACTTACATTTAACAGTAAACATTAATTTTCTTAATTAAAATAGTTATTTGTAAATAACTGGAACACGAATGAAGATAACAAATTACGGTTTACTCCAAAATGTAGCTACTTTTAAGCAGGACACTCAATCACTCGAATTTTTTTGACAGAGGAACCGAAATTGGTCACACAAAACTCGTTAAATCGAGTCGATTAGATCGAAACCTCTCGATATCAGTACGGCAGTCGAGTGGGTAGATTTTAAGGTTAGATTTAGGATAATGTTTAGTTTTTCAATAAATTTGTGTGTATTTTTCTTGTTTTGTATGGCACTATGAACTTTAAATTTAAATAGACCTGGTGGAAAATAAAAAATGTTAGGTTTAGTTAGTTGATCGTCTTAAATATTAAATAAAAATATGTTGCCTGTCGCACGCCTTTGGAGAAAGCGGCGTGCATTAAACGGTCGAAAATGGTACCCTAATTTACCTAAGTAGCGATTTATAGGATAGGACTATGAACTGAAAAATTTCCAAGTAGGTAGTTCAAGATTATCTCTTAATTAATCGCAAAAAAATTAATTTCATCACTAAGTCCTGTGTAACAGGCACTGACTTGTTAGTCAAATTATACAGCCACAGCAAGTATGATACAAACTGTCAGTACCCTGATACAGTGACACCAGCTGAAGACATCATCAAACAGTTCGCTCCGTTGAGTGAGAAGTTTACAAAGGACGACTTTGTTATTTTTTTTACTGGGACTGTCAACGCCCTACGTGGAAAAAGCATCGACGAGCGTTGGCGAGTAATCTTTAAAATTTCTATAAAATATAGAAATACCCACCCTAGATAAGATTCTAATGGGGCTTGGCCAGGATGACAGTATTCCGTTTATAACTAGAAAACTTTTATGGTTCACACAAAATATGGATTTTGTCTGGGAAAAGCATAACCGTAAATCGCTTTTACTGGAAAGCGATGAAATTGTTTGCTGGCGACGAAAATACTTGAGAAGTATAAAGCAGCACAGAAGAGAGCAGAAGAAAATCTTTTATCTTGATGAGACGTGGATTAATGAAGGTTATATAGTACCAAAATTGTGGCAAGACAAAAATATAACCAGTGCTTGCCAAGCTTTCATGGAAGGCCTGCCAACGGGTATTAAGGTGCCTTCAGGTAAAGGGAAGAGACTAATAATAGTCCATATTGGAAGCGAAGAGGGATTTTTAAAAGAAGGTTTGCTAACCTTTCAGTCGTTCAATACGGGAGATTACCACGAAGACATGAATTCGAATGTTTTGAGGACTATTTTGGTGAAATGATAAAATATCTTCCAGCTGATTCAGTAGTAGTTATGAGAATAACGCAAGCTATCATTCACGACGCACAGAGAAGACTCCAACTTCATCTTGGAGAAAACAAGAAATTATCGACTGGTTAACCACCAAAAGTATTGAATTTGAAGATAATTTGATAAAGAAGGAACTACTAGCTATAGCAAATTTACACAAACATCGTTTTATAAAATATGCCGTGGAAGATATAGCAGAAAAACATAGTGTAACTGTGCTGCGCACACCGCTATATCATTGCGAAGTAAATCCTATAGAACTTATATGGGCGCAAGTGAAAGGATTTGTAGCAAGACACAACACGATATTAAAAATGAAAGACGTTAAGCTACTGTTTAATCAAGCCATTAAGGAAGTGACACCAGAGAGCTGGCGAAAAGCAGTCCATCATGTCATTAAAGAAGAGGAGAAAATGTGGGATCTTGACCACCTGATCGATCGGACCGTCGACTCGTTAATTATAACGTCAAGAGGAGATGACAGTTCCTCAGATGACGAAGAATATTATGATTTTTTATAATTTAATTTCTGTATAATGTATTTTTGTATTTTGTATTTTTTTTATAATGTTTATTAAAAAATAAGTGTACCTAATACTATGTACATAATACCTAAATTTTAATCTGTTAAAATAAAATTCTTTCCTTTTTACGGGTATAATTTAATTCATTATAATTTTTACGAGTATAATTTAATTTGTGTATAATGTATTTTTTTTAAAATGTTTAATAAAAAATAAGTGTAGCTAATACTATGTATATAATGCCTAATTTTTATTCTGTTAAAATAATTTTTTTTCCTTTTTACGAATATCCTACCAGCACGCCTTTGTCACACCATTTTCTGTGATTGTGAATGGATAATAGGCAAACCCCATAAATTGACCCAAACCCGGGTGGTACTACCTGCACTTGATGAAAAGAAAGAATTTTAATACTGTGTACAGATCCGATAGGCCCTGCATGGTAATCGCAATTAATTCAGGGCGGTGGTGTTTTACTTGCAATGGAGAGTTCTTTTGAAGGTACAGTCCACAAGGTACCAGATAACACGCTAGAACAAGTATGGGTCAGTATTTCAATCAAAAACGCTAACATCGTAACAGTCTATATACCACCAGCGTCAAAGGCATGGGGACAATGTTAGTTCAGTGAGTTACATGTTCGATCACTTTCCAACCTCAAAATTTCTACTACTGGGTGACTTTAATCTACCTAACTACTCGAGGTCGTTTATCCTAATCGAATCGCGTAATACATTCGATAGTAACCAGGATGACTGTCCTAAATATTTTAATAATACGGTTGATGTTTAAGACACTATATTTATTTCAAACAACGAATGCGAACAACTAATATTTGACTGTGCGTGTTTTTATGATCTTAGTCAATATAATAATGTTAGGAACTCTAACCAATGTCATGTTGAACCTATCATGACAGCCATCATCATGCGTTAACAGTAGATTATTGGGTAGATGCTGTGGGCGAGAGTACATCGGACCAGCACGTTTTTAAATATAACTTTTATAAAGCTTACTATAATAAACTAAATGATTACTTTGAACTAATAGATTGGAGTTTTTTGAACCATAGTAACGTAAATGATGCAACCGAAATGTTCTATATCATCTTAAATATTGCAATTGACCTATATGTTCCTAAAGCAAGAGTTGCGAGCTTAAAATATCCTAACTACTATTTAAATGAAACAATTGCCCTAATAAAATCCAAAAATGATGCTTTCAAAAACACAGGCGCACTCACTTAACCAACGACGAAACTCAATATAAAAAATTGTGTTCACATTTTTATCATGGGTCGCAAGTTACCTACAGGATCGAACTCAGATGATCAAACTAAATGGTTTTATATCTAAAGAAATAACGGTCACATCTGGCGTGCTACAAGGATCACACCTTGGTCCTGCTTCTCATTTTTGTGAACGACCTTGTTAGTGTTTTTAAGAACTGTCACTTTCTATTATATGCGGACGATCTGAAAATATTTAGCAAGGCAAGTAGTGTGGATGACTGCTTACTATTGCAACGCGAGATTGATAAATTGTTGGAATGGTGCAAAACTAATAAAATGGAGCTAAACACCTCAAAATGTAAAATGATGTCATTCTCACAGAAGAAAATGCTAACAATACACTTATATTTTGATTTTTATTCTGAGCTTCCCAGGGTAAACTTAATAAACGACCTGGGAGTCATACTAGACTCAGAACAAAGACATTACTCAGAACTAAGATTTAATGACCATATTAACTTTGTTTTGGCAAAGGCATTCAGGATGGCTGGTTTTATAATGCGTCGTTGCTGCGGCTTTTTTAATATTGAAGTTTTAAAGTCTCTTTATCGTTCATTAGTACGCAGTCACCTTGAATATTGCTGTACTGTCTGGTCGCTTTGTGATAAAATCCATACTCAACGTATCGAACGAGTTCAGTCAAAGTTTGTCAATATTTTGCTTTACAAGGTTGGAATCGACAAAAAGGTATTCACTCACCAACACCTTTTACAATTATTGAATATGGAGAGCCTGGAAATAATAACTAATAAACCTAACTGCTCTGAGCTCTTAGCTCTAATTAATTGATTATTGCAATATTAATATTAATTTTCGTGCGCCTCCGCATGATACTCGGTTGCAGGATATATTTTTGGGTAACAGAAGCCGAATAGATGTTGGTTAAAACAATAATATCAATCGTATTCTCCACTACTTCAATATATATTATGTTCCCCTCAATTTTCAATTTAACTGTACACTGACAACATTTAAAACAAAGATAAAACTACCCCTAAAATCTTTACAATGAGTGTAAAATTGCAGCTCCGATGTACTTACACGTTGGAACAGTTTGTAGAAGGTTAGTCTTTCAGGTTCCAATTTGATCATGATTTTTACTGTACTGAATTGTGAATATTGTATTTAATTATAAGTATAGTTAGTAATTGGTTTGTTTTTGTTGGGGAAACATGCATGTGCATTTCAAGTCTGATAAATATAATTCAAACTCCTAATATTACTTAATAATTGGACCAAAACCATAATCGCATTTCAGTGAAAAGTTAATAATGATCGGCAAAGCCGCATTTGGGACATGTCCTGTTGTTCTAAAGAAATAAATAAAACTTATCTTTTAACATATTATAAAAACCTAACTGCGAATTTGCGTCGCATTTAATAATCCTTTCGGTAAAATAATACAACAGAAAACCTTCATAACAAAACAGCTTGTTTACGTTTTTATAGAACCTTAAATTGCATCTAGCCAGTCGATTCAATTGAGAGCCGGTAAACATTAGGGTTCGGCAAGGCTTTCCTAATTATCACAAAAGGCGGCCAGCGGGCGTTGAAGACGATGCCTACGTGCTAGACGGGTTAGTTGTTATGGGACGCAGTAGGAAGAGTGTTTAAGAGGATGCGGTGTTGCAAATGGTTTTCGTGTGGGAAGAGCGATCAAAGCGAATGTTTTCATTTCTACAGTTAGTAGGTCTTAGACTTCACTCCGTGGTGTACGTCTGCTGTAATTTAAATCACCACGAGTTACAGATCATTTTCGTGGTGAAACGTCTTCTTCCCACGAAACCTTTTGCAAAGATTGTTGAAGTAAACGTATAATAGTTTGTTGCGGGTTACACGAACCCCCTTAAGTGTGATTAGTCAATGTGGCCATTGATTAGTTAATAAGTCATGTGAAGTAGTAGTACGATTTCACAATTTATGTAAACACCTGACATTATCTGTTCAAATTAGGGATGCACCGAAGCCTCCGTTTGGCTTCAGTATTCGGCTGCTTCGGCTGTATTTTTGATATTCGGTATTCGGCCGAAGCGGAGGCCGATCACGCCGGAGCGGAGGCTGAAGCGAACTCGTAGAAAATTCCTGTTTAGACATGGTGTTTACTTGCTTGGCGATTTCGCGTTTAGGCATATTAGTCGACAATCGTTTGCTGCATAGTTAACAGCGAAAATGAGTAATAAAAGAAGTGACATTTGGGAGTTTTATAACTTGTGTGAAGATAAACAATATGCTAAATGCAAAATATGTAATATACAAATATCACGTGGAGGAGTGGGGAAAAGAGCTAGTACAACGTCCCTTATAAATCATGTAAAACGTTGTCACAATGACGATTATGAAGAATTTCAAAGGGAGAAGACATTAAAGGACGCAAGCACATCCGAAAATCCTAAAAATAGCCAGCATCTACAACAAAAAATACTGGAACAGTTGATGGAAAAATCTAGAAAATGGGACCAGAAAGACAAACGTGCTAAAGCTTTGCATTACGCTATAGCAGAAATGCTTGTACTAGACAATATGCTAGTTTCAACTGTTCAAAATATTGGATTCACAAGATTAATGAAGCAAGTAGCTTCAAATTTTATTTTACCCGGAAGAAAATTTTTTAGTGACAATATAATTCCAGATATGTACGAACGTGTTGTGGAAAATATAAAGAAAAAAACTACAATGGCAAGTGCCAAGTATATATCTTTCACTTCGGATATATGGACCTGATCTAATACAAACGAAAGTTTTATAAGCTTTACTGGACATTGGCTTACGGAAGATTTTAAATATATCCATATAGTTTTCAACTGCAAACATTTCCCTGGTGGTCATACAGGAGAAGCAATAAAAAATATGATTCTAGTTATGCTGGACATGTGGTATCTAGACCTTTCACGCATCCACTTAGTGGTTCGAGACAATGCTGCCAATATGGTTAAAGCGTGTAATGATGCTGAAATTGACAGTGAGCCCTGTTTTATTCATAGTTTACAGTTAGTAGTTCTGGAAGGTATAAGGTCACAAAGATCAGTTATTGATTTAATATCAAAAGCGAGAAATTTAGTAGGGCATTTTAATCATTCTGCCAAAGCATGCGCATCTTTAAAAAATATACAAGCGGAATTAAGTGTTCCCCAGAAAAAGTTAATACAAGATGTTCAGACCCGATGGAACCAGGGGCGGCTCGTCAATAAGTGCGCCCGTGCGCGCGCACTGCCTAAGAAAGCCAAGCACCAAGCAAAAATAAAATTTATATAAAAAAAATATCAAGAAAACTTGTATATAAGAATGGCGAATGCGAAAGACTTCAAGCGCGACCACAACATGCACTTTCTTCTACTGATTGAAATGGTCTGCCGTGTGTATTCGTTCGGCGCTCTCGTTAAATGGATTTTCCCTGTGCGGATTGATCGGGAATATTCGGTTAATCGCCCGATGAGAGGAGGTCGCCGTGCGCTATCTGAATACACACTTCAATAATTTAATATGATTGTTTTTTGACGCGAATAGAGAAGTTTGAAGTTTATTCACGGTGTTGTGGGTGTTTTTTGTTGTTGTAATTTAATAATGGCTAGTAGTTCGGATTGTGTCACACAAAGTGTTATAGTTATGGACCAAAATTCTGTTGAGAACATTCTAAATAACTTTTCGACAATCAATTTTCAAAGGAAAATTGAAATAAAAATCCCATTTAAAAACCGCGTTTTTTTTTAATATTCTTCTGGGATAAAAAGCACAAAGAAAATCGATACAAAGGTAAAAAGGGGCGTGGCACCTCGAAAATTTTTCTTCTGCGGCGCACACCCTAAGATAAATGTCACGAGCCGCCACTGGATGGAACTCGACATTTTATATGCTGCAGCGCATGCATGAACAAAAAAGAGTCTTAAACATATATATTGCTGACTGTACTGACAGTAAATTGGAATCATTTACCTCAAATCAGTGGGCTTTAATCGAATCCGTATTGAACCTCTTCGAGCAAATCACGAAGATAATGAGTTCGGAATTAGCATTAATATCAGAAGTTATTCCAACAGTTACAACTTTATTGCAGTTTATGTCACCTACAGATCAAAACCAAATGTTTTCGGTGTAGGAACAATGAAAGATGTTTTATGTGCAGAAGTCCAAAGAAGATTTGAATCGGTTTATACAAATAAAAACTATGCGGTATCTACTTTATTAGATCCGAGATTTAAATTGGCTTTTTTTAATAAAGATCAAGTCGAGCAGATAAAGCTATTGGTGATAAAAGAATATGTTCCAGAAGCTGAGCAAAAATCAAATAGTGATGAATCCAGTGATGATGATATAAGTATTAGCAAAACTTATCAAGTTGACGCCCAAAATGGATCAAAAGAAAAATATATGGGACTGCTTTGATAAAATAGCAAGTTCTGCATCATCGCAACCTCAGAAAAAACACTTAGACGGGAAGATCAGCAAGAAACGACAACTTAATGAAGAACTGGTAACATATTTAGACATACCCCTAATAAAAAGGAAAGACGACCCGTTGAAATGGTGGAATGAAAGAAAAATGGTATTTCCAATGCTGGCCAATATGGCTAGAAAGTTCCTTTCTGCTCCAGCGAGCAGCGTTTACTCAGAGAGGCTATTTTCTGAAACGGGAAATATTTACGAAGAAACTAGAAATAGATTACTACCCAAAAATGCTGAGAGATTACTATTTCTACATCATAATTTAAAAAAGCTTAATTTTGAGTATTAACTTGACTCCTCTTTATCTGTTTTCTATACATTTGTGTTAACTTGGTTTTTAAAATAAGTTAAATGCTAGACCAACCCTTTCTTTTTAATGTGTTTATTGTATATTATACCAAGTTTTATGACAAAGATTGTTTCAATTTTTAAGGATTTGTTAAGTCGGAATTACACCCAATATAGCCGAGCTACACAAGTATTTTAAAACAACACCCGAAAACAGCTATATAGTCGAAATCTAGAGCTATATAGCTGAAAATGAGTTTTCCATCCATTGTCGGTAAAGATCTTGCTATATAGCTTAGCGATATATAGCTGGGCTCCATATAGCCAGCTATATAACTCTGTTAAATAGCTGTATAGCATAGCTCTTGGTGTAAATCCGGCTTTATATTTTTTACCTCACCTAGTGGCTTTATTAGGTATTATACGAGATGAAAAAAAAAATAAATGAAATTTTTTCTGCTGCTTCGGCCGAAGCGCCGAAGCTTCGGTCTAAACGGTGGCCGAATATTCGGTATTCGGCTAAAACACCGCTTCGGTGCATCCCTAGTTCAAATGGCATAGTTTAGTAGAATAAAGAAATGCTTTTGTGAAGAAAAGTGTTTTCTTGATAGTGAAATTAGAAAAAAGAATCAGTGAATCACCCTATGGAAAAATAGTACTTTTTGTTGCTGAGACTGGGATTTTAAAACCCAGGCTTTGTACAGTTTTGTACTATTTGGGATATTGGCCTGTAACGTACATTTGTGGTGGTACAATTCTGCCCAAACATTTTAATGGAAAACCTGAATTGAGGACGAAGTTTTGTAGCTTCTCTGGGGTCCTCTACAGCCCAAACATGTTCGTTATTTCTGTTAAAATAAACCACAGTTTGTGAATTCTGATTTATCCGTCCAGATAATGCGATTTTAAAAATTCAGATTGATTGTGGCTTAATCCCTTTACTCATTTGCAAAATGTAGCTCTTCTCTCTGCATCTCCATCAGGATGTAATTGTTTGAGAAATATGAATTTTAAAGGGCTTGAAATTACTTGATTTTAATATTTAATTAAGTTTATCTAATAAGTATCCGTTTTCGTTCTATTTCTCACCAGGGTCGTATTTGTAAAAATCCAAAAACCTGGCTAATGTGTTTTTAAGAACCGAAACGTCTAAATCGCATTCAGAAGACATCAAATATTAGGCTTTAGGGTATAAGGATCAAAAATATGCAATTTAAATTCCAGGTCCGTATTCGAAAAAATTAAGTTGATAATGGTGGCTCAAAAACGAAATGTCGGAATTGAAAATTAATTATGTCTATAGGAGAAAAAGTGGCAATAAAAATGTGACATTTGTTTGAAATTTTTTCAACAAATATAATCAGAAAAAAATCAAAACGAATTTTCTAATTTTCGTTTTCTTTTTTCACACGTTCCCACGCCGCACAGTGGAGCCAAATCGGAAAAACCTGGTGGAAAATCCAATTTCCTTTTTTCAGTAATTTCGAACATGTGGTGTATGATCTATTGTGTGATTTTAAATATATTCTTGAAAAAAAGCATGCACTTAGACTCAGAGCTGACTTTGGAACAAGGTGAAAGTGTGTATATTAGCGTCGTATTGAACATTTTTTTATGGAACACATGTTGAATGAAAAACTTCTTTAAACAATAAAATATTCATTGATTTTCACTGCTACCATAATATGTAGAAGGGAATATTAGCGTTACCCAAAAATTAAATTTATACAATATATCTACAGGGTGTACCAAATAAATTGGCTTATTAAATAGAAATACCTTGAGAACTAAATGGGATTTTATTTTTAAAGTTTGGCTGTGGCTATAAAACTTGTTTAAGTACGTTAATAAAATGTTTTGGATGATGCGGCGTAGCGGATCATACCAAAAGTGGCAGCAACTTCGGAATTTTAAATGAATTACTCTGTAAATTATTTTATTTTAAGAATCTCTGTTAGTTTCCTAACAACTTTCCTTATTATTTCCCTATACCTATCTGTTACCGTTTTCGAGATATTAATTAATTTTTTCCATTTTCAAAAATTCCATTTTTTTTTTTTCGAAAAACATTATCTCAACAAATGTTGATATATTTGAACTCAGACATACTAAGGTACTAAAATTTTGTGTTATTCCTGAGAGTAAAGTTAACACCTTGTGATAGAGAGTTATTTAAGGATAGGCGATTAGCTAGAAACCATTGAAGTATATATGTTTACCAGTATCCTAATAGCTTCCTTCTGCCTACGAAACACCCGCTCCAAATGTATTTGAGCAGCGTTACTCCATGCAAGCAGGCCGTAAATCATGACCAAGTAAAAGAGGGAGTGATATGCAACAATTGCTGCTCTTGCACCTATATTGATATGAATGAAAATCATTTTCAACACCGAATAAAAAATTTAAATTATTTAAAAAAAAAGGATTTACAAATTTAGAGACAGCATTGTTTCTTAGTAGTGAATTCCTATTATCTTGAAGGCGGTCGAGTATAAGGACTATACACCCAGAGTGCCTCTTTTACATGAAAATGTAAGAGGAACAAAATTTTATTTAAAAAAAAATAGCGAAACTATACTGGGTGAAAAAAAATATGATCTTAAATAACCAACCATTTTTTACCACGCCACTGGTTGTAATATGGGTCACCTGATATTTTAAAAAAGTGACCTTCAGTAACACTAACTTATACCTAATAGTTCATTTCTGTATTAAAACTAGATCCTAATAAATTAAAAAAAAAAAACCCTTTGATGACACCACCTTCAAGGGCGATTGTGGCTCCATATGGAAGCATTTGTCTATGTTAATATAAACCTTTTTCATATTTTTTTATGTCAAGTCAAACCTTAAAATTTGTCGCAGTCATCATCATTTCCGGACACCCTGTATTACTGTCACCAAAAATGGTTTAAAGACAGTATTGGGGAACAACTTATTACTTATAACTAATTAAACTTTCTTGTGTCTGCATAAACACCACTCTTATTGACAATGACAAAGCAAATTATCAAAAGTCTACATAAAACAAAGTACCTACAAGACATTTAAAAGTTTGGGTTCTTCAGTAAACCTCAGAAACAAAAATTAAAAATAAAGTAATTTAACCAACAAATCAGCCAAAATCATTGTACAAGTAAATATTAATTGACACTATAGTAGGATCTCCCAGTAAGCAACTTTTTAACCCCTTTAAGACATTTTTTTGAACATCTAATTTGAATTAGTCCGTTAGAAGTCTGTTAGATAATTTAACTGACGTAAAATATAGTTTTTGACCAGTGGTATGAGGAACTGGCAGATAAGTGCAATTAATATTTAGGGTAATGTATTGAGAGTCCCGAACAATTTCATGTTTATATTTTCTATGCATGAGACAACCCATTACCATTATAGGATGCTCAGTAGTATTAATATTTTTAACTGAATGTGGCCTACAAGCTTCCCTTGATCTAGCTCAACACAAGCATCTTGGTAAAAATTTTCTTATGTAATTTATGCACTTTGTATCTACCATGTAATATATATTTTACTACTCTGTAAAAAGGTTTTATACCTGTCGAGTCTGTTAATAAATACATTTACGAGTACATTATTGTTCTTCATGCAAATATTCTGTTACTTTGACAGATTCTTTATGTATCGACCAACAATGTGGGTTGACAAGAAAATAAATATTTTTCTTGTAAAAAATCACTTCAAGCATCAAGAATCTGCTGCGTATGGAATTATTGAATGGAAATGTGTCTAAAAAATCGAGTTCACTATATTGCTTTCATAGTTTTAATACCAGATATAAAATCACTGTTTAAAATGTTAAAAATAACAATACCACTATGCCACTATATTTTGACCAGGTTTCTTTGGCTTAGCTTCACTGGCTGCCCTCCCAAATTGTATAAAAAAAAGTGCGACCAACAGTGGTCATGTGGTCCCAAAGAGCAAAAAAAAAGTAATGTCAACATGTTAAAGAAACACCATTGTTTATTTACCATTTTGGCACACCACTGTATACAGCAGGAATGCGTCTCCTGGGAATTAAAAAGCTTCTCCTCTTTTTAGTGTTTACTTTTTGCTGCGTCACCATTTCGTTTATGTGAGCACTCTTTTTCGAATGGATCAGTGTCACTTGGGCACAATATCCTGTGCCATTAACCTAAAACAGGACATTAAAAGTGATTTGTTTATCTTCAAGAAAGCCGAACCAGAGTAACGTTGGGTTACTCTTAAGCAGAACGTAACGTACCACGCAAGTATCCGGAATGTTTTTTAAGAAATGCTCTACAGAGTTATATCCAAACTTGTGAAATGGTATTGACATCCCGATCATTTCCTTGTAATCTTTCTGGATGCTCTGAATACTAGAGACTACAGGACTTGATGTTATGATACTCTTGATAAAGTCTTTGACTTGCTGTTCCGACATTTCGCCTGAGGTAGCCTAGAATTTTAAAATTCAAAAGAACTAGACAAAGGCCAAAGTTAACTACCTGTTAAAATCGAATCTTACCATTGATTTGTTCTAGGTCCTACTTCTAACCATTTAACAAGACGCAGGATACTCTACCGCTGAACATGAAGTCGAACAATCTTTTAAAAATACTTTAAAACCGTAAATAAAATGGAAATTCATAGAAAACCATCGCAAATTTTCAATAGGAAAGATAAAAATGTCGGTTTCAAATTGCACGTGCGTAAAGAAGACCTCTTTTCTTGAGCTGGTGGCCGTAACTCACCATTGGCAGTTCACAATGTAAAACTGCACCACTGCTTCATTAATTAGGCGTTTACGTGTTAAATTGCAGTAAATGATAGCAGAAGTTAATTTTTTTTTAAACAGATCAGATAAATGAAACTAAGATACCGTATAAGTATGAAAGAGATATCTTGATATCGCAAAACACTTAAATATGCTTTAATTATTCCTTCTATTATCTTCCATTCGTTTCTTAATGTTTTTCCACGTGCACAATGAATTTAAAACTGAACTTAGCACTCATATTATTCTTTAAATTAGGGGTAAGTAGAACAGCTAGACTATAATACAGGGTCGTTAGCATAAATTTAACCATGAATATTGTTTTTCAGTGCGCAGATGAAGCGCTAGTATTTTTAGACACATCAGATGGACAAATACAGGGAAAAATAGAAGTTACTCAATTTTCAAACATTACTTACTATGCTTTTTATAGTATCAGATACGCAAAACCTCCTATAGGCAAACTCAGATTTCAGGTAAAGTATTGACGTCGTTCAACCTTTAGACAGGGTATGGCGCTTTTTAGTTCATTAACGCGTCGCAAAAATGACATTTGTTCTTAAATTTTGCCGAATGCGACTAACCTATGGTATTATTTTCACCCCCCTCTCCTGGCCCTCTAGCTAACAAGCCTTAATATAAAAAATAAAAAAAATCCGCTTTTGGCTGAAGCTGTTTACAGGCTACTCGCCAGCTTCGGCGCACCCACCGTCCTCCCAGGGGAAGAAATTTCCTTCTCTGAGAAAGTGTTATTTTAAATTTTTTTCGGTTTTTATTAAAAGTTATGGTGGAAAAAAGTGATAAAAAAAAATGTAAAAGCAAAAAACACGTACAGAGGGGGTAGTTTCCACCTCCTGAGTGGCGGTTGGACTACGGTCTACGAGAAACCCGATTTCCGCAACCCCACAATACTATAACAAGTAAAAAACGAAAAAAAGGGTGTTTTTTGCAATTTAAGGGTTAAGGGGTATAGCGTAAATAAAGCTATCGAGATATTGATTCTCCACTCACCACAAACGTGGGGGTAAGTAGACTTCATCGCGAAATGTGAGGAAAAAGAATAATCGACCGAAATTAATATTTTTAGGCACCTCAGCCCGTCCAACCTTGGGAGGACATATACGATGCTACTTACGAAAAAAGCTATTGTTTTCAAGTAACCACCGATTCAAACGACGAAAACGAGGACTGCCTTTTCCTAAATGTGTTTTCTCCAAAAGTAAGCAACAAACGATATAAAAATCGTTTTAAACGTGAAAAGGAATGGCCGTTCTTTTTTTTTAGGACCCAAATAACTTAGAAACGCTTTTACCTGTTATGTTTTTTCTACACGGGGGAGGATTCAAGGAGGGTTCGGGGGAAGTGAGAGGAGGGACTGGTCCAGAGTTTTTTATGGGTTATAACGTCATTTTGGTCAGCGCCAATTACAGATTGGGACCGTTTGGTAAATTTCATTCAAAGGACATTTTCTTGAGTTAATTAAGTAAACTATTTTTTCTTTAGGATTTTTCTCAACAGGAGATGAGTTGATTCCAGGAAACGCTGGACTAAAAGACGTTCATTTGGCCCTTAAGTGGGTGAACAAAAATATTCAATACTTCGGTGGTGATCCAGAGAAAGTTACGATTTTTGGACACAGCGCCGGTTCTGCATCGGTTTCATATCAGTTGCTCTATCCAGAATCTAAAGGTAGGTAAACGTAATTAATTTAAAATATTATCACTATATCATAAACATATTTTAACAATATTTATAAACAGGGTGTTTCAGAAATACGGTAAGTAACTTAAGGGACAGATTCCTTATGATATTCTGAAAGAAAAAGTTCATATAGACATGTGTCCGGAGTTGCCCCGAATGCCATGAAATAACAGAAAAATTGGTGACAAAATTCTAAATTTATAAAAATAATACATGCTCTCTTTATTTCTAGGACTTTTTAGAGCAGCCATTTTACAGAGCGGTACCGCTATAAATCCGTGGGCCTACCAACGGAGCCAAGTCGACATAACCTACAAAACGGCGGCTTATATAGACGCTACATTTAATTCTACTGAAAACCGAAATTCTACCATGTTGCTAGAATTTTTGCAAGATGTTGATGCAAGAGACATTGATACAGCATCAATTTCGTTTTATAATACGGTATGATGTTTTCAGTTACATATAAAATAGTCCGTGTCGTGCTGGTTAGATAACAATTAATAGTTATCAAATAAAACAACGGCAGTCTACCTCCACAATATGTCATCACAATTAATAGTTAACCTGAGCATGCACGCGCACTTAATATAATAAGCCTCTTCAGTGACAAAGCATGGGTTTCTGCGACCCGGGAAGGAATTTGCCGCCCTCCTATTTTCGCAATTCGGTTCAAAAAAGATGGATTTCCTGATAAACTAAAATTTCAAATATTTCGATAATGATCACACACAAATATAGGGAAAATTACTGTTAGGGAAACGTGTATCAACACGTCAAAGAGAATAGGTTGGTAAATGCTGTTAGCGTGCGACTTGAATCTCTGCTAAAAGGCGAGTCGCGGAAGGTACTTGTAAAACGTCATTGGGACGCGAGCTTCCTATTGGGAGAAAAATAGGTAGAGTCGCATCGCGCGCTGGTTGAGAGAGACAAGAAGCACGGCGCAAGGGTGAAGCTGGCAGTCTTCCAAGATGGCTCGGTAAAGCAAGTGTGCTCTTATTCACGCTTCAAGTTTAATGCCTTTTTGGGTAATGTAGAGTTCATTCAAAGATGGCTCCGTAAAGCAAGTTCTCTTACGGACGTTAAACGTTTTCAAGGCCTTTTTGGGCAATTAATGGTTTTAATGTGGCGACCGCAGCCTAGTGGTTAGTGTGTCCGACTACTAAGCCGAAGGTCCCCGGTTCGATCCCGGGACCATGCATCGATCTTTATTTATTCGGTCGTCACCTCGTGGAAGGCAATGGCAAACCACCACGTAGTAATTTGCCTAGTACAACCTCTCAAATAGTGCCGTTCGGAACCGGCGATAAACTGTAGGTCCCATATACCTGTGAAAAATCTGAAAAAAGGCACACATCACAGGTATATGCGAGAGGTCGCCTACGCTCGAATGAGCATGGCACATAAAGAAGAATGGTTTTAAGTAGAACTATAAGCACCTAGCAATTCCGCGTTATCTGACGTACGAAATTAAACTCCCTACGATACCGGGGCGTTTTTGTGATGTACTTTCAAGTGATAGTTCCATGTAAAAAAGCAGTTAGTAATGTGAACGTTAGAATCGACCAGTGGATTTGTCGTAAATCCTTGTAACATACTATCATAACCTGCATTAAGCAATGAAAACACAAGCTAGTGTTTAAGTAAACAATTGTTTTAATCAAAGGTAGCAGAAAATTAACAAACCAGTGAGCAACCCTATTAGCCAGGCAGTACAAAATAATGTAACCACTAGGGAATTAACCCAGTGCGCCATCAATTACTATTTGCTTAACTAGTTTAATTAAAGTAACAATTATTTGTCACCTATACCTTAATCTTTTATTTCATTAATTAGATGTTTTTTCAATTTCACCTCTTCGTTCGCTGCTAGGGCCATTTCCAAGGGGGCCTATCGCTTAACATTCTCAGTCACGACAACCATCCCGGCCTGCACCTACCAAGGGCTCTCAACCAATGGTTTCGTACGTAACTTCACCCTCCCCTTCCCCTTATAAGATTTCTAACAATAATTACACCTACACTATTGGACAAAAGTAGAGCAACAATAATTAAAGTGCTTTTATTTCTTTGAATTTAAAAAATTAATTATATGATTGTGATCCCCAGCTAACATTAATGAAATATTATCCTCACAATATTAGTAATATTTCACAATATCTTGGTACACTTTAAACAAAATAAAGATAGAGAAATATTTATAATTATAAAAATCGACGAAATGAAGTGCATGCGACAAAAGTAAAGCAACAAATTGTGTCAACACTATTATTTTACATATTACGATAAAAAAGCATTAAACACATTTAATAATTACAATAGCTAGAAGTATTATATGTTAATAGTTAATAGAATATCCATTATTTTTTATTACTTGCCGACAACGTCGCGGCATTAAGGCAATCAATTTTTGAACAGTATTTTCGGGACGGTTTGTCCAAACTTCGTTGATTTTATTTACCAATGATTGTTTATTTGGAAATAATTGTGTACGAATTCCACGTTCAACTTCTTTCCATAGATTTTCAATGGGGCTAAGGTCTGGGGATTGTGGCGGCCACTGCAAGACCCGAACGTTATTTTCTTGAAACCACTCTTGAACGATTTGTGAAAAATGTTTTGGATCGTTATCTTGTTGGAAAGTAAAACGCAACGGCATTTCCCACTCTGCATAAGGCAACATAACATTTTGCATTATATCTCTATAGACAAATCAATCCATGGTGTCATTAAAGAAGTTTAAAGGGCACACCCCATTCCATGAGAAACAACCCCATAGAAAGACGCTGCCTTTGCCATGTTTAACTGTGGGTGTAACGTGTTTGGGATTAAACCTTGTGTTGATTGGCCGTCTTACACGCTTCATTCCATCAGAATTGAAAATTTTATAACGCGTTTTATAGCCTAGCCACGCTATTCCTTGCCGAAATAAGGGGCTTTTTAGCCGGGTTTCTACTAAATAACTTTGCATCTACCAACCTTCTTTGAACTGTCCGTGGACTAACCATAATTTCGAGAATTTCAGAAATAATTCTAGGTGCAGACATCCAAGGATCGTGTTGAGAAATTATTTTAATGCGTCTGTCTGTTTAAATTGTTGTTTTTCTCGGTCTTCCCGATTTCGGTAGATTGTCTAAATGTCCCCCTTGAATGTAACTTGAAATTATTTTGGATACGCTATATCTTGGTAAAACAAACCGTCTTGAAATTGTGGCTTGTATTGTACCTTCCAAGTGTGCATTCACTACTCTCTGCTTTAATTCTTTCGAAATTAGAATACCTCTTGGCATGATTGATCCAGCACAGAAATATTAATTAAACATAAAATAAACTCTGCAAAAAATTTTAACCTTTACTTTCACTAAAACCTTTCTTTTTTAGGAAAATATTAAAATGTTGCTTTACTTTTGACGCATTACAATACTGTATTTATTTGAAAGTTTACGTCAATATCAGTTCATTTGTTTAGATTGTTGGAAAAAGCTGTTGCCGCCGGTAACAACAGCCTACTTTGATATTTAAGACACGATGTATTTAAATACGATATATATCATGCATTTAATATTATAAAATCGAGATTTCTTTCATTTTTCGAAAGTGTTGCTCTACTTCTGTCCGATAGTGCCGAGAAGCGCCGCAGGTAAAAAATTTTCGAGAGGCATCACTAATTTCGGACACTGTAGGTATGTTTATTATGCATTAATTTTTAGGAATCATCAGAAAATCTTCAAATTCAACAGGGATTCTATTACGCTCCCATTTTAGAAACTCACGCAAATAACCCATTTTTAACAAAAGCACCGTATGAAAGTTTTAAAAATGGAGACTATGTTCAAGTGCCTATAATGATTGGTACTACCGCCGAAGAAGGCTTGTTCTTGTTGACAGGTACGTAGCATGTAGCAATTTTTCAGATTGTAGGTAACTATACCAAATATTTTTCTTTTAACTAGATTCTACAAAGAAATAAATATAGTTTTTTTCTCAAAAATTACATTATTAAGATAAAAAAAAACTAACTGCGTCACTGAATTTTAGGCAGAATTCTGAATTAAACAGCGTTCTCAGAGCTTAAAAAGCTTATTAAGGTACAGCGCCGGATTAGGGAAGATGTGGGCCCAGGGCTAAAAAACCTGGAGGAGCCTTTAGTGAAGATAAATAAAAAATGTATAGTATTATATTTTCTATAAGAATGCAAACAAAGACAAATACATAATATTAAAGAACAAACAAAAATAATGTAAACTTTTACCGTAACAAAAAATAATCATCTTTAAAATATTTCTTATGTGCTTCTAAAGTTGAAAATGTATCAGTAATATCGTCAAAATTATTGAAAACAAAAGATCATTTTCAATACTCGTTAAAGCTAAACCGGACAGTCTAACTTCGCACATGGTGGCCCTGTATTTGTTTGTAACAAATCTTTCTCAATTAAATGACTTAGAAGGAAGGGAACATTAGTAACACTTTCAATATTTAGAGTTATTAAATATGAAGAAAACTGAATAAGTTCGTAAGCCAAGTTGTCTTCTAAATCGTTGGGGTATTGAGAAAATAAAGTCTTGGCATTGGCAGATATTTCTTCTGAAGAAAGAGAAGTTAACTGGCTAAAGAATCCAAAAAGGTCACTTATTTCTATGTAAGCGTCATTTCGCTTTTTAAGCTCAGATGTTATTTTATCATTGGCAGGAACGATTCTATGCGAAATTTTACGTTGATATGCATTTTTGTATGAAGTGTTTAAAACCCAAGATATATATTTGGCCTTTTCTTCTAAGGATTCGAATTGACCTCGTAGATTACAAAGAAATTCTAACAATGAAACTAATATTATATGTCCCGCTATGACATCAAGACCGGGTTTTTGTAAATAAGTATTGGTGGCATCAAACCGCTCTAATAATTATTGTTTCCAAAAAGTAGCCAAAAAATAGCCAAAAAGCAGTTTCTAGTTTCACCATATGCTACCTAAAAAAATGAATCGTTTCTAGTATCTTTTTTTCTGACGTGTCTTCGGCTAATTGTTTTAAGGCATTAATCATAATTGATGACAAGGGATTTTACTGCTTGTTCGCGAGACGACCATCTTGTTGCAGAAAGTTGCTTTACAACTAACAATCGTTTATAGTCCCCACATTCTTCATTTTGTTTCTTGATTTCAACGATGGGTGGATGCAACAAGAAAGGCATATAATTTCTGTAAAAATCCCAAAAAAACTTGTAGCCTCTAAGTACACATTCGTCTACGCTAGAAGCTCCAACTAAATTTAATGAATGAGCTGCACAAGGGACGTAGTGTGCTAACTTATTACGTTTTTTAATTTCGGCTTGAACGCCTTTGATTTACTAGACATATTACTAGCATTGTAGTAAGTTTGCCCCTACAGTTTTCAATTTTCACTAAATTAGAATCAGAATTAAAATTAGAATAACCCAATTTTTGTCGTTTGGCGGTAACCCTTTATAAATAAATTATAGGTGTCCGCTATCACCGTACACGTTGTTAGTATACGGTGCCGCCACTATACAATTGTCTAATTTGAACGCTAACGAATAGATTATTTCAATCTTGAAGGCTAATCGAACTCGGGGGCCTTTAAATAACAGTAAAGGCTTTTCGGTTGGTTTCTAGGGCCCTTTGAATGACGGGGCCCGGGGCTATAGCCTGCCTACCCCCCCCCCCCCCCCCTTAATCCAGCGTTGTTAAGGTAGTAAATCGAGAACAGAATAGCTATTCCTCGCCCTATACTTATGTGATTTTATACAACCCAAAAAATAATAATTTAACCAATTATTTTTTTTTTTAAGTATCCGATTCCTTTTCTTGTTTTTAGATAGAGATTTTTCTGCAGCATATTGATTAATTTTTTTTTAACATAGTCGTTCAGCAAAATATTTATAAATATTAAACAAGCCATGCATTATAAGAAGTGTTTTATACTCCTTACCACAAACATATAAATTAAAAAAAAAAATCACGGAAAAATTCATCCTGTTCTATGCTTTTCACAGTTAAGATAGGAAACGTCATTAATATTAAAAAAAAAAACATACACATGAAATAGCACCGCTTTCCGCCACGTTGCAGGCAATCGAAATACTCATTTTGGATAAAACCTCATGATACCGCCATTTCGAAAGATTCATGAAAAAAACTTCTTTTTGTTATCAAAAGCAATTTTGTCAATAGGCAAGTCAGAGGCTCAGTCAGGGTAAGGAAGCAAAAATCCTCAGAAAATTCTATGTGTTTTATACCTAAGTCCTGCTAAACACCACGTCACGATCACGACCCTAGTAGCACCCAATATTGAGAAAATATCAAAAAAACATCTATGCAATATTGATTATTGTGGCAATATTGTCAACATACTCGTAATATTTATAAAATATTGTGGTTTTTTAAAATTGCAATATAAGAAATACATATTTTAAAAACATTTAATTAATATTTTAGAACATCTTTTATATAAAGTTATTTGTATTGTTGCTGATATGTACTTTTAATATATCCACAATATTTAATAACCGTAGAACGGGGCTATTCGGGAAATGAGGGGTAATTTGATAATTTGTCCGAAAAGTTTTAAACGTGGCAACGCTGCCCACGTGATCGAGAAACATCGGTAACTGGCGCGGGTATCTCTTAGTAGACATGTAAACACGAGTCGTAGTGTGTCGCGGCGGACGAAAATTATTTGGTTTTGGCGCGTAGAGGCATTAGGAGATACACGTGTGATTCTGTGGGAAAACCGTAAGTAGTTAACTTTCTTCTGTAACTCTAAACCGATTAATTGTGGGCAATTGTAACTTTAACCAATTAATAATATGGGGTTTTAGGAAGGTGTGTTTGTAACATCAGAATTTTAGAACTTTTCTGTTTTTATTTTTTGTGTGTTTTCTAAAGTGGGGTAATTTAAGAACAGATCGGGGGTTAATTGAGAAACCATGTGGGTTATTTGGAAATCGTAAGTTATTGTTTCTATTTTTTAGGATATGGTACGGAACTACAAAAAAACACTCAGCCATGTCAGAAATGGAAAGAATTTCGTTCCATATCGGCATTATACGGAAAATGCCTTGGCCAAAGCGGTAGAGGGGGTCAGAGAAGGACGTTTAATATTGGTTAAGGCGTCTGAGCGTTTTAAGGTTCCCATTGCAACCATAAGTAGGCATGTTAAAAGGGGTAATATTTACAAAAATTCAGGAAGACCTCCAATTTTTTCTACAGAAGAAGATGAAAATTTTATCAAATATCTAAATCTTGTGTCAGCATGTGGATTCCCCTTCAACTTAATGGATTTAAGGCTTTTTGCCAAAAATTATTTGGATAAAAAAGGTATACAGGAGAGTCGTTTAAGGAATAATTTACCGGGTAGAGATTGGGCTCTCGCCTTTTTTAAAAGACATAAAAGACTTATATCAAACCGTTTGTCATCCAATATTTCTACAAAAAGAGCTTCACTTTCGCCAGAAGTCATCGATAATTTTTTTGATAATGCCAGAGAAACGTTATTAGCGGTTGATGCTAGTCTAATGATCAATTTTGACGAAACAAACCTCACAGATAATCCAGGGAATACAAAATATATTTATAAAAGAGGAACAAAGTACCCTGAAAGGGTAATAAATTCGACAAAAACGGCCATAAGCTTAATGTATGCTGGTACTGCTGATGGCCAACTATTACCAGTCTATGTAGTTTACAAAGGTGAACATCTATGGAACTCATGGACTGAAGGAGGCCCTAAAGATGCCAGGTATCATCGGTCCAAAAGCGGGTGGTTCGATTCCACTTGTTTCCGAGATTGGTTTTTTACGGTCGTAGTTCCATTTTTTAGAAACAAACCTGGAAAAAAGGTAGGTACCTAATCATAAAAAATGGGAGCTTTATATGTAGGTACTTAAGTACAGACTATAATACCGCCTTTTTTATTTTTATTTTAGGCTTTTATCGGGGACAACCTGTCTTCTCACTTTTCCGCAGACGTTCTTAAAACATGTGAAGAAATGGATATAGCATTTATTTGTTTGCCAAGCAATGCGACCCACGTCATGCAACCACTAGACGTCGCATTTTATGCTCCTCTCAAAAAATATTGGCGTGAGATTCTGACGACGTGGAAGAAAGGTCCAGAGCGGAAAATAAGTACACTCTCAAAAGATATATTCCCTAGATTGCTTACACAGCTTCAAGTCAAGATTGAGGAGAATGGAAAAGTAAGTCAAAATTTAATAGCTGGTTTTAACAAAACTGGATTGTATCCTTTAAATCCTTCACGACCAAAGGAAAGATTACCCGCATCTTTCACTACAGATTCTAATAATTTAGATTCGAGCATTTCGGAATCAGTTTTGGACGTTCTAAAAGAAATGCGCATGGGTAATGCTGAGCAAAGTAAAACGCCGCGACGTAAGAAGCTTGCCGTACAAGCCGGAAAAAGTGTTTGCACATCTGATTTATACCCGTCTACAAGTAGAAACGAATCTTTCAGTGATCCTGAAATTAGTCCTGGGGAATCATCGCATGATGAAGTCGACCAGCCAGAAGAAAGTGACGATGATGATTTTCCTCTTATTCGCTTCAAAAAACAGAAAACTGTTCCATTAGATAGCAGTAATCTTAATGTCAATGATTGGGTGGTTGTTCGATACATAGATACAAATCTAAGCCAATGCTATGTAGGACAGACAAAATCTAAAGAAATGCTAAACGGAGAATGGGCTTTTAAAATATCATTTCTAAAAAAATCTTCAAAAACAGAAAAATTTGTGTCTCCTCCGCGGTTAGATGAGGACGAGATACCGAGTGAAATGATAATCATGTTACTCAAGCCTCCTAAAATTGAAGGATCGGGAACTAGACAGTTTTTCAACTTTGAGGAAGATCTGTCAGGACTGAATTTAAAATAGTTACCTACCAAAGTGTTTGGAGTTTATTTTTATGTTTTTGTAAAATATTTTAGGATACCTAGGTACCAAAGTTTTTGTTATTTTTATATTATAATGTTTTCTAAATTTGCTAATAATGTAACATTTTTCAGGACAAGTTTTTAGTTATTTTTATGTTTTAACTGTTAAAAATGTGAATTAAAATTTTTTAAAAATGTTTTTTATTTTTTTAAAAATATTATTTGGTATCCAAATAGCCCCTGTAGTGGAGAAATTGCGTTTTATGCATATTTAAACCATGTTCTTAAATAGCCCCAACCTGTGGGGCAAATTGAGAACACAAAAAAAAAAATTTTTTTTGGGCACCCAGAAAAGGGTGCCCTCAGTTCAATGTTGACAATAGATAGCCCTACCATAGATCTTTTCAAAGCGCCTCAAAAGTTGACCCGGTTTTGTTTCGTTTTAAAGATATCGCAGAAAAACCTGGAAAAAATTACCGAATAGCCCCATTCTACGGAAATGTTGTACTTTATTAAAATACAATGTTTAATAGATATATTTTACAAATATTAACTATAATATACAGGATATCCTTAAAATGGCTGTACAACGCTTAACCAAAAATAAGGCGATCTAGGTAAACTCACCTAGATGCGATGTTGTTTTGTTTTGCCGCTACAGGGCGCTAAAGTTCTCACATTAACATCGTTCTTTCGGAATAATTTCTAAACGCCCTTATCGATTTTCACTAATTTTGGGACTAAGAATTACTGCTTTTATTGGCGTGTTTCGACGAAAACGCGATATTCTTTTAATGCCTGGAAATTTAAAAAAGGGGCGTGATTCTTAAATAAAAGTTTGTATATTTGTATTTGTTACCTCCAGTACAAATGATTTTAGTTGTTTTTCTGACACTAGCTGACTTCATTTTAAAACTGTTTTGTCTATTGTAAAATTTTCGCCAGATATACAGGGTGGCGCATCGAGAACGAAACAGAGTCATTTACTGGCAGCTCAGTTCTTTTTTGGAAAAACGCTCAGACCCGTCGATTTTGATTTTGAGGGGGACACAAAATTGGCAAAAAATCACGTTAACACGTGCAGCCCCCTGGACGGGGGTGGCACCACCTCTAAAATCTTAAATGGAAAGGGGGGTCGAGTGACACCAAATTTTAAGGGTCCTGCAATTCCCTTTATAATGATTTAAAATTCATGTACTTCAGTTCAGTAGTTCTGGAGATTTATTGATTTAAATCTTAAATAATACTCTAATACATCAACATTAGTGGAGATCAATACATTTGGTAGCAAAGTAGTGTAAAAGTGAAAAATAAACTGACCCGTCAGCCAAGTAACATTAACCTACTCGCAATGTACCGCCGATCATTCTAATACGCCTTTTAAGAAAAAGGAACATTCGTCGGAAAAGCAAGTGTTGAATAGAAAATGTTCATCGTTTATAATTCGTTCACTCACATCTCCACAAAATTGTAATCGCCGATCAAAATCGTCTTCATTAAGTTCTTGTACAAGGTGAATTTTATACGGACCGAAACTATGGGCCTTTAGAATCCGTTGGATACTACATCGACTAACACCACACACAGTATCCACTTTGCGGGTACTTAACGTAGGATCTACATAAACTTGCCCTAAAACCCCCACTTCCATTGCTTCGTTCCTTATGGGATTTTCAATGTTGCGTTTTTTATTGGCGACTGATCCAGTTTCCCGAAATTTACCTACAAGTTCTGGAACATATTTTCGATGCACCTTACTGTTCTCATGTCGCTCAATAAATATTTGTGCTGTTGTATTAACGCGCTGATTATTTCCGATAATTTCAACCCTTTCTGCCGTGGAATATACAGTGGTTAATTTATGTATAAAGCGTTAAAAGGTATTTTAACAACAAAGTTTGGTCGAATCAATCGAAAACTATGTACTAAATTCCTATTTAAAATAAGTAAGAGACATTCCCTTCTTATCTTTCTTCAAGAAACAACTTTTTTTGCCGCAAAAAACGCTCCAATCGCTATTTTCAACACCAAAATGATAAACAAACCATAAGCGTAATGAAGAAAAGCATTTACTTATTAAGTAAATGCTTCTACTCAAATTTCTTCTAAAAGTAGTACAAACTAATCTGATGTACCTATTAAAGTCTACTTTAAGCTTTAAATCAATAAATCTCCAAAACTACTGAACTGAAGTACATGCATTTTACATCATTATAAAGGGAATTAAAAGACCTTTAAAATAAGGTATCACTCGACCCCCATTTCTATTTAAGATTTTAGGGGTGGTGTCACCCCCGTCCAGTTTTTGCGAATTTTGTGTCCCCCTCGAAAACAAAATCGACGGGTCTGAGCGTTTTTCCAAAAAAGAACTGAGCTGCCAGTAAATGTCTCTGTTTCGTTTTCGATGCGCCACTCTGTATAGTTCATCTTCCAAAAAATTATTTACGATATCTTATAATTCATCATTGTTGTATATTCGGAACGAAAAAACATGAAAAAAGTCTTAATTCTAATAACTACCAACTAGTTTAATTCTTATAACAAATGTTTGAAATGTTCACTATGTTCCTGCATGAATACATGAATTAATTCTTTTCAAAATATTAAACTGTACTTTGGGCATCGTGTCGGGCTTGTTTTTAAAATAATCTGCAGCATTAATAATTCTTTGCAGTAACTAAGCTTCCGTAGCGATGGGGAAAGCATACACTCGGTTACAATCAAACAGATCGTTTAAATCGGGATAACCATCTACTCTTCTTGCAAAACACTTTACACGATTTATTGGATGATCTTTCATTACAACTGCGTACCGAAATGTGGTTTATGCACGACGGGGCGCCACCCCACTTTAGTATCAATGATTTTTAAATGAAACATATTCTAATATATGGATTGGAAGAGGCAACGATGTACCCGTTAAGTGGCCAGCAAGATCTTCCGATTTAACGCCTCTAGACTTTTTGCTGTGAGGGCGCTCTTCAATCAAAAGTCTATGCTTCCCCCATCGCTACGGAAGCTGAGTTATTGCAAAAAATTATTAATCCTGCAGATTATTTTAAAAACAAGCCCGACACGGTGCCAAAAGTACAGTTTAATTTCTTGAAAATAATTAATTTATGTATTCAAGAACACGATGAACTTTTGAACATTTGTTATAAGAATTAAACTGGTTGGTAGTTATTAGAATTAAGACCATTTTCATGTTTTGTCGTTCCGAATAAACAACAATGATGAATTAGATACAAGGTATCGTTAATAATTTTTTGGAAAATAAACTATATATGTCTGGCAAAAATTTTACAAGAGACATAAAAGTTTCCGAATCAAGCCAGCTAATGTCAGAGAAATAAGTGAAGTCATTTGTATAGGGGGTAACAAAAATACAAACTTTTATCTACGAACAAAAATTAAATTTCTTCTTAGTCCCAAAATGAGTGAAAATCAATAAAGGCGTTTAAAAATTATTCCGAAATACAATATTAATTTAAGAACTTTAGCGCCCTGTAGCGGCAAAACGAAGCAACATTGCATATTATAGGTAAGTTTGCCTAGATCGCCAAATTTTTGGTTAAGGAATTTGTGGTTAAGCGTTGTAGAGTCATTTCTAGGACACCCTGTATAATTTGTCCTTGTTTGTGCGAATTGAGTAAATCTATTTAATATTATATTTTATACAAATATTTTTGGAATATATTGATTTTATATGTATATTTATTTTTTATTGTCACAATATAACTAATGGTTGCTTGAAACTGCTAGAAGATAGCGCTGCATCTATAGCGCTGCCTACGTGGCCAAATGTCATCGGTTAAAGGTGTTTAGAACATAGACAAATGTCATATTATGTGCTTGTCCTGTATTAAGAAAAGTCTAGAGTTCAAAACCGCAGGTTCTAAGCATTATGGTCTTTGATGATTTATGATTAGATATTTTTTTATTATATCGCAATGATTAAAATGTCATCTAGTTTGGTGGTAGTCAAGTGGCGCCAGTGGCTAGAGATGACTAGTATTTTATTAGAGAACAAAGTTACGAATTTAATGCATATCAGTTTTTACTTTATAGGTAGGTTAAGTTCTTTTTACGAAAAATGGTCCTAATTTAATGACTGCAATAAAATGGGTGCTAAGCGTGGTCGTAAATAACCCTAAATTTACAGTATTTGTTGTCGGGGCCGGGTTATGATGATTCCTTCTGATAATAATTAATTTACATGATAAATTTTTTTTTTTTTTTATATGATAAGGCACAGCACTACAGGATAAATCCTTTATGGCGCTCTAGGAGCGGTGCGTGTGCGCAGGAAACGATTCACGTTGGTCTTGAATCTTTGGAGACTATACTCGTTGGGGAAGACGATCTCAGGGAGGTCGTTCCAGAGTGATGACGTTCTCCAGATGAAAGAATTTTGAAACAGTGTCGTTCGAGGGACACTAAGCTGAACCACGTACTGGTGGGCAGCAGTGGCTCGTCGTGTACTTCTACCATGCACCGCTCTGGGTGGTATTAAGCGGGCAACCTCAGTTGAACACTTGCCATGAAAATATTTGTAAAATAGACTCAAGTCGCCAACCTGCCTTCGATGTTCAAGGCTTTCCAGGTTGTTTGTCAGACTATTGTCACCGATCAAGCGAATGGCTTTTCTTTGAATGGAATCTAGCAATCTCAGGGTATGTTTAGGAGCAGAGCCCCAAATATGCGAATAGTACTCCAGTGATGGTCGAATTTGGGCTTTATAGAGCATCAAAAGTTGTTGGGGTGTATAGAGGTTCTTTGTTCGGAAAAGTACTCCAAGCTTCTGCGAGGCTGCCTTAGCAATGGCCGCAACGTGGCCATGCCAAGACATATGACTATCCAGATTAACGCCCAATAAATGAATTGATGAAGCCAAGGGAATTGAGTGTCCCGCCATAACTATATCCGGTTCTTCAACATTAACTTTTTTAGAAAAAACTGCCGCCTGGGTCTTTTTAGCGTTAAATTCTACTTGGTTACTGTCACCCCAAGACAAAATTTCTTCCAGGTCTTTGTTGAGATGTGAGACCTCTTGCTGCCTATAGAGATGTGCATTAGCAGCCGATGTCCGAGCATCCAAAGTAAAAGTTGAAACAAGTGTGCTGTCATCAGCGAAGCTATATATAGGATTTTTAGTTTTTTCCAAAAGATCGTTAATGTATAGTAAGAAAAGGGTGGGCGACAATATAGAACCTTGAGGGACTCCGGCGTTGATGTTAAATGTGTCTGAAAGAAATCCGTCCATCGCCACTCGCAGAGAACGGTCTTTAAGAAAGCTCGACAGCCATGAACAAAATTGAACCGGCATTCCGTATGCTCTCACTTTAGTTAGGAGCCCCTCATGCCATACTCGGTCAAAAGCCTTGGAAATGTCCAGTGCTACCGCCCGGGACTCCCCATGGTGTTCTATTGCGTTGTTCCAAACATGAGTAACATAAGCGAGAAGGTCTCCTGTTGATCTAGACTTACGGAATCCATACTGGCGGTCACTAATAATGTTGAAGCCTTCCAGGTATTTTAGTAATTTTTCGTTGATAGCCTTCTCCATAACTTTTGATATAACCGAGAGCAATGCGACTGGACGATAGTTGTTTGGCAAGGTCTTCTTGCCTTTTTTGGGTATGGGCTGGACTCTCGCAGTTTTCCAGCAAGAAGGAAATATTCCTTTTTTGTAGGATAAGTTAAAAAGCCTACAAAATACCGGTGTCAGTTCGTCAGCGCATTTCTTAATTACAATGACTGGAATATCGTCAGGACCAGAAGCCTTTTTAGTGTCGAGACTCCCCAAGATTCGCTTAACATGGCGGTGGCGAAAGACAATCTCGGGCATTCTCGATTCTACAGGGGTAATGTTCGGTGGAGTACTTCCCTGAAAATTTATCGTTGAATGTGAAGAGAATAGTTCCGCCAGTAAGTTTGCTTTTTCCTGTGCTTTGGTCGCAATGGTGCCATCAGAACGTGTTAGAGGTGGAATGGTTGACTGGGTAAAGTTCTGACTGACGGCCTTAGCTACCGACCAAAATGATTTTGAGCCGCTAGGACATTCAAGAAGTTTGTCTCTGATCCTCTGGTTGTGTGCTTCTTTGCTTTGGTTTATCGTTTGCTTGCATTGGTTTCGAGCGTTAACAAAGATGGTACGATTTTCGGCGGTAGGATTTTTACGCCATTGTCGGTAGAAATAATTTTTTGATTTAACAGCTCGTTCGCAATTTTTGGTAAACCAAGGCTTGCCGTTAGAAGGGCACTTTTTTGAGAAAGGGATGAAGGCTTCCATACCAGTAAGGATAACCTCCGATATTTCTGTTGCACAGATGGATGGATCATCAGAGGTAAAACAAACGTCCCGCCAAGGAAAGGTTCGAAAATGGTCCCTTAGGTCCTCCCACTTAGCTGATGTATAATGCCATATCTTGCGTGGTTTAGGAGGCTCTTCAGCACTAATTGGTAGTTTGTTCAGTGCCGAAATAAGGTTGTGGTCAGACGTTCTTAACGGCGGCTTCACGGTGACAGTGTACAAGTCGGGGTTTGAAGTTAAGAAAAGATCCAACAAACTAGCAAAATCACCATCTCGGTCTGGAATCCGAGTTGGTTCACCCACCAGCTGGGTGAGGCCAGAGCTGATGGCAAAGGATTCGGCTTCACGACCTTGTTCGTCAGTCATGTTTGAGTATTTGAGCCAGTTGACATTATGAATGTTGAAGTCGCCAAGGATGACAACTTCGGAATTGGGATGGTGGGTTTGCAAAAAGTCGATAGTATTAGCAAGAGAGGAGAACAAGTCTCTATAATGGGTATCGCTTGGCGGCCGGTAAAGGCAGCAGATGAATTTAGTAATTCTCTGCGTTGATATTTTAAACCACATTACATCAAAGTCGTTAGGCTCGAGTGTCTCCTCTCGTTGACAAGAAATATCACTCCGGACAAAGAGACAAAGGCCAGAATTCCGCCTAAATCGGTGATCAAGTCGTACCCAGGATATAAATAGCTGACCGTACTAATCGATGATCTGACTTTGGTTTCGGTTAGTGCAAGTACATGAGGTTTGGTAGATTGTAGATGTTGATGGACTGCATTGATGTTGGAGTTCAGTCCTCTTATATTGCAGAAGTCAATTTGGAAGTTGCTAATCTCGGGTCTTTTAACAACTCCAGTTTTCACACCATTTCCATTTAGAATATTGTTCGAAGGACCCGCATGGCTACTGGACATGGTGGATGATTGGATAATCTCGCTTGATAAGGCGCCAGGACCCGCCCCCACCCGGAGATCCGATCGGGGGGCGTTTTTAACTCCGGAATTTATTGATCTTGGAACCATCATCACAGCATTTCTTGTATATTTCCCACCCTGGAAACCGGAGACATCGGCACAGTGACGAAACGTTAGCTCAAAGAGCAACTTCACGCCACCTAAGCCGATGCGATGGTATTTCACCGGGCGATGTCGGGTGAGCCAACATCTACCATCTACCAAAATATAAGTAGGTAATAACTAAAAATTTATATTATTTGGGGTTTTTCCATTTCATTAAATCAATTTATTATTATTATAGAGTACCGAGTATATCATTACTTGTATTCTTTAGTCTGACCCTTTATTTTAGTGCAGTCATTAAATCAAAACCATTTTTCGTAAAAAGAATTATACCTAAATCTTTTTAGGGCAATGTCAAATGTTGTTAAAATATTTTATTAATATTGGTGTGCTACAAGGGGTGTCTCCTGTTTTGCAAGCTTTTTCTTAGAAAAGACAATTTCCATTCGACTTACCTAAGAAAAATCACGCGATCAACAAACTACTTAATGCAGACCCCCTATAAAAGCGAAAAGCAACCGATTCACAAGGCAGGTTCTTTACGAGAATTCGATAGGGAGTTCATTACCATAGTTAGTTATAGGCTGTTCCTTAAGATAGTTAGTTCTTTACGAAAGTTCGGGAGTGAGTTAGTTCTTCATAAGAGTTATATCCTAAAGTCACTCAGGTTAATAGTTAGCCGTTAGGTAAGGGTCACTTCCTAGAATACGGGCCTTTTTATTATAGTGATTGTCGAAGATTTCCGGAAGTGCTCCGAGATTGTGGCCGCGTTGCCTAAATTGGATAAAGTGAATGTTCTTCCTACAATTAAGAGTTATCCGTGGATGGATTTCTGTTTCCATTTTTTCAGCCTTAATTACTTAAGAAGTTAACTGTGCTAATTTTGTATATTGATCACTCGCTGGTTTTGTGAATACAATATTATACTATCAATAATATATGAATATAGCCAGTATATTTTAATCACAAACCTACTCTGTTTAATATTGTAAGTACTCTAGGACCGGCCCTACTCCCATTCAGAAGTTGCAGGGTGGCGGACTACATCCCATACTTTCAGCCACTAAATAAATACAAATCGATTTGCACTCCCGAATTTTAATATAATTCACTTATAGCTTCGAGCTAAATAACTCGGCTAGAGGATTATTAACATATATACGAAAAACCGCTTTTTATTAAAAAGTTTGGCACCGTTCCCACTTAACCAAATAACGTTAAAAAAACGTGTTAGATTAACGTTGTGTTGGAAAACGCTGACCCGCTGACGATGTATAAAGTAATGTTATTTTCAACACGAAAATAACATCTAATCGGCCGCTAAATAACGTTAGTGTATATAACGTTAGATATTTTACTATTTTTTTTTAATGTGTTAATTTTGTTGCAAATTAATAATATACCAACTTCATTTTAACGTAAAATATCATTTCGTTTAAAAACGTTGTTTTTTTTTAAATGTTATTTTAACGTATAAAATTTGACGTAGAACAACGTTATTTTAATCTACTTTGCTCAGCCTGATTGTTTCGGGTAATAATACCTAAAAACATGCTTTAATTTAATAATGTAAATAGAAAGGGTAAAAATGCACATTCAACTAAAAAGTACTTAGGTAGGTAGGTATATATTATTATAGTAATCTCCAAGAAGTATATACATACATATTAATCGTATAGAACAATAACCAAGAAAAAACTAGCACAAAAGGCAATTAAAAACCAAAATAATTGTTCTTTATTAAATTTAAAATTACATTTTTTTTATCTATTTGTGCTAAATAGCTATTTATAAACATTATGAAAGTACCTCAATTTAGCTCTAAGTATATAGAATTCAATGCTCAATCTCTCTGGGATGTCGATCATTCATAGTTGGGTTTTGGGTTAAAGTGACGAATTTCCTGTACATAATCATCCGAATGGTTGCTAGGAAGGGCCTCTTGCATATCCGACACAAAAGCAAAATCAGGTTCGACAAATCCTTGCCTTCTTCTAGATGGTGGCACGTAGTGGTCTGCACGGTATTTCTTGGCTTCCAAAGATAAGCAGCACTCCTCCAATTCTTCCAATGTTCCAATAAATTGCACAAAGCCATATACTTACTGCGTTAATAGCAACAGGTAACAAAAGGTAACAGGGCTCCACAACACAGAAGAAAAAATGATGCCGCAAGGGCAATCATCGGTAACTGAGCAAACCGTCCCGTGAGGCGCTGCACCAATCGCGCGCTAAATTTGAAAACGTTACTTAAAAGATAAAATAAGGTTAGTTTACCTAACGTTAGATCTAGACTCATAAAATAAAGTGTTTGTAACATTAGAAAATAAAACGTTATAATTTACAACGTAAAAACATTGATGTTGTTGCTGACAGTATTAGTATTACGTTGCAAAAATTGACGTTGTATTAAATAACTTTTTAATCACGATGTTATAGGTAAGTTACGTAAAAAATTACCCTTTTCACGTTTTTTTAACAAAGTGTGTTGAATGGGTTGGCAGATGCCATTGTTCAATCGAAGTGAACATGCTACTTCTAGAACCTTACTTAAAGTATTTCTTCCACATTTCATATAGGGGAGACCGAGGTTACATTGGACACCAGAATATAATGGACACGTCGTTCAAATTTCTCGCCTAAATTTCGTTTATAGCGCCACTGTAATTAAGTTGGGTGTAGAATGCCGCGAATAACCAGTTGACAATTGCAAATGGCCACCTGCACTGAGCGAAATATCGAGTTGATATAACTTAAATATGAGTTTTCCTAGATCGACGCGTGTTGCTCAGACCTGTGAATTACGTCAACTAAGTCGACGAAATTGCATCAAATCACTTTTCATAAGTCATAATAGCCCTGAAGATGGGTTATTTTATGCACTGGACCAGACATAAATTTTTGGTAAGCTAAAGCTACCGTAGCTAATCGTAACTGGGCTTGGTTGGTCTATGGTTTGACGAACACATGCGACGTGGGCTGCAGCAATTCATTGTTTAAGCTGCCTGAGACCAATATGGGAATTGTGATGTGTTACTACTCGGGCTAGATTAATTCATGATTCGAGCTATCAGAACTTGACCTTTCAGTTGTTCTAGCTTACGATGATTAACTTAACGACTATAAATTTAATATGTCCTAAAGTTGGAGTATCCTAATTTTTACGCACCTGTATGAGGAGAACAAACTGTGAACAAAGATAAAAAATCCCGCCGATCAACGATTGCGCGGGTAGCACGTTCAGTATGTGGTCCATGACGATGCGGGGTGCATGAGGTACTAATAACAATAGGATGAAGTTACCGCGCCAAATCGGCACGAGCGCGAATTCGAAACTTTCCGTGACCTTTTGATCGGTGATTTACCCTCGACATGGGTTTTTAGAGCACTCTTCATGACTTAGTCCAACTCAAAAAATAATTTACACATGTAATGAGTTAAAGTAATGCACGTCCGGGTCAAAACGGCACTTTAAAATCAATTAGTAAGTTTTCCCAATCCAAAAACTGAGTTCAAGTAACTCATAAAATGGTTACAAAATGAAGAATTGTGGTCATCCCAAATGTGTTTAAAATGTTGATAAAAAATCTCTTTCTGTGTTGAGGCGAACCAAGAGAAGCTGAGTTATTTTAGTGTTTTTAAATAATTTGTGATAATTCGTAGGCTCAGTTTGAACAACATAGAAACGTGCGGAGGCCAGATCTCTTGCACGTATAACTGCTTTTAATAGAACCGTTCTAGGTGAGTTACTTAATAACCTCGAAGAAGTGGTTTTAATACTGCCAAAATTGATATTTGAAGATAGGTGTCCTTATTTTAAAAATATGATTTACTTTAAAATGGACTTAAGTACATTCAGTTTACGTTAACAGAATAACCCACTTCAGTATCCATTCTCATTTTATGTTAAAGTAGAATTCATTCATTACTTTTTTGAAATAAATGTTTTGTTAACACAGTGGCTTTTAGTTTGGAAATTTTAAATTCCTATGTTCAAAATGTCTCCGTTATCTGCCCAATCTACCCCAGACTTGTTGATTTAGTGAACAATTACAGTATGGTTTAGTCCCTGAAAAGAAACTGTATTTTTAAAAAATAGCTATCAAAATCACAACGCTAAGGAACCAGAATGCTTGACGCAAATATTAGTAAGCGAAAGTCACTTTTAGAATAAAAAAATCGAAAATTGTCCAATGTATTCACAGTCTCCCCTGCGATTCTGAAACAGATGGATCAGAAGAGTTGGTGAGTTTTTATGTTGAGAAAAAGTATAAATTTAAACTGGTTGATTTTGATATTGCCACACCTAACTGTGAGTATGCAAGTATTAATTTTTCTCTTAATAATAGAAATATGCTGTTCACAAATATTTATTGGCCTCCCTCCTTCAATATCAACCATTTTACCGACTGCCTAAAACATTTTTTTGCCATGACTGTACCATTCTATAATCATGTAATATTTACAGGAGACCTGATCATAGACCTCTTAAAAGATTAAGAGGAGTTTTCTGATGCAACAATTCTCAATAACTATTTTGCAAGTTGTAATGCTGTTTTAGACTCTACATCAGAGGAAAAAACAGAATTTCATAAATTAAGTAGGCATAAAAATGCAACATCACAATTAAATTTCAAATTATTGGACGAGTTAGATTTTAAAAGACTATTAAATATCGTAAATACGAATGCTATCGGTAAGGACTCATTATCAATAAGAGACGTAAGATTATGTCTACTTTTTTGTCCAAATCCATTATTAAATATAATAAATAGTTGTATTCTAGAGAAGTTTTATCCTATACTATGAAAACGAGCAATTATAAATCCTAAAAAACTTAAGAACTTAAGACCTATTAACATCCTGCCAGTGGTTATTATAGAATTATAGAAAAACTTATCTATCAAGAATTATATGACTTTGCTAACTCAATTAAAGTAATTCCAGATTGTCAATCAGGTTTTCGTAAAACTTTTAGTACAACTATTAGTATTGTTCATCTCCTAAATGAAGTCCGGTTAAATATAGAAAGAAAGGAACACACATGTATAAAATATAAAGCACAAAATGTTGTTAGCTAAACTTCACTACTTAAAACTATCACAAAATGCAGTAAAAATTTTTTAATCATATCTCAATGATCGAGCTCGCTATGTTATTCTTAAATCAGAATCTACTACACGAAAGTGCAGTTACATACCAATAAGAACAGAAGTACCACAGGGTTCCATCTTAGGACCTTTGTTAATTTCTTTATATGTGGATATACGGATATGATTGGCATTTTAAAATACACAAAACTACTGCAATATGCTGACGATTCACAGCTACATATATATCTTCTTCCCCTCAAAATTTGCTCTGCTGAAATACAATTTTATGAGGATTTGGTGAGTGTCAACCCCTATGCAGAGAAACATAATTTGAAGTTGAATGCTTGCATTATTTTTTTTAGTAATAATAGCTGTACGACTCACGTTTTTAACAATGAGCTACACAAAACTTTAACCTGTGTCTTCACAAGCCGACTGGTTAAAATTTGCTTTACAATTGGAAAATAAAATCCTTTTTGAATTTTACTGCATTATCATTTATTAAACGATTAAATACTCCTCCAATATATACCCTGGCATGGGTATGACCAAAGAAACTTATAGCTACGCAATAGAAAACCGACGTAATGTTAATAATTCGATCTCTCGATGGATCCCGGTTTTCAAAACGGGGATCCTTCTTCGTTAAGCGGTCGGGCTTTGCCGAATGCACGTTCAGAGTTGCATGTCGTCTTTCCGGGTGCGAGATAATATGTAATATAGTCTTTAGGATTAATAACTGAATTTTGTAGACTGGTTATTGAGATTACTAAACCCAATAGAACAATACGGCGCGGCCGGCGTGAACCAATGTTTTCATTTTCGGGTTTACCAAACAGCTGAGGTTAATATAAAAATGATTAAATCTAGGAGTTTATTGTAATCTTTAATTTTACTACTTCAATAGATTTTTTTGTACAAAGTGTTCACGAAATGTATTCCCCCGATATTCCTTTAAACTTATACGAAATCTTTTGGCATACTCTCTTGACGAATTCTAGCATTTTTGAAACATGTACTATTAATACTTATAAAACTGACTAATTTAGTCCAGTGGCGGAAAAACAAAATAAAAATTCTAGAAAAACTGTATTAACAACATAAAAAGGGATATAAAATGTACGTTTATCTGCATATAAGGTGGTTCAAAAAATATCCGTTTGTAAATCTAACAATCTTTACACTTTTTTTTTGTATCTGCCGAAATTATTTTATTTTACGGCACCAAGACGTACGTAATAAACGTTTTTGGTCATAGGTCTAAAACGACCAGAACAAAAAAATTGAAGTCTGCCTTGTTGCCACAAAATGACCTAACATTGAAATAATTTGTTTTAATTAGAGTCGTATTTAGTTTCGACAGGAAAATATGAATTACTAAACCTTTTTGGTCATAGGTCCTAAACAACAAGGAAAAAAAGTTAAAACGTTTCGTCATTTTTAATTAACCTGATGTTTATTATTGGTAGATAAGTAAAAAAAACTTTCTGATAAAAAATTTAATATACTGTTTTTTTACAATTAGGTACAGTTTGATTCACCATAATGTCACACCTTCTTAATTTTTTTATTTTTTATGCTAGGTAAAAAATTTTAGCGTGTAGGGTATTTGAAATAATTTTTGCAGGGGTGTACACAAATCCCCTTAGTCGCTTCATACATAGGATAGAGCATAAAGTTATATTTTCCTATATATATTATCCAATTTATGAATTCTGCCTAAAATGGTAATCGTATTTCATATAACATGCGTTACACCTTAACCAAAGGATTTTCAATATAGGTGAAAACGGCTTACATATCCCTATCTTACTCTTTTATTATCTTTCCAAAGGTGTAAACTTTTGGTTGAACCGGATGTAACTTGAAATCCGGCAATATAGTACTTTCGGTTTAACCTGAAATTAATATTTTTAGGAAGACAATAAAAAAGTAAGAAAGGGACATGTAGGCCGGTTTGGTCTAAGATGTACCGTTAAGCTGTCAAAGTTCAAAAATGTCCGTTTTTAAAAGTCGATATCTCGAAGATTATAAGGTTTAGACTTATGGTGCAATTATTAAAAAATGATTAATATGTTATGTAAAATCCAGAAGTGGTGTAAGATATAGGGGTTTCTATTTAAAGATCGAACGTTGATATCAACTCCAGAAAAGCGACTTACCCTGTATACACAAAAATATAATAATAAAAGTTTCTTTACAATCAATTAATTTTTCTATTAGGTAACTTTTTTTGCGTCGCCTTACGTGGACCATCCTGTACACCCTATATCATAAACCTTAAAAACAGTATTATGGGTGTGTACCGCGTATCTTAAGGTACTAATGGTAAAAATTTTGTTTAACTAAGCTGAATGCCCCATGTTATGATTTATTATCAAGTCACTGAAAATTCCCGAAACAAAAATAATTATTTGGCAACGCCACAAGAAAATTTAAAACCGAAAAGACGGATATAAAGGTCTTTTTTTACTAAATCGAACAACTAAAAAATATACAGGGTGTTTCATTAAAAAAATATGTTTGAGTATGTAATTTATTTTTTGACCGCTCAGTATGCTTAATGCTGTTAAATATTTTTTCGTTATGCCTTTTGGTAAACCCAACAGCTTTCATATACAATTTTTTTTGTATCCCTTGTAGTTTGGGTGCTATCAAAGGCGAACACCCTATTAACGTACCCTGTTATACAGGGTGGCCTTAAAAAAAGAAAATAATGTAAAAAAGTTCCTAAACACTTATGTACCTACAAATTTCTTTTAATTTCTAGATAGGTACAGGATATACAGCTCAGTACCTAAACATTATTTTTTAATATGATTTTTATAAACATTATCATTGTACATACAGGATGTTTCAGAATAAGATGCTGATCCTTAACGGTGTGAATCCCTAGGTGATTTTAAGAAGAAGGGTGTTAAAGTTTTAAGAAAAAAATCGTTTTTCTATCATAACCTTAACAACTTTCTAGCTATTTTTATGAATTTTTCACACATGCCCTCTAAGCATCAATAGCCATTTTTTGGTGTAGAAAAATTTTAAAATTTTTTAACCAGTGGCGTCCTGAAAGGGTTTGGACTAGACATTTTGGAAAAATATTATATACGCCACTGCTTTTTCTCAAGATAAAAATTATTTTTAAAATACTCATTCATTTTAGGCTAAATTTAATATCTTGCCTTTTTATCGTCCGACAAACAGTTTCCGACAAAAAAAATAAAAAGCATTAAATGCGCATTCGCTATGTGCCTATGGTTTCTGACAAGTAGGCTATGAACTTTGTTAAGGAAACAATGACAATAACGAAGTACTTAATGCCAAATAGTTTTGACAGCTATTTATTTATGTACACGGCTTTCCACTTAACTTAAATTTTAAAAACGTAATACTTTTTAAACGTATAAGTATCATGGTAAATTTTACAAATGTCGAGTTTGCGGATATGCATTACCTGTACGGGCTTGCTGACGGCAATGCATTCGAAGCCAGACGATTATACCAAGAGCGTTATCCAAATAGAATAGTTCCGGATGCACGAACGATTTCAGGAACTCGCAGAAAGTTATGTGAAACGGGATCTTTTGAAACAAAAAACGACTTAAAAGGGGCACACCAAACAACTCGAACACCGGAAACCGAAGAGCTGTTTTAAATTTAGTGGAACGAAACCCTAATATAAGTACCAGAAAAATTGGGAATATTTTAAATATTACTCATGTCCTATATAGTCTGGAGAATTCTTCAAAGTTATTTGTTATATCCGTATCATATTCAACGGGTCCAGGCCCTACTTCCTAGGGATTTTCCATTACGCATCAATTTCTGCCAATGGTTTATTCAAATGGTTACCGAAAATCCCCAATTTGATGCCAGAATTTTGTTCACGGACGAAGCTAATTTTTCCAGGAACGCCATACAAAATTTTCATAACAATCACTTCTGGGCAAAAGAAAACCCACATGCCATTACGGAATCCCACCACCAAGAGCAATTTTCTGTAAATGTTTGGGCTGGAATTATTGGTGATTATTTAATTGGGCCCTATTTTTTACCAGCCAGATTGAACGGAATCAGTTATCGCCAATTTCTTGAACACACTTTACCAAATTTGCTAGACGACGTCCCCATTTTAACCCAACATCGTATGTGGTTTATGCACGATGGTGCACCTGCCCATTTCAGTCTCTTAGCACGAGAGTTTTTAAATCAACATTATAGTAATCAAGGATAGGGCGCAGAGGAACACAATCGTGGCCAGCTAGATCCCCTGATCTAAACAGTCTAGATTTTTTCCTGTGGGGACATCTGAAAACGTTGGTTTACAGCACAGCATCCCAATAAATACTAAAGAGGCGTTGAGAAACCGCATAATAGTTTGTTTCGACACTATCAGGAATACTCCAGGAATTTTTCAAAGGGTACGATACTCAATAGAGGAGAAGAGCTGAAGCATGCATTCTTGCAGGTGGTGGCCACTTTCAACAGCTAATCTAAATTATTTTCGTTTTTGTTCACACGTTATTTAATGTTAGTTGTTTTAATTTAATGTTAAAAAATAAACCATAGGCACATAGCGAATGCGCATTTAATGCTTTTTATTTTTTTTGTCGGAAACTGTTTGTCGGACGATAAAAAGGCAAGATATTAAATTTGGCCTAAAATGAATGAGTATTTTAAAAATAATTTTTATCTTGAGAAAAAGCAGTGGCGTACATAATATTTTTCCAAAATGTCTAGTCCAAACCCTTTCAGGACGCCACTGGTTAAAAAATTTTAAAATTTTTCTACACCAAAAAATGGCTATTTATGCTTAGAGGGCATGTGTGAAAAATTCGTAAAAATAGCTAGAAAGTTGTTAAAGTTATGATAGAAAAACGATTTTTTTCTTAAAACTTTAATGTAGTTCGAAAGTTGATAGGTCAAGGATATATGTTAATTTGAATTTTTCTTCTTAAAATCACCTACGGATTCACACCGTTAAGGATCAGCATCTTATTCTGAAACACCCTGTATTTATAGAAAAGCTTTCATATCTTTAAAATGTTTAATATTGTGTAATGGAAAGAAAATATGGGCACCATAATATGCATCTGTTCAAATCTCATACATAGATTAAATCCTAGATTTCAAATACACTTTTCAACACGCGTGTATTATAACGCATTTTATTGCCAGGTTAACTGGACTGTTTTGCTCACTCTCACAGGTGGGTACAGTTTTTTTGTGATAAATATATTCTTAAAAATGAGTTCATGATCGTATAAAAACTACAGCATTTCACTGGTAAGTAATATGGCGCATTGGTCAAATAATATACTATTAACCTATAAATCCAGATACCTATGTATAAATCCACCAATATTATAGTAAAAATAAAGTAACAAAATATTTAAAGCAATAAAAAATAATTAAAAAAAAAAATACTTGGAAGTAGAATCGAACTCGCGACTGGCAAAACGATGACTACGCCACCTTAACCAGTGCGCCACAGCAGGCTTTAATGTTGTGAATAAGATAGTGATCCTTCGCGGTCGCGCCTCCAGAACCGATTACAAAATTTAAAATGTAGTTTCGCGTGGTTGTATTAAGTGTCTTGTTTCACTGACTGTAGCCAATTTTAGCTCTTATTATTAAAATTAAGCTAATTAAAGTGCAAAACCTTTCAATTCTAGATTTCCGTTGCCACCTTTTAAGAAAGTATACAATTATTGGCAACGTAGCTATCGATCAAGCATACCACGGGACGCGCCAATTCAAATTTGATGCAAAACCGTCTGTTTATTAAAGCTGTAAAGCGGCCTCTCGCGGATTTAAGCCGTTCGTAAAGATTCCACTTCTATTGCGTAGCTATAAGTTTCTTTGGTATGACATACAAACACCTTTTAACTCGGATGCGTCCAACAACCACTTTACTACTTTCAATTACTTGTAACTACTTTTATCATCTTTTGACGTACTAGCTTATCTAAGCACGGAGCGCGTCTTATCTGTTTAGACTCTCGAATGACACTGGTTTGTTTACAAAGCAAACAGCACGTATCTTACCGTATCCCAACACCTTGACCAATCAGGTCTTAATACGTTGAAGACTAAGATGGCGTCGTTCCACGTCACGCTACTGTTGTTAGCCAATAAGAATAGAGACTAGTTGTTACTATGCACGTGGCGTATGTCGTACTTAAATTTGCGTATTAGAGAATAATACAAAATAGCAGACAGTTTTTTATACATAAGGATTTAACTTGAACATATATTTTTATGGATTTGTACAACGTTGCCATTACTTTAATATGCGGTGTTGCCAGTTATATTGCATGTGAATATAATGTACTTTTCTTTATTTTTTTTAGCATTTAGGTGTTGAAGAAACACATAATAAGTTAGCATAAATGCGACGTTGCCGCTTAGATTAGTATTGCATTACATTATATTTCCTAGAATTGAGTTCCACGCTTTTACTTTAATTTTGTACTGGGTCACGACAGAAATATGACGTGTGTCCCAAACAATAGCATTGCTTTTCTTTTCCTCTCCGATAATCTTCACATACTTATTAATAATGACCCCTTATTAGTGGTTAAGCAGGCAAGGAATTGGAAGCTTTATTTTGATAATGGCCTCACATTTCAGGCATATGCAAAAAACAAACTTAAAATTGCGTACATGCGCTTGAAAAAATTGTACTATATCAAACATTTTCTGCCTTCTAAGACTAAATACTATAATGTGCAATACACTTCTTTTGTCTTTATTTGATTATGGAGATGTAGTATATGGCGACTCATTAACAGGAAAAATATCTTACCCTATACAAAAGATTCAAAATTCCTGTATGCGATATTCATTTAGTATTCCTTCTAGAAATCATATAATTTCGTATCTAAATGACAATTATATTTTAAATATGAAAGACCGCAGAAAATACCATATGTATGTGTATGTGTTTCGACTGTTAAAAAATGGAAAACTTTCCTATTTGAGAACGCATTTTTAGTCATATAATCACCCTCATCAGACAAGAAATTTTAATTACTTAAGAATACCTCAGCATCGTATAGCAAATTTTCAAAAATCATTTAGTTCAAACTTGGAATAACTCACCTGATAATGTTAAAGATTTTTCACCTAACAAATTTAGGGATTATGTAAAAAAAAACACATCTTTTACAGACTCAGAGAAGTGAAGTTTAGCAGCTTTTTTTCTGTTTTTTTTTTTTTTTTTTGTGTGTATTCCCGCATATTGTGATGTGTTGCTTGCACCTATTTACTTATTTTATTATATATATTTTATTTTTTTTTAATACCTGTCCTCTTCTGTTTTTCCCTGCCCTGCCCCTGGGTCAGTCCTCGCGTCGCCGTGTCAATGAATATAATTAAAATTTATTTTTAAAATTTTCTTTTTTTTTTAGTTTTAGTTCATAATTCCTTGGGCTTTGCCACGCAGGCACAGTTCCTCTGTGCTTTGTGCTATCGGTTCTTAATGATCGCGGTATTGCCCTATTTACCCATAGTATATAGAAATATGTATGAATATCTTATGTCTCATATGTTTATTGGATAAATAAATTATTTTTGAGTTTGAGCTTGAGATGGGGATATAGTATCTGGATGAAAATGATCTAAATGTAAAACTACATGTTTCTTTAATATTTGTTAAACCCTTAAAAAGTAATGTAGTTTTAACATTAGTGTTAAGAACAGCTAATTTTTAATGGTGGTGTTAAATATAAGTGACTATGTAGCAAAACACTAAGCTAAGGAATTAGAAATGTATGGAGCAAATATTTGTAAGCGCAAACCACTTGAAAAAACTTTTATAACAAAAAAATCAGAAATTGTCCAATGTGTTTACGGTCTCCTCTGTGAGTTAAAATATTTATTTTTGAGTTGTTTCGAGCGTTAAAGTTGTTTTTAACTCACACTGTATATCCCTTTACATTGCAGACTATTTCCACTGGACTCTAGCAGCTTTCGATAATAACTTGGGGCTTCTTGTGCCGCACGGTTTGCATATTTTAAATGAAAATGTTCTCCAAACTGCCGGAGAATTAATCAAAGACCAATATACAGAGGACCAACTGTTTCAGGAAAATATTCTTGCAGGAATCCAGGTCAGTATAATATGCAAATTCGGTGGTAATTATGTTCCTTAAGGGAGAGAGTCTTGGCCCAACATGGAAATTAAATTTCTAAAAAGCTATGGATATTCTATCGTACCACAAGGGTTTCCCTTATAACGTTTTGTGGAATATATCTCTGTCCCTTTGTTCCGACGCGCGTCTTTAGCGCCAATTAAATTTGGCGCTTGAGTTGAATACAGCAGTGAATTAACGCTCTTTGGATTTTTTTGCTTTTTCCTGGAACTATAGACTTAAAATGAAGCCATGGTAGCGGTTACTAAACTATTATTTTTTGGGAACAAGAAGTAAAGCAAAAAGTCTTCCCACACCTGTTTAGTAAGCAAGGTAACTGTGCCAAATAAGGCCCACTCAAGAAAACATATATTTGTAATGGAAGTTTTAGTTAACTTAAACATAAGAGCTATTCAAGTATGCAGTTTGATAAAGAAAATATGAAATGTACAAAAAATATAAGTTTGGTGCTTATTTTTAAGCTAACAAAATAAAGGGTTATGGGCTTTATTAAGAATAACATGTTCTTAATAAGGTTCCTCTTGTCATAATTTGGACACAAAAATATTGAACGTTAATCAGCGGCATATCCTTCACAGCATCTTCACATTCAGGGTAATCCTTAAGTACATGAAGAAAATCTGGGATATAATTCCTGAAATCATTTTTAATAATTTAATTAAGTGTTAAAATAATGTTAATAAGTTAATTTTAATAAGTGTTAAAATTATGTAAAAAAAATAATTGTTTTTTTTTTTCTTAATTTCGAAAGTCCTTGAAGATACGGTATTGAAAATTGGGGTCAACTGATTTTGTATTAAACTGCACTTTTTTGTTAAAAAAGGTTTTGCTTACTTCCACCAGTGGCGTGCATAAAGAAACAATCAATATTTTGTTTGTGAAAATATTTGATAGCCCACTGATTTTTTTTAACTCTGATGCATTTTTATGCATTATTGATACAAGCTGAACGCAAGTTGTCTTTACTATGTTTTTGGGAAAAACAGTAGTTTTGTAAAATTAAAAAAAAAACTATGTTAAGACATCGCTGATTCGACTTTTTTTCAAAGTAGGCTTATGTCACAGATTGTGTAAATAATTGAGGAAATTTCACAAAATTAAATGACAAAAAAATCATTTTTCCACTACTAACCTATAACATCGCCATTATTGACCGATTATTAACGTTAGAAATCGTTTTCTCAACCTTATAAGTTATTATTGACTATGATCAATAATAAGACATTGAAATCCATAATTGACCGATTTTCAAGAATCTATTTGAACGCAGGTAACTTGATTTTTCGATTCTACAACATGAATAACCTGAAAGGTGATTTATTGTGGTTAGGCAACCAGATAATTCTCAATACATATTAGATTATTAGAGATGCTTGATATTGTAAAATATCGATACAATCAACATTTTTTCTGCTTTCATCCTTAATTCTGGAGGTGTACACATAATAATATCAGTAACATTTTCTTCGCTAATTTTTTTAAAAAGCGGTAAACTCGTGAAATCAGATGACATAAATGAACACAAATTGACATTACCAAAACCACCTGACAAAACAACAAAATATTTTGCCAATTCCAAAGCGCAGGTAACTTGAATAAAAAATATACTTATACCTACCTATAATTTTTTATAATTATTAATACTATAAAGATAAATGTCTTATAAAAGTTTGTAGTAGTAAAAAAAATATTATATTAACCACGGTTTAGACAGCTTATAGCGCTCGCGTCTTAAATCCCTCGTCGCTCCGCTCCTCGTGATTTAAACTTGCCGCTCGGGCAATAATGATGGCTGTCTAAACCTTGGTTAATAATATACTATAAAAGCGTTAGTGTGTCGTTTTTGTGAATTGTTTATCGATCCAAAAGTTTTAAAGTTATGGCTGATTTACAAAACAGTGCTCATTTGGCAAATATACATTTTGTTTATGGTCTTGCTGATGGAAACGCATACGAATCAAGAAGCATTTACCAGGCAAAATATCCGAATCGTGTAGCACCGTGTGCTCAGACCTTTGTAAGTCTCCATCGCCGTTTATCAAAAACAGGAAGTTTTGCAAGAGCTTCTGATATTCCCGGCAGGCCAAGGACGGTAGAAACACCACAATTAGAAGAAGCAGTATTAAATAGAATTGCGGAAGATCCAGAAACCAGTACCTACTCGAAAAATTGCGCATGAGGTAAACGCTAGTCAGCAAACCGTTTTGAGGATTCTTCACCATCATCATATTATTATGAATCCTTACCACATACAACGAGTTCATGCTATTTACCACGTGATTTTGCTCAACGCGTTAATTTTTGTCAATGGTTTTTGTACAGGTTGGCCAGAAATCGACAATTTTTAGATAATTTCTTTTTTACCGATGAAGCTAATTTTTCTAAGAATGCCATAGCAAACTTTCATAAGAATCACGTTTGGAGTCAAGAAAATCCACACGCTATTAGCGAAAGACATTTTCAGTACCAATTATCGTTAAATGTATGGACAGGAATAGTTGGTAACAGACTAATAGATTCTTTCTTTCTTTCCCAGCGGTTAAATGGCCAAACCTATCGCAATTAGAAAATGAGCTGCCAATATTATTGGAGGACTTGCCATTAGCTCAACGAAACCAGTTATTTTGTGTGCATGACGGAGCTCCCGTCCATTTTAGTGCCACAGCCAGAGAATATCTAAATGCTGTATACGGAAGTCGATGGATCGGTAGAGGCGTTGTACTACCTAATCAACCGTGGCCGCCGAGGTCCCCAGATTTAAATGTATTGGATTTTTATTTCTGGGGCCATTCAAAATCTCTAGTTTACAAAACTTCAGTTAAAAACCAGGAAGATCCTAGAAACTGGATGATAATGGCTTGCGAAAATATTAAAAACACCCCAGGAATTTTTGAACATGTTAGAAATTCAATGAGAAGACGACTAGATTATTGTATTTTAGCAGAATGTGGCCATTTCCAACAGTTTTTCTAAATACAGTTTGTTATGTGTTTAAATTAAGATTAATAAATAAGTTAATTCGATTATATTTTTAAATAAAATACTTGTAGTATAAATAATTCATAACATGTTTTGTACTTATTTAATTAGTAAATTAATCTTGTTTAGTTTATATCCGTACTGCATCAGTTAGTCAGGAGTTATCTTTTTTTTTCAAAAACATAGTAGAGACAATTATTGTTCAGTAATGCATAAAAATGCATTAGAATTAAAAAAAAATCAGTGGCGTATCAGATATTTTCACAAAAAAAATATTGACGATATCTTCACGCACGCCACTGGTGGAAGTAAGCAAAGCCTTTTTTAACGAAAAAGTGCAGTTTTATGCAAAATCAGTTGACACAAATTTTCAATACCGTATCTTCAAGAACTTTCAAAATTTTAAAAAACAATTCTTCTTTTTAATTATTTTAACACTCTGTATCTTAGAGGGGAAGCATTTTAGGGCATATGTCCATATGAACTTTTCGTCTTAAAATGATGTCAGGAATCAATCCTAGATTTTCTTTATGTAGTTAAGGATCACCCTGTATGTAGCAGAACCAACTTTCGGCACTTTTCTGACTACCCGCTGGGAAAACTCTTTCAGATCGACATGGTATTATTTTTTTCTGCTAACGTCACAGTTTTTTTTTTGTTTTTTTTTCTTGACGCCGCTTGGACCTGGTACATGTTTGTTCGGCTCTTGGCCCACCTGCGACTAATTTTGACATTTAGTTTTATTAAAAAAAAAAATAAATAAACAGTAAAGCTGGATTTATAATTTCGAAAAGTTGGTGAGGTTGAAGTTACGATCAAGTTTGTGAGGTTAGATATTCCGAACTCCGAGCATAAAAATTGGTTATCTCGAACTACTCGCGAAGTTTTCGAACCTTACATGAGCTTTACATGAACAACATGAACGAGTGTATAAATGGAACTGAGTATTCCCTTTAGTTTAAATTGAACTCCTATTTTCAACACCAACTGAACCTCAACCTCGCCAACTTTTCGAGTTTATAAATCCAGCTTAAACCTAAAAGCAACTACCACATAGTTTCATTTTCCTCAATATTCATTTCCGTAGAAACCTCTCAACCCACTTGGTTGCATTTTGTAATTTTGTTATTACCATAATATACGAGTTTAAACTCTTTAAATGTAGTTTTGCCTTCATTAAGGTGAATAGTGTAGTATGATGTATAGCAAACGTTACTGCTAAAATAGTGTTAAATGCAATTTTACAAAATAATGAACAAAATGATGGTAAGTATTTTTTTTATTTATTTCTAATCCTAAGCTAATTATACTTTTAGTATTTATAAACAAAGGTTTTTTTTTATTAAATCACTGATTTTGTTGCATTATATATAATTATTCTTTTGAAACTAAAAAAGTTTTTTTTGGGATATTTCTATTTGTCATTGTGTAAAAAGGGACTTCTATAGAGGAAGTATTTTCAAATATATATCGCTATGTTTTTTAAGTTAGGAATATCTTCTTAATATTTTAGGTCTGCGAGATAACGAAGAACGAAGAATTTTGTCAGAACCCAGAACGGATTTGAGTGAAACTCGTCAAACATTATGTTTTAAAACTGCCGATGTCTTGCTAACCGAGGTTCCTGCTCATACAATAGACTCTACTTCTACGATTTATTTTACTTCTGAGCTGTATGAACAAGGATTAAGTAATATCGATGTAAATATAGTTGGCATCGCAGCAAATAGTAATGTCTTATCGCCACAAGAAAATTATACTGATAAATCAGTTAATGCTGAGCTACTTTTAACAATTCTTACGCCTGTTGAACCAATTTTTCAAGATGTCTCAGAAAATATTACTTACATTTTGGCAAAAGCTCCTCTTTAGTGTAGGATGATGATGATGATGATTCTCTAGCAGAGCCCAATTATGAAGAGGAATCTGAAGAATTTTCCGATAAAACTGAGGATTTCCTTAGAAGGAAGGCCACGGAAAGGACGCAAACGAAAAAGTCCAGATCATACAAGAAAAGAGAAAAAAAAAATAAAAAAGTATAGCAACCAACCCTACTATAATTACAAAGGATTTAGGGTAAATTCAATAGAGTTCCCTGATTTTCAATGCAAGTGTACAGGGTGTCCATTTTTCGATGTAATTGCATGGTATCTTGGTAACTAGTAAAGATATAAACTTGCGGTTTTTACATTACGTGAAACAAAAGATGCCGCAAACAGAATTGTCATAGCTTTCTTAATTTTTAAGCTACAGGGTGTTTTCGAAAATGTGTGCTTCTTGACCACCCTTTGTATTTCGGCTATCCAATAACTTATCAAAAGATTAAAAACCGTTTCTAAAGGTACAGTAAAGGTCGTATTACAGTAAGGGATTTTTTATTGCTGCAACAAAAAATTGCAACATTTTTGTTGCAAGCATGCGCAAAGCGAGTTTAGTGATCAGCTGTTGCAATTTTTATTGCGATTGCCAGAAATAGCTCTGGATCTATTTTTATTGCAGTTGCAGGCGCAAGTTTGGGGAATTATTTGGTAATTTCAGTGCAACTAACCTGAAAAAATATAAGTATTTTTGGTTCTACCATTCAGACCTAGATTTCTATCATTTTTATATTGTGGTTTGTTTTTTGTTGTTATTCTCACCATTTACACGAAGTTTATTTATTTTAATTCCATAAATAACGAACCGTTCTTACTCAAAACAACGCGAAAAAGTTAGGTTATCTGCCAATTTATTTTACTTAGTTGGCAGCATGTCTAATAATAATGTAAATAATTGAACACTGTAAAGCGATTTACAATTTTCATTGCCGCAATTAAAAATTGCTGCAATAAAAAACTTCTTCAAAAAGAAAAACTTGCCAACTGTAATGCGGCTTTAAGAGAGTTTTCTAAATAGAATTCAGTGGCGTCCTTATTTTTTTTTCTGAGAGTCTTACTTTTCGAGATTTAAAGCAAGCATGTGATTTTTTAAATGGGGCACCAAAGAAAATAAGTTACAGCTCGTTCGATTTCTCTGTACTGCTGCTCCTAGATATGCACAAGTAAAAGAAGATTGTGAGTTATATATTTGTGAAGGATTTGATGATCCAACAAAATGTTTCAAATTACAAGGCTCTTCATTTTCTGAAGTATCTGACTTAAATTCGAACCATTTAGAAGCCGATTCAAGGATGTTTTGTAACATATTTCACGCAGTTAAAATCCAATCTGCCCATATCATTATCCTTAGCGCGGATACAGATGTTTTCGAAAAAGAATACTTTAAAAGAAGCTGTATCGTTGGATTTCGTACAAGAAGCTCTAAGGTATTTAGGAAATCCATACCTAAGTGGCGAACAGTTAACAGAATTAGAGACCGTCTGCGCCTATCTTTTCTCCAAAAAAAAGTTAACTGCTGATGAACTTAAATTAATTAAAAGTAATTTGCACATCAGATGCTTTACATTTGCATTTCTTAAGAGCTTCAGCACAAGCATATATATAGATAAATGCTGACCAAACACTACTATGGCCTATTGATTACACCTTATTAGGGTATGAAAATAAAAATGGTAAATTGTTCCCACGGCAACTGATAAAGCGCCCATTACCAGAATTGTTGATGCAGCCCTGTAAATGCACATCAAATTATCTAACGAAGGCTTGTTTTTGCAAAAAACTACAACTAGATTGTATTTCGTTGTGCAAATGTATCAATAATGATTCAAAATAAATAGGACTGATAGTTGTTTTGATTATTTGTATTTTTATGGTGACTTTGGTGACTTATGTTCAAATTTGCTTTTTCGCATTAAATAAATTTTTTATCAACAATTCTTGTTTTTATTTTCAACTTTTTTATTTTTTTTTTTCAATTGATCAGCTATAACAATCTTTAATCAGAAGAACCAACTGGATATTGTCACTAAAACAATCATTAAAATGGTTCCAAAACATTTGGTCAGTCCATTTATTTGATATCTAAGGGGATGGGGTGTAAAAAATAAATGGACCAATAATTCCCCAGGCAACATCAAGAATCATAATCTACAAGCTTTTCCGAGTAAAAAGCATGCACAGAATGCGGTCCTCGCACACTCAACTCCATCCAGCGCCCGCACTAATTGCTTCCTATATAGAATTCAATAGATGTTCTACGAATATTAAAATATTAGTTGAACAATTAACTAGCCACAATTACCGATTTTATGTTACCTTAAAAATATAAAAGAGTTTATAATTCTTCTTCTTCATTTATAATCACCGTCCTCTTTCTTCTTTTAATATTTTTGTTGAATTATCACCGTAAAAATTATAGCGAATTCCATTGATAAAAAAAGTGCGGAACGAGTGCAAAATTTGAAAACCATTGGACGTTTCAGTGCAACTATTTGTAAACCATTGGGAAATCGGTGCAACATGTGTTGCACCGAGTGCAATCACTTCCGCACGTCCTCTTGGAGACCGTGCTGCACCGAAACTGAATGAAAATGTCAAAAAGTACAGTGTTTTGATTTTTTCGATCTTTAAAATTCCATTTTATCTCAAATCTTGTTCAGTGGTAAGTAAAATCATTGAGGATTGACGAGTATTATCATCAACTTTATTGGAAAAATGCGCTCAAGGTCTAATCTGAAAACCATTGGTACCTACTCAAATAGTGCAACACTTTTTGTGCACTGGTGCAGTTTTACTGACATACCGGTGCCGCACTGCTTTTACTAATGGAATTCGCTATTAATATGTTCTTATTGCGCCCTGCATTTAGTTTTATTGATTTTTAGGTACACCTCAAAGATTTTAAACTTTTCTCCTTCCGAATGTTGTAAACTATTTGCCATTTTTGATGTTGTGATATGTTTCTTAAAAACTTATGAAAGACCCTACAACTTTAGTACTTAAGTTTCTTAATATATAAAAGTTTAAAATCTTTGAGATTTACTTAAAAAACAATAAAAATAAATACAGGGCGCAATTAGAGTATATTAATTGTTACGGTGATAATTTAACAAGAATATTAAAAGAAGAAAGAACCCTAAACGCTTCTATTCTGGTAAGGTAACACACAAATTGTAACACATGTAAGTGTATCTTAAAATTATTAATTTGGTTAAAAGTAATAAATATATCATCATAGCGCAATAATAAAACCAATGGTGCATAATGATTTTTTGGCGCACCGCCAAACAATACGCCGTAGATGTAGCTATTGACTGGCTGAAAACATTTTTTTTAATTTTCGGTTTGCAAGCACTGATAAAACTGTGCTCTCTTAATCAAATAATTTGATTTATTTGATGAATAATTATTGGTTATAAATAAATGTGATTTTAATTAACTAAGTTTTATTTAACTGAAATAAATGAGAGTATTACGTTTTATTTGTAAAATTATTTGACTGTTGGTGGATTTGTGTCAAATCATGGAACCTTTCAAACAAATATCTTACCAAAAAACAACTAAAATTACAAAATCTAAATAACTAATTGTTTAATCGAAGTACATTTCAAATTAAGAACTGAATACCTTTAACCCTAGTTTAAATCATTCAATGCCGAGCATTTTATGGGGCTTTGAGTAATTTGATTGGTTAAACAAAAGTGGCCTGATAAATCATCATCGCGCTTTTGGTTATTGGTGTTCGATCTTGTCTTGTAGAAATTTATTAGTGAGAGTAAAATCTTCTTTGTTAGTGGCACAGAAGTTAGTGGTTCCAGCAAAAATTAAAAATAAGATATGGGGGATAAACGTAATATGAATAATTATTTAGAAGATTGGGGTATATCCCTTCTGTTAGATACTTTTCAAGGTAGGAAACTACATTCGAATATTTTAGATACGTATGAAACGAGTTAAAAAAATAAGATAAGAGGCAAAGAAAAGATACTTGTAATACCTAATTTGAAATTGTAAACACAAAATCTTTTTAGAAAAATGTAGCCAGGTATTTGTAAATCATAGCTACCTAGGTGTATTTTTTTAAATCGTGTTACAAATAAGACAGTTTTTTCTCAATTTTCACCATATTTCAATACCTATCAAACCTTCTAACGTAAAAGATATAATATAATTAATATTTATTGTTCCTAATATTTGCAAATTTGCCTATATTTAATTTTTTATCAAAGTTCTTAACTTCTCTGTAATGTTTTATTGACGTATATTTTAAGGGGGACAACAATTAATGGTGGATTTACATAGCAAAATAACATGATATAAAAATAAAATAAGAGTTGAATCTACAGATCTGCCGTAGGACGTTTATAAAACCAAATAACTTAACATAAAAATAAGAAATAAAATAAGAGATGGTTATCTTTTAACTTTTATGTTATTCTTATGTGAAAATCGTTGTGCGCGTACGCGTAATTTGTCATAACCTTTATTTTTGGCAAAAATATGTTTTTTTTATGGTTTGCCTTATTATTTGAACACTATAAACAATTTGATAAGGTTTGTGATTATTATAGTATAGGTACTGATTAAACCATATTCAATAGCAATAGGGGATTTGATTTGCTTATTTCTTATTTTTATGTGACGTCTGTATAAACACGTACTTGGATAAAATAAGAACTGATTTGAATGAACTTTCTGATCTATTTAAAATTTAAAAAAGTTATTTAAACCAAATAAAATTATACTTGGTCTAAATAAATATAAGAGACCAGTTAAACAATAATGTACTTGAATAAAAAAGCAACCACTTTGATGGACATTACCGATTTATTTAAATCTAATCACTTAAATTGTTTAATTAAATAACGTTGTTACGGCAAATCCATGTAAAACAAATATATGCTTGATAAAATATGTATAAATATCAATCAAATAAATATTTTGTTAACTTACTTTTAACCTATTTACTTTAGGTCATTCAAGCGGCTTATTTAAGTTAGGTTAGTATTTAGGAAATAAATATTTGCTTGAACTTTGTATTCACTGATTAATTCTAAATAAAAAGTAATTTGTATCAAATCAGATAATGCTAATTGAGGCAAATAATTTCTTGGTATTTTTCAAATATATATTTCGTCGCTTCCCTTGCAAAGGGGCTTATCTCATTTTTCGTAATTGTTCAGGAGAGGCAAAAGAAGATTTTGCTATTATTCAGCATGCTTGTACATAAAAACCAGATATAATCGTACACGTTTATAGGCTTAATGTTGTTACTACTAGCTCTCTGTAGTTATTGGCATGAATGATTTTATCATTTTACATTCCGATCACTAAGAAAAAAATTTTAAAAAGAGATAAGCCCTTTTATCAGACACAGATTTTTAAATTTATATGATTCATTTCTTAGTTACGCCCAAGTCAAAATAATACACAAAGTCTAAATAATAGTATATTCCCTTAAAAAAAATTTACAAATGCGGCAGAGACATATAAAAGTTCTTGTATTCTAGGGCCCTTATAACTGGAGTATTTCCCTCACATAATGACACTAGAGCTTTATATTTTTCAGAAGAAATATTTGGTGGTGCTTTATTAAGCTTTGGGGGACTAAGGTTCAACACATCATCATGCTGGCGTTTTAGAGAGATACTTCTATATTCGTCTTGCAAATGACTGGTTTTAAAAAATATCTTGTCGGTTTCATTTTTTTTTACCGTTATCTCAGATATTTCTGTCCAGTTTATTGTCTCTTGGGTTTCATTATCTTTTCTTATAGTAAGTATCCGGAGATCTTTGGAGTACGTTTTAAGGTCGAGAAAGTCAGTAAAGTTTAATTCGAAAACATTATAGGGCTGTCTCCTGCGTGCTAATCTAATAATAGGTACTAGCTGGCTTGGCAAAAATAGATTACCTGATTTTTGTATGGCGGTTGTTATTGCACTATGTGCTAAATCTCCCTCATTCTGTCCGTGAGATTTTTCAAAAAATCTAAGGGAGATCTCCTCAATGTATTGACTATTTCTTACAAAATATAGAAGCATTGTTGGTGTGACACTATTCTTATTCTGTCCAAAGCAACCATCTGAGTATAAGTAATAAAAAAAAAGGTAAACGCAAGTTGATATCTCAGAGGCCCCTCTTTTACTAATAGCTTCATGCCATTTGTAACAGAAACAATATTTAGTTCCGATGTTATAAACTGTAAAGTTAAAATTAGAAAGACGCTGTTTATAAAATACTGCGCTTTCTCTTGATATGGGAAGATGGACTACTTGCTGCAAGTCGAATACTGCGCATAACCACTTTTCGTTACTACTAGTTTTGACTTTACTGTTTTGCTTTAGTTCTCTAACTTTCTCTTTTTCTACTGTGTGTTTTAAAAAAGTCGTTTCCAATTTCAGCTTAGTATCTTCATCTCCTTGCTTATACATCATACACAAACTACATTGATCTTTTTTGGGCGAATGAAATGATAAGCTCATTGTCTTAAAAACCCTACGATAAGTAGTAATGGATGCTGGATTTTCGTGATCAGTTAAATATAAGGCATACATTTTTGGGATGGTTAGGTCGCTATGAAGGTATTCTCTTGTAGAGTTTGAGCGGCATTAATGGGATTCTACTCGAGGAAATCTTCTAATATGATTTTCAATGTGTTGTCTACTAATGTTGTCTCTTTCTTGAATTGCTTTATATCTTCCGCCACGTTTTTCTTCTTGTAAAGACCCTGTACTTTGTATTTTGTTTAAAGTAGTCCGAACGGCTTTTTGTGAGATGGATAAAGTCGCCAAAAAAAAGGACCTACATACTGGTAAATTATTTCCTGAACAGGGAAGAAAATAGTAGTTAGTCTTACTTCTGCGCGAATTCTCTTTAGTAGTTGTTTTCTGTTTAGTTTTCGTCACCGTAATATGCCTAGCTATAAACTCTCTTTGACGAGTCAAATCACCCAATTTATAAAATGCACATAGTATATCGATTCTTTGCTCTTCTGTAAAGTCCCTACAATGCTTTCCAATCCCAATCCCAACAACCCAAAGTAAACACTAAAAAGTGCGCTTAGAATAGCATACATTTCACGTGGTACAGGGGCGTAACTCATTCATTTTTTCTATATAATATAAAAGAAATTAACAAAATTATGTCTCTCAAACGGGCCCATCTCAATATAGGCCTGTTTGAAATTTAAAGGATTGCATATCAATTAATTTTCAAACTGGCTTATCTTGAGTTGGGCCACATTGTAAGATGTGTTTTTTGCTAATTTTAAGATACACCTGCTGCTAATATTGTGTTATCTTTGGATCCATTTATATTTGAGATACGCCCTTTGGAGTGTAGCTGCGCTTTAAAAAGTTGACCCCGGGTACAGTCCTAACTCAATTTGACCATTTATTGAGATAAGCCCCTTTGCAAGGGAAGCGACGATTTGTTTGGCTAATAGGAAACAAATACTTATTTGAGTCAATGGAATGTTTTTTAAATTCAAATAATTAATTTTATCAGTGAGGGGTTAGCATAAATTCAAGAACTATGACAGCAATATAAATAGAAGCAAATTCTGAAAGTTAAAAGAATAAAGGACCTTTCTCTAATTTTAATTTTTTGGTTTCAGTAAAAATAGTAATGTTAAAATGTTACGTCATCACATATTTGCTACAAAGTAAAATTTGAAAAACGAAAACTAGAGAAAGGTTAAGTAATCAGTTAAGTTTTCAAATCTTTTTACCAAATGGTCCTATTTCGAATATTAACTCTATATCAATTCCATATAAACACCGTTATAATAACAAACGCACTTTTATTATACTAACAGCATGCTGGGCATTTTTGCCGTTTCGTTCATTTCTTTGTTTTATTTTTCTGTCGTTGTGTTATTTATATGTTGTTTGTGTTCTTAACAACGAATAAACTTTTAAGTTCTATGTTTCTTGTTCACTTTTGTTTCTGAATAGATTTGTTTTGTTCTTATATGTTGGCTTATGTTTATGTTATGTTATATTTTTAATGTTTATTTTAAACAAACTAAATTAGTTAACCATAATTTTTCATGAACCTAGTATTTAAAAATATTTATATTGCGATCGAATTCCTAACTATTCACTTTAAGCCAGTGACCTTGAAATTTGATAAAAATTTATTTGTGGCACATTTTTGTCAGCAACTTTATGGTTTGTCCTGGCCAGGATATTTTAAAAAGTGATGACAAGCCTAGTATAGGCTTATATTTTGATGCTCTTCGATTGTAACAGGTTATTTATTTTAGTTTCATTCGGATCAGGACTTATCAAAATCTTTGATTAAAGATGCGAAATTCCAGGCGTCTAATAACGTTCCTGTGTATTTCTATGAATTTGCTTATCACGGAAAAATGGGAGATTTTCCACAGACTCTACCAGGTAGGTACCAAGACGCTTATATTTTTTATTACATGCGTGTAGAGAAAACATGGCGAATCTGTAATATATAGGTACTTTTATAGGCTCCGGTAATGTGAGCCATGGCGAAGATCAAAATTACCTGTTCAACAGATACCTCTGGTTCAGTAAAGTCAACAATGCAAATATAAGTCAGTTTCCCGAAGATGATCAAATTACGCACAAGAGATACTTGAAACTGTTGATTAACTTTGCTACATATTTGTAAGTATATATACGTAGGATATGCTCTGCTTTTATTCATTTTTACCGATATTTGCCGTCAACCAGCATTTATACAGGTGCAGATCCTAGTGAGGAATTTGGAAGGGGGGGGGGGGAATGAATTAAATGTACGGAGATAATTAATTTTCTTCCCTTATTATTAAATTTCCTCTTCAGCTTTTTTATTCCCCCGCCCTCGTGCATCTCCCTATTTATTGCGGGTTGGCAAAATCAAGGATAGAATGCTAAGTGCTTACATTTTTTCAGACAATAAGGTAACCGTTTGTATCCTTTATCCTAATACTAAATTGCAGGTTATTCCAAACTCGATGGTTTGTTATTAGAAGTATCTCAAAAAAGATTAATGATATATTTTTGAAATTTTGGCTTTATTCATGCGACATAGCTATCTAGCCATTAAAATAATTTTGACAATGCGGCGTTGCCAGTTCAATCTTTACCTGATACTTTCGAATTATAAATGAAATATGGTTATGTAAGTTCATTATATTTTTAAATTCTTCGTTACAGGAGTATGTCCGGGAGGGTCTAGGACTATTCAGCGCAGGCGTTTCAGCGGCGCCGTTTTAGAGCCGCCGTTTCAGCGCCGCCGTTTCATCGCTAGGACATTTCAGCGCCGGCCCATTTCAGCGCTAAATTATTTCTCAAGATTTTATTATTAAATATTTATAATAAAAATGATCTAAATAGAATTTATTAAATAAAATTAAAAATAGATAAAATATTGGTAATACAAACTAAAAAAAAAACAATAACTAAAATTTGTTTAATAAATAAAATTTATTAAATAAAACTACAAAAAGATACAATATTGGTACTACAAACTAATAACATTTTTAATATAATATATACAATTAATTAATCAGTCATTTGGTAATTGTGGGCTATTCCTCTTAAATATTCTATTGGAGTTCTGTTGCCGTATTCGGTAACAATGCGGAGTATGCGTTCATCTAAGAAATAATTTAGCGCTGAAATGGGCCGGCGCTGAAATGTCCTAGCGATGAAACGGCGGCGCTGAAACGGCGGCGCAGAAACGGCAGTGCTGAAAAGGCTGCGCTGAATAGTCCCATTCCCGTCCGGGAATAAGCAACCCTCGTTGCTATTTAATATTTCTTACGAATATATTTTCATAAAAGCCTAAAGAATAATATAAGCTATCACGAAATACTTGTCCATTATGCATTGCTAATAAACAACATCAGATTGCGAACGATACGACTATCATTGCAGAAATTTATTATGGATTTGCAACTACAGCTTATGAACAGAGAGTGACATAATTTAGCAAGGAATACGGTCTTGTAATTAATATTAATACAACTAAACATATTATGTGATCACAAAATAGTCAGGTTTCGAATGAATATAATACCGGGTAGTCCACCGCCAGACTGGCAATAGGAAATTCGATGTAAATTTTGCTACCCATAAATATTGGCTCCCCTATTAGTTTTTTATCAAAGTCAAAGTCAAAGTCAAAGTCAAAATATGCTTTATTGTAAGAAGAACAAAGTCTTGTTTACAAAGCGGAAACTTAATATAATAGAGTATAAAACTAACAATAAAAATATCAATAAAATAAGAATAAAAGTATAAAGATAAAAAGTACCTGTCAGAAGATAAAATATAAGCTAGCACAAAATAAAATACAGAATAACTGAACATACATAACTATACATTTACATTATTTACATAATATGCTTTATTGTCAGATCGACAAAGCGGTTTTATTGTAACATAATATAATAATTTGGTAATTATAATTATAATTATTATCCTGGGCATGACAATATATAAAAATATGCCTACCTAATCGAAAAAATGTATTTCTAGAACACTACAACCTGATAGGGGTAAACAATTAATAAAATAGGAATACTTGACAATTGTAAGTACATAAAAATGCAAATACAAAAAACAAAGTCAAAAATGTAAAAAAGCATACAAATTAAATAAATGAAAATAAAATTGAAAAAATTAAAATACGAAAACAAATATGTAATTTAGATAGGTATCTAATTAAAAAAAAACATTCTTAAAAGTCTTCATTGTAAAATTCGTCCAAGCTGTAATATGCCTTCCGGAGTAAAACACTCTTCACCCTCCTGCGGAACTGGAGATATAGCAATTGTCTACACTCAATACTCAAGTGGTTGTAGATCTTGAGACTTTCATAGATTATTGACCGTTTGATCAAAGTGAGCCTAGGTCTAGGAAGGCGTATATTTTGGTTTTGTCGCGTGTTATATTTGTGTGACTTTGATGCGTTTTCAAGTTGATGAAAGTATTTTTTGTGAAGCAGAGAAACTGTTTCTAAGATGAATAAACATGTTAATGTTAAAATGCCATGTCTGACAAATAATGGTCTACAGTGGTCTCTGCTTCTCATTTTGCACATATACCTAATAGCTCTTTTTTGCAACACAAAGATGCTACTAAAAAGTTGCTGGTAACAGAAGCCCCAGAATACTATACCATATCGAATATATGATTGAAACAAAGAAAAATATACCATTCTTGCTGTGGAAGTGTCCAGTTCAGTGGACACCACCCTAATTGCAAAACATCCCGATGATAACTTGCTACTCAGCCCAATAATGTGCTCCTCAAACCTCAACCTATTATCGATAGAGATACCCAAGAAGTTAACTACCGTTTTGTTTTCATTTTCATCGTTTTCTATATGAAGGCTGATGTTGTTAAAACCATAAGTTAGTACTTTGGTTTTATTAATATTAAGACAGAGAGAATTGGGGTCACACCATTCCTGCACAGATCATCATCCATGGTCCTTTCCAGAAGTTCGACACTACTTGAACGCCACAAAAGGGTAGAATCGTCGGCAAACAGCGTAAAGCTTCCCTGTATGTTTAAATGTGTTATGTCATTCAAATATAAAAGAAATAAAATGGGACCAAGTACAGACCCCTGAGGAACGCCACAATTAACACTCAAGGGCTCAGAAAATTCACCATTCACCCTCACCGCCTGCACCCTCCCTGAAAGATAAGTAGAAAACCACTTGTGGGCCACTCCACGGATACCATAATGTTGAAGCTTTCGCAGCAGCACCTCCCGATCGACACAGTCGAAGGCTTTGGAAAAATCGCAAAATACTGCTGCGGCAACCTCGCCGTCATTAATACATAAATATATTTGTTCCAGCAAGGCAAAAATTGCATCACTGGTACTTTTTGTTGCTTGAAAGCCAAACTGGACCGAGCTGAGGATATTATTATATCAAAATTGTTTTGAACTTTTTTGAAGATCCTTGTATGATGGACTGGCACGTCAAATTTTATTATTTTCTAATAAGCCAACAGTTATTTAGAAAGGGCTCGTCACAAAATTCTCCCTTGATTCGAGGGTGTAAAGTCGGCTTCCACTTAACTAGGCGCATATGATCTCTGAGTCAATCAGTAGAATCAGAGGTTTCAAAAATGTTTCAAAATATAAAAACCAATATGGCGATATATGTACAGCTGATTTTCCATAAAATGAATGTTAATAGATTAACAATTAATTTGAAACTATCACTCATAATAAAAATGACGGGTGACGGGTCTCGTTCCAAAATTAATTTCTCAGGGGTGCGTTCGTATTGTTGCACAAGGCCGACACAATAATTTTATATTTAAAAAATTTAATAACTAAAATGATGGTGGAAAATTAGATAAACAATACACAGTAAAACCTCTGACTAGCGACCACTCTCGGGAATCAAATGTTGGTCGGTAACTAGGGGTGGTTGTTTAATAGAGAAAAATTAAAACATGAGAACTGGTCTGCATTTTACATTGTATATAATTTTGAATGTTTTTGTGTACATTTATCTCAACTAAACTAATGTATATATTATTGCAAATACAAATAATTTATTGGTACATATACATACAATATGTATTGTTTAGACAAGTCACGAAAAAAGAATATATAAAATACTATATACACGACGCAGTAAGCTAGGTAGTAGTAAACAAATAAAAATTTATTTCAATTTTATCTAAAGAAAGATATTTCCTTTTTTCCGCCAATTTCAAAAATTCACGTTAGTCCCAAAACTCGGGAATTAATGTCACAAAGGTGCATTCGTATTGTTGCAAAAGGCTGCATGTAATATTAATTTTGAATATATCTTTTTAAATATTATAGTTTTTTTATTCATTTGTAATTTAAAGAGACAAAGTAAATAGAATGTTAGATAAATTAAACAAATTTTAGTTTATTTCAGCAGATAAGATATTAAATATAAAAAAAATTCAAAAATAATTACACATTGGCTAAATCTTTGTTGTGTAATATCAGGCTAAAAAAATATTTCCAATTTAATAGATTACTTCAAAAACTAACAAGAGAAAGCTTCCAAAGCCGGCGAGTTATCAAATCCCCAATCTATTACACAGAAAGTCTTGGAAGGTCTTAAACTAAGTTTAAGACCTACACTGAGGATTGCCCATGAAAGCAGTAGAAGTATACCAATGAGAAAAAGGCAAAATAAAATTCCAAGTCTGGTCAAGATAAAGTATAAGAAGTACCTAAACTAACTTTAAGGCTACCATGGACCAGTAATTTATGTGGGGCATTTTGCAAATTGAACTATTACTACAGAATTTAAAATAGAGGTTAAAAAATACAAAACAAACACAGCTTCAAAACTCTTCAAATTCTGATTCGTCAAATTCATCTTCAGTTCAGTAGCACTTTCTTCAGTAGTACTTCTGCATTTGAAATAATAAGTGGTTCCACTTGAACATCTAATACTTTTTCTCTGCTCCACCAGTACAGGATAATTTTTTGTTTATATTCTACAGCTTTCCTCCAGTAGTCCCCCGTAATATGTGCTGGGGAGTTTTCCAAACTTCTCCTACCTTATCTGAACTTAGACCATTACCAACATTTTTTTGAGTCTGCCCAAATTAGCTCTATGGCATTAAATTGGCAATGGTACGGTGGTAACCGCAAAACCTCATGACCGTGTTCTCGCAAAATTTCATCAACGACATATATTTTTTTATCTTTTAATAGTTTTCGCTTTCATTATCAGTTCAGATTTTAATAAATCAGGTGATGGATTCTCATTTTCCTGACCTAACCACTGAAATACGTCAACATTGGGCAAACTATTACCACACTCAAGAAACAGTACAACATCACCCAAAGGTTACTACACACAACATTATTAAAATTTCATCTTAAAGTAACAAAACGATGATTAAAAAGGTGACATAAAGATTGTTAAATTAAAAAAAAAGTTGCACATTTACCAGAAAAATAAAATAATACAAAAATAATACAAAAATCACACCAATACAAGGATCACTGAGACAAGAGAAGCAGACTTCAGTACACTAGGAGCTATCACAGAAAAATTCTTCTACGGTATAATAAGCTTTAGAAACTAAGAGAGCCTTTACTTCTTTTCGAATTTTTTCAAGATTTCGGATTTTTTTAATTTTTAGCGGAAGGTGATTAAATATTTTTTTACCGTTGTAGAATATAGAATTTTTGATTTGACTGGAATGGGGTATAGGTAAATGAATTTTAAATATTTGACGAGTGTTGCGTACTGGGGTTGAATTTATGTCACTCTTAAATTTCTTATAAATTAAACAAGACGTCTCCAACAGAAACAAACAGGCCAAAGGTAAAATTTTCTGTGATAGAAATAGTGTTCGGCTAGAGTCTCTAATTTTGGCTTTACATTTATGTAATGGCTCTTTTTTGCAAAACAAATATTACGTTAAATAAATGCTGGGAGCAGCAGCCCCAAAAACTTATGTAATATCTTAAATGGGACTCAATTAGGGAGAAATATGCGGTCCTTGTAGCAAATAAATATATCAATAATACAGCAACTCTCGCAATAAAAGAACTATATAACATCATACTCCAGAATAAAACTGGGAACACATATCTGGGATAGCTTTCCCGTAACAAAAGAACTCATACAAGGATATTGTTTATCCCACCATCTAAGGAATGGTGAAAGATACTATAGGACATAGTTTATGAAAGTAACTCAGATTACAACTTATTGCAAATTAAAAAGTATAATAATATCCGTGGTGTTTCATTTAAAATTCGAATGATGTCAAAGAGGTCGAACCGGCAACGCATCTTGATGTTTTATAAATAATATTAAAATATACCTCTCATTGAGTCCTTAAATACCACTAATGTACCATCGAGTATGAAATACCTTTTATACCTACTAAACGACTTTCTTATGAATTTTATTACAGAAATCCTACACCAGACGAAGATGATCTCTTCCAAAATATAAAGTGGCCCCTAGTGAAACCAGATGACTTCCAGTACCTTCAAATCGGAAAGAATCTTGCTGTGAAGCAAAATTTCAAAAAAGAAAAATTTGCTTTTTGGGAGGCTTTGTTCCAGACTTATGGTGTGGAACCCTTTGAAACATTTTAAAATGTATACAGTACCAGCACATTCCAGTAATAACCTGTCGTCATTTTTACGTAAAAACAACGTTTTACGTTACTCATATTTAAGGAACTATCGACGATCCGCAGGTATCGAAAATGGTACGTTTACATGACGTCAGCTTGCTACTGGGGTAGATTTTAATTAAAACAATACAAGAAGTTTTTAAGAATTCTGTTTGAAATCAGATGTCTATTTATTTGTGAATGAAACGTAATTTATTTTTACAACCGTGTGTAAAGTACGACTTTGCTCAATAATAATGCTGTGCAAAGTATATATTTCTTTTAATTGCAGAGATTTTCTTTTCGTTACTATCACCCCGTGCACAAAATATTATGCACACATCTCCTAAAAGTTGATCCTTGCATCTATTAACAAAATCTCTATCATATTTTTTTTTTCATTTTAAATAATATTTTTGCTGACCTGCTGAATGTGGATCGAAGTATAAAGGTTATAGGGTGGTTAGTTTTCCAAGTGGATGGAATAGCATCACCTGGATTTGAAATTTCTCAGTTTGAAATTATATTTAACATATTTATTTTCCTGCTAGTTTTTTTTTTTGTACGAACAAGCACACCGCTGCAGAAGCGGAGGCCTAAATGTGTGAGCAGAATTCTAACGATAATTGAATTTGGGGTCCATAGAGCGCCAAACCGCTGAGGTGTAATAGAGGTTCTTAGTTTAAAAAAAATACCTAAGCTTCTGCGAGGCTGCTTTGGCGCATTCTGCCCATTCAAATTGACGCCCAATAAATTAATTGATGAAGCCAAGGCAATCGAGTATCCTGCTTTAACTATATCTGGTTAGTTAGGTCTTTGAATTGTTAGATGTTTTAAAAAGGTCAATAATGTACAGCAGAAAGAGGATGGGGGACAATATGAAACTCTGAGGGACTCTGGCATTGTTGGTTAATGTATCTAAAAGAAATGGGTCCATGGCCAATTTCTTTGCCTTTAAAATCGGGGCAACTCCGGACACATATTCATTAGAATTTTTTTCTCTTAGAATATGATAAGGAATCACCCCCTTAAGTTACGTATCGTACTTATAAAACACCTTGTATATGTAAGATACAAAATTTTTTTTTTATACCGGGTGTTGCATCGTCGAGCGGGACATAGGAAATCCCATGTAATTTTAAATGGGGTCAATTATTGGCTTCCCTAATTATTTTAGAGAAAAATTCTATTTAGGTTTATTAAAGAGCACTAAAACCCACATTCAAAAGAATAACTTTAGATATTTTTGCTGAGCCCGTTTACGGGTTATCGCCGATTTCTTTTTAACTATTTCTCCTTTTTATGGCCCCGTATTTGCGGGCACCAGTCAAGGTAAAAGATGACTGTCAAATAAAGTTGTCATTTTAAAATGTGTGCTTTATTGTTATAAAAACTCGTACATCGAAAATATTAGCCATGAATTACACTTCTGAAGAAAAAATATTGATGATTAAATGGTATTATGAAGGAAATAGTTATCAAAATGTGTCAGACATGTTTGCTGCTCTGTATCCGAATAGACCGATACCTGCAAAATCTACAGTCGAAAGGACTATCAAGAAATTTGAGACAAAAGCCACTGTAATAAATAACTGCAGATGTGAAGAAAGGCAGGAACAAAGAAGAGAGGCAAGAAATGATAGGGACTTGCAAGTTTTATTGTGCGTGGAAGAAAATGATGGGAAGATCAGCACAAGGAAACTTGAGGATGACATAGGATTAGATCACACCACAGCGTTACGAGCTTTGAAACGACATAAATATTATTCATACAAATATGAAAAGCACCAAGAGCTAAGAGATAGGGACGAAATACGACGACAGGAGTTTTGTTTTGGTATGATGGAAAGAGCAAACATGAATAGGGAATTTTTAAAAAACATTTGTTTCACTGACGAATGCACATTTACCTTAAACAATGAACCCAATGTTCAAAATTATCGATATTGGAGCAAAGAAAACCAACACAGGTTTGTGGAAACAAGGACGCAATATCCACAAAAAGTTAATGTATGGGCTGGGATTTTCGGAGAAAATATTATCGTGCCATTATTTCTTACACGAAATTTAAATGCAGAATATTTTTTGGAACTACTTCAAGATCATATTTTACCTACTTTACATGATGCCGCCAGGGAAAATCAGGAAGTTTGGTACCAAATGGATGGCTGCCCAGCACATAGTACCCTGGCTGTCCGGGAATATTTAAACAGTGCTTTTAATGGAAATGTTATTGGCTTTCTCTGGGGCCATTTAAAAAACAGGATATACAAAGATAAAAAATACCCAAATCTAGACGAGTTAAAAAATGCTATTTCTGCCGAATGCAATAGAATTTCAGTTTACCAACTAGCGAATGTAAGAAGAGAATTTTATGATCGCCTCGGTTATTGTCTAGCAGTCAATGGAGGAATATTTGAACATCTTCTTAAATCCTAAAGTTCTAACAATTTAATAGTACCTTCCTATTAATTAGTAAAATATTGAAACATGTAAAATGTCATAATTAACCTTGTTATTGGATTCTTTATTTTAATTTTATTCAGATTAATTTGTACTCATAAATACACCTTTAATATTTTCGATGTACGAGTTTTTATAACAATAAAGCACACATTTCAAAATGACAACTTTATTTGACAGTCATCTTTTACCTTGACTGGTGCCCGCAAATACGGGGCCATAAAAAGGAGAAATAGTTAAAAAGAAATCGGCGATAACCCGTAAACGGGCTCATCAAAAATATCTAAAGTTATTCTTTTGAATGTGGGTTTTAGTGTTCTTTAATAAACCTAAATAGAATTTTTCTCCAAAATAATTAGGGAAGCCAATAATTGACCCCATTTAAAATTACATGGGATTTCCTATGTCCCGCTCGACGATGCAACACCCGGTATATCCATACATTTAGTATCGATAATATGAGAAACAATAAACGAATATATTATTTAGTGTGGAAGAGTCCTAAACGGAACTAATTTGAAATAAAAGTCATAACAGCAACTAAGAAAATCAAATCATGACAAATAAACTCGTCGACAAACTCGTCTTGTGCATTCCATACTAATTATGGGATTTCTCCATATAAGTAGCACAAAAGTGAGACGTCTTTCTTCTTTTATTTAAACGAGACCTTCTGCAGTTTTCTCTTTTTTAAAATTTTTCTTTTTCGATGTTATGTTCTTCCAGTTTTTCCTTTATTTTCAGTATTTATTGCGAAAATTTTGAAATCTTCGCTTCATTTCTGGTATTAGGAGCTTCATGCCTACTTAATTGTTTTACGAAATCATAGCGTTCGACTTATCTCTGTAAGACTAATGAACTACAAATGAATTGACAGAGGAATGTCTAAGATCCTAAAAAAGATAGTCATTGGCCATCGTCTTGTTCGTTGACCTGTTTCATAGACGCTACACTTTTCGTCTAGAGTATCGACTCCCCCTTTATTGCAGTTATAATAAGATATTATTTTTGGCTTTCCGTTATCACTCTCAAACACTTTCATTGTGATGCATTGAAGAGACCAATATTACCGCCCAATTTAATTTTAGAACATGAGATAAAATAGTAATATTATTAGTACAACCGTATAAGCTAGAAGAAACAAGCCTTGTTCCACTGGGTAAAAACTCCGTTGGAATTTGCCTTTCGTATTTGTTCAAAGTTCCTACATATGTTAATTTCTTTGTCTTTAGGTTATTTATCAACTCTATTGATGAAAACCAATTATCGGCAGTGACATTTCTGTTTGTACCATGAATCGGTTTTGTAAGTCCCAGCACAGCCTGTGTTGGTTTAGAGCATATATGGGCAACGCCCGGCCCCCGGGCCGGATCCGGCCTCCACTAGCTTCAATCCGGCCCGCGAGAGATTCAGGAAATTCAAATAACGTGCAAATTATTATTTCTCGGCATCAAACTCAAGTCTCTCATTAATTTTCATTTGATTTTTCTATATTTTTTAATTAATTTGCTTTTTATATGTTTGATTATGCTATTATAATTATTAAATAAAAAAATGTGTGAATTTTTGTCGCTTGTTTATTCACTACTACATACTTATTTCTTGCCTACGGCCCGCGACCTGATTAAGTCCCGAAATTACGGCCTCAGCTAAGCAAAGGTTGCCCATACCTGCTTTAGAGTATTTTTTTTTCCTCATCGGATAAATCAAAATCATCGGAATCTTTACCAAAATATACAGTGTTACTTAAGTACGTGGTCAAACTTCAATGGATGATTATTTAAGTGATTCTAAGACGAAATGTTTATATAAACATAGGTGTCCGGTAATGCTTCGTTTGCAAGATCGGTGTCAAACTTTAAAAAAAAATAGTTTTTTCGTAAATATCTTAATAACCCTTTAGCCGATTTTATTGAAACTTAGTTAAGGTGTCTTCCGGGACGCCACTGGACTTAAATATTTTAGTCTAGTAAGAGCTGAATTAGCCCTTTACTATTCTAAATAACACTGCTATACTTCAACAAAATCGGCTAAAGGTTAAGATAATTATAAGAAAACCATTTTTTTTTGAAGTTTGACAACCTGTATCTTCAAAACGAAGCATCTGTTTATATAAACTTATCGTCTTGGAATTACTCAAAGAATCAGCCCTTGAAATTTGGCCACGTATATAAGCATTGTAAAGATATGCTGTTCTAGAATCTGTAAGGGTCGCTACTTTTATACCATTTTTACAGGGCTTTGCGGGCATATAGTCCAATAAACGGAACGCTTAAAAAGGAATTTTGGTTAGAAAGCTGCTTTTTTGGTGGAAGGTACAGGGTTATCCAACCAAGACTAGACAAGGCGATTTTTTGACTTTTCCTGTACTTTTATAAAAAAAACTGAAATAGCCATCTTAAGTCATTTTCTCCCGCGAATTCGAATATCTTCAGCAAAAAACAATTGAACATCAAACAAAAGTACTAGGGGTCACTTTGATATTTTTTTAAATGGAACACCCTATATCTTCGAATATTTTTGGATTTAACATAAAATAGCAATTATTTTTTAATAAGTGCATTATAAGTCTAAACCTAATAGTTTCCGAGATATCGACTTTTGAAAAATGACATTTTTCAACTTTGACAGCTTCTAGCTTTCTAACGGTACGCTTTAGAGTAAAACGGCTTACATGTCCCTATCTTACTTTTTTATTATCTTCCCAAAAACATCAACTTCCGGTTAAACCGGATGTAACTCAAAAACCGGAAATACAGTACTTCCGGTTTTACCGGAAGTTCATGTTTTTGTAAAGATCATAAAAAGTAAGATAGGGACATGTAAGCCGTTTTACTCTAAAGCGTACCGTTAGAAAGCTAGAAGCTGTCAAAGTTGAAAAATGTCATTTTTCAAAAGTCGATATCTCGGAAACTATTAGGTTTAGACTTATAATGCACTTAATAAAAAATAATTTCTATTTTATGTTAAATCCAAAAATATTCGAAGATATAGGGTGTTCCATTTAAAAAAATATCAAAGTGACCCCTAGTACTTTTGTTTGATGTTCAATTGTTTTTTGCTGAAGATATTCGAATTCGCGGGAGAAAATGACTTAAGATGGCTATTTCAGTTTTTTTTATAAAAGTACAGGAAAAGTCAAAAAATCGCCTTGTCTAGTCTTGGTTGGATAACCCTGTACATTTTAATGTTTGAAAAGACACTTCGGTATTATTTTGTTGCATAAGGGATGGAAAATTACTTTAAAATGTTTTTTGACCCGTGGCTTTAAAACAAAAAACACTAGTAAAAAAGGTTTTAGACAAAAGTTGTAGAGCATTTAAATCTGAATAAAAACGTTTATGATCATTTTTACGATATCTCTAATAGTTGTGGCCTTAAAATCATATGAACTTTGAGGGTTGGTCGGCTTCTTCGAAATTTCACAAACGCATTAAATTTTCAACTTGGCAACACTGCCCATCGTCTGGCTGAGACTCTACGGGTGTCTGAAAAAAAGTTTTTTGGTAGGTACGTTAATTTATTAGAGTATGTTATTTTTGTACTGTTTTGAGGTTTTTATGAGTGAAACATTTTTCTGAAATATTGTTTGAATAACCCTCTGAAAGGTATGTATGAAACTAAGCCAAAAATTTTGAATGGTTTATAATTATTTTATATAATAAGTATGATATTTTTATTGGGGGTGTATCTTGAATAATAATATTGCCCATTGCCAGTCAACAGTGAAGATATTAAGGTTAAACGATTTTTGTAGGTTAAAAGAGTAAAGCAAAAAATCAGTTTTAAACAGTTTTTTAGAGCAACTTTTTGGGTGCCAATAATTGATGGTGTGGCCAATTTAATATACACTCCTATAATAGGTATCACCTATATGAAAAATAGTATGAAGTACTTAATAACTGTGCAGTGAAATTTATCACTTACTCAGATTTTAATCTTCTCTTACATTGTCTTTCTAAAGTAAAGTAATATTTTTTGTTTTTAAAATTTTCGAAATGAAAACGACCCTATGTGCTGTTTCGAGGTATTAGCTATCTACTAACCAAATTTCACATACACCTAAAATATAGGATAAATGGTATTTGCGCACCCTGTATCAGCAAAAAATCATTCGGCATCTAAAAATCCGATAAATATTGCACTAGACGCTGCAACTCTTTTCCAAAGACGACAGTGATGCCATATCCATATTTAGGTCCCATTTATTAAAGACCTGGCCAAAAATTGTTTTTGAAATTTGCGAACCTCTTATGGGTTGTAGATTTATAGATTAGAAAAAAGTAGTAATAACCTTTTTTGTGTAAGTTTTAATGCTCTACAACATTTAATAAAAACTTTTTTTCATATTATTTTTCATTTAAAAGTTATAACCCAAAAATATATTTTGAACCCCAATTGAAGGGTTTTTTAGCTCTCGTGCAAGGACTGGACACAAAATAACACTGAGGTGTCTTTTCAAACATTAAAATGTACCTTTAATCGAAAAAGCAGCTTTCTAACTAAAATTCCTTTTTAAGCGTTCCGTTTATTGGACTAATATATATTTTGAACTTCTCGCCTACACACACACCGGTACCTATGGCGTAAACGCTACGGCAATTTTTAATAAAATCATTAAATATTTCTGAAATAGGAGCTAGTTAATATACGTGGTGGTATTCAGAAGTACTGGAGAAAACAGCTACATACAAGCAAAAAGTGAAAAAAAAAAACGAATAGGTATTATGTTTAGGATTGTAAAACTATATTGTCCTATAATTATTTAAAAAATGTAATAAATAAGTAAAAATTTAATAGATATTAAGTGTACAAAAAAAAATAGATGTGTAATTTAAACCCATTTCTCGAGAATGTGATTTCATAACAGTGTATTAAAGATGGCAAAGGTAGGGGCTTCCCTGAGATTTTGTATGTTCGAACCCGTAGCTAATTTTTCTATTGAGTACCTTTGTTCTCTTGAAATAATGATTCATCGTGCAAATTGAATTTCAAATATTTCTTGCACAGTGAACGATCCCGATTGTATTAAGTATTTAGAAATATGATTATATTTACTTACATTAAAAACAAATCTTAGACAATAGTTTTGAAGCTTTTGAAGACTGTCTTTATCTTTTGCAACAGTGCAGCCCAATACAATATATTACCGTAAGCCAAGTGGGAAAGCACTAACGTATTGGATAATGTAAATTTAATATTGTTATCGAGAATATCTTTATTTTAATATAGTAGCTTTAGTTTAAATATACATACACAGATGGTAGATCTTGTTTCAGCCGACTTTCGCATCAGCTTAGGTAGCGTGAAGTTAATATTTGAGCTAACGTCGCTGTGCGCATGTCTTCGGTTTCCAGGGTGGGAAATATAGAAAATGCTCAAATACTCAAATACAACCGACGATCAAAGTTGCAAAGCTAAGTGCTTTGCCATCAGCTCTGGCCTTACCGGTTACCCAACTCTTAGGTAAACCAACGCGGACTCCAGACCGAGATGGTGATTCTGCTAGCTTGTTGGATCTTTTCTTAACTTCAAACCCCGACCTGTACACTGTCACCGTGAAGCCTCTGTTAGGAACGCCTGATCAGAACTTATTTCGGCATTGAACAAACTACCAATTAGTGCCGAACAGCCTCCTAAACCACACAAGATCCTGGCATTATACATCAGCTAATTGGGATGATTTAAGGGACCATTTTCGAACCTTTCCTTGGCGAGGCGTTTATTTTACCTCTGACGATCTATTAGTCTGTGCTAGAAAAGTATCGGATGTTATCCTTACTGGCTTGGAAGCCTTCATCCTGTTCTCAAAAAAGTTCCCTTTTTTCCCAAGCCTTGGCTTACGAAAAATTAAGAACGAGCTTTTAAATCAAAAAATTATTTCACGGCGTCAAAACTCTACCGCCAAAAATCATACCATCTCTGTTAACGCTCGAAACCAACGCAAGCAAACGATAAACAAAAGCAAAAAGCACACATCAAAGACAAACTACTTGAACGTCTTCCAGTCCGTCCATCAGTGAGAACTTTACCAACTGAACCTTTAACACGTTCTGATGGCACCATTGATTGAGACAAAAGCACAGGAAAAAGCAAACTTACTGGCGAAACTATTCTCTTCACATTCAGTGGTTAATTTTCAGAGAAAGACTCAACCGAACATTTCCCCTGTAGGATCAAGAATGTCCGAGATTGTTTTCCGGCAGCGCCCTCTTAAACGAATCTCGAGAGGTCTTGGCACCAAAAAAGCTTCTGATCTTGACGAGGTTTCAGCCATCGTAGTTGAGATATGCGCTGATGAATTGACATCGGTATTTTGTAGGCTTTTTAAACTAACTTATCTTACAAAAAAGGAATATTTCCTTCTTGCTGGAAAATTGCGTGAGTCCAGCCATACCCAAAAAATGCAAGAAGACCTTGCCAAGCAACTATCTAGTCCCATTGCTTTCGGTTATATCAAAAGTCATGGAGAAGACTATCAACGAAAAATTAGTAAAGTACCTAGAAGGCTTTAACATTATCAGTGACCACCAGTATAGATTTCGAAAGTTTAGATCAACAGGAGACCTTCTTGCTTATGTTACTCACATTTGGAACAATGCAATAGAACATCATGGGAAGTCGCGGGTGGTGGTACTGGACATTTCCAAAGCCTTTAACCAAGTATGGCATGAGGTGCTCCTAACTAAAGTGGGAGCATTCGAAATGCCGGTTTAAGTTTATTCATGGCTGTCAAGCTTTATTAAAGACCATTCTTTACGAGTGGCGATGAACGGATTTCTTTCAGACATATTTAACATCAATGCCGAAGTCCCTCAAGGTTCGGTGTTGTCACCCACCCTCTTTTTACTATACGTTAACGATCTTTTGGAAGAAACTAAAAGTCCTATACCTATATAGCTTCGCTGATGACAGCTGACTTGTTCAATCTTTTACTTCGGATGCTCGGACATCGACTGCCAATGCACATCTCTATAGGCAGCAAAAGGTCTCATATCTCAACAATGACCTATAGTTTAATCAGATTTAAAACCGTTGTACGTCATAAATCAGCTGATAATTGTTAGTCCTTAAGAAAACACGAGGAAATTAAATTTGGGCAAAAAGTATTATAACTTTATACGATATTAAATATATTACAAACTTCAAGTATTCTTCTTTGATACGAACCCACTTATAGCAAATATTTTGTTTACTTAGGCTTGTAAAAATTAATATAATTTGAATCTTATTAGCCGATAGTTGGCAACACAACTGTAAACGGTGCGGTGGCGCCAGCTCGTTCGTTGGCTTTGTTTGACGTTTATGCAAAACTAACCTCAATTATTTTGTGATTTCGTGTTGCTTCGCGTCTATTTTCTTAACCAAAAACTCCAGATATTTTCATAAATAGCATTAAAAACTGTTCTTTTAAGAACAACAAAAGTGCACATACATATCTCTGTCGATTACTTTGTTAATTATTTGTGAAAAATGCCAAAGCATTTAAATAGCCGGTGCAAAGAGCTTATAGCCTCTCTAATAAGCTATTTTCAGGAAGAACTTAACAACAATGGCCCATTGTTACCCTCGACAGCAGTTAGAGAAGTAAATTTAAAGAATGTGTTAAGGTCTACATATTTTAGTTCCAATTTACTAATTTTTAGCGTGTAGCAGCTGTCTTAAATTTGAATATCTCCACTGTAAGCGCAGTTTCAACAACAGTTAAGCAAAATAAATTATTGGAGTCACCTAAAAGAAAACGTTCTTATTTAAAAAAAGTTGTAAATGTGTCAAGATTGGATATAAGTTCTTTACATGACACTATTTATGGAATGTATGAAACAAGTAAGTTGTATTATTCAAAAACTAATATTTTACATTGGTTATTTATTTATTTATTTATCGTTTATTATCCAACAGGTAGGAAACCTACTTAATGATAAGATAATTTATCAGTAAATGCCACAACATAGTATTAAAGTAATTAATATATACTATTTATGGAATGTATGAAACAAGTAAGTTGTATTATTCAAAAACTAATATTTTACATTGGTTATTTATTTATTTATTTATCGTTTATTATCCAACAGGTAGGAAACCTACTTAATGATAAGATAATTTATCAGTAAATGCCACAACATAGTATTAAAGTAATTAATATATACTATTTATGGAATGTATGAAACAAGTAAGTTGTATTATTCAAAAACTAATATTTTACATTGGTTATTTATTTATTTATTTATCGTTTATTATCCAACAGGTAGGAAACCTACTTAATGATAAGATAATTTATCAGTAAATGCGACAACATAGTATTAAAGTAATTAATATACCTAAATTAAGCTAAGAATTAAACTAAACCAGAAGGTATCTACTTAAAACTAAATATTCAACAAACTGAGCATTATTAGTACATGACAATTTCATTCATTATAAATGTGTGTATATAGACTAGTTTTAAAAAAGAAAAAGAAAATTTGTAATGGTTTGACATTGTTAACATTTTGTAAATCAGTATAAGAATAACAATAAGTGGAAATTAAACAACTCGACGCAAAGAAAGGAGTGCTGCTGTTCTCTTAAATGTATCGAGGGTATTGCCAAAGATATCAAGATCTGTACCAGCGCCAATGTTGTTGAAGTTGCTACAAGCCTGATATAATGGTGCTTTTTTTCAACATTTGTATATGGTACATTAAGGTAGAACTGATCATGCTGTCTAGAGCGATATGCCGGAATATTAAAATTAATCTGCTGAAGTAATTTAGGGCAGTTTATTAGATTATTAGTTAGCTTAAATAAAAATATCAAAGAGAAATATTTTCGATTATCCTCCAGGGAACTGATATCAAAGCGCTCGAGCAGAGTGACGTGGTTGAAACCCCTGACTGGGTTGTAACCATCTACCTTGATGCACAGAAACTTCAAGAATCTTCTCTGTACATACTCCATTTTCTCTATATGGATTTTGTAATTATGCATAAGCTGTAACTTTTTTTAGAACATCATGTGACTTTGACAACTTTAAGTAAGAAATTAAAAGACAGACAACTACTTGATTGTTGTCTTAACTCTTTAAGAAGCCTCTTAAAGGAAATAGGCTTCGGATGAAAAAAAGATGAACTAAGGCGAGGGCTTATGGAACTTTCCCATGTAGCCTTCAAACAACTAGTATTTTTGAAAGAATATATTAAAGAAAAAGAAGCATTCTTGTACCAATTCCTTTTCTTGGATGAAACATATGGATTTTTCAGAATGGTGCCAATGGTCGATCTTGGCAAGATGAAAATACAAGAAGTGTTGGATCTACTAAAGTTGATGGTAAAAGGTATTATGCAGTAAACAAATATATAAACTATGGGAAATTTTTGTATTTTTATCTTGTTTTTATGAAAAAAAAAACTGTAATTTTCTCACCCAGATATTTTGGTTACAAGCTGGCAACACTGCCGATATCTGACGTCACTTAAAGAGTATGACGTACAACGGTCTTTGTATTGCATTAAGTATAAAAGAAAATCTGTCTTGAAGTGACAGTAACCAAGTAAAATTTAACGTTGGGAAAACCCAGTCCGCAGTTATTTGTAAAAAGTTGATGTTGAAGAAATGGATAATTATAAGTTTTTTTAGAACACTTCGTTTATACATAATAACTGCGTTTTAATGGTGCTGGAGAGCATATAGAACATATTTCTAAGCATTCTGTATTTCTGAGACAGGAAGGGCCAGAACTGGTAAATTCTAAAGCGATTTTTTCCCAGTATTCACGTTTTTTATTGATATTAAACAACATCTGATATTTTTCATTGCATGTTTGTACTTCGCCACAATATTTATTAATTATATCAACTACCAACTTATCGTTACTTCTAAAATTTGAAGACCTTTTTATTTTATTCTCCATTTCCATATTATCAAATGCCTGTATTTAAAAAGATAAACGCTTCTGCAAGTGAAAAATGCGAAAGCGGAACACCATGTATGAAACCTAACCTAACCTTTAATTGTATTAATTGCCCAAAAATTAGCTACAATATTTTGTGGTTTAACTGATCTGCAAGAGGTACAACACAATCAAATTTAACTAGCGTCTATGATTAAAACGACGTTCAGTTAAACTACAGTTAAGAGAAAGTTGATGCAATAATTGCTCCTCAGTAGAAAATTGCTGATTGCTATTGCTACTGTAGCGCTTCGTTCTGGTGAACGCGACCTATGAATTTTCAATTTAATCATTATTATTTAAATAATATTTGTAATACTAAATTACACGGTTGTAGAAAATATTTTGTTTAAATTTCATCGGCGAAAGATTAGAATACTTATTTTAACGTCTATATTTACGTATTGGATACAAAAATACCCAGTCATGGATACACCACACAAAGCTTCCTGTTATACCTACCTAAATGCTTTACACCATAAAAATTATTTTCTTAATTTTCTCTACGACATGACTAAAATGAATCATCGTTTTTCTCGCGCTTCTGGCAAGAATTAAAGATAAAACAACACTTCCCCATTATTAACCAACTGATAAATTGTAGTTCTTGATCTGGCTAACGTCTAAATCAAATTAAATTTTGATGATTAATCATTTATGTAATTTAATTAATGTTCACACACGAGATTTTCTTGTTGTTATATTATGTTATTTATTATGGACTTATTTTCTTAATTAGGTGTAACCTAATCAAAAACAGATTGTGGGAAGACAAATTTATAGTATGGGTTGAACCAAAATCGCTTCATCAGAAAGAAAAATGATATTACCGTGCGAGCAAAAATTATTTGCATCCAAGAGGGCTTGGACTGAAAAACGTAGTGCTTGGTTTAGATCACAATTATTATAAGTGAACGATATATATATAGTTAAAATTGTGTCAAATTCATATTATGACATGATAATAATATGCTAAACTGATGAATATTAAAATAAGTAAACAAATACAGATTTATTTTTGTTGTTTGCAAAATTAAGAAGGTAAGAATATAGGGAAAAGAAAATAAAAGAAATGACTGAAATTGGCCAGCACATTCTCAGATAATCCTTTCTTGTAACTGACCTAAATTCTCAACTGGTGTTTTACAACTATTGTTGTTCAAATGAGGAAAAACGAAGTAATCCATAACCGTCAAACAAGGTAATCTGGGTGGGAATTGAATGTCTATTCGAAAACTGATCAATCTGTCGTTGAAAAAGGTAAGAAGGAAATAGTTTCGGGGGATGTATAGGCGATTGCACCGTGCTGTTGAAAATAACCAAAACGTAGTTCATCGTTAAGTAATTGCTCCACAAATAAATTTAAAATATTGTCCCTATACTGCTCTGCAGTAACTGTGTCATGGAAAAAAATAGGACCAACCATTCTTCTTCGGGAAATAGTCAACCAGGCACCAACTTTTTGAGGGTGCAATGTGGATTTTCACTACTCCATATGCGTGTATTCTGAGAATTCACATAACTGGTGAGGTGGAATCAGGCTTCATCAGAAAAAAAAGTCAGTTCTAATAAATCATTACTTTTCAATAAAATATGGGTAAACCAATGACTGTAATTCCTGCCTCTTTCAAAATCTGCAGCTCGTATTTCTTGGAATACTTGAATAATATAAGGAAATATAAGAAAACAAATTAACTATTTTTAAGAATAGTCCTACATGCAGAGGTGGGTAAAATGGTTTTAAAAATGCATTTAAAATGAAAATACAAAATAGATGCCTCAAAAGCCATTTAAGATAAAAAATAGAAAATGGTTTTTAAATTTTCATTTAAAATATAAAATAGAAAATAGGCATTTTAAATAAGTTTCTATGGAAAATGCTTTCTCTTTATTAACGTAGGGTACATACTTTACATATTACGTAACACCGAAGGTACCACCGCTTTCTATGTTTCTAAAAACATTGGTAGCTTTAATTATCAATAATTTTTAAAGCTTTCATCCGTCATTGATTTTCGTTTGGGTCTCATAATTATACCAGAATCAATAAAAAACGTTATTTACCTAACCATTCCTTAGTTAAGCAATAATAAAGTATGAACAATCAGATATCTTGACATAGCTAGCTATATTTGGTGACATTGCATTAAGCTCCAAAAACTTTGATCGTCAACAATTTCATACCTGCATAAGAAAAGAGTGTATTTCCACTGGTGCTGATGAAGGTAATGGCGTATTGTATTTCATGAAGAATTTCTTCATATCAGGATACTGATCCATCGGTGCATTCATTTTGTAAATATTTTAACGCTTGCAGTTAATCCATTGAATCTCGTTCGTTAATCAGGTAAAATCGGGTTACCGTCCTATAACTATTTTAAATAGAAAATTGTTCATTTATTCTATTTCAAATATAAAATAGAAAATACTTTTTTCGAAAGTATTTAAGATAGAAAATAGAAATGCCATTTTCTATTTTGCATAGCTATTTGAAATAATTTCATTTCAAATAGTTACCCACCTCTGCCTACATGTTCCATAAGATCTTCCTACTTCTTGAGACAGGCGTTGCCTGATATATAGGCCATTAATATTCTTGGAAAAAAGAAGAGAGTTAACCTCTAAAACTGACAGCTATAAATGAATACCAAAACAAAGAAATTTCCACACAAATACTGTTGTATATGGATGAACGGATATGGTAGATGATGCAAGGAAAATCGGGTGATTAAAGATATGTGGCAAAATGTAATCCCGCTTAGCCAAAGACACCGAAAGAAAGGTCATTAACCTGGAGTAGGAAAACAAGTCGCTAAAGGTAGTTTCAAACAGAAAACAAAACATTGAACTTTTCACCAGTTTTAAACAGGGTTGATAAAAATCATGATTGTCTTGATTTTTTAAAAAAATTTACCAGCTTTTACAAATATTAGGTATTATTTTTAAATATTTCTAACTGCTTATATTTTGTTTTGTTAAGTAAACAAATATTTTTAGGCAGGAATAGTATAGATACGAAACAAAACTGGAGAAGTTTTAACATGCAAATTTCGTTCGCGTAGTTTTTGCAAGTTTGCGCCTTTGTCGAAACTTGTATTAACGTGAAAATTTCGTCTGCGCAGTATTGCAAGTTTGCCGCTTTGTCGAAACTTGTAATAACTGGCAGAAAACGCTCGGCTATATAAACGATACGCACTTATTTTAGTTGGCAGTAATATTTTTGCTTCAGGGGTTAATCTATCAAAACATTTGAACTCATGACAAGCCGGGACAGAAAGGAATTTAGTGTTTGGCAGCATTTTATAAAAAAGAAAGTGGTGGGCAAACTAGGTTGTAGAGCAGTATGTAAAAAGTGTGGTAAAGAATTGCAAGGTCTCGTGGACAGACTAAAAAGTCATTGGGAAACCTGCAAAAGTGAAACTAGTGATATCAGCAGTGGTCTTGAAACTCTGCATGGTGATTGTCAGTCACAGCCTGGAACTAGCCAGAGTGAAATTATCCAGTTGCCAAATAAACAGAAAAGCGATAACTGTTGTGAAAAGGGAAGTGTAGGTGGACGTGAAAATAGTGGAAGTAGCGGTCATTTGGATTCTTTTGTTGTGCGAACTGGACAAGATAAGAAAAAAGAATTGGACAGACAAATAGCCAAAGCCGTTTACGCAACCAATTGCAGTTTTAGAGCTATAGAAAATAAAGAGGTTCGAAAGGCCATAGAAATGCTAAGACCTGGTTACCTTCCACCATCTAGATTTCAGTTATCATCAACGCTCTTGAATGAAATATTTGAAGAAGAAAAATGTAATTGTTTTAACAAGTTATCTGGACAATCTGTTTGCATGTCCTTAGATGGATGGTCCAATATACATAATAAGCCGATAATCTGTGTCGTTTTGACTGCAGAGGATGGAAATAGTATTCTTTTAGAAAGCATAGATACATCTGGTCATCCCCACACAGCTAACTATCTTGCCGAATTGGCTATTTACTCAATAAATAAGTGCAAAAATGTATATAACTGTTAAGTTACCAGTATTGTTACAGATAATGCGAGCAACATGGTCAGTATGAAGAAAAAAATTACCGAGTCGTCCAATTACCCTATAATTACATATGGTTGTTCGGCACACTTACTTAGTTTGCTCTCCAAAGATTTAGAAGCATCGCAGATAAAAAACATATAGGTAGTACATATTGTGAAATACTTCAGAAATACCCATTTGCCAAATGCTTGGTATAAAGAAAAAGGGGGCGAGAAATTGGTCTTATCTCAGGATGCTCGATGGAATACACTTTCATGCAGATTGTCTTGAGATCTATGTAAATGAGTGGCTAAAATTGGTAATAATATGTGAAGAGCATAAAGATTAAATTGATCCAGTGATTTTTAAAAAACTTTCAGATATCTGTATTAAAAGGATGGCTGAAGATTTTCTACAGTTGCTAAAACCAATTTCTATAGCACTGGATGCAATGCAACAAAAAGGTGCATTTTTATCTCAAGCAGTTTACACATGGAAGAAGTAACTGGCTATTTTTGACAGTTTTGAATTTGTAGAAGAAAGAAGCTTGCGTCAATATCAATTATTTAAGAACAGATATGTTCAAGCTCTAACCCCCTTTCACTTTTTGACGTATATTTTGGATCCTACAATAAACAAAGAAGAATATCCATTAGTAGCTGAAGAAAAGAGAGATGCTCTACACATTGTTTCCAAATATTTGGCAGACACAGGATTATTACCATTACTAATTAAGTTGGAAGCTAAGTCGGACCCTTTTCACAAAACTTTGTTTTCAGAGGAAATAATCAAAAATGTAACAGCAGTACAGTGGTGAAGATCTCAAGAAGATGTTTCAGAAATTAAGCAAGTGCTCCCTATAGTAATTTCTGTTTTGTGTGCCTGTGCATCGTCTGCTGATATCGAAATGATGTTTTCTACTTATGGATTCGTACATTCAGATATAAGAAACAGACTTGGCAGTGACAAAGCAGCTAAACTAGTATTTCTATTTAAGCATTATAACACTTAGGTTGTTTTATTTTATTTTTTGTTTAAATTAAGTATTTTTTTCCAGCTGTTCTCTTCGATTATTATAATAAAATAATAAATAACACCACATAAAAATGCGTCCGGGTTTCATTTTTTGTATGAACAAATACATTTTAAGTGTTAAAATTTTAAAACTCTTTTTTAAATTAATCATGATTAAAAAAAATCATACTGATTGAAATCATGATTTTAATCGTAATTTTAATCAATTGATTTTAATCATCTCAACCCTGGTTTTAAAGCTAAAATTAGAAAACTTCAACGTCTTTTGCAAAGAGAAAGGTAGTATAATTAGTCATGATTTAGGGCCTCGTTTTTGAGATAACGAAAAAAAAAAATTATCTTGCATGCCAAAATTATTTTTAGTTAGTGTAAAAATATACGAAAGTCAAAAAGTGATGAAATAAACAAATTTCAATTTTTTTAAGATGAACATATTGTAGGAGGAATTTAGTAATGACATTTTGATAAATGAGGCCATGAAAAGTATTAAACTTTGGGTAAACAGTAATAATTATTATGTTTTCTTTTTCACATGCAAAGATGTTGAAGTTTCCACTTTGAGTTAAAAAAAATATATCAAAATCAATGTCACAAAAGTTAGGTATATTTTCACTTCGTCCTCCTCTATTTCTGCCACCATTTTAGATTGTTGACATTTTCACCACATTAGTTCAATTCGGCGTGTAAGGCTTACTAGAATACCTAAATTTCAAATCTGTTTTTTTATCAGTTTAGAAAAAAATTAAGAAGAAGACATCTTTAGGGTCTCTCCTTTAGATCTACCCAATCCCCAACTATTGACCATACCTATTGGGACACCCTGTATGCCTAGGATGGTCCCTGTAAAATCAACGTGAACTTTTTTAATATTCCAACTCTATTTATTAAACAAATGTAATGGACCGCCCATCTATATAAATAATTTGATGAGTAGTTAGATAGTTTTTTTTATAAATTGTTTTATGTTTTTACACAACAAACGGTCGACCATCACATTTGTGCTATATGACATGAAAATGTTAGTATTTAAATGGAACCCCCCTATATATTGTTTTTTAGTTTTATAAAACTTAATTCTCCATTCAGCTGTATATTGTCACCACTAACGGGGCGTGAATGAAACCACTGGCTAGAAAAAACATAGACCCTTTTATTCACGTTATATTATTTGTTTACCAGGTAGCCTGGACGAAACCCAGCATGTCTCCGTAGGGGTGTCGACCTGGCCGGCACTATCGGCTTGGAGGCTCTTAAGGGCATGCGCCTGAAGGGATTTGTTGGCCGCTGCCTTTACTTGCGTTGGCGAAACATAAATTGTTTACTGTATTTTCCATAGGTGGCGTGGTTCAAAATATGCCAATTGAAATAAATGGCTTTTTCTCACACAAAATATATTTATTTACTTTTGTTATTGGTCTGCCTTGCAGCAACTACGGTTTTACTGTTACATCTTAGTATGGTAACTACTTACTCCATTAAATCAGCTACACATTCTACTTCACTATTTACAAACTATAATATCGTGATACAATACTACTTCTTAAACCTTCGAGACGTTATCGCATCAATTCCATGAACTTGAGACTGCTTTTTACAATAGATAAACGGGAATCGTGTCGTCGTGATATAACAATTACATTATTATATCTCCGGGATGTACCTCCGCGGATTGACCAAACTTACTTCAACAGATAAACGGGACTCGAGTTGGGATGTAGTAATCACATTATTACATTTTCGGGATAGAACTCCGCGAATTTACCGACTTATTTCATGGTTTGGATGCCATAAAATCAACGAACCTCGCTATAAACACAGCGAGAGAAACCGTCTGCTTCCCATAAGGCTTGATACGGAACTCTGCTGACTGCTTCCAGTCACGTAGGCTTAAAAGACTATTCTGTCTAAAACAAAGAAAAAGTAGCTATGAAACCGAATTCAATAATCTCGCACCCCTATCCGTTTTTCATTCTAGAACTTTTGAGAACGTCGAAAGAGGACGCTGTTTTTATTTACACGTAAGTATATCTAGTTGCCTAACAAATATACCTTTCTTTACCGCGGTTTAGTTTCAAACCTTGCTTTTTGTCACGTAAGCTGAACCACGTTGTTCTTGTAGACGGCGAATATCCTCGGAAAGACTGCAGACAGCGGGGTTGTCGTACTTTTTCTACTTTGAATTGATACTTGTTTTTTTGTTATTGGATTATGCACTAGATAACTGACCTTTCCCCAACAGGCTTTACCCGGTCTACGTCTTCGGGGAAGGTGGATGGTTAAAGAACCTAGAAGAAGAAGAGTTGCTTTGCATCTATAAGGCATGTGAGCGCTCCTGGGGGGAATCAAGAAAGATCAGGAGAGAGGCCTTGAGTCTGTAAGACGTATGAGCGCTCCTGATCATAGGGGAGGTGACCAGTCGAAAAGACGAAGGTACCTTGTCCACCCAATGTTCGGGTATTTATACACTGAAAGTGTTGACTATTGTTTAATTGATCTTGACAACGCACAGTGATCTCAAGGTGTAAAAAATATAATTATAACGTAGAGCCCGCTATTTTGTTGACAATATAGTTTTATGATGTTTTTGCTTAAAATAAAGGAGATAAAAGCGTTTTTTAAATTTTTAGAAAGTTGGCCATACACGCACTACAAACTAAACTTGACGTCTGTTTATATTAAAAATATTTACGTTACCTCGCTTTTAATAAAAATGCTGGTTTAATATGAGCTTTCCGTTGGTAAAAAAAAAACGAGAATTACAGGTTGTTTGAGAAGTACGGTATGTTACTTAAGGGGGTAAGATGTTCTAAGAGAAACAGTTCATATGAACATGTGTCCGGAGTTGCTCCGTTTTTGATGTACAGGGTGTTAAAGTTTTTGAAAGAAAGCAGTTTTATATAGTTTTTTTAAATATCCTCTTCCTGATGTTATTAAAATTTGGTACCGTTATTCACAATGGTAAGGGGCTTAACTAGATTAAATTCATTAATGCCCGTTTGTACCAACAGAGATAGGAAATACCTAAGGCTAAGAATTCCTTAAATTTAGGTTAAGTACTATTTTCGTTTGCACCATTACTGATTCCACACTTAAGAAGGCTTATGGAAGCTCTAACTTAGGGACCCAATTTTCTTCACCTAAATTGTTACCTACGAAGGGCGTGTTGTTATTGGTCGAAAATAATGGTAAATTGGTAAATTCTAACCTACCAACCCTGTTTTTAAAATGAAGTAAAAGTAAAAATCAAAGAAAAAAATCGTAATCTTTTAATTTTTGAGAATGGAAATGTTTAATGATGATCTAGATGTACTGGAAATTGTGCAAAATGGCTTTCTATGGAGAGTATATATACGATAGGGAAACTCGTACTTCGACGAAATGGACAATTTTACTTTCTTTTAAAGATTTCGTCTATTCAACACTACAATACACTACAGAACACAGTTCCAAATGGTATATTCTAAGTTGTTCAAGATTTTATGGCCGAATACCAGGGTGAGCCTTATTCTGCAAATCTTCAGGCTATCCAACCCTACAAGGCTCAAGCGATCCCCATAAGAAAGCGAAGAACGATCAATCCTCAGTCTATGCAACAGAAAGTTCATAAACCTCGATTGCACCCGCTTAATGTGGACCTGATACAGAGGAGCCCAGACCACACAACAATATTCTAGATGACTTCGCACCAATGCATAGTACATTTTCTTTAATGTCTCGACATTTTTAAACTGCCAGCATTGTCTTATAACAAAACTAGCCATCTTGAAGGCCTTTGCAATTATGTTATCAATGTGGCTATTTAATATTCTGGAGCAAATAGACGAGGACCTAGAGTATGACCATGAAAGGTATAATGAATCTCAATAATTTCTTGTAATATTTTAATAACAGATACATATTGTAGGAATAATAGTGTGTCGCCCATTGATCAGCTTTTGCCATGTCTCAGATTATATGCAACTGGCAGCCACCTTCTTTTAATTTTTCGTAAAATTTTTTTAACGACTCTGGGGGCCGATTGTACAGATTTAGAGACGAACTATTGAATTCTTGCCAATGACTTTGAACCCAAACTTCTTTTTTTTACTTTGGAAGACACAGCACCTGTTTTTTTGTTTTTGATAAAGTTTCTGTATTTGCTTATTATTGATAATAATTTCTCTACAAGTGTAGTTAGGGGCCCGGCTTCTCTTTTTTTCTGCCTCATGTTCCATTATCTAAAACTTATTGACAATTTACACATATTTTCAATTGCTATAATACCTATATTATATTATATTACTTACATGCAATATTAAAATATACCTACGTGTACCTAACTAGTTTTCCACACAGAATAATAAAGGGTTTTCCAGCAAAAAATTATAAACATACAAAAAGGAAACAAGGTTTCCTTTTTCTATGATGATAAAAAATAAAAATCACATAAAAATATTTGGGTTACATTCTACGTTCTTCTCCTCTTTTAAGCAGCGAGACAGCTTCCAAGAGTGGCACGAACATAATCTGCAATGTTGCCAAGCGATTTGGCATCCCAGCTAAGAATATCTTAAAATTGTTTGGTGCAACGCCGATAGTATTTAGGGGACTACTAAGTTTAGGTAATACTTAGTTAGTCTTTTCCTAGCAACAATTTGGTACAAACGGACATAAGTCTAGTGGCGTCCCGGGGGCGTATTGGCATTGTCTCATATGGTACGACGCAACCTTAGAAAAATATATGCCGAATCACGAAAGACAATGTGCCACGATTTGCTAATAATATGCTCGACATTCTCTCCTGCGTTCGGACGCCACGTGCTGAATATTGAAACGTCTCAATGCAGTAGATTTTGTCGCCAGAAATTTTGCTTTCTGAGGGGCAATATCTACTATAAAAATCAAATTCGTGTTCTGTTTCCTTAATTTATTATTTCATTGTAGTACATAAAAACAATTAGTGAGATTTTGCATTAGGTGTGTTTTTATTTACGTTGGCCGATAAGTGTCTCTTCTTTTTGGTTACCTGTTTAGATTCATTTTTCGAGGGTCTACCTGACTGAATCTTCTTCGCCCCAGATGTCAGTCCAGGTCGAATTTTACGTCTGGACTTAGATGTCGGCTGTACTCCAATTTGCCGTACACGGTTGTAAAATTTTTTTTCCTGAATTGCATTTGGCAAGGATATGACTGCACTTGTGTAGCAGTTGTTAATTGGCTAAGTGTAAGATTAATTTTATGCATTACTTTGGTCAAGTCACTATTTGAATTATCAAGTGCAATTTCTAATATTCGAACAAAATTCGATTTTAAAATAGTTGCTTCACGTATGTGCAGGGGATCAGACGGTCCTTCAGTGAATCCTATTTTTTGGGTTTCGACTGATTTTTCTTCTTAAATATTCATTGGCATATTTATACGCACTAAACAGGAGCAAAGTTTAGACGGTGGTGCCAAACTGCAAACTAGTGCAAACTGAAACAAACAACATCGACACGATACATGGCGCCAAAATCAGGAGATATTGTCCCTCCTACTCGTGACAAAATCTACTACATTCAGACGCTTCAATATTCAGCACGTGGCGTCCTAACGCAGGAGAGAATGCCAAGCCTACTATTGGCAAATCGTGGGACATTGTCTTCCGTGATTTGGCATACATTTTTTTAAGGTTGCGTCGTGCCATAGGATACAATGCCAATACGCGTCCCGAGGAGCACCTTAACGAATATTACTGACAAAAAATGTACGCCACTGACTTTTTTCTAATTTTGATATTTTTTCGGATTTACCAACTAATAGTGCAACTTTTTTGTTTCTTGAATTGTTTTCGTATCTTACTTCGTTTTCGAGAGAAAAAATAAAACCACTTTATTGCATGTACAAAAAAAAATACCTATGTATTTTAAAGTTGATTAGAACATTTAAATTAAAAATAAATTACTTTTTAAAATAACGATACACAAAAAAATGCAAGAGTTAATCAAAGCAAATGTTGGAAATAGCCATCTTTTAATAAAACGCACGATTGCAATAATAGTCTCACCATTGATTCTAGTACACGTTCAAAAATGCCTGCATTATTTCGTATCGCATTGCAATCTTGCATCTAGTACAGGCATCTTGTGCATTGTACACAAGATACTTTAGATAACTTCATAAATAATGGTCTAGAGCAGCGGTTCCCAAACTTTTTAAGACGCGGAGCACTTTTCGACAGGAAAATTTAACGCGGAGCACCAGAGTCGGCCGTTTGATGGTTTCAACTGCATGTAACTAGATATAGGATTTTCGTGCATTGAAAAAAAAATATTTATTTCAATACAAAAATGGAACATAAAACATACATTCAAAAATAAAACTACAAATACTTAATAAAACCACCAACTTTTCTAATGAGAAGGATGTGCTCGTTTTAATTTGCTTAATGCTGTTATGTTAGGTTCAATTTCGGACAACTGTAAACGAATATCAGGCTCTGCATTAAGGCGCGACCGGTATTTAGTTTTGGTCATGACATAAGCAGAAAATCCAGCTTTACATAAATAAGTAGTAGCAAAAGGAAGCAGAATAGTTTTTGTTTTATCTGACAAAAGATGAAACTCATCTCTAAGTTTACACAAAAATTCTGATATTGATGACTTTGTTACAAATATATCTCCTATTCCACAATCAGATGTCAAGTCGATCAAACATTCATATTCTTCAGACGTCAAACTCACTGGCTTTTCAGGTATTGCGTTATATATGGGTTTGCAACCCAAGAATTGTAATTAATTTTGTCATGAAATTCTTCTGGAAAATATTCCTGGTAATTTTTGTGTAAAGTGATAAGATGAATATGGAACTCGTTCATAAGATCATTCGGTAGCTCAAAATCAAATTCTTCTTTAAGTTCTTTTAACAACGGAAAGCTGTCCAAATTTTGTTTATTCAAGGACTCTGCCCAAAAGACCAATTTTCTTTTATAAGCCTTTACTCTGTCGTTAACATCAAAAACCGAAATTGACTTTTCTTGAAGTGACGTGCTTAAATCATTAGCTTTAGAAAAAATATCCGCCAGATATGCCAACTTTGATAACCATTGCTCTTCGCTAAATCTCCCTTTTAATGCGAAGTCGCCTTCCATCAAAAAACTCCTTACTTCGGCTCTTAATTTAAATAGCCGAGTTAAAGTTTTGCCTCGTGAGAGCCATCTTACTTCTGTTTGAAGCAGTAAAGTCGTATGTAGACTACCCATATCGTCACACAATATTTTAAACAACCTGGAATTTAGGGGGCGAGATTTAATATAATTAATTTTTTTTACACATTCATCCAAAACTTCTTAAGGAAGGTGACATTTTTTTGACGGCTAATGCATGACGATGAAGAACACAATGACTATTATTGCAGTTACTATTTTTTTCTTTAATTCTAGCTACAACACCACTTGTTTTTCCAGTCATAGCCTTTGCGCCATCTGTGCATACATCAATGCAATTCTTCCAAGGTATATCATGTGCAACAAAAAATTCGTCAAGCAATTTAAAAATCTTAGCCCCAGTAGTATTAGTTGGTAGTGGCTTGCAAAAGACCAAATCTTCTTGAAAAGAGTGCCAAATTGGTAGCGAACAAAAACTATCAATAGTGCCAATCCAGCCACATCTGTCGATTCATCAAGCTGTAGCAAAAAGGAACTATCTTTTATTCGAGAAATTAAAGTGTTTTTTACGTCATCAGCCATTTCTACAATGCGCCTAGAAATAGTATTATTTAATAGTGGAACTGTAGTAACTAGTTTCACATCCTTTTCATCCGTCATAGTTTCAACTATATCTTTGACGCAAGGCTTGATTAAAGTTTCAGCAATAATATGAGACTTGCCCGCTTTAGCGATTCGGTAACTAACTAAGTAGGATGCTTTTAACGACTTTTCGTTGAGTGTCTGTGCGTGAAAAGTTATACTTTTTTGTGTATTTTTTAATTCACCGGACTTTCTTTGAAAAAAATCATTCGGTTTGTCTTTACATTCAGGATAAACTCCTTCCAAATGTCGTCGCATTTTTGCTGGAAACATAGCACTGTTGGGTAACACTTTACCGCATATTACACATTGTGGCTTATTGTCGTTCGTTTCAATGAATCCTATATCCAGGTAAGAATCATGGTATTTTCGTTTTGCAATTTTTCTCTCACAAATATTCATCTTTGATGGACCAGCTGTTTGACAATCAAGTACTTCAGCTGATGTTAGTATACTTGCAACAGACTCGGATTTTGTCAAAATCTGCAATTCTGTGTCTTCGGTGTGAGCTATTACCCTGGTTTCTTTTTCCATATTGATGTTTTTGGGAAGATAATAAAAAAGTAAGATAGGGACATGTAAGCCGTTTTACTCTAAAACGTATCGTTAGAAAGCTAGAAGCTATCAAAGTTCAAAAATGTCATTTTTCAAAAGTCGATATCTCGGAAACTATTAAGTTAAGACTTATAATGCCCGTATTAAAAAATAATTGCTATTTTATGTAAAATCGAAAAATATTCGAAGATATAGGGTGTTCCATTTAAAAAAAAGTAACTTTGTTCCTCTACGGTTTTCTGACTCAACCTGTATACTTATTTTTTTTTAATTCTAATATACCTTAAAAAACCCTAAAACTTTTATCTAAAATATTTTTTGCTGACTGTTTTACTTTAAGAAATAATCGACCGTTTCCATACATATCAACGACCCTGTATATAATATGGTCTTAGAGATGATCACATTGGATTATACTTTCGAAATTTAAAATGACTTAACATGGAGAGTACATTTAAATATCATCTTGTTAGTTTTACCCACAGGGTGCTGATGTTGGATGCTCCTCTGTACTTGCGTCATAAACTGTCCTATATACAACCGATCAGCAGCAGAGAACAGTTCATAATAGTAAGTCAACCCTGACACTACCCCGTCATAAAAATACATTTTTTCAAAGCAGCTTTTCTTACAATGCTGTCCATTATTATAATTCTTTGGGCACTAATTTGAGGCAGTGTTGTGTGAAAGCTTTTAAAAGGGGAGCTAAACAACAGTATTTTTTGAACCAGCAGAGATGAAATACGTTATATATTTCAAATGCCAAAATAATTTCAAAAATAACCACGCCTATAATTATTCATTCCTATTGTTATCTAGGACTTGTTACTTGGTAGTTGAGTAGGTATGTTTCTTTATTTTCCCATTGAACTAATATTGTATTATTTTGATGTAATATTATCTATATTTATTTATATACATAAATCTTTTATGGGTTAAGTGCTAGAATAACTTAATATTATAATTTTAATTGTACTATTGCAAATAAAGATGCTTAATGATAATAATAATAAAAATCTCGTTTTTCACAATCGAAAAGCTCATTATTAAATCAGCATTTATTAAAAGCTAGGTAGCGTCAACATTTCTAATAACGAGTGATTTTTAATTATTTTGCTCAAGGGAGGCCATGCATTTTAAAAGCATCATGGCCGTACTGCGTTGATAATATGACATGATTGTTTTATGACATTTACGTCTTATTTGAATTTGTGTATTTGTAAAGTTTAAAAATTGGAGAAATTTTGTAATTTTTGCAGTTATTTGAAGGTCGGTTACTATTGCTTTAACTAATATTTCTCCGGGGAGTCGCCTTCTGACTATTATAAAGTGCTATTTGCAGGATATGATTTAATTTTTTATTTTTTTTTTATTTTTCAGCGTATCAAGTTTTGGTGAAGCTTTGTTGCCGGATTGAAAGTTCTACAGTAAAAATGTTTAGTGAAGCACAAAAAATTTTTATTGTTGAAAGTTTTTTTAGAAATGGAAACAAAATAGGCGGTGTGTGGAATTAATTATTAATTGAGGATATAAATGATCTTAAACGAAGGATGTCAGAAAAAATTGCCGAAATTAATAATTCTCCTAACGTATTGGTTAATGTGTCTCTGAGGGTAAGAAGAAACATCAGAAGGTGTCTAGAAGCAGGAGGCGGCCATATAAAGTAGGCTTTCAAAGTAAGATAGCTCAGGATTTTATATTACATACCGTCAAAAAACATTATTTTAGGTTTTCAACGAGACAACGCTGCTTTCTTGCAAATTCGCCCTATGATTTAATCTACGCGCTACTGCTACACTATGTATACTGGGTCACAGCCGCCCTTGAGCAAAATAATTAATAATCACTCGTTATAAACAGTAAACAGACGTCATTTTTATTTTGTAGTTCGTGCATGACCAACTTTATCAAAAAACTATATACAGCTTGCATAGAGAATTAAAAGTTGTATAAAACTAAAAACAATATACAGGGGTTCCATTTAAAAACTAACATCTTTATGTCATGAGTATGTTACAAATGTGATGCTTGACTGTTTTTTGTGTAACACCATAAAACAATTTATTAAAAAACTACAACTTTTATATTTATATTTTTCATGTAACTCATCAAATTGCTCACATAGATGGGCGGTTCATCTATAATCAGTAACTCTGTACATGTCGTATATTATTGAAAGAACTATAGATAACAATATTCTAATTATTAAAAATATCAGATAACTAAACAAAATCATTGTTGCACAATTCACAAACGAACATCTGGCAGTTATATCTAATATCGGCGCATTAATTATGGCATCAAGCTTTGAATTTTTGGCATCGAATTGTATGTCAATAAAATTCATTGCGATAAATGCATTTGTTGTAGTCATATCTATAAAGAACAAGCTTTAGGCAAATCCGAATATTAATATATTAATACTAATTTATTTTCAATTAAACAACTTTACATTTTACATAGCAATAATAGCATTAACATTAGTCGTAAATAAACGGGAAAATGACCTTCTGAATTCCTAGGACTAGAACCAACATATAATATTAATAATGTTCTAATGATTAGCCCCAGGGTCATCATGAGATAACGGTCAAGGGTCCATTATATCAAATGCGTAGAAGACCACTTAAAAATCCGGCAATTGTGTTTGGTTTGTTCCAACCTCAAACCTCAATTTAAGCAAAGCAACCGATGCGAAATGTATAGTTTTATAACTGCATATTAAAATCAACTGTTAAATAATCCCAATTTTTTAAGGAGATTATATTATCTCCATGCATTTTCTTACGTCCAAGCATTCAAAATACCGATTTCAATATTGATTCACAAATTCACTGTTATTATACTTTAGTCAAAGCCAGCCTGATAACATAAGGAAAGCTTCTAACGGGCTTCAAAGGGACCGGCATCATAATCAAGGTTGTCAGAACTTTTTTAAAACATTCTTTAAGTTTTTACTATTAAAAATGTTCTTTTATATTATCAGTATTCAACTGATAGCCAGTAACTCTCTTTGAGGGCTAGTTTGCAAATGTCCTTTGAACCAAGACATTTTTAAGGTCAAATTCATGAATATTATAATAATTTTTTTAATGCTTCAGAAATATTATTTATATAAAAATAATTGAAATCAAAATAAAGATTTTTCGCTGTTGTTAAATAATAAAATAACAAACCCTTATGTTCTTCCTACACTTCACTTCACAGAAATTTTGTAGAACTGGCAACACCCTGGAGACAGAACATAGAGGCCTGCTCGCAATTTTAAGGAGCGAACTATTTTGTCCGAGTGGGACAATTATTATAGCAGTATATAAATACAAATTTATATGTTGTAGACAAAAACAGCAAATGGTTTAAGAATCTGTCAATTAAGTCATTGCTTATCATCTTTAAAATAAGTTGATGTATGAGATGTGGGATATTGTGGATCGGACAGTGTCGTGACTGGTTTAAACGATTTACTGCAATTTACATATTATTTCATTGTCTGCTATAACTGTGTGGTTTTGGACAAGTAAGTTTTTACTTGGTACCTATATTTTATTATATCAGTATGACTTTTTGGCGACCATTTGAAAAAGAAGGTCAAGGTGAAATTATCGCAGGAATATAATGAGTCGGTGCCAAAGTCGGCCATCGATAGCGAGACAAGTCCGGAATTAAGAAACTAAGATTTACATGTTCAATGTCAACGTATTATTTGAAATATGTACGCGTGTACAAGAATGAATGAACTAACACAATTTGCGTTTGCGAGAATTTATAACGTAATTAAATTAAGGACAATAACCGATTAAACGGTTGACCATTCTAGGATGACGTGGCTGGGGGCAAAGTTGACAAATTTAGGTTATACTTCATATCAAAATCATATGTTTTGGAATGGTCTATACAACAAGGGATTTTATTCGGCGAAATATTTACAACTTTTACAAGGATAATAGTACCAACTTTAGAACTGGTTCGTGATTAATGGCGAGGTTACCCTAACTATAATTATCATCTTTAGAAACATTGCGTGGTGTTTTGTTAAGTTGTGGCTTTCAACATAAAAAATTAGATAATCGAATGATCATAATGGAATCTCGGCGTATCATTGAACTACGACAGGACTGTTTGCCCAAAATAAATGAATCCGATAAAAGTGTAATTTATTTAGACTAATCCTGGTTTAATACTTATGATGTTGTTAAGTATGGTTGGGAAGACAGTACAAAAAATTGTAATTTAAATATACCTTATTCGAGAGGAAAACGCGTTATTATTCTTCATGCCGGAAGTAAAGATGGCTTTGTACCTAATATGTTGCTATGGTCAGCAAAAAGTATCACTCAATCTTCAGCCGATTATCATAAAGATATGACCGCAGATTTGTTTAAAAATGGTTTACCGAACAGCTTCTACCCCACATTCTGTCGAATTCGGCAATTGTAATGAACAATGCATCGTATCATTCGCGAATATTAAATAAAATACCAAACATCAACACTAAAAAAGGCAACATTCTAACATTTATGAGAAATAAAAATATAAATATTTCTGAAAGAAATTAATATTATGAAAAGTCGAAACTTTAAAAATGAGTACGATTGAAACTCTTTGCACTGGGCGCGGCCTGCGATTACCTTCATATTATTGTATCTTTAATCCTATCGTAATGGTTTGTGGTACAATAAAAACACGTTTACGAAAAAATAATCAATCACCAACTATAAGCGCAGTTGTCTTTTATAATATTCGACAGGTAATTAGCGAAATGAGTAGCGGTGTATGAAAAAATTGCGTAGTTAATGTTATAAAAACAGACAGAGGATATTCTGTTTTACCGCCTATACCGCCAGTAGTTCTCCAACCTGGAAACGATTCTACTTCTGAAAGTTCTGACGGATCCAGTCATTAAAGTGTTTATGAATTTTAAATTAATTATGTTCGTTTAACCCGCATCTTAAAAACTTGTTATATTACAGAATATGCGCTGTGATTCTGATGCGACCAGTTTGTTGTTAAAATGTATATAGTGAATTCTAACTACTGACTGCTTGTATACTCCAACTAACATAATACTTGAAGCTATCCTTTCCTGGCAAGGAAAACTTATACCTCCTCGCGGTCTTTGCTGGATAAAGACGACTTTTTACACTGTTTTTGGAAAATGAGCATTTTTTTACCGAAAGTAGATGCCAAAAATATGAGATGAATGTGTTCTCTGCAGGTAAAGTAACGGGTACAAACCTCTTACCGATATGAACTATAATGATCAAGTTATAATATATACTATTTAATCATATTAAAAATTTAGAACAATCCGCATTTTAATTATTTGGTAGAAGCGACGCCTATGGTCAGGAGTTTAATGTTTTTAGGTCATGAAATTAGACTGGGAACAACTATACCAGGGTTGGGTCCGTAGAAAACTTTAGGTAATCTACCTAGGTAGAAAATAGTAGGAAGCTGGTTTTCGACACGTGTCGAAAACATAGGGGTTTTACCTATAAGCAAGTTACCAAAACTTCTTAAGAAACATAGCCTTATTTAAAATAAAGAAGATAAATCATACATAACCTCACATTCCTTGACAGCTCATAACAGTACTCTGCCTTTTATACGTTTACGGTAGGTGATACCCAATTCTGGTTATTACACACAATAACCCGAAGCTTGGCACACATAGCCACGGTAAGTTCCCGCACTGGTCAAGCATAGGGCTGGTGCACTAGGCACAAAATAATTAAAAATATTAATGGGTAGCCATCATAGGCGTAATTCCTCCACCTATTAATAAATAGTAGAAATTGTGTTTACAAGGTATTCACTGGGCGTTAATTTAAATGGTCATATTATGTTTGTAACTTGGTTACATAAATATCTTGTTGCTGTGATGAGTATGATAAGTATAATAAGTATCATCAAGTATCAGGAAGGAGGGTAAAATGACGACAGTAACCATATTTTTTTTTATTTTCTTTCTTGTATTTCGCCCTAACACCTTGTTTCTTATTTTAGAACATTCAAGATAACTTTAGTTGCCAACAATATTTTTTTATCTTCATATGTTTCATGTGAACATTTTTGTTTTCAAACTCACTACTTTATGTCAAATTGGTCATGTTACCCCCACATATGGGTAAGAAGACAAAAGCATGTGGGTAAGATGACGAAAGCATGAGGGTAAGACGACAAGCGTGAATAAATAAAAGAAAAAAGTAATTAGAAAGATAATATATTCCTTAATATTCACAAAAGTCGCAAACATATGTTTTGCGCTTCAATATTAGCTGCTCTCACTCCAGAACATACACCCACTTGCCACAGAGGGAACAGGCGTACCAAATTTCATCTTTGCCCGAATCGTTACAAATGAAACAAATTTCTTCTTGTTTTTCCATATTACAATTATCATCATCTTTTTCCACATAACTTACTTACATGGAAGAGTCAGAGGATTCTTTATTATCATCATCAAACAAACGTCACTGTTCTGACGTGTTTCGGTTTTTTCTTTTTTGGTTCCCTTCCCTCCTCTTTCGACTTTTTCTTTTTTCTTCTAAAGCATTTTTAACAGGAGTGCTGGTTATATGCAATGTCGGTAGCTTGCTCCTCTAATTATTTTCTTTGTGAGCAGCAATAGGCAAGTGAGGTAAGCAATTAAATGGTTTTGCATTAGACGGTCCTGCTAGTGCAATATCTGGAGCCTTTAGGGAAGTATTTTGAGATGTTCATCCTACTGCACATATTTGTTGAAAGAGTATTAGTGTCACCTGGCAGTCTTGGTGCATCATATTCTAATTTTCCGTCGACATTCTTAGAATGCTCGCATGGCTTGTCTGTGGTCATTGCGGGTTGGAAATCAGAATCACTAAATACTTGGGAAGTGGAACTATTTCAGTTGCTTAGAAAGATTATACGGCATTTTTATTACGGCAACTTTATTGTAAGCCACATTAAATATTATCACCACATCCTTAATCGTAATAACTTGTGCTGGATGCTGCATTAGGTTGTCGTTACATGCTCGGCTATCAGAAAAGGGCCATAAAAGCCGATGTTAAGCGGTTGCATGCGGTAGCTTGTATGCGGGGGAAACCCTAACACTGAAATATAGATTTTCCGACATAAATTATACTGCCTAAAAAATTCTTTTTCTCCTTAAAAGGTCTTACATTTTTTATCAAATGTTTCAACCATTCGATAGGAGCCTAACGGTCATTCAAGAAATGCTGCTGCATTCGTACCCTTGGGAAAATGAACAATGGGGGTACGTCACACTAACGTTTGTACCCTTTTCAGCAGAAGATATTTTAATTACCCTAAGGTTCGGACTTAACACTTTAGAGGGCTTAGTAGGCATAGTAGGGTAGCCAGTCTAATCTACATTCAAGATCTGGTAAGCTGTGTATTCTGTTTTTGCTATAATGTCTTTATAAAGGTTAAAAAATGACTTCACATTTAGTCTATTAAAAGCTGCCAATCTGGCCTCTGAAGTTACTTCTGGCTTCCTCAAGGAAAGCGAAATAGTGCCATGATAGCTTCTATAAAATTTTTTCCGGCCTTCGTAGTTTATTTGTTGAAGCGATGAGCAATCTTCAATGTCTCTGCATAATCAAAAGTTATTTTTTCAAACTGTTCGCGTGTGACCCCGAAATGCTCCTTTATTTAGGTGCTCCACATATTGCCTCCAGCTTTCCAGCTACTCGTTACTGAAGGTGCACCTAAATAGAGCAGCACTAGCTGGCATTGTCTTTAGAATATCTCTTAGAATAGCATCACAGGGTTGCTTCTGGAATATTGTATTTTCTTGCCATGACATTCACCGCCGCAGCATCCTTTACCGCGTGCATACCCGCTTTCATTGATTCCTTTGACCAACAGCCTATTCGTCTTCCTTTCATATATTTTGCCCATCGTTATTCCCTGAACATATACCATAAACCACTGCTTTAAGTAATTCACAAGTAGTTCGGGTAAGATGACGAATTCGTCTTATATTAACCAATAAACTGATATGATTTCAAAAAAATTTAAGTAGCAATAGATAAACAATAACATAACATTAAAGAATGGAGCCTTACTCTGTAATATTTATATATTTATGGAACTTTAACCTTAGTCTTTAGGTGACTACTTGAATGGCTGATCAGCCAATGTCAATAAATCAAAAAGAAAAGATCTTTTGGTTTGTCATATAAGATGATCAAGGAAAATTTACCGGCAGTTAAAATACAAAATACAATATGGCTCTGACACAAGCAATTCTGGCCCTGCGTATATTGCTTGGCCAGCAAAATATCTATCTATCTATGGGATAGATGGGTCCACTCATTTCTATTTTTTGATCTATACACTATACACCTCTATATCTATTTAGTAGCTATACACATTGATAATAAATGCGTTAATCAGCGTTAAATTTCCCGTTTCATCAAGTCTGTTGCTTTGTATCATTAATTATCCGACAATCCGATCGGCTAATTGGTTATTTATTTTATCGAATTGTTAGATAAAGCAACATATAACCCAGCCTCGGATGAGCTAATAACTCTAATACCCCTATTTATATGGGCCATTGTAACGTAACATAAATTAATGGAAACTTGCATTGATCCCCCATACGTTGATTTTACAAATTAGCTGGTAATTTATTACGAATAATAAGTATTCATCGAAGGGCAAGCATTGATGGAGGAAACGTTCAACCCATAGGAACAGACGAGTGACTTTGTGGGGACACCGAAAATGGAGAAACCATCACTGCACTCCAGGGGCGTGCGGTCCCTGGAAGTAATGGAAATAACGCTTCTCCCACTGCTTTCAAACGAAAACCAGCTAGCCTTACATAAAAAGGATAATTAATTTAAATTGATTATAAAAATACATCAAATTAAATTATAAAACTGAAATGTTAGATGAACGATAAAACTAATTAAGCTTAATAAAATTACTTCCAGAAAACTTTATACCAGTCTGCTATTTCACTTCAGGATGGCCCCTTGTGGTTTCTTTCAGGCTACTCCTGGTAGGTCAGGTGGAATTTGACTCCTTAGAAAGCTTCAGCAGCACCCACATGGTAGCTCGTGGGCCCTAAAATCCCATGTGGTTATGGTTAACCTACTTAAATGTCGAAGGGCAGCAAAATCGGCATAATCGGCTGAAACCCATCAACCAAACAAACCAGCAACAAAGCCAAACCCCTAAAAAGGACAAAAGAATGACCCACTGAACCCTCAACAATAGCAACATACCAAAAGGAATTAAAGGAGCTTACCTCTAAAAGGAGAGTGAAAACCTCGTGGTCCTTTTCTTTAGAATGAATGCCAACAAATATAAATCAGCTGACCCCCAGTGTTGTCAACTTAACATAACAAAAAAAAAAGTAAGAGAACAGAGACACACTACAAAAGATCAGAACGATACGAGAGTCTGGGCTTTCACCAGAACAAAAATTCAATAATGAAATAAAAAAAATAATTCCAAACAACTTTGTTTTTACATAAAATTGCCAAGAGTGAAAAATGGGCGTTCTGCGACTTGACGGAGACCGAAATGGAACTACATGGTCAACCTACTTGCAGCGCCTTGTCCAATAATTAATCAACAGAAAGGCAAGCGCACTACTTCTAACTAGGGATGTCAAGTTCTAACCCCACATATTTTGACGAATTTTCTGTAGATAAAGAGGATACAATTTAATAAACAAATTTTGAACTAAATAACTATACAATATGCACTTTGTGGAAATATGACTGTAAGAATCGAAGGTAAGTTTAGGATTCCCCACAAAGTCAATTGTGGCAATTTTAATTGCTACAATCAAATACTGCCCTCCGATTTGCCGTGCTAAGTCATCTTTCTAGCGGTATACGCATAATCTATAAAGTTTCAAGATGGTCATCGGTCTGCAGTGCTGGGTTTTGGGTCCTCTTGACTAACGTGACTTTTAAATTATAATTAAACCAACAATATATATATTTTACCCTCCATGGACTCGGGAGTCTATTGCGGTGTTTCGGTTTACGAAACACGGCTTCCACGAGAGTTTATTGTTTTTCTGGTTATGACTTTTGTAAGAGTTTGTTTACCTTTAAAAATGAATTAGTTGTAAAAACCCATATTACTTGGCAGTAAGAAAGAATTAGGGACACGAACGTTTTATTTAAATTTAGTTTTTCCTATGCTTATAAATGAATTATTTTTTTTAGATTGTCTTGAAGATATTACAGAAGGAGTAGAAAGCTGAACAATACGAAACAAAAAAATATTTTGTGTAATATTCCGAGTTCAGAATTTCTTTGCAATTCCCAGTTTAATATCAGAATATCGAGAATTCGGAATTTAAACTTAGAATTTCGAGTTTAAACTCAAAATTTCCAGTTAAAAATCGAAATTTTTTTGAAGTCATAATTTCATTTTAGAAGACGCTGTCGGAGAAACCAGAATACTGCTCTTCTCAACCTACCCCTTACTTGAAAAAAACACCCCATTTTGGATTGGGCTGCTTTCAGTGAATATGGGTAAACTGACAAACCTGACCATGGGAGGTCCAACTAAACACCCGGAATTGAAACAACCCTTCCAATAAGGGGTGCTTCTTTTTCTGAAATTTAATAGGTATTTTGTGAAGATTTTATGATAATCCAAGTAGTTATAAGTGTATGTATACCGGGTGACAATGAAATCGTTTGACAGAACCTCACTTAATTATCGTTCAATATAGGAATTTAAAATGTTAGGGTCAAGACGTCTAGCTCTTTAGTCGGTAAGTGGTGGGGGTAAAAACAAACAAAAGCGCCACCTGTTTTGTGCCCTTAAAGTTAAGACAGTGCCTTCGTTACTAAAATAAAAACAAGCAACATCCTATCGAGAAGAAAACACCAGATTTAAATATTCCATATTAAAATATATACTAAAATAGGTATAAACACAAAAAATAAAGCAAACAAACCCCTGGTATCGATCGATACTTAATATCGCCCGCAAGTCGATGCCTTTTGAGGAACTGCCATACAGCTGACTTTAAAGTTCGGTTAGATTATGGTATATTTATAGTTGATATAATGATAATTAAATGCGTGTTGTTTTTGTTTTGGTTATTTATATGAATGGAATCTAGCAATCTCAGGGTATGCTTAGGAGCAGAGCCACAAATATGCGAACGGTACTCCAGCGATGGTCGAATTTGGGCTTTATAGATCATCAAAAGTTGTTGGCGTGTATAAAGGTTCTTAGTTCGGTACTCCAAGCTTCTGCGAGGCTGCCTTAGCAATGGCCGCAACTTAACTATGCCGGGTTTAACGCCCAATAAATGAGTTGATGAAGCCAAGGGAACCGAGTGTCCCGAGTTGTATTATTGAATGTAAAGAAGCCGATAAAAACAATTTAAATAAGGCTCAATAAGTATAATATCTTATACTTAGAAAGTACATGAATGTTAATATCATACAGATCAAACCTGGTTCTGCTGTTATAGTTGTGTAGGCTGATACATAATCGGGGCCTGCATCACGGCTCGAACTTGTGACTAGTTGAAGCTCCTGCGGGTCTAACTGGACGTGTTTCTTCGTAGAGACAATGACTACTTTGAGAATACACTCCAGTAAAATGTGAAAACGATATTCACACAGGGTGCGGAACAAACAATTGAAGTGCAGTCGGCTAATTGTGACAGTCGTTTAAATGTGACACATCGCATTAACTCACAACACTAACAACGCAGGGTGGATTTGGCAACACTGGCCGCATCTCACATCTCGAATACCAGTTCAGTGAAATTGTTGCAACCGGGTGGTGCGTTTGGCGCGGTAATTTTCCACACGAGGTAACACAGTCATATTTAATAATTTAAGATAAGCACTTATTAATTTGGATTACTTTTGGATGGTGCTATTTATTACCCTTAATTTGATTTTAATATAAACAATATAAATATCAGTTATGGAAAACGGCCACACCTAACCTAAAAATGGTTGGTAAAGAACTTTCAGGGGGGTGTCACATTTACACTCGTAAAATATCATGTTGGTTTATATGTGATTTTTCCCGAAGTTTAATTGTGACACTAATTAGGCATTCAATAATTTGAAATTATAAAATAAATAGGAATTAAAAACATTTTCAGGTTGCTGTAATGGATAAGGCAACGAAGCGAATACGAAATACGAAGCAATATAGTGTCGAGGATCTAGCCACTGCCGTCCAAGCGGTTCAAAATGGAGAGTTGTCGTATAAAAGGGCATCAATATTGTTCAAAATTCCTAGAAGTACTTTGATAGCCAGAAGTAAGGGTTGGAAAAATAGGCCAGCCGCTAAGAGAAACAAACCAGGAATAGCAACGGACTTGCCAGTAGAAGTAGAAAACGAATTAGCTGAACATTTGGAAACATTGAACCGTTGGGGTTTTGGCCTTTCCCGTAAAGAAATATTAAATCTTGTTGGTGTATACGTTATAGAAAATAACATTCAAACAAGGTTTAAAAATTGTGTACCAAGAAAAGATTGGTTCATTGGTTTTTGCAAGCGCCATGGTCTTTCCTGTAAGAAACCTATAAAGCGGCAAAGTATTCGAACAGAGCAAACTACTCCCCAGATAATATTTGGATTTTTTGACCTTTATGAAGAGACTGTTAAATCTTTAAATTTGCTTGACCGTCCTCGCCAGATTTTTAATTTGGACGAGACATCGCTGTGTTCTGATCCATCAAACACAAAAATTGTTGCTCAGAAGAATAAACCAGTGTTTCGAACAACACATTGTAGTGGAAGAAGTAATACGTCCATACTTTTTACTGTCTCTGCTAATGGTGAAAAAATGCCGCCATTCATTTTGTATAAGGCATGGATGCCTTCTGAAGCGTTTCCTAATACCGGATATGCAGCCACACCGCACGGATGGATGACGGAAGGAGCTTTTTATTCGTGGTTTAAAAACCATTTTGTAAAGTTCTGCCCAAAAGAAAGACCACTTTTGCTTTTGTTTGACGGGCATACATCGCACGTTTCCATCAATCTTATTAAAACAGCTAAACAAGAAAACATTTGCTTGCTTAAACTTCCACCCCATACTACACATCTATTGCAACCGTTGGATGCGATACCCTTTGGTACTTTCAAGAAAAATTGGGACGAGGGGGTCACAAAATGGCAAAGGCAACATTATGGTGTCGCCATAAGTAAGGCAGAATTTGCTGTTTTAGTAGGTAAAGTTTGGCGAAATATGCCAGAACACTTGATTAAAAAGTCATTTCAAGTAACAGGTCTTTTTGATGAATTACTACCCAATAATAACACTATAAATAGAAACGCTATTAAAAAGTCAAATTTTAAGCCGTCCGATTTAGAATCCTATCAAGCCTCTGCTTTCCAGCTGACAATGGAAAATACTATGGCCCAAGATGGGATAAATCAACCTGAGCCATCAACATCCAACGAACCTGAGCCATCAACATCCACCAAAGAGAAAACGTCGATCTCATTTGAAGAACTACTATTAAAAAAAATTGCTAGGTCATCCAACCCTTCCATAAAAAGGAAAAAAGTATTAAATACAAATTTTGCCGATGTAATAACTAGAGATGACTATCTTAAGCAATTAGAAGAGTCTGTGTCATCTAAAAAAGAGAAACAAGTACCTAAGCGAAAGAAAAAAGTGATAGAGAGTGACACAAGTGATTCGGATGTGGGGCTGGAAAGTGACGCCGACAAGAGCGATATAGACAAATATGAAAACGGCAACAGTCTAGAAGAACTGGTAGAGGCCGAGAAAGACGAAATTTCTCTTGCTGAATTCGACTGCATAAAAAAGGATTCATGGGTCATAGTTTCATATGCAACTAAAAAGGCAATAAAACGCTTTGTGGGTCAAGTGTTACAACAAGAAGATGACCTGATCACAGTCAAATTTTAAGAAAAAAAAAATTCTTTTTCATTTGGCCAGAGGTTGCAGATGTAGATATGGTTACGAAGAATGATGTATTACAAATAATTCCGCCACCTGTAGAAGGACGTAGGGGAGAATTACATTTTTCGGTTAAGTTTGATGGACTTTATGTGCAGTGTTGTGTAGTGGATCCAAACAGATCGCGTTACTTTTGTAATAAATTAAATACTCTGTATAAGTGTAATCATTTTATTTAGTTTAATAAAATGGTGGGCGAGTGTTTGCCTCTTCCGACGCGTTGTCTATGAAGGTTTTTTACAAACATAAAACATAATCTTATTCTCTGCCTAAAAACTAACTCCAACTGTTTTCCACTTCAAAAAAAGGTCTCGGGTCACACGCTTATCGCGTCTAAAGTGTCACTGTTAATGTCTTTCAATAACTCGACCCTGTGGGTTCTTTACGTAATAATTTTAAAGTGACAAAATATAATCACCTAATAAATACAAAACTGTACATCCCGCCCACCTTGAAAGAGTAATTTCAATGATATAGGTTACAAGATGTATACCAACATACAAATATAAAATTAATGTATAAAGAAAATGTAAACATAAAGTAAAAAATAAAATAGAGTCCTTTAGTCCATCTCAATCGGTAAAACACTTATTTTAGTAACCGCACGTTTAAAAACTCCCGTCTTAGTTTTTACGGACACTACGCGGATGACATTGTCTTTTCCGGGATGAACTTTAATGATTCTGCCTAATGACCATTGCTGAGGGGGAAGGTTTTCCTCACGTAAAAGCACTAGGGATCCGATCTTGATAGGTGGCCCCTTGTTGCGTCCACACTTTGCTCTTGACTGCAAAGATGTTAAGTATTCGGATGACCATCGTCTCCAGAAATGCTGAACTAATTGCTGAAGACGTTCGTACAGAACCAATCTGTTAGTAGGTACCTCGGTGACATCTCGCTGTGGAATGGAGGTAAGTAGGTCGCCAATTAGGAAATGGCTAGGGGTTAGGACATGAAGATCATCGGGATCATTGGATAATGGGGTCAGAGGTCGAGAATTTAAAATAGCCTCTACCTGACACAATACTGTATAAAGAGATTCATAAGATAAGTAAGCCTCTTTTAAGACTCTGGTTAAGTGAAATTTGGTAGACTTTACCGCAGCCTCCCAAAGACCTCCAAATGAAGGTGATCGTGGTGGTATAAAATGCCACTTAATATCGTTTTCGAGTAGAAATGTTGATATTTTATGACCCTTTGAAACGTCCTGTAAGAATTTACTAAGTTTTTGTAGTGCAAAGTTAGCTCCTACAAAATTTTTTCCGTTATCAGAGTAAATATTTTTGCATAGTCCTCTTCGAGAGACAAATCGCTTTAATGCATTTAAAAATGAATCGGTACTTAGATCTCCAACGAGCTCAATATGAATAGCTCGTGTAACAAAACAAATGAAAATACAAATGTAAGCCTTTATTATCTTGCGAGAACGTAGTTTACCATCCTTTATCATTATAGGACCAGCAAAATCGCAGCCTACAGTTAAAAATGGACGTGAAGGCATTAGTCTTGATTGAGGAAGATCACCCATCATCAGAGTGCTCACATAAGGTTTAGATTTGAAACAAACAAGACATTGATTGATAGCACGCTTTACTGCATTTTTGCCATGAATAATCCAATATTTATTTCGCAAAATTACCAAAAGAGCTTGAGTTGCTGCATGTAAGTTTCGTTTGTGCTCATGCTCAATTAGAAGTCTAGTAAAATCATGATAAGGAGGTAATAAAATTGGATGTTTCATATCAGGAGTCAAGGTCGAGTGTCGAATTCTTCCACCCACGCGTAATATACCCTGCTCGTCAATAAATGGATTCAATGAAAACAGTTTACTGTCCCTAGAAATTTGTTTGTGTTTCCGCAAATCGTTAATTTCTTTTGAATATTCATAATATTGAACCATTTTTATTAAAGTGTTTAATGATTGATCTAACTCATTTTGAGATATTTCCGCAAAAATTCTGCTGGTTTTATGTTTTGTTTTAATATTTAGCATAAATCTTAATATATATGCAAAAATTCGAAGCAGTTTATTGAAATTTGAATATCTTCTAAAAATATCCTGATCCTGATAAGTTGTGTTAGTCATAAACGATAGTTGAATTGTCCGTTTTCTGTCCGGTATGTTGTCAATAATAATTTGATCTAAAACGGGCCAGAAGTTTTCATGTTTTGTCAGAAATTCTGGTCCGTGCCACCACAAGTGACAATCAAGTAATTGTTGCGGATTTAATCTGCGGGAAAGTACGTCTGCTGAATTTTCTTTGGAGCCAACGTGTCTCCATTGGAATTTGTCAGTCAATTCATGTATTTGTGTTACCCTGTTAGCTACAAAGGTATTCCAGTTACTCGGTTCACCCGCGATCCACGACAGTGCAATAGTGGAATCGCACCAAAAAAATTTATTTTTTATGTCAATTTCGAGAGACCTTTCTACATTTTTTGCCAAGCACGCTAAAAGTAGAGCCCCACAAAGTTCCAACCGAGGCAATGAGATTGTTTTTAAAGGAGCAACTCGACCTTTAGCGCATAATAACTTTGAATGACGTAACCCGTTAATATCTGTCGTAACTAAATATATACAAGAACCGTACGCGGCTTCGCTTGCGTCGCAAAAACCATGCAATTCTATAGTTATATAATTTAGAGTGACTACTTGACGCGGTATTTTTATTTTGTCAAGGATTGGTAGTTGTTCAAAAAATGAAGTCCAAAGCGTATAAATATCTAAGGGCACCGATTCGTCCCAGCCTAACTTACACTGCCAAAGACGTTGCATAATTATTTTTGCACGTACAGTAATCGGGCCTGCCAGACCTAAAGGGTCAAATATTTTTGCGATAACCGATAAAATCTGACGTTTTGTTACCGTTGCGTAGTTCTCAAAGTTAATTGAATAACCTAAAGTATCTTTATTTGGTTGCCAAAATAATCCAAGTGTTTTGCGAGTTTTATCTTCAGATAAATCATAATTTTCTAACTGACCCTGATCGCAATCAGCTAACACTTCCGGCTTGTTCGAATAAAATTTTCGTAATGGAAAGCATGCACCATTTAGAATCTGAATTATTTGGTTTTTTAATGTGATAGCATTTTTAACAGAGTCGGATCCAGTTAGCAAATCATCAACATAAAAACAATTCAAAATTGCGTTACTAGCATTCTGCAAATTTTTAGCGTTATCAATAGCGGCTTGATTTAAAGATCTAATCGCTAAAAATGAAGCAGGTGCAGTTCCATATGTTACAGTGTTTAAAGTATAAAACTTAAGATCCTCATTCGGACTTGAACGCCATACAATACGCTGCAAATGTCGATCACATTCCCTTAATTGGACCTGTCGATACATTTTTTCAATGTCCCCGGTAAAAACTACATTATGAAGTCTAAAGTTTAAAATAATAGTTAATAAATCTGGTTGTATGACAGGACCCGTCATTAGGATGTCGTTTAAAGACACTCCGCTATCGCTTTTTGCCGAAGCATCATACACGACGCGTAATTTTGTTGTAGTACTGTCAACCTTGACAACACCGTGATGTGGTAAGTAATATGTCGTGTCAATCGTGTCTATATTCGAACTGATTTGTGACATATGTCCCAATTTTTCATATTCCGACATAAAATTAATATAATCGCGTTTTAAATTTTCGTTCCTTTGTAATCTTCTTTCGAGACTGTAAAATCGATTGATAGCTGCATTTTTCGAATCACCCAATTCGAAAGAATTATTTGAAAAGGGTAAACTTACTTCAAAACGACCTTGCGATACGCGTCTATAGTTTTCAGTGAAATGTTTTTCGCATGCCAAATCTTGTGGTAAAATGTCCCGTTTTTTAGTGTCGCAATTTTCTACAGTCCAAAATTTTTCGAATTGCCTATGCAACTCATTATTTGTTATTGAAAGGTTACAAATGGTGGAGTCATTATTTTTATATGATGCATTGTAATCAAAAAATAAGGTTCCTGCAAAAATCCAACCCAGTTTAGTTTTGTTTAAGATTAGTTTGCCTTTGCCCAATTTAATTTGTCCTACACATAGTATGTCATAGAATATGTTTACTCCTAACAAAACATCTACAGGGCGCGACAAATTAAAATTTTTATCGGCAAATTCAATATTGTTTGGTAGGTCTATGTTAGACAAGTCAAAAGAGGTTTGCGGAAGATTTTCGGTAATTTTGTTTACAATTAAAAATGAATCTTTCATTTGATATTTTTCGCTGACAGAATAAAATGTGGCGTCAACCTTTTTTGAAATTTTGCTAAGAGAGTTATTTATCCCAGCCACGGGAATACTAAAATTTTTAGTTTTTAGATTGAGTTGCCTAGCCAATGAATCGGTAATAAAATTACTTTGAGATGCACTGTCTAGAATGGCCCTAGCTTCTATTATTTTTCCATTGCAATCTAAAATTTTAATCATGGCTGTTGCCAAAAGTATTTGTTTGTTGTTTCCAGTCGATAAACAATGCATTGTTATGTTTTGATTAGAAAAATCTTGGATCTTGGAAGTTGAGGCATCATTTGAGGTTTGTTTATTTTCTCGACTAATTTCCGTTGAGAGTAAAGTTTGAGTATTATGGGTACTTTGTGACCCGCCATGGGATTTGTTATTATTGTCGCGATCGACAGTGTTTGGGTTATTAACAGAGCTATTGACGCCGACAACGTTACCGCTGTTATTAAAGAATAAATGTAATAATGAATTATGTTTTCGACCGCAGTTTTTACAGCCTGCTGAATTGCAGAAATTGTGATCATGAAAAGGTCTTAGACAGTTGATGCATAGTTTATGTTTTTTAATTTCTGTGTAAAGGTCCCTTTTCGGCATTGTATGTATTTTTTCGCATTGAAAGTTTAAATGATTTTTATGACAAAAGGCACAAGAAATCTTTCCTGTCGTCACGTGTGTTAGAATTTTGTTGTGTTGTTGTCCTCTGTCTGTCTTATTTTTGCTTTCCAGGGTTTCTAAGAAATTGCAACGCTTGGTTAGAAATTCCGTTAGTTGAGAAACCGTAGGAAAGTCAATTCCTTGTTTATTTAAATGTTCCTCCCATTCCCGTTTAGTTACAATGTCAAGTTTGTTACCCAATATGTATATGAGAAGTGTATCCCACATATCTATGGGCTGCCCAAGTGCCTTTAACGCACGTAAATTTTTGTTGAAATTATCCAATAAATTTCTTAGTTGAGAATGTGACTCGTTTTTCATTGTGAAACCATCCATAATATGTTTTAAATGAGTGTGTACAATCAATCTCTTGTTTTCAAACCTATCCCTTAACATATCCCAAGCAATTTGATAGTTTTGATTTGAAATTTCAAGTGACTGAATTAAATGAGCAGCTTCGCCTTTCAGGCATGATTTTAAGTACCAGAATTTTTGTACATCATTTAACTGCGCATTTGAATGTACTAAAGAATTAAAAATGTCATAGAATGTCATCCATTGACTGTAGGCCCCATAAAATTCTGGTAAGCTAATCGGTGGTAATCTTACCGGACCTTGTAAATTAACATTTGTATTTCCAATTGCATTATTAACACTAAAAATGCTTGCACCAGGATTTGGTGGTGTATCTTGCGTTTTTAAAAAATTTGAAAGCATTTTCTTGGCTTGACCGATAGCCTTAAAGAATTTTGATTCGAAATCATCTCGCTCGGCGTCCTGAGAAATATTTCCCGATAAGTATTCAATTTCGGTTTGGATGTCATTAAATTGATCCAAAAGAAACGTTGTTCTCTCTACGCGAGCACTAACTTCTTCATAATTTCCCGAAAAAGATTCAAAATTATCTAGGTATGTAATAAATCTAGTTAATTGGGATTTGACTTGTCCCCGTTTTAACTTTAATTTGGCTAACATATCAGCTAAATCGAGTGCATTGTTAGTATTTTCAGAAGCCATATTTTTTTTTTAAATCTCTAAACACACTAAAGTATCAGATAATGCAATTGAATATGTAAAGGAAATGGTAAAAAGGAATATTGACGACTTACCAATCGACGCTATTTTCCTTGGTTGTGGTTTTCTTTCAGCTGTGTTGCCAAACAAACTGTTGTAGGTATTTGGTTTTCCGACTGTGTTGCCGAAAAGTCCCTTTGACGACCGTTTTGTCGCACTTGTATATTAGCTTTCCCGGTTGTGTTGCCGAACAAAGCCGTTTTTACCGATCGTTTTGCCGATTTAACTATCCAGGCTCGAAGGACCAATGTTGTGTAGTGGATCCAAACAGATCGCGTTACTTTTGTAATAAATTAAATACTCTGTATAAGTGTAATCATTTTATTTAGTTTAATAAAATGGTGAGCGAGTGTTTGCCTCTTCCGACGCGTTGTCTATGAAGGTTTTTTACAAACATAAAACATAATCCTATTCTCTGCCTAAAAACTAACTCCAACTGTTTTCCACTTCAAAAAAAGGTCTCGGGTCACACGCTTATCGCGTCTAAAGTGTCACTGTTAATGTCTTTCAATAACTCGACCCTGTGGGTTCTTTACGTAATAATTTTTAAGTGACAAAATATAATCACCTAATAAATACAAAACTGTACACTGTACATGCAGTAATTATGTACAAAATTTAAGTTTTTCATGTTTTACATACTTTTGTTCATGAGTAGCTACCTATCTTTAGTTTTATGTTGATTATTGTTACGCTTTTATCAACACCTGTTTAACAATAAACCAATTTGCAGTAATAAAAACAACACTAAATAATTTGTACATACAATATTATATTAGTGTAGGTGATTTTGGTTTTATTTGTGACACTGATCAAATGTTTTATTGTGACCTAAAATATATCACAATAAGAGTAATTAATTTACTATGCTCTGTACAAAGATTTGACACAAAAATCACAATTAAACTACTGAGGTGTCACAATTAGAATTTAAAGATTTAAATGTGACACCCCATGGTGTTTTTAAAAATACACGTTTTTACCGAAAAAAAATTAAGACAGATAACAAATTATAGCTAAACATCATAATGGTAAACGCTTGAAAATTTTCCTGTAAAAAACAATAACATTATTCTTAAAACTAAATTATGGTGGGCCGAATTATGAAATAAGACGAAAAGTATGTTACAATATGCCTAATGCACTGTAAATGAAAGTCAAATTAATAGTAGAAGAAGAAAAAGAGCAAGGCCTATAATAAAACTTAGTGTTAGTTTGAATGAAATTATTGGCTAAAGTAAGATAAGAATACTTTAGATCAAGTACAAATAGGACTAATAAACTTACCGAAGGTGGTATGTGGCGTTTTAGATGTAATAAAAAAAATGGAATGTAGTATTCACACTAATTAGCAAGAATTCAGGTCTACATGGGCTTCTTAGGCTCACAAAGCTATGTGAGGACCTTAGCGCTAATTAGGGGTCCAGGTTTTATTAAAAATCAGCAAAAAATGCGTTGGAAACTCCAATGCAATACTGCAGAAAGGACGGTCTTCACAACAAAAAAACAAAGGAAGAGGCGGCAAGCTCCCAACGGTCAACGGTGTCGGAGATTTGGTGAATAGTTATTGTCAATATTCCAAAGCAAGCTTGATTATATTTTAGCGATGTTATGAGGACTGTGGTTTCTCAGAGCTAGAAAGTTGTGAATAAAATCTTACAGAGAAGTAAAGCTTAAAAGTTTAAATAAATTAGTGGATATGAACAAACATTTACTTTTGCTTTGAAACAAAAATAAGCTACAGAAAAGAAAATTGATTCGTAAGTGTAAAAAAATTTAAACTAGGTATAACATAATATTCCATAGAACCGTGTACCCAATACGAACGTAAGCTTTGATCCAATTCAATAGAAAGTAGCAGCTTTCTTCCCATTGGAACTACAACTAACTGCTCAGAAGTTTTATCGATTTCCTTAACATAACCATCTTAAGTTGATTAAGGAATAAAAAAAATGTAGAGGTTTTAAGGTACCCCATTTATTTTCTTCTAACCGCATTAATTGCCAATTTCATTTGACTAGGCTCCCATTTCTTATGTTTTACATTGTGCCTTGGCATTTTGTTCTGAAAAGAATAATTTTGTAAGGTTACTTACACTTACTGGTAGACATGATGATAGTGATTCTTCTCAGATTGTCCGAAATTAGGCGACTTTTTAGGTTAGCTGTTAGGTTAACTTATCCTTATCAATCTTATAAAGTAACATATTTAGCCAAGCATAAAATGGCAGAAAAATAAAAACTTTTTTTGGAGGTTTACAACTATTTTGCTGCCATCTTGTACAGAAATGACAAACTATGAAAAGTTTACTTTACATTACATTCAGCTTTACCGCTTAGCTTTGTGTATAGCAGGATTCTGAAATATCTTACTGACCGAAATTGGTACACCATCCGAAATTAGGCGACTTTTCTCTACTGTTTACAACTACACTATTCTAAGCGTGTGTTAAAAATTGTTCAATTAAGGGTATCAATCCATATCCGACAATATCACGGAAAATTAATAAACTGCGTAAGTACCTACTCCTCTTGCCCGACTTTCCCCTAAGGCCCAAATTACCAATGCCCTGTTAAGGAGAACAGCCACATAACTTCCATGAAAACAATTGTTTCAACAATGGCATCCATAGAAGCTATCTTGGAGTTAGAGATACCAAGACATTCATAATTTGGACCTAAATGAACAAACTATTCAATTGTACTTCTCTATTCAAAGACAAAATATTTTTTTTTATTTTCGCCCAAAATACATGCCATTCCAACCACAGTGCTTCGTGGCTAAAATAAATGTGCGGAAATAAATAAAACACCGTAAAAGAAAAACGTTGAAAATTAGTTTAACCCGCTATTGGGCCCATTTTTTTAATGACATCTGAGATCTGGGCAGAAAGTTTCATTTTTTATACAGCTCCCTTTCGTTTTATCATTCAAAAAAGGGGTAGACTTGCTTATTAGGAAAGCATCTCTTAATGAGGCCTGGAAATGGGGTTAAGCCGAGGGTTAATCTCTTGTTATTTGTTAAAAAGTAGAGAAGGGGTTTGAATGAAATTATTTTTTTGTTTCTATGGTTAATTACATTGTCGTTGCTTGGTAAGATTGTTAATATTATTTCTCTACAAATACTCATTAATACTTTAACTACGTATATGTTTTATGATAAGTAATTGAGTCAATTATTACACAAGAGCTTCACAATCTCGTGTGTTTAAACACTGCCACATGATAAAATGTGCATCTGGAGCATCTTAGTTTTCTCAAAAACGGTTCGTGGTGAAATAATCAAACTTTCCGAGAAAACTGTTAAGGACTTTGTGCTGGGATTCCAATTAGATGCATGAAGGCCAAATCGACTCGGCTTCGCTACTGCATACTTTTCCCGGTATCGAAGAAGCATTGTTAGTTAATGTCTAATTAAATAATTTTGTTTTAATGAAATTATTTGATTAGAGATTAAATCATTTTATTAAACTAAAATTATTTTGTGCCTTCTTCCTTCTGTGTTCGGACGGCTTCATCGACATGCCACGTTAGCTTAAGTCAAATGAAAACTTCGAACGGAAATTTCTGTCATTAGATTGGCTTAGTGGAATGTCTTCATAAATCGTGTAAATGACTCATAAGAACAATCAAAGAAGAGTAAAAGTTAAAATCAACAAAGGCGAGGCCACCGCGTCACCAGCTTGAAGACGGAAAACCTGTTCTATCTCACCTTGATTTTAAAATGGTCCTGCCTTGTATCACTCGAGGTCGGTAAATCCGAGGTGCATCCAAATATTCTTTTCATTTCTACGTTTCTCTTTCCACAGATCTTTCCCTGCACAATCTGTTGCAGCATAGCATATTTCTCCCCTCGTCTGATATGTCCAAGATATTGTAACTTTCGAATCTTAATGGTCTCTATTGTCTCCCTCTGCTCATTTCTTATCTTCATGACGTCAGTGATTGTTACGTAATCAGTTCATAAAATTTTCTGAATTCTTCGGTAGACCCACATTTAGAATGGCTCAATTTTCAACGTTCAAGCTTCCACACCATAAAGAAGTGCAGAGAAGATGTAACATCTCACCAACCTGATCCTCAAGTTCAATCTTAGGTCTCTGGCGCTGAGCACCTTTCTTATCCTAATGAAATTTGATCGGACCGTTTCTATGCGTCTCTTAATATCTTTGCTGTAATCATTTGTTGAGTTCATCAATGTTCCGAGGTATGTGTAGTTCTTACCGTTTACTGTCACATGTTCTTTGTCGTACTGGATTTTTGAGATTCTCATAAATTTGGTTTTCTTGATGTTCAGCGTCGGTCCATATTCCTCGCTACATGTAACCAATTTACTCATCAGTCTCTGCAGGTCTTCGATATTTTCTGCCAATACCATGGTATCGCTTGCATACCTTATATTATTGATCGGTGTTTCGTTGACTATTATTTGGGATGTTTTCCATTCTAGTGTTTTCTGGATGATTTCTTCGGAGTATGCATTGAAAAGCATTGGTGATATGACGCATCCCAGCCTTACTCGTCTTCTTATTTCTATTTCCTCTAATAGTTAATTATCGATGCATACTTTTATTATTCGGTGATAATATAAATTTGTAATAATTCTAAGGCCGTTATCATCTCCATTTTTGGTTTTAGCCTCTCTGATCATTTTTCTTATCTCACCATTGATTGTTGTATATTATTTGTATTCTGGTTCTTGTATTGTCTCAGTTGTCTCATCATATTTAGAATCTTATCAGTTCCTGTCCGGTCAGTATTTTTCTGCATGGCTCAAGTACACAGTGTTTGAGTGATTCCCATTGTTTATCCATATCGCTGTTGTCCTGGTTCGTTCCGTCGAGTTTCTCTTTTATTTATTGTTGAACGTTCTTTTTTATTTTTGATATTTGTAGTTTTTTCATTCAATCTAAGGGCTAAGGTTCTTTTCACAAAAAATTGTTCTTATTTAATAACTCCAGGAAAATGGGTTCCAAGTGCGGTCGTACATACCCGTAGATCCCCAGTTTTCATTTTCGGGGCCAGATTGTAGTGATTTCTAGGTAAGGTTAAATTAAAATAATATAATTTTAAATGTTTAGAAATCCCCCTATAACAGGTATTTTGAGAGATTGAATGTCAGTCTTTATTTCTTACGGGAATTGTTCAGTTGTAAGTATTGCAATATCATTTTACGAAATATTATATTATACGCATAAAACAGAATTATGTGGCGTCCGTGGAAAGACATTGAGAGAGCTTCTTCAAATGTTCCGACGAAGGAAAAGCATTTACCTCTCGATGATAGGAACATTGTGAAAACTGTTTATAGTACATCATATACAAAGAGCAACACGTACCTGCATTAGAAACTCTGAAGCAACGGGTCACTAATGACGAAACCCAAATAAGCTGTAGCATCACTAGCCTTTGGACAGTTTTGTTTAAAATGGGATTGGATAATAATTAATTGACAAAAGCAAGTACTTATGGAATCCCAGCGATTATAAAAATGGCATCGATAAGAAAATATCGTTCTGAAAATCGTCCAATAATTAACTAACCAAACCTTCCTCAGGATTGCGTGATAGTAATGGACATAGCTCAGGTTCAAATAATACGAAATTGGAGATTCAAAACTACATGGCGCGGAACGATATATATTTTGAAGAATGTTATAAAAAAGTGATCTTCTAGAAGTTTTAAAGGCATTCCGTATAAAAAAGTATATATTTGTGACGCATTTGCAGAAGAAATGGAATATACTGTGCTACAGCTCCCACTTATTATTGTATTTTTAATGTCATAGCCAAACATTTGTTTGCCCCGGCTCGGTAATTTTTATGTTTCACCTTTTTGACCCACCAAAAACTTTTTTAACTCTCCTGGTCTATAAATAGGCAAAGTAAAACCCATTTGAATGTCCACTTATAAATATGTATTATACTTACTATAATAATTATAGCAAAATTAAAAACTGTAGATGTAGATGAAATCAGAGTTTGTCAAAATCGTATGAGTGCGATTTTCTACAGCCCGAGCATTTGCAGCCAGTCTTGGGAGGCGATTTTATACAGCTAGTTTTTGCGCAGACTGAACATTTGAAGGAGACACCTTTATACTTTACATGTTTATTGTCCACACAATGGGATCGACCCTTTAGTTTTATCAGTTAAAAGGTCAAAACCATTTATTGTAAAAAGAACTTAACCTCTTGGTTTCTTGATTTTTTTAAGTACCAGTTTGGCGTTAGCAATTACGCGGTTATGATCCGAGGAAACATCAGCTCCTGGATATGTTTTCACGGATTTGACGAAGGTTCGGTAAAGTAGTTTAAGGTTATGTTAGACAGATTGTTTGTTTACTTCTGCCGATGAAATAAACTATTTTGTGGAATAAGGGCTGAAATAGGGGGTGAACACAGTGTGTACATATAGTACTAAATTCTCTCTTCCATTGTGGTTTCACCTTAATGAAAACTGCTCAGATCTATCGGCATCTGAAATCAGAGCTGTGGTGCTCCAGAAGCGGACACTCTTGTTCCTGTGTATTGAATGCCGTGATGCGTTAAAATTAGCTCCTATGGTTATTAGGAGGGTCAAAGAGCTACAAATGGAGGTGGATGCACTGAAAAAGGAGATACAGAAGCTAAGGTCTACGCCGAATTCAGATATGGAGTTAGTTTTGTCAGAGGCACACGAACGCATGATCAGGGCAAAGAATCTTATGGTTTATGATGCACCAGAGTCAGCTGATGCTAATCTCGAGAACAGAATAACCCATGATACAGAAATTGCACATGAAATTTTTAGTAAGGATATCAGAGTGAGTTAGGTGCTGTCAACAATGTTATCCGTGTGGGTCAGAAAAAGTCAAACGGTAAGCCTAGGCCATTAAAAGTGATTTGTGGTAACTCCGATATCATCAAAAGGGCCATGCGATCTAAACGAAAATTGCAAGGATGCACTTATAAGGTAGGATTTGACTGTACAAGAATGCAGCAAGATTAGTGTGGTCCACGGTTATATAGAAAAAATATTTTTTCTCCTTATGTATAAGGCCACCCACATATTTTGTTACACATATCCATAGTACTATTCTGGCAAAGTTTGAACTTTCTACTATAACATAAAGAGGGTGCTCATTGGCCCTAAAGTTTTGAAAATATTAAAAATATTTACATTTATATTTTACATTAAAATAAAAAAAAAACATAAAGTAGCCTGTAAAATATTTATTAAGAACTAATAATAAACGATTGAAAGGAATAACCAAAAGAACAATAGAATTTAGCAAGTTGTTAATGTCCTAAACACTCCGAGACTACGTTGACCAAACATTTTTTGGTTGTCTGAGTAGGTACCATTTTTCGATTGGCCTCTACTACGTGTAACAAAAACTGCTTCTCATCCTCGTCAGTAGTGAGTATTTTATTGTATTCCTCAAACAAGCTAAAATAGCTTTCTTTCGTTTTCGTCGGATTGTGCTTCTTGAAATAGGCAGGGAAGATGGGTCATGACCAAGAGCAGCAGCAAGCGGAACCATTAGTCGTAGCGCCTCGCGGTCAGATATTTTATTACGATCAAGAGCACTTGTAACATGAGTTGAAAATATTTGTTTATTTACAGCAGGAAGCAAGACTTGGGTTTTCTTTTTCTCCAATGCTGCAAATTCGTCGTCTTCATCTTCATCTTCAAGCGCGCAGCTATCAGAGCTCGACTCGCTTAGTTCACTTGTTGTTAAAGATGTGGATGTAGAAGCGAAGCCGGTAATTTCAGCACTCTTAGCATCCTTTTGCTGGAGCTCTTCAGCTCTTCTTTTGCGCTGTAGAACACGCTCTTGTTTCTTCTGTAGTTTTCTATCTACGGAAGTCATAATCATTTTACGCTCACTTCTTTGGTCAATGAGAAATTCTCTGTCGGCTGATATCTTTATAGATTGATCAGATTCAGCATGCGCTATATCGAACAGCTTATCTAGGTTGCTGGTAAATAATTTTTCGCGTTCTCTTTGTGATGGAGAAGATCGCCTTTTATTCTTTTTTAAAAGCAGCCAGCAAGCATGGATTTTTTCTAGTTTTCCAATGCAATGTTTTGGTTGTTGGGTGGGAATTGACGACTTCTCCCAAAGCGCCGTTACTTCATCTATTACCAAATGTGCAGCATTCCGGACGCTCTTTTTCTCTTGCAAGAGTTTGTGAAAACGCAAAAGAGCTTGTCTCACAGTTGGCAGCTGATTTAGTCGGGAGAGCGGTTCCAGATCCCGAATACCTATAAAAAATACCTCATCTCTAGAGCGAGTTAACGCAGAAGCCATTCTGATGAATTTACAGCCACACTTATTGTTTTTTTACACTGAAACTTTTAGGTTTATTGTCACTATTGTCCATTAGTTGCACTTTATAAACGTTTAAAATATTACTACTAGCTCTTCAAATATTAATATTCTTTGCCTGGAACAAAAAACAAAAATTATTTTTTTTTCTAAAAATTAAAAAAAATTAAGTTAAAAGAGTCGTTGAGCACCGGCTTCTACTGTGACGACGAACTTTAAATTTGGTCATTGTAATATAACAGGGTTGTGTAACAAAATGGAATGGTGGCCTGGTCAAAAATTGCAAAAAAATTTTTTTGGACCACCCTAAGCAAGATGCTTACAAATTGGCCCGTGTTGAGTTATTGCGTAGAAAGGATCGAGGGAGGTGAAGATGTACTGATCAGGTACATAAGAGGCAAGCCGGTGGTGGTTGTTGGGAAGCACGATGAGCAGGGAAATTAGTAAATTACATTAATAGCGTTTTATCAGAATGTCGGTGAACTGCGTACAAAGTTGGATAGTCTGAAATTAGTATGTAACAATTCCTCCTATGATGTTATTGTGTTGGTAGAAAGCAATTAATTTGTGTGATAACTTTTTAGATAGTGAATTGGAGTGTTGTAACTTTAATTTGTTTAGATTCGATAGGTCTCATCATACAAGTCTGAAATCGAGTGGTGGTGGTATACCTACTTATGTACATTCGTAAATCTATTAGCTCCATTCAAATTCACATAAACCAGATGAATATAGAGCAGCTTTTTGTGGCGTGTATCTGGCATGGGAGTAGATTTGTGATAGCTGGGGATATACAGGGTGTTTCAGAATAAGATGCTGATCCTTAACGGTGTGAATCTTTAGGTGATTTTAAGAAGAAAAGTTCAAATTAACATATATCCTTAACCTATCAACTTTCGAACTACAGGGCGTTAAAGTTTTAAGAAAAAAATCGTTTTTCTATCATAACTTTAACAACTTTCTAGCTATTTTTATAAATTTTTCACACATGCCCTCTAAGCATCAATAGCCAGTTCTTAGTGTAGAAAAATTTTAAAAATTTTTAACCAGTGGCGTCCTGAAAGGGTTTGGACTAGACATTTTGGAAAAATATTATCTACGCCACTGCTTTTTCTCAAGATAAAAATTATTTTTAAAATACTCATTCATTTTAGGCCAAATTTAATATCTTGCCTTTTTATCGTCCGACAAACAGTTTCCGACAAAAAAAATAAAAAGCATTAAATGCGCATTCGCTATGTTCCTATGGTTTCTGACAAGTAGGCTATGAACTTTGTTAAGGAAACAATGACAATGACGAAATATTTAATGCCAAATAGTTTTGACAGCTATTTATTTATGTACACGGCTTTCCACTTAACTTAAATTTTAAAAACGTAATACTTTTTAAACGTATAAGTATCATGGTAAATTTTACAAATGTCGAGTTTGCGGATATGCATTACCTATACGGGCTTGCTGACGGCAATGCATTCGAAGACAGACGATTATACCAAGAGCGTTATCCAAATAGAATAGTTCCGGATGCACGAACGATTTCAGGAACTCACAGAAAGTTATGTGAAACGGGATCTTTTGAAACAAAAAACTACTTAAAAGGGGCACACCAAACTACACGAACACCGGAAACCGAAGAAGCTGTTTTAAATTTAGTGGAAGTACCAGAAAAATTGGGAATATTTTAAATATTACTCATGTCCTAGTCTGCAGAATTCTTCAAAGTTATTTGTTATATCCGTACCATATTCAACGGGTCCAGGCCCTACTTCCTAGGGATTTTCCATTACGCATCAATTTCTGCCAATGGTTTATTCAAATGGTTACCGAAAATCCCCAATTTGATGCCAGAATTTTGTTCACGGACAAAGCTAATTTTTCCAGGAACGCCATACAAAATTTTCATAACAATCACTTCTGGGCAGAAGAAAACCCACATGCCATTACGGAATCCCACCACCAAGAGCAATTTTCTGTAAATGCTTGGGCTGGAATTATTGGTGATTATTTAATTGAGCCTTATTTTTTACCAGCCAGATTGAACGGAATCCATTATCGCCAATTTCTTGAACACACTTTACCAAATTTGCTAGACGACGCCGCGACGTCCCTATTTTAACCCGACATCGTATGTGGTTTATGCACGATGGTGCACCTGCCCATTTCAGTCTCTTAGCACGAGAGTTTTTAAATCAACATTATAGTAATCTCCAGGAATACTCCAGGAATTTTTCAAAGGGTACGAGACTCAATGAGGAGAAGAGCTGAAGCATGCATTCTTGCAGGTGGTGGCCACTTTCAACAGCTAATCTAAATTATTTTCGTTTTTGTTCACACGTTATTTAATGTTAGTTGTTTTAATTTAATGTTAAAAAATAAACCATATACACATAGCGAATGCGCATTTAATGCTTTTTATTTTTTTTGTCGGAAACTGTTTGTAGGACGATAGAAAGGCAAGATATTAAATTTGGCCTAAAATGAATGTGTATTTAAAAAATAATTTTTATCTTGAGAAAAAGCAGTGGCGTACATAATATTTTGCCAAAATGTCTAGTCTAAACCCTTTCAGGACGCCACTGGTTAAAAAATTTTAAAATTTTTCTACACTAAAAAATGGCTATTGATGCTTAGAGGGCATGTGTGAAAAATTCATAAAAATAGCTAGAAAGTTGTTAAAGTTATGATAGAAAAACGATTTTTTTTCTTAAAACTTTAACGCCCTGTAGTTCGAAAGTTGATAGGTTAAGGATATATGTTAATTTGAACTTTTCTTCTTAAAATCACCTAAGGATTCACACCGTTAAGGATCAGCATCTTATTCTGGAACACCCTGTATATCGCCAAACATGCCCGATCTATACTACAATGTGCACTGTGAGACGGTGCAGTGTGAACTTGAAACCTACAAGTCTCAGAGAATCTATATTTTTGGTGATTATAATCTTCCTGAATCACGATGGTCTAATAATGTGTATGGAGTACTTGCTTGTGAACTGTCATGGCGCATCTTCGGCTATTGGAGTGGCCCAGTTCTTTAGTTTTTTTTCAGTCATATCAGTTAATCAATATCCCAAATCAAAGAAATCTATTTCTAGATTTAATGTTTTAAAACGACATTAATGCTGTGGTTAGTTTGGCCAAGGACCTTATCCTCGAGAATAATTTTCACCATGTTGGCTACGAATGCATTATAAACTTAAAGTGTAATCAGGTTTCTAAATGCCTCGGTTTACGGGACTTCTACTTTGATTTCAGAAATGCGGATTATGTAGGAATAAATGACTTTCTTGCCGATATAAACTGGGAACATGAATTGTCGCTGAGTGACATTGATGTAGCTGTAAGTTCGTTTAATGAAATTCTCGAGACTGCAATCGCTCTTTATGTACCACTGAAGAAATATTGCACAAACACATTTCCAAAGTGGTTTTCTCATCAACTACGTAGTTTAACTTTTCAGAAAAAACCGCACATAGGGCCTACATTAATTCAGGATCACTTTCTGACTATTTAAAATTTTCTAGGCTGCGTTCGGAATGCAAATGGGGTCGTGAAGTTTGTTGGTGTAGTTACCTTGAAAATGTTAACAATGAATTTAAATTAAATCCGAGATTTTTCTGGACCTATGTAAGGGACTTAAAAACTTCACACACCCTTCCTTATTCAATGTTTTATGATGATCAAAATGCTGAGAATGGGCAAGCGATTGTAAACTTGTTTAAACAATATTTTGAGACGGTATACACTCCCAGCATCCTTGATGTTGATGAGATTATTTCTGATACTACGACGAATCATTCTGAATGTTTTGATTTTGTTCACATTTCCATGGAAGACATTTTTAATAAGATATCAAATCTCCCGAACAGGAACACCATTGGTCCTGATGGGATTCCAAATTTACTACTAAGGAATTCTATATGTTTATTAGTTAAACCATTGTATTATTTATTTAACAAATCTTTTGAGTTGTCAATATATCCGAACAAATGGAAGCAAAGCTATGTTGTTCCTTCACATAAGAATGGAGAAAAGAATAATGTCATCAACTATAGAAGCGTGTGTATTCAATCATCTGTGGCGAAACTCTTCGATAGTCTAATGAGAGATCAGCTTAAATGGATTGGTCGTAACCGAATAAATAAAGATCAACGTGGCTTTTCCACTGGTCGGTCTGTGGCAACTAATCTGGTCCTATATGAAAATAGAATTGTTTCAGCATTGGAAGAGTTCAAGCAAGTGGATGCTATTTATACTGATTTTAGCAAAGCTTTTGATCGAGTTGACCATCACACACTCTTAATCATGTTATTTCACATGGGTTTTGGTATATGTTCAGTTAAATAGGCTAGAATTTTTTTGACGGGACACCAGCAGGTGGTCAAGATTGTTTTTTTTCTCTCTGATCCTATAAATGTAACTTCGAGCATCCCCCAGGGGGGACACTGTTCTCCTTTGATTTTTAACTTATTTGTAAATAGTATTTTTGAATGTTTTCGGAACAGTAATGGCCTAGCATTTGCAGATGATTTCAAAGTTTATAGAATCATAAATAGCTTGGAGGATGGTCGACTACTGCAGGATGACCTCGACAGATTAACAAATTGGTTACAGTCAAGTCATCTAAAATGCTGGGTTTTGTTTTGAGACATTACAAGAATTTTTCGTTAGATGCTACTAGAAGTATTTATTGCTCTTTAGTTCGTTTAAGACTTGAATATGCTTCAGCGGTCTGGTCACCGTATCATGCTGCGCACAAAGCAATAATCGAGCAAATTCAGCACAAATTCTTAAGACATTGTGCATATAAATTAGGCTTGAAGATTGTCGATCATGATTATTCTGCACTGGAAAATCAGTTAAGGTTGAATACTCTTTGACGAAATTATGCTGGAATTATTTTTATTTATAAACTGGTAAATGCAAAGATCGATTGCGCTGATCTCTTATTTAGTATTAATATCAAGACGCCTAGCAGAAATAGAAGGGGCAACTTTGTAACATTTTACATCCCTTATCACCGTACAAATTATGGTCAAAAATCTCCAATAGATCGTTATTGTAAATTAATTAATACTAGTCATATTGAACTGTTCAATCTGACCCTGGGCAGATTTGTGGGTGATTTGGGCAGAATTACTTTCTAGGTCGCTTTCTGGAATGTGGTGTAGTTTGACTGCTTTGAATTTTTAATTTCCATCTGTGTATTAAGTATTTATGATTTTTGACAATGCTTATAGTTTAGTTTGTTTCTAGTAGTTTAGTTAGTTCAATTAAATCAATCTTAAGTTAAGATACATAACCAATTTTTGTTAATTGTAAAGCTATTAATGGGGGTTACCCGTATATAAATAAATAAATAAATAAATAAATAAATAAATAAATCTTTCATTAATCAGAATATAGTCTATCTAATTTCGGACCATCTTATCTGCTTTATCTGAGGGTAAGCGTCTTCTCTCAGTCAGTTTAAATAAAGTAATCGTCATAGCCATTGTATTCCTGACAAAATTGTAGCAGCCAACAACTTCTTTCAGTACGTTCTCCTAGTCCGTGATTTACGATAAGTTTTCCAGAACACCCTTTGCCGATTTTTACGTTAAAGCCGCCCATTACTTTTGTGATATCTCTGTCTTGTTATCTGTAAAAAGTGTAAAGCCTCGTTAATCTATTCATAAAGTCTCTCTATTTCCTTCTTACTTCCTTTTGTAGTCGGAGCATATATCTAGATTGTGCAATGTATTTAGTTGTATTATCATGACTCTCTCTGAAATTGGAAGAAATCCTTCCATTATCTTGGTACATTCTCTGTCACTCCATGTCTGTGTTGGGCATCATTGCCTCCGGAGAAATATATTGTGAAGTTATCCGTGGATAGATATCCAGAATTGGACCATCTTCCTTCGCTCATTCCCAGGACATTTATCTTTAGTCTTTTGGTTTCTTGAACGATATTGTGCATTTCACCAACTTCTGACGTTCCACTTGCCAATCCTCATATATTAGACAATTTCATCCTGCCAGTTTGACGACCTGGGAGGCCCTGCCGTTTCTTTCCCTGCCGGATCTTGGCATCCGAGCTCCATGATCAGTAGCATTACCTGTTTGGTGAATGATAATTTTGGAATCGCAATAGTGACGATAGCTTCAGCCAGTAAGGTAAAGTGGGGGCGTAGCCGGTTTTAACCAATTTTAAAACTTAATTTTGAATCCATCTTAAGTACGAGGCGAAAAATCCAACGACATTGTGTTTGTGACAAATGTTTGTAATGAAAAAAGTATATCGCACTCTTAATTATTAAGTGGCCAAACTACAAAAACACAGTTTTTTAGAATCTGCAGCAAACTGTTTTATAATTGCAATTATCTTAGTTTTTTTCCGAATTTCTAGCGAACATACGAAGGTTACGAATTAGTGCGATATACAGGGCGTTTTAAAACAAATTGGAAAAACTTAAATGGGCGATTTCTTGTTTAAAATAAAAGGTAGTTTGATATCTAAACGTTGGATCAAAAGTCAACAATTAGGGAGACATAGCGGTACAAAGATGGTGGTAAAATAATGTTTTTAGTTCTATCTTAAAAACTCGATAGAATAATGAAATTTTCTACAAGTATTACTATTATGAAAATACACTTTCTGCATATTTTTTCACTATTTTAAAATGAGTGGAATAGGTTGAAATAGACTAGGTACTCCTATCATTCTTGTTAACTAAGTTTAAAGAAAAACTTACGCAACGACTTGGGAAAAAAATAAAATTGGATAGCCTGGTTTATTTAGAAACTTTTTTATCTCTGGTTTTTTTTTCATAAAGCTTACCGATTTGAAATTAAAAAAATAAAATATAAAGTATTACATGTCTGAACGGGGAAATTTTTTAGAAAAAAAATCTAGTTGGCCGCTGTCACTTTTTAGGACGTTTCTAATATTGCTTTATTTAACATTGCTCAGTTAGTTTGGAAACAATATTTTACGATTAATTTACCAAAAATTTGTTTTCTGATCTGATTAACTGTGCAGTAATTACAGTTTTAATTAAGTCGATAGAACAATAATGGTTAATTAAATCAATGAAGCGATAGCAGATATGCATTTTACGGGCGTGCAAACGGAAATTCCTTAGAAGCTTGTCGTCTTTATATACAAGCGTATCCTATAGATCTCCTCATCACAGCATGTTTACCAGTCTTCATGATAGGCTGCATGAATCTGGAAGTTTCGAATAAAGAAGTTATGATACCGGCCGTCGAACACCCGAATTAGAGGTTGCTGTCTTAAATATTATTGAAGCGCAACCTGAGACAGGTGACAAGAAATTTGCAGCGGAATTAAATACTGATGCATGAACTGTATGGAGGATATTAAAAGAACAATAGATATATCCTTACCATGAACATATGGTAAAAGCTCTCTTACCAAGGGATTTCGAACCGAGAATTATTTTTTCCCAATGGTTTCACCGAATGAATACCGATCATCCTTTTTTTTTTATCAAAAATTCTCTTCTCGGACGAAGCTAGTCAAGAGATGATATTTAAAACTATCATAACAAGCATGTACGAGCTAAAGACAATCCACATTCAATAACAGAATCTAGACATTAATATAAGTTTTCCGTTAACGTTTGGATAGGAATTGTCGATGAACATTTAATTGGGTCACATTTTATACCTTTAAGAAATGTATATATGGAAAGAACTCTCAGTGGCGATGTTAAGTGTAGATACGATGCAGAACTTAAAAATATTTGTGATATTGATCCTTATCTTCTCGGAGAGACTGATTTTGGAAATTTAATGTCTGCCAGAAGTAGCAAGGATGGACTTCGAAAACTACCTTAGCACCTGAAGGCGTACAAAGGCTTGCAAGCATTGAAATTTTATGAAGGAAGTAAATTCCAATGCTTATGTTGTAGTCGGCAAGGTAATATTATAATAATAATAATTTTTATAAGGTTTGGGTATTGGATAACTCTGTTACAATTTCATTGGGGCTTATAAGGTTTGAGTTTTGGATAACTCTGTTACTATTTCATTGGGGCCTAAACCCACAATAGCAATTTAACAAATTAAAATGTTATATAAAATCAAGTTCATCATAGGACAAGAAAACATTTGTTAGACGAGTAGCAAGCGTTTGATGCCAGAAAATGTTTCACTCTTTCCTTGTACTACCTCATTGGTAGATCCTGTACTATCTAAGAGAGAGATATATTCATGAATAAATAAAAATATCACAATGAGTAGATTGAGTTTTTATTTATTTCACATTCTTTTAGCCACTTCTACAAACTATAATATATTCTAACAGTACTAATAGTACAGTCTTCGAAAAGTTTGCATAAATCATTCGTATTTAATTTCAACATTTTCTTCCTCTCTACTACTTCACAGAGTATCTTCGTTAGGTGCTTTAATTTGCTGTTCTATTTACAAGAATACATTACTTAATAAAAAAAACTTCAACCTAAATCAACACTATGTCTGCTTGATAATACAATTAGTCCTACTACTATACCTACTATATTTGCAATAATACACCTTCCTGATACTTTCAAGGATACTTTGCTCGTTTGCATTTCTGCACGCTCTCATTTCTGTTAACATGGGCCTAAGTTGCTTCCTTTGAAAGAAAGTGTCCCATATTTTAATTAGGGATCCAGTAAGGGTTGTCTTTGTTTGCTAGTTCTGCTGGAGCTCCTAGAAATGTTTACATTAGATCATTTTATTAGGTCGTTATACATAAAATCAAATATTACCACTTATGAAATGTCCGGAGTAAATTCCTCCATACTTTCGTTGGCTGCTACATAAAAGACCCCTTTTCAAAGCACTTATCCACATTTCACGTCGTTCTTATGATAGTCGATTAAGGTTTTCTGTAGCATTTTTAAGAACTGCAGGAATTCCAAAGGACCGTATATTGCCCCTATTTCTCCTCAACCACTGAACAAAAGAACAGCATTTTATTTAGGGCACTTTAATTATTAACACAACGAACACAGATTTTAAATTTGAAAGCATATTTTGTTTGCCCTCCAAGCAAAATGGCTGCCGACCATGTGACGTCATATGAAAATGATCAATAGGTATGTTAATAATTTTTTCTACGAGTGACCGCAAAGAAGCTACTTTGCGCACACTTTTGCATACGCAAAGTAGCACTTTCCCGCACACTGTGCGGGAAATTTTTTTTCCCGCACACTTATTTTAAAGCAAAATTACCATATTATAGACGCGTTTTTTTCTTATATTTTATAATTTTTTTAGATATTTATACAAAAATATTGTAACAAGACAAAGTTGACAGGTGGTTTATGTGTTGCCTTATAAACTATACCGAAGTATTGTGCCGTGCGGCTCAAAATTTTTTTGAAATCTGCATTATTATATTTTCCTCTAATATTGTTCAAGTTAAAAAAAATCAAGTATTTTTGTGTCAAATGCGGTTTGTTCCCTTAGCAACCAAAATACATTGTCATACAACGCTTTCATGTCAGTTTAGAGGTCTTCTTCAAAATTTTCACTAGCATTTTCACCTATTTAAAATAAAAAAAACTGTTTTAAAAATGGATATCACTGAAGAAGAACTTCCAGAAGATGTCCTAGAAGCCGCCAGCATGGCTAGTTTGCAATTGCTGCCTGCCAAATCGCGAGAAAAATACGAGAAACAGTACGAGTTGTTTTCCAAATGGTGCGAACAAAGGGGGATAAAAACGTTAAAGGAAGAGGTACTTTTAGCCTACTTTCTTAAGTTAAGCAAAGAATTTAAACCTAACACAATGTGGTCAAAATATTCAATGCTCAAAAATGTAATAAAAATAAAAAGGGACATCGATATTGGTGAATTTTATAAGCTCACTGCATTTCTGAAAAAGCAGAATATTGGGTTTAAACCAAAAAAAGCAAAAATATTTACGAAGGAAGAAATATTCAGTTTTATTAATTCGGCACCAGATGAAATTTACCTTTTAATTAAAGTTGCCACTATTTTTGGACTTGCCGGCGCATGCCGAAGGGAAGAGCTAGCAAATTTAACCACTGCCGATATTGAAGATAAAGAAAACCTCATAATTGTCAAAATTAGGAATTCAAAAAATCATACAGCAAGAAACTTTATAATATCGGAAGAAATTCATAACGGAGCCTACCTGCAACTGTACAGAAAATACAAAAGCTTACGCCCGATAACGTCAAACAACCGTTTTTTCTTAGTCTACAAAAAAGATAAATGCGTTTCACAATGTGTTGGAGTAAATAGTTTCGGAAAGATGCCTTCTGAAATAGCTGCCTTTTTGAAACTGCCAAATCCGGAACTCTATACAGGGCACAGTTTCAGAAGGTCATCAGCAACGTTACTGGCCAATTCTGGAGAAGGAATCACTGACATAAAACGTTTGGGGGGTTGGAAATCTACTGCGGTAGCTGAGGGATACATCGATGAGTCCACAACTTATAAAAAAGGGCTAAGCAACAAAATTTTAAGCTGCAGCCCTAAAAAATGTGAAGCAGTTCCAAGTACTTCAAAGAATGGATCCATTTATTCCTTTTGCAACACGACAGTACTGATGAACCAGGAAATGACATCTACTACAACATTTTCACCTCTAGTTGCTAGATCTGCAATAAATGTAGAAAAAGCGACCAACTGCACATTCCATATTAATGTAATTAATAATAATAAATAGGCAATTTAGGTATAAGTAGTTATAAGTTGTTTTTGATGTCAATAAAAATTTAAAATTAAAAAAATAGTTGTTTTTGATGTCAATAAAAATTTAAAATTAAAAAAATATATAGTTATTTCACTCGTAGAAAAAATATTGTTCCTAACACGTGCGCAAAGTAGTTTTCCCGCACTTAAAGCTTATCCGAACTCCGCTTCGCGTCGTTCGTCTAACTGCTTTCGCGTGCGGGAAAACATAACTTTGCGCACTGAATAGGAAAACTACTATTAAGTTAGGTTCATTTTATGATTTTCCCCGCTTTAGTTTATTTATTAAACTTCAATTATTACTGTTGTAAATTAGAATATTGAACAGGAAAGGGGCAGAAGAAGAATGAAACATTTTTAAATTACTAAAACATTAATAGAATAATAAAATTTGCAGTAAGGCATCATCTCCCTCCGGGACAGAACTAGAGGTACTAAAATTGTTGCACTGTGGCTGTCGCAGTGTAAACTTCGTTTGTCCCGTGAATTGTAAGAACTTTGAATACCTATATAAGTTGATGACAAATTTTGGCTTAACTTTCTTGTCTTTATACTTAATAGTATATTTGTAGTTTTAATAGTGTTTAGGTGTCAAACATTGATATTCGCAGCGTCCTTGATATATTAGAGATTGGCATTTTTCTACCAGGGACCTATAATATAAAGGTCGATTTGTAAAACTTTTCGTCACCGCTCCTGCTCGTTGTCACAGTTCCCGGTCGTGGTCAGCGTTCTTAGGGTATTTAGAGAACAAGAACTGCATCGTTGTAAATTCGCAAGAGCAGTAACTTACCTTGAGGTGAAAATATTAATTTTCTTTGAAAAGGTGCATCCTATTTTGTATATTCATATATATTACTAGTATATTAGTTTATATATTTTTTTAATAAAAATGTTCTTGATATTGAATGATATATTATTCGATTTTATACAGGGTGTTACATAACTAATGGTACACAGTAGAACTGCAGATTTCTTGGGTAAAAATATTGCGATTTGGCCAAACTTAGCTTAGTTCAAAAGTTGATAATAACCGAGATAGAGGGTGTTCAAGTGAAAATTTTATTTTCGATTTTCCTAATTAACTTTTTTTTTAACCTATATTTTAACATAAAATTTTGCGATTGGGGGTTTTTCGGGGTGAGAAATTTAAATTTGTTAAGAATTCTAATGTAGATTGTAGAGGGCGCTCCCTGCGGCACTCTAGGTACATAGAAACAAGTGTAACCTTTTTGCGCCTTAGTGTATTTATGTTTTTATTAAAAATATTAATTTTCTCATTAATTTTACGCAAAAAAGGTGTACTTTGTAAATGTCGCTCCGAGTAACGGTTTTCGAGATTTATACATTTACAATTGTCCAGTGCGCATTTTATAATACATATTTAAATAACACATTATTGTGTTAAAAATTAATTATTACATTATTTGATAACAGAATTTAATTACAGATAATTCAAATTATAACCGTAATTCTAACTTAACCTAGATATTTTAAAATATTATTAATTTATTAATATTCTAAAAATTATGAAATCTCCAGACTACTGAGAAATGAAACGGCCACGAATGAAAATATTAATAATTTAAATAAAAATTTTATTTCTACATAAATAAAATTTTTACAAGGTGTTCAAGTAAAAATTTTATTTTCGATTTTTCTAATTAACTTTTTTTTAAACCAATATTTTAACATACAATTTTGTGATTGGGGGTTTTGCGGGGCGAGAAATTTAAATTTGTTAAGAATTTTAATGTAGATTGTAGAGGGCGCTCTCTGCGGCACTCTAGGTACATAGAAACAAGTGTAACTTTTTTGCGCCTTAGTGTATTTATGTTTTTATTAAAAATATCAATTTTCTCACTAATTTTACGCAAAAAATGTGTACTTTGTTTTAATATATTAATAAAAGAAAAGGTCAATTTTTGACAATAATTGCTCAAAGTGATTGCCGTTAACTTCAATGCATTTGGCTACCCGCTAATTGAATGACCGCCTGATTTTAAATAATAAGTGTTCGTTTTGAAACGATTGCGCCGCATTCTCAATTCTTTGCCATAGTTGTTCCCGAGTGTTGATCGTTTCTTCATAAACAAGTGATTTCATGTATCACCATACACAAAAATCAAGGGGGTTGAAATCGGGGCTTCGGGCAGGCCAAGGCATTTCGCTTCCACGACCTATCCAGCGGTTAGGAAATGTTGTATTTAAGTAGTCCCTGACAAGCCTGGACAAGTGTGGCGGTGCACCATCTTGCATAAAAAACATATATCTTCTTAGCTCTAACGGTAGGTTATCCAAACAGTCGGTCAGCTGATTTTGCAAAAAATTAAGATAAAGCTGTCCGTTTAAATTGGGTGGTAGCTCGACTGGACCCAACATGTAATTGCCAATAAGTCCACACCAAACATTTATTTTAAACTCATACTGGAAATGGCGTTCGGTTACTAAATGGGAATTTTCTAAATTCCACGCATGTTTATTTCTAAAATTGAAGACACCTCTTCGTGTGAAAGTCGCTTCATCGGTGAATAAAACTGTATTCAGAAACATTGGGTTAGCGTTTTGCTGGGTACGACAGAAATGGGCAAATTCCAGTCTGGCTGGAAGATCAATATCCAATAAATTCTGAACAGGCGTAAAGTGGTATGGATAAAGCCCCTCTTGGTTAAAAACTCTAGAAACGGATGACTTACTTACTGGAGTACTGCAGTCATACGTCTTGTGCTAATTTCCGGGTTCTCAGCCACGCGAACTAGTATTTCCTCTTCCTGCTCGGGTGTAATAATCTTTGGACGTCCCCCATTATTACGTGTAGGACGCAACGACCCTGTTTCTCCCAGTCTGTCGTAAAGATTTCTAAAAATTTTAAAATCTGGCTGCCTTCGATTTGAAAACATTTCCAAATATCGTCGATGTGTTCTGCGCCGTTAAAATTTTGTGCGTATAAGCATACCATGTCTCGTATTTCTTCGTTAGAAAACAAATTATGTAGTGGCATTTTTAACTTAACTTTTAATAACAATTTCTTTAAAAACTCTTTAAAAACACCCACAATGCTAACAAATCATAAGGGAGTTTGACAGAAATGAAGTTTCAAAGCGCTTTCATTGCATTTATTTTTATCAAAGCCTACTTTACAAAAATTCACATTTGCAAATCAAAATTTAAAAGGATGCATTAGAAATTGTAAATGTATAAATCTCGAAAACCGTTACTCGGAGCGACATTTACAAAGTACACCTTTTTTGCGTAAAATTAGTGAGAAAATTGATATTTTTAATAAAAACATAAATACACTAAGGCGCAAAAAAGTTACACTTGTTTCTATGACCTAGAGTGCCGCAGAGAGCGCCTTCTACAATCTACATTAAAATTCTTAACAAATTTAAATTTCTCGCCCCGAAAAACCCCCAATCACAAAATTTTATGTTAAAATATTGGTTAAAAAAAAGTTAATTAGGAAAATCGAAAATAAAATTTTCACTTGAACACCCTATCTCGGTTATTATCAACTTTTAAACTAAGCTAAGTTTGGCCAAATCGCAATATTTTTACCCCAGAAATCTGCAGTTTTACTGTATATCATTAGTTATGGGACACCCTGTAAAGTTTAAAAAATATTACAAGAAATTTTTTTTAAATATTTCTAAAATGCAACTATGTTTCAGAAACATAAGATGAAATATTACTTTTATGGGACATTTTTGGGGTTCTGAAAGATCTTCATCAATATATCATAAATGTTTTGAAATATTTATTGAATATTTAAAATCTTTCGGAGAAACTAATATGAAATATTTCTGAAGCATGATTGTGCTGTGTGGGTGGTTAGGGTTGTTATGTTGATGTATTCGTGTTAAACAATGTTGTAGTACTGTAAGGGTGGTCAAAAGTTGAAGAATAAAAAGACATTGCAAACGAAGTTGTGTTTAATTGCTATAGCAGAAATAAAACGAACTAACCTTATACTGTGGGTGATAGAGTGTCTATGTGAGGCCAGGGCGAACCCCGGTCTTCTAAAATAGGGCAATTTAGAGCTGCTGGTTCTGTCCCCAAACAAACTAACTTTTACAATTGGCCAACATAATCACAATTGCCCCTTTCTTCCTTACTTCAATTGTTGAGCGGTATATTTGATTTTAATTACAAAAATGTCGTACAATATTGGTCGAAAAAAATTGCTAAATCCAAAAGGGCATCGGTTAATCCTTTATCTGTTAATTGCCTCTTATTTAATTTATCTGAAGCTTTGTATCCTTAAATTAAGATTAAAGGGCCGTAAAACAGATGGCTCAAGTTTAATCCCGAAATTAAACCTTGCAAAAACAGTTATCTCCATTGTTATCTCTCTCTAAGGAAATCACGCGAAAGTAAACATGACAATGGCGAAAGAATACACGAATCGTAAATCGTAAAACCTCGGTTAACATTACGACTCTTAATATTAAGGGCCATTATTTACAATTGCAAGGTCCTGTGGCATTTGTATTTTGTATAAAACGTTTTTCTTAAGTACGTGTGGAAAATTGAGGAGCGTATTTCTGACTTCAAAACAAGAGAAGAGAAGTTCCTATAAACATATGTCCGAAAGTTGGTCGCTTTTGAGATACAGGGTAATAAAATGTATGTAATAAAACCATAAGTGTGCTATAATTTTGAATGAGATGGCGACGAGCCGACGCATCCGTAATGCTTGAAGGTGGCCATTTTCAACAATTACTTTAACCTGTCAGGGTATATTATTAGTAGATATTAAGTTAGTATTATTTGTGTTTCTTATTGCCTGATTTTATAAATGCAAAATACAAATTTTGGGCTACAGTGTCAACATCAACAAAAAATCTATATTTTTAACTACCTATATTAATTTTATTTTGTTAATATTAAAACTGTACAGATCACATTTACAAGAATTTAGAAATTGAAGGTCTAAAAAGGTGTCGTCACCATCACTAAATTCAAACGATTCTTCTGTGGAGTCAACTGAAATAATAAGTGGTTCTACCGTATCTTCCCTCTTTAATAAGCAAATCAATGAAGAAAACAGAACAATGCAAGAAGATCATCGCAACAAAGAAATTCCAGTATAGTAGAAGAATAAGCACCAACAAATTTAAAAGAAGTAAAAGCTCAAGGGAGCTGACTTAAGAGAAATACCAATACCATAATACAAGTTGTAAAGCTTCTTGCTAATTTTCTCTCATGATAATTGGTAATGAATATTTCAATAACTCACCCAGGTAGGTACATCTTTTATTTTAAATTTAGTGATATTTCTTGCTATACGGGATGTTATTCAAGTACGTGGCCAATCTTCAAGGGGTCATTCTTTGAGTAATTCTAAGGCGAAAAGTTTTTATAAACATAGGTCCAGTATTCTGGTAACGCTTCGTTATCAAGATACAGGGTGTCAAACTTTAAAAAAAAAATCGTTTTTTCGTAAATATCTTAATATTTATAACATTTATAAAGAGAGATATCCTCATCGCATTATACCAAATAGACAAACATTTGTAAGAATACATGAAAGGCTGTGCGAATCGGTTGCTCCTAATGGAATACCTGCAACAGTAAGAACAGTGGAGATGGAGGAATCAATTTTGCATGAAGTTGAGCGTACACTGATAAAACTGTGCTCCCTTAATCAAATAATCTGATTTATTTGGTGAATAATTATTGGTAATAAATAAATGTGATTTTAATTAACTAAATTTGATTTAACTGAAATAAATGAGAGTATTTCGTTTTATTTGCAAAGTTATTTGACTGTTGGTTGATTTGTGTCAAATCATAGAACCCTTCAAACAAATATCTTACCAAAAAACCACTAAAATAACAAAATCTAAATAACTAATTATTTAATCGAACTAATTTTTATTTAGGAACTAAATCCCGTTAATCGCTAGTTAAATCACCCAATGGAGAACTATTTAAATGTCTAGGTCATTTAAACTAAATAATTATGTATTTACATTAAATCCTTAATATAAAACAACTACATATTTACAAATAACTAATTATTTAATCAAAATAAATTTCAAGTTAAGAACTAAATACCTTAAACCCTAATTTAAATCATTCAATGCCGAACTTTTCAAACAATTTGGTCCTCCAAACAAATAATTAAGTATTTAAATTAACTCCTTACTGCCCCTGGAATTCGGAAAGTCGCCTGCTTTGAGTAACGTGATTGGTTATACAAAAGTGGCCTCATAAATCGACATCGCGGTACTCGTGTTAGATCTTGTATTTTGTCTCCTAGAAATTTTAGAGTGAGAGTGAAAATTAAATGTTCTTTAGTGACTTAGCACAGAAGTTAGTGAACCTGTTTCATTTTTCCATGGTTAGTGGTTTCAGCAATAATTAAAGTAAGATAATATGGGGGATAAACGTAAAATTATGACAAATTATTTCGAAGATTGGGGTATATCCCATCTGCTAGATAATTTTCAAGGTAGGAAACTATTTTTGAATATTTTAGTTATGCATGAAACGAGTAAAAAAATAAGATAAGAGGCAAAGAAAGGATAATACATGTTTTATTGAGGTATATTTTAAGGGGGACAGCAACTAATGGTGGGTTTATACAGCAAAATAACATAACATAAAAATAAAATAAGAGTTGAATCTACAGATCTGCCATAAGACGTTTATAGAACCAAATAATATAACATAAAAATAAGAAATAAAATAAGAGATGGTTATCTTTTAACTTTTATGTTATTTTTATGTTATTTTTATGTGAAAATCGTTGTGCGCGTGCGCGTAATTTGTCATAACTTTTATTTTCGGCAAAAATGTGTTTTTTCAGTTGGTTTGTCTTATTATTTAAATACTATAAACAATTTGATAAGGTTTATGATTATTCTGGTATAGGTACTGATTAAACAATATTCAATAGCAACGTAACATTTCAATATTTCTTATTTTTATGTGACGTCTGTATAAACACGTACTTGGATAAAATAAGAACTGATTTGAATGAACATTCTGATCTATTGAAAATTAAAAAAAGGTATTTAAACCAAATAAATTTATATTTGATCTAAATAAATATAAAAGACAAGTTAAACAATTATGTACTTGAATAAAAGAACAACGACTTTGATGGAAATTACCGGTTTATTTAAATCAAATCACTTAAATTGTTTAATTAAATAACAGTGTTGTTACGGCAAATACATGTGAAACAAAAGTAAAATAAATATATACTTGATAAAGTATGTATAATTGATAATCAAATAAACATTTTGTTAACTTAACTTTTAACATATTTACTTTAAGTCATTGAAACGGCTTATTTAAGTTAGATTACTGTTAAGGAAATAAATATTTGCTTGAATTTTGTATTCAGCGATTAACTCCAAATAAAAAGTAATTTGTATCAAATCAGATTATACTAATTGAAGCAAATAATTCCTTGGTATTTTTCAAATACATATTTGTTTGGCTAATAGGAAACAAATATTTATTTGAGTCAACGGTAAATTTTTTTGATTCAAATAATTAATTTTATCAGTGTAGCCCGATACAAGTACACGCAAAATTGCACAAAAATTAGACATTTCTCACTTTACTGTATGGCAGATTTTAAGGGATTATCAACTGTACCCTTACCACATACAGCGTGTTCAAGCGTTATTACATGTGGATTTTCCCTAGCGAGTTGTTTGTTGTACTTGGATTTTGCAACAATGGGTAGCATCTTCGACATTATTATCCCATATTATGTTTACCGATAAAACATGTGTTTTCCGAAATTCAATTATGAACTTTCATAACAATCATACCTGGCTGAAGAAAATCCCCATGCGGTTACAAAAAATAATTATTAACAACAGTTTTCCGCCAATGTTTGGGTTGGTATTGTGGGTGATTATCTCATTGGACCTCATTTTTTACCACCGAGATTGAATAGTCAAGAAAATCGTCAGATTTTGGGTGTTACCTGAACTATTAGAAAATGTTCCACTGCCAGTAAGAGGAGCAATGTGTCTCATGCGCGATGGGGCCCCACCTCACTTTAGTATAGTAGCATGTCAATTTCTGGATGCAACTTATGGAGAAAAGTAGATCGGTCCCGCAGGTCTACAGTCATGGCCTCCCAGGTCACCGGATTTAAATCCCTTAGATTTTTTCCTTTAGGGGCATTTAAAGTGCCTCGTTAATAAAACTCGAGTCAACCCTGAAAAATAATTAATCCAATGGATTCGGGTTTCATGTGATCAGATAAGGCATACGCCAGCAATAGCAATGTGTTTGGCAATCGATGTTAAAACGAAGTAATGCTTACATTGAAGGAGGACGTTCTTAGCAACTATTATAAGTTTCGTGTTACTTATTGCTGCATGTCCTTTTGCTAAAAAAAATAGCGTATTATTTGTTTGAGTTGGATTTTAATAAAGCGTTTTTCTTGTTTGTATATTTTTTTTATTTTCCTGCTTTACCCCTGTGCACGCTACTGGAGAAATGAGACCAACAATTTTTAGCTCAAAATATTTATTTGTATTCATTAAAAACTGTCACCAAATAACGGTATATTAGTTTGCGCCTTCTTGTTACTTAGGATTTTTTAAAAATATTACAACACCCTGTAAAAAACAATTTTTTATTATGTTGTCTCAAGAATATGCAATAAGATGATTTTTATGTTTTTTTTTCGAAAACGAAGCAAGATACCAGACAAATGCTAAATATAAAAAAGTTGCATATTATGCGAGATATTGCACGTGGCGACATCTCGTAGCAATCGAGCTATCCACCCAACCAGACCAGTCTTAGAGAAGACCAAACGCTGGAATGGAAAAGTTGTAGTTTTAGTTGCCTAATGCGAAATAAATACAAAAATTGCAAGAAAATCAGTGGCGCACATTTTTCTAGTCAAAAATCTTAGTTAAGGTGCCTTCCGGGACGCCACTGGAGTAGTCAAAGTTTGAGAGAACTGCGGATCCCCCCTCCACTTTTTATGACCTTGACCTTGACCTAACCCGAATGACCTTGGATGACCTTGACCTAACCCGAATGACCTTGACCTTGGATGACCTAACCCGAATGACCTTGGATGACCTTGACCTAACCCGAGACCTTGACCTTGACTTTGACCTTGACTTTGAACTTGCCCTTGGATTTGACCTTGACCTTGAACTTGACCTTGACGTTGACCTTGACCTTGAACTTGACCTTGACTTTGACCTTGACCTTGAACTTGACCTTGACCTTGAGTAGCTTGACCTTGACTTTCAAGAAATCACCTTGACCTTGAGCATGCGTTGTTTCTGGTAATATTCCCCCTCCTATGACTTTGAAATTGGATATTATAAATATGGAGCTCTTTCGAAAGGAAGACCATAGTCATACAGGCATTGCTTGTTGTTGCCGTGAAATAGAAGAATTGTGTTTGTGGTGTGTTTTGTGAAAGTTATTAAAGGTATTTTATTACATATTTTAATAATGAGTCTTTCACAGCAGACTTTGGCTGAAATTAATAATATGATAAACAAAGATGTTGAATTTCTTGAGCACCGAAAAATTTCAACACTAACGGTGGGAAAAATTTATGTTATAAAACAGATATCATTTGTTTCAACACGTTTTGGTAAAAGTATTCTTGTTACTTTGTATGATACAACACATAATGTAACATTTCAAACTTTCTTACCCAAGCGTGTTGCTGAAACATTATCAGAGGCAACTGTTGACATAATGAATAAATCAAATGATAAATTTACCCTAACATATTTGGGGCAAAGCTCACATGTATTTTCTGGGGGTAATACTAAAGCATTAATAAATTTTGGGTGTTTAGAGTAAACAATGTTGTGTAGAGAATATTTTAATCTATAGTTTATCATATTTTTAATTTTAATTGATAATGTAATAAAAGTGTTATACCTAGTATCATAAAACACAATCACAATCTCATTATTCTATTGTAGATGTGTGACAATGTTGTTGAAAAACAAGATACGTATATAAGTTGGTTAGCATGCAAATTAAGACGTATGGCTCAAGATATACTACAGTTTTCGATGTTTGATGGTTCCTGTTTGGATTCAACTGGCTGTCAGTACAGAAAGTATGTGCGTGATGCAATCAATTTTATGGCTGGTGCGCATCTATGTGGACAATATCTCTACGGATCCATAAACCTAAGTCAATTTTGTGCTGAAATGATTGATAATGATCTTGCCAAGTTTGTCATTCATATACCAGATCTACCAAGTGATTTGGTAACAAAATTTAATTTGGTTGATTATGTGGATCCCGACGATATTACTTATATCGTAAAAGATGGTGTAGTTATCCGCAGCGATGGCGCAAATGGTTGTGAAATTATGGACAAAGTAGAAGATCAAGAAAAGTAAAATTAATTATTGGAACAACTTTTATTTGTAAAAACACGTTCTGAACTATATTTCCATAAACCAGTATAATATATAATATAATATATAAATGTATGTATGTATTATTATAAATAATGGTCATGTTTAAAAATAAATGTTATGGTTTAATATATAAATAAAACCAATAGGAAATAAATTGTTTGTAGTAAAAGCATTGTTTTATTTTTCCCAACATAACAAACCCTATATAAGAGTTTGTAAGATGAAAACCTTATGAAGTTATATAAGTAGAAGGTAAAATAGCAAATTAGTTTAGTTTAATTTGAGGATGAGTCGAAGTAACAGCACAGTTGATAAGTTTGGACGTAAGAAAACCAATGAAAAATGTCGGTTTTTACGTGGACCACCTGGAAATGGATTCAGGCTTACTCTCGATGATCAGTATGATATGCAAGGAAAATCCCTAGAGAATGTTGCATCACCTAAAAAACCAAATGATGCTGCTACTCAAGAATATGTTCTCACTCAACGTGATCTCCTGCGTATACAACTAACTGCTGTAATTGTTAAGAAATTATCAGATCTGCGCATACAAGTTGCTGACGAAATTAGTAAGGATGTTATACAATTTTTTGAGCGAAAAATCATAGGATTGAATACAGATATTTCTCGGAGATTCGCTGTATTGAATGAAGAAATAAATAACTTAAAGGAGAAAGTACAGAAAACTAAAGAAAAAGTTGTTAAAAATTTTCATCCAGAATTTACATTCGGAAAGTAGACAGAAGGTTTTATCATGATAAATAAAAAGTCACTCCAAGAGAGAGAGGTCACACGTGAAGGTCATCTGTTATATATAAATACACGTATCCAAATTATGGTGACTTAGTTCATTTGTAGCATTGCTTTCACAATCATTTACAATATGGAAAGTAAAACAACATTAGTGTATCCGTTTTCAATCAATGGTCGTCAAATGTGTTCAAATTGTGAACATTGGGAATTTTTAAGTGGGACAATGGGATTATGTAATTGGTGTCAAAACGAGAGCAATAGAGGATCTGTACCTGCTGACCAACCTCAAAGTCCCATTATCTTAGGTGGTGGGCATCAACAACATACTGATACGTCCACCTCTTCAAGTCAAGAAGATGAAATAATGGAAGAATCGCCATCACCGCAGCCGTCATCGTCAAGTCCAACGTCGTCGCTACCAAATGCACTACTCGATTCTTCAAGTGATTAGTATATGCGCTAAAAAAGTAGTGATGAAGAAGTATTTTTCCGGACCATATGTATTAGTGAAAGTGAACTTAGACAATTTGGTTATAGTCCCTAAGTGTTTTTGGTCATTATGTATTATTGCTTAAATGTGAATAAAACATTTTTTAGTACTTCATATTATGTTTATAATTATATTATAAATTAATAAATCGTTCATTAACAATTTTATTTCTAAAATTACTTTCTAAAATCATATCCAAAGTTGTTTTGATTTTCTCTATTCGCCGTTGGAAACGGTACCTATCAAGCATTAGCTGTTGAAAGTCGCTCTTTCGAGCTTCTCGATATGCAAACGCCCAAACAAATGTTTGGTGGACAATATTTTTCTCTTCATCAAATGTTATGGTTATTAATTCAATGAAAACAATTTTTAAAATGATAGCAATATATACTGATAAATAAAATTCATATGTTTTAAATTACATGTTTATTTTATCATTCAACTGATACAATAATTGTAATAGGAAATACAAAGCTGTTTATACAATATCAGACTTATCTATCCAAGAATTAAATTGATTGGGGAAACCCAACCATTTTACAAACAATTGATCAATGTGATTTTTCTGACGTTTTCTAAGAATTTTTTCAACCAGATAAACACCTGGACTGGTTGTCTTTTGCAGTTCAGCTTCATAGAAACTACCTTTAATCGGTTCACCTTCTAACGATTCCAGTATGTAGGTGGGTGGATTGGTAATGTTACTTTTTACAATTTTAAACAGTTCCGTTGACCATGAAGGTGTATAGTGTATACCCCTTTTCAAATATGGTTTTGTATTTACTGATTCGAACTATATCGCCAAGACGAAATTTATATTTTTTCGGTTTAACCTTTAAATAATCGTATGCCCTAATTTGTGTATCTTCTAGCACATTTCTGGGCTTCATGCCAATTGTGCGATGTATTGTATTATTATAGACACTTGTTACTGATACTAAAATTTCCACCCACCTGTAGGAACCTCTAATTGAAAATTGCTTATATAAATTATTTTTTAAAGTTCTTATCACACGTTCAACAATTGCCGCCTTTTTCGTGCTGAATGTAGAATAATGATTTATATTAAATTTTTTCATAAGGGCTTGAAAGCGACTATTATAGAATTATTTTCCCTGATCACTTTGTAAATTGTCTGGTGTATACGATGCCTCTTCAATTATACTCTTCATTGCATTGGTCACTTCAGCGCCGGTCTTGTTTTTGATTGCTCTGGTGTACACAAATTTGGAGTAACAATTGATACATACAAGGATGTAGCGATAACCATCGTTTTCATCAGCATATTGTTGCATTTCAGCTAAATCTATTTGCCATAAATCCTTGTATCCTTTAATAATCGTCCGCCTTCTAATAAAGTTTTTTCTAGCAGTCCGGTGCAGTTCATTAACAATTCCAATTTTCCCCTGCTTGCCTTCATATTTTGTAGCGAAGCGAACACGTCTCATTAGACACTGAGCAAAGGAAACAAGGTACATAATTTAATATATTATTTGTTCTTCGCGAAGTTCCTCAACAATTGACATAATCTCATTGTCATGCCCAGTATTACCAGCTAATTTTGAACTCCACAACAATCTTAAGCGATCAACCAACTCCTTTGGTTTATTCCAATAAATGTATTGAGGTGATTTGGAAGAAAGTAGTTTCTTGTTGGGTATTTTTATTTTTTTAGCGATGTTATTTTTTACAACAGCGCCGCCTGATTTAGTGCTCGCCGGCATCAGTAGGGGTTTTATAATATACAAATATTTCAATAATCTGGTTTCTCGTAGACCCTTATTTTTGTCATAATTTTCATATGCTGCACTAGTTAATTCTAAAATTTCCTTGTATTTCTGTAGCACACCATCATAGGTTTTATCGTGTTGTGTTAGGAATGGTGGATTTCTTAAAAAAAGCAAATCGTAAAGTTGAGGCGTTCCATCAAATACAGCAACATTTTTTCCGTTTTTATATAAAGTAATTTTGCCATTTGGAAAACGCACTTCTAGGTTACCAATATATCTTTTAAGGTTATTCGGCTTTTTACCGAAATGTACACCATAAATGGTATCATATTGGGATGGTTTATTTTTTAATCCATTTAAGTATGCTTGAATCTTGTCGAGTGGTGGTGAACTTGTATAACTTGAAGGGGAAGGTGTCTCAAACAATGTAACATTGGTATCACGTTTCGGTGTTGTATCGATGTGAGCTTTTCGCTTATCCGCGGTGTAGACGATTGAAATGATGATATGTGATCGGATATTTCCTCAGGCTCCTCCATTGTGCTAGTACTACGACTATATTGCTTTCCTTGGGTTTTGGGTTGCTGCTGCTGCTGCTGGCGTTGCTTTACTACATTAGATATAGATGTTAGTGGTTTAGTGATTGGTTCGTAAAATTTATCCAAGTCGAGCGCACTTTGTGTCTTCGCCGCCTTGAATTGTTTAAATTTTTTTCGAACAGCATTGGTCGTTTCCACTAGTTTTCGTTTTAAGTCAATTTCTTCATTCATGGTGTTGACAAACTACCGAACAGCAATGAAATGAATGCATTCATCATTGTTAAACAAATATATAGCTATCAAGTCCCTTGCGATATCTTCCCGAATTCACATCACTATCTTTATCGATAACCAAGAATCCATATTTATTATCCCAACATTTCGAGCACATTTCCTAAAATTGTGTAAAATTCAGGTCGGGTGATACATGATCGGAAAATACGTGTCTCATATTCATTTCATCTTGTTTAAACATAATAATAAAGTTGGCATTATCTCGCACAAGCTGTTTAGGAACTCGCGAATATGTTTGAGCCAAATAAAAGGCATCCACATTTTTGTGACGTCCCATACAGAAATATGATCGTATAACATCCTGCTTCTCACACATAACATCATCAAATATAAATATTGAATTGGGTCTTGCATCTGAGGGTTCCACGATATTCGTGGCATCGCTGAAAGCATAATAACCAAGACCTTTAATGGGTGTAAGAATTTTCTTCAAATATTCATATTTTGGTTGGTACAGTGACTTGGAGTAGATATAAACATTTTCAAAACGTAATCCCAAGGGGTGAGTAAGTAGTGAAATCATAACATTGGTTTTGCCACAATTCGAAGGTCCAATTATTATTCCACGAATGGATGATGGAAGCAAAGGACCGTGTTTCCTTAATAATCTCTCTCCATGTCCACATCCAACTTTTTCGTCGAGATTGTCGATGGAAAATTTTTGTTTCAAATGTACTATTCGCATATTGAAAAAATAGGTACTACTTATAGCAAACTTTTCACTTAAATGGTCATTCAGATGCTGATCACCGGACGAAGTAGATCGTCTCGTTTACAGACTAAGACTGGAAGAGGAATTGTTAATTCCTTAATTAATAACCTGCCGGTGGAGCTGCATATCCCCGGTTATCAGTATTGCGGTCCCGGAACAAAAGTGATTAAACGTGTGAAAAGAGGTGATCAAGGAATTAATCCTTTGGACGTGGCGTGTAAGAAGCACGATTTAGCTTACTTACGTAATAGAGACGATATAAGTGAGCGACACCGAGCAGATTACGAGTTGGAACAAAGTGCTTGGAAACGAGTGAAATCTGCAGACGCTAGCGTTGGTGAAAAGAGTGCTGCGTGGTTGGTAACAAATATTATGAAAACAAAGCAGCGTTTTGGTATGGGTGTGTCATCAAGCAAAAGGAAGAGTCGCTCAAAAATTACCAAGAGGAAGCGGCGAGCTGGTAAGCGACGTGTTGGAAAGCGGGTGCGTGTGCAGAAAGTAGCTTTTGGTTCTGCTGTTCGACGTCCGATTCGAGCAGAGTTGTTAAGAGGTGGTGGAAAGAAAATGAATATTCTAAATGCATCGAAAATAGCCGTTACAGCAGCCCGTAAATCAGTAAAAGCAGCAGGTGGTAAACGAAAAGTCCGCACGCCTAGAATTATTCCGATTCCTAAAACTGGTGGAGTATTACCATTAATACCAATATTTGCTGGTCTGTCAGCCTTAGGCTCGTTAGCAGGTGGCGTAGCAGGCATTGTTCGCACCATCAAGGACGTGAAGAAGGCAAATGCAGAAAAGACAGGTGCTACTTTAAAACTACGTGGAAATGGATTATATCTGAAACCATATCGTTCAGGTATGGGATTGTTTATGAACCATAGGAATATGTCAAAAAACTAATTGAGTCTCTACCCAATAGACCGCTATCAAATGTCGATCTGGAAAAGTATGTTTTAAAACTGAAGATACCACACTTTAGGGGAGTTTATATGCGAGATTCATTACCTGCACGTGGTCCCCGACGGTATGAAGCAGCGATTATTAATTTGGATAGCGCATCGGGGGTAGGGACGCATTGGGTGGCATATCGAAAAGTCAACTCTGAAGTAACATACTATGATAGCTTTGGTGATTTGCCACCACCTACCGAATTGGTGAGATATCTGCAAACAGGTTCGAACGCGTCGAGAAACATTTACTATACATACGATCGTCAGCACGAATTCGATTCAGTTTGGTGTGGCCATCTGTGTTTGAAGTTTCTCTCCGATATAAAATAATAATAATAATAATAATTATGTCTTTGACGTCACAAGTTGAACGTGATAACTACACAAAGATCTTGCACTCACTTAAAGTGTTTAAACATGTGGGTGGATTGTTGAAAATGACTGCCGAACAATTAGAAAACGTTCCGAAGGAAGTAATGATTTCGATGGCACCAAATGAAATTGCTCTAGTTTGAGATAAGCTGTCAAATGAACTGAAAAGTGACGAGGATATGATGAAATATCAGTTTTGCTATGAACATTACAATAGCGACAGTGACGATTCCAACAAGGATGTGGGTGATGTGCCATTGCCTCGGAAATTATTTTGTTGTTACTGCAAAATTAGTGATGTGAATATAACAGCTGAAAATTCGATTAACACGACATCAGATGAGAAGAAAAAAAAAGCGCTAGTGTATTAAACCCATTGAGCTGCTGCAAATCATAATAAAAACCATAACAGATAGCTACTTAACGTCAGTCATGTCGCATACATTCACGCTAACAGGATCCTCGAGCGTGTTAAGCGCCGACTTTTATCCACCCATTGAACTGAGTACAACAAGTAAATATGGTCTTGCACTTGTCGGATTTTACACATATAATTCAATTTTTAACATTGATGAAAACAACAACTCCTTTGGTTACATAAGGAAGGATGAAAAAATATCACATCTACTGACCATTCCACCAGGAGCATATGAAATTGATGAAATTGGTCAAGCTATGTTGACAGTTTTAAAAGAGTCAACCCGCAACGATAGTGATGAAATATTTTCGTTAACAGCCAACAATAATACGTTAAAATGTGAGATGAAATCGAAGTATGACATTGATTTGCGTGGTGACAAAAGTATTGCCAAAATGTTGGGGTTTGACGCTAAAGTGTTAAAAAAAAATGAAAAGCATCAGTCAGTGTACAATGTGGATATTATGAAAGTACGCATTATACGGGTGGATTGTAATATAATCTCTGGTGCATTCCTGAACTCGTCAAAATGCCACATCCTATTTGAATTTGATATTGACGTTGAAGCAGGTTATAAAATTACGAAAGAGCCGCAGAATATTATTTATATGCCGATTATACCAGAGGGACGTCAGTTCATAGACAACATCAGTCTGCGAATCTTGGATGACGACGGAGATCTGATTGACTTTCGAGGTGAGAAGATAATTATTAAATTGGAGTTAAAGAAAATAGCATAAGTATGGGTTACTGCTTTAACACTCAACAACGTTTGTTGCATACTGTGAAAGATTCAGTTAAACATAATAAAAGTAAACAAAGTAGGCAAACCAGGCTCATTCGTAATCCAGTCATTAGATCGAAAGCACCTTATCGGCGGCAGCAGCAGCAGCAGCAGCAACTTTCCCGTGGAGATTACAGTTTTTTACGATCAATTGGTTTGAAAATACGAAAATCTAGAAAATGACGGCTACCAGTGAAAAAATCGAGGTTTTCACCGAACCCATCTTCGAGAACTCCATAATAAGTTTACAGGAACATACTTATAAACCATATGGTTCACCAACCTTTAAGAACTCTGATGAAATTCGTATTCCTGTGCACTTTCAAGACATAATCTTGGATGTTTCCGAAAGTTACATATACATCGAAGGAAAGTTCACACCTAAAGATGCAACAAAGAAATGTTATTTATCTAATAATGCTATAGCATTTCTTTTCGACGAAATTCGGTATGAAATGGGCGGTGAACAAGTCGCAGTTGTCCGAAAACCAGGTATTACTACAACACTGAAAACGATGGCATCCTTCGGCGCCTTACAAAACAATTCTCTAATGGTTTGTGGATGGGGTCTAAATGAAAATAATCAAGCTCTTGTTGATGCCACAAGCCATGTATTTTCCGGAAAGCTCCCGCTAAAGTATCTTATGGGTTTTGCAGAGGATTATACGAAAGGAATTTTTAATGTTAAGCAAGAGCTTATTTTAATTATCGCTCGAAATTTTACCAATTGTTATGTCGGCGAAGTGGAAGCAGACATTGGTATTGATAAAATCGAATGGAAAATTCGTCATATAATTCCAGATGATCGTCAAAAGCTAAAGATAATGTCTCGCATGAATAAAGGCGTAAATAGCGCAAATATTCCAATGGCATATCGTAAATGGGATCTTTACGAACCACCTGCTTTACGACAAACATCATCAGACGTGTGGGCTTTAAGGACTAGCACGAGTCTTGAAAAACCGAGATATTTGATTATTGGGTTTCAGAATAGTACTTATTGCGACAATAAAGCCAAAGATGCCACTCAGTTTACTGCAGCCAATATAAGTGACCTTCGAGTATACCTTAATTCTACTGTTTACCCATATGAACGGTGGAATTTAGAATTTGGAAAAAAATTATATGCGACAGCTTACTATACCTATGCGAATTTCCAAAGTAGCTACTACGGACGAGAAATGGTCGACCCAATGTTAAATTTCGTCGATTATCCTGACAACCCCATTTTCATCGTTGATTGCAGTCATCAGCCAGAAGCTATCAAATCGTCCACCGTGGATGTGAAATTGGAGTTTGAAACACGAACCAGTAAATTTCCCAAAGACACTAAAGTTTATGCGTTGGTTATTCACGACTCATTCTTAAGTTATAATATCTTAAACGGTTCAGTTACTAACAAATCTATATTTTAATCTAAGTTTTGTAGTTTCTTTTTATAACTTTATAATAATAATAATAATAATTATAATAATAAACTTAGATATTTAGTATTTCTATGGTTTTATTTTATAATACCATTGGGCAAGCACACAGACACACGCCATAACACACAAAATAGCTAGCATATTTGTAAAAGTAGGTGGGGGATAATGAGATAAAAGCAGCACAACTTTCAAAGTTTATTTTATTTCTAACTCAAGCATCACGATGGCAACAAGCTCTGATGATGAAGGTTTCGCTAGTGATGAGGGGCAGAATAATAATAATATCCCATTGGAACGAAGAATAAACTTTGTTAATCGGAATGTTAATATTCCAGCCCAACATCTGGGTGAAGTTTACTGCCGCATGTTGTCCTATGTGCGTGTTGGTGGTTATCACTTGTTGTGTTTGGCGTGCTATGCCACGGCTCGTCATGGAACACCTGAGGATATCCACTACCAAACACATTCGACGCATAGGATCGGTAGGAACTTACGAAACCACGAGAAGTGCTTCGTTTGTGATGCGAGGTTGTTTTTGATAACACCTCAAAGGGTTTGTCTTATTTGTAATAGAAGGTAAATTTTATTACAAGTAGGACAAGTTGGGAGAGCTTATAACGTTTATGCAAACGATGTTCATTTCAACATGAAGTGGGGATGGTTTGCTTAAATGCTAGAGCTGGAGTACACAATGAAAGATTGGTCTTTGGCTGGTGTACACAAACAGAGGCGTTGTCATATGGGGCCTCTGTTTCTCTCAAAACTCATAGTTAGCACGACATTTACAGCGCCGATTTAACCCCCACCCTTATTCTCACTCCGAAATCTTACTATATAAACGATGACAGAACATTCAAATATTATTATCCCCCACTACAATGTTAGCATATAAATACTAGTTCAGCTTCACAATTAATTCATATACATCTTGGACATGGCCCAAGAAAGACCTGCAAGCCGTGGCTCGTCGCTGTTTAGCGATGAGACTGAATATGTTCCTCGACCCCAAGAAGGACCTGCAAGCCGTGGCTCGTCGCTGTTTAGCGATGAGACTGAAATTGTTGCTCGACCCAACATACCACCACCATCGAGGCGAGTTGCAAATGTTGAGACCACTGGACCGGCAGACTCCACATCGGATGCGGGACCGGTAGAAGTCAGCGATGACTTTAGCGGTTCAGCCGATTCCACATCTTGGTGGGATTTTGAAGATGATATGGATGCCGGTCCTGCGGACTCAACCACTCCCTAGAAGTCCTATTCTCTTTCCTATGCGACCGCCCGAACCCTGACCCACCCCAACCCCCTTCCCCAGGTCCTCTTCGGAGGGCCACATAAAGACTTGAGCGTAGTTAGTTGTTAAATGTCAATTTCGTTGATCGGAATATTAGTACACAATGAAAGATTGGTCTTTGGCTGGTGTACAGAAACTGAGGCGTTGTCATATGGTGCCTCTGTTTCTCTCAAAACTTATAGTTAAGTCGTTTACAACACTGATTTTACCCCCACTACCATTCCCACTACGAAATTTTACTATAAAAACCATGACAATACTGATGTAGCTCATACTTGGTTCAATCTTTCAACCATTACGATGGCTGATGAAGGAATTGAACGCGACTTTGAAGGGCGTTGCTGGGTGTATTCCTACTATTATGGTGACAGAGACGCTGTGGCATGTGTGAAATGCTGGGATTCGTGGTATCGTGTTCGGGACTATAGCCCCGAAAGAATCATCCGCCATGTCTCGTGGAGTAATGAGGAGGCGCAGCAGCAACCGCCATCAACCATATGTAAGCTTTGCAATAAACCTGTCTTCATCATAATGGAGACGGAGAGCTGCTTGGTATGTAACAGTAGTTAAGTCTTCACTTAACCATTGTTACATATCAAGTAGTATCGATACACCCCCAACCCCCACACCTACCTCGGTCCCGAAAGGGACCAAAAAAAGACTTTGATCGTAGTTTAGTTGTCACTTATTTGTGTGCAATATTGTGTTTAAAAAATATGATATTTACATGCTAAGTGTATAAGTTTGGTAACATGTGAAAACATAATATGTTTTATACAGACTTTTATTTTTTCGAGCAGTCTAGTTCTTTATTGAATAAATTTAGGAATTTATTATGATTTATATTTTTATATCACAATTAGGTGCAAATTAATGCTGGCTAGCTAGCTAGAGAAAGTGTATTTATTACTAACGAATAAAAAAAAAAACCAAGTAAATAATCATATATTTTTTATTAGTAGCAGTTTTTATAATTGTATAATAATTTTACGTTGGATGCAGCGCAGTGCCAGGCCTGGGCGCTTTTATGGAAAAAACACTCGGGAATCTTCTTAAATGTACTTAGTTTCGGTTGTCGCTCACAGGGAATATTGATGATAATTTTTTCACTTATAAACTTTTTAAGAAAATTTGCTTTCTGTGTTCCTTTTACGTAGATCCTGGGTATTTGATACAAATCCAACACATGTTTCAATATATTATTAATTTCGCAGAGTTCCAAATTTCCGGAATCCCACTTCAGTCCATGGTAATCTTCGGCATATTTGACAGTCTTAAGCTCATCAACAGACAACATATTTTTATGAAAAGGAGCTTTAAATAAATAATTTGATATTCGAACGCCATCGTAAATGGCTAATTCTTTTGGGAAAAATGCAAAAGAACATTGAAAGCCCTGTATGTCAATAAAAAGATCTGAATGATGTTCCGCCATCGTAGCTTGCAACTAACTGATGTATTTACCGCGAGAATGATGATTTTACCTATTCGATTGGATCCATGCTTTAATCTGTTAGTAGGAAAATTCCTTATAACTTAGTTTGTTTATGTGCGCGGTCTCGTAATGCGCATGTGTGAGCCCTTTTTTACTCTATAAATACGTTAGTCGCCCCAAGAGAGCACCATTCCATCACGAACTTCAACATGGAAAACATCGTGAAGTATCTGCAGGAGAGATTCCCCAATAAGGAGTTTGCGGTGGTAAAACCTACCGCAATTAAGGAGCGGCGGCAGTGTGTGAAATGCAGCAAGTGGCGCATACACATGGACCCTTCGGGATTATGTCGCAGGGGTTGTGTGACATGCAAAAGGTTGCGGTTGAGCACAAGAAGATGGTGCTCACACCACCCGAGGCCGGTTGCGCAGCAGTCAAGACGTGCTGCACCTCGACCAAGACCGGTCGCGGCAACAACTCCACGGCCAGCACAGGCCGCCGTTCCCGATCCCCCCCCCAGCCTTATCGAGCTGCACCCCGCTCGATCTTGGTTGCCCGTGGTGAGGTGCCTAGGAATTAGGCCCTTACAACTACCCTGCACTACCCGGCCCTTTTCAGGGCCACAGAAAGACTTATCGTAGTTTAGTTGTGACCTAGTGTGTCATATTGTGTTTAATACAAATACAATATTTCAATGCAAAGTGAACAAGTTTTTGTATTTTAACTTTAAATAATTTTTTTCGGACACTTACAGACATTTTACAAAAAAATGTTATAGTGCAAAATTATTTCATTTATTGAGAAGAATCGATTTCAACCTTTATTTTGTGTAAATATTTTCAAAACTGTGAATTATAGCGTCTGCACATGATTTTCAACTTTAAATAATTTTTTTCGGGCACTTACAGTCATTTTACAAAAAAATTTTATGGCGCAAAATTATTTCATTTATTGAGAAGAATCGATTCCAACCTTTATTTTGTGTAAATATTTTCAAAACTGTGAATTATAGCGTCTGCACATGATTTTCAACTTTAAATAATTTTTTTCGGGCACTTACAGACATTTTACAAAAAAATTTTATGGCGCAAAATTGTTTCATTTATTGAGAAGAGTCGATTCCCACCTTTATTTTGTGTAAATATTTTCAAAACTGTGAATTATAGCGTCTGCGCATGATTTTCAACTTTAAATAATTTTTTTCGCGCACTTACAGACATTTTACAAAAAAATTTTATGGCGCAAAATTGTTTCATTTATTGAGAAGAATCGATTCCCACCTTTATTTTGTGTAAATATTTTCAAAACTGTGAATTATAGCGTCTGCGCATGATTTTCAACTTTAAATAATTTTTTTCGCGCACTTACAGACATTTTACAAAAAAATTTTATGGCGCAAAATTGTTTCATTTATTCAAGAGAATCGATTTCCAATTTCATTTCTTCGGTTTTTTAAAAAATTAGCGCTTTAAACCCTACTGCGCAGGCTTTGAGACTTGCTCTCGCCCGACACACGGCTACACTTTTTACTACACTTTTATTATAAGCGAATCCGTGTCGGTGTAAAGTAGGGAAGCATTATTGCCAAACTTTTTCTTAATGAAGTTATAGAAAAAATCATAAATTACTGTTTTTGATATGTCCAATATGGAAAATCCTATATATATATATTGGTTTATTGTACATAATTTTTAATTTATCCATGTGAATCGCAACAAAGTTTTCAGAAAATATGGAGCGGCTATTGAAATTCGGGCGAGAAATTAATGCCCTAGCTCCAACTTTACCGCGACTACTTTCCCATTGAGTAATCAATTTAATGTCTTTTCGCTTTTCCACGTTTTCCATGGTCTTACCAAAAACAGCATTTATTATTAATTTAAAAAGGTCTTTACCAAATTTTGTTGTGGCTGAGTTTCGCAGTTCAGTGTTAAAGTCAATGTATTTCTTTAGCCACTTAGATTGATCGAATTTTAACACTCTATGAGTTTGCATTACCATTAGACCGTTGCAGATGGCTTGTTTTAGCGTTCTATAGTGAACAACATATCTCTTTTTGTCGTTTAAATTCGGAATTAATTTTGGTAATTTTGCTGTCTCGGTAGGAGGTATTATGTTTTCTACTAAGAACGGAAGATCAGAATGTGCATCATGTAATTCTTCAGGGTAATGAACATCCACTTCGAAAACATATCCTTGCGGGCTATCATCGTCAACAGCCAGAATATTTAAATCAAGTATTTCACCTGCTGAGAGCCATCTAAAACCGCCTAATGGTAAAGTTTGGGACATACTATGACCGTATAGGTTTGTTGCATCCAGATAGCTTATAAATGAAGAAGGTTCGTTGGGGTCAAAATTTGGTAAAAATGAATTATTGGCAATATGCATTCTATCTGTACACTGACTTATGCCACCGCGAATTCCCTTTTGGAAAAAATGAATTATATCAATATCCGTTAGCAGTTCTAACTCCACCTTGGTCATGCGCAACATACAATCAAATGATAAACTTGGAAGGGTAAAATACTGCGCAGGATCGAGTTTGTAAACTTTTAAACATGTATCGCGAAATTGCTCAAAAACATCAGTTAATAACAATACGTCAGACTTTAAATATAAATCCGAATAATCACCCAAATTCTTACATGCAAACAAGCGCCACACTTCTTTAGCCCTTACATAGCACTCATCACTGATATGCTCTTCTCGTAAATTATCATAAAATTCATTTTTTGTTGGAAGATTGCGATTATTCATTTTATCGATAGAATCAATAAAACTATAGGGAAAAACGCCTTTTTGACGCATTAAATTAAATTCATCATCGTTAACAAAATGTTTTCGAGTTTCTCTAAATTCATTAGCATTTAAACCATTACCCAAATTTTCCAGAGATGTTGATAAAAATTTAAAGCTGTCAATAAATCGCAACTTTAAATTTTTCCGCTTGGTTTGCCCGGTTTTTCGATCAATGTAGTCATGCATGTAAATACTCTTTGTGAATGATACATATTTCTCCTTACTTTGAGCTATAACTTCAATTTTGTCACCATATCGACATAATTCCTTTATAAACATGTGGCTGTCATAACCACTTAAATTGTGGAAAATAATGGGGATAAAGTTTGGTATTTGATAATTTAAATTACAAATGGAATGTGCGGCACCATATCTTTTCTTGCCAGTTATGTGGCAATGGTCTTTAACTTTACCATCATTACCCTCAAAGGATCGCTCACATATCCCACATGTCGTAGAATTTTCAAATTCTTGTTGCTCAGTGGCTGTTAAATGGTGCATTGGTTTTATATCTTTCAAATATGTATTATAAAGGAACCTTAAATCTGTCTCGATACGATCCACAAAAACTTTGGCGGCATCAGTGCCCCGATATAGCTCAAACTTGGATAAGGAATCATCAAAAGAGCATTTAATTAAATATGCAAAAGAGTATGGCTCATGTTTTAAACTTTTAACAGTATAAGAATTTTGATTATTTGGTTCTACTGTCTCGATAGGTTTTAAAACGGATTCAAAATCCGCGTAAACAACAAAGGGAACACGCATTTGTTTTTCGATGCCCTCAAATTTTAAAATATTTTCAGGTACACTCTTTCCAAATTTATCTATTTTGCGATCCATTGAGGGTGTCAGCGCATAGATATGCTTACAGTCATGCTTTTGATGTAATATTAAAGCTCCTGGTGAGCCGAAGGAGATTAAACACCAATCACAAAAATATAATTGCCCATTATGTTTCGATATTTGACTGGAAACTAAACGAGACAAATCTTTTATCCAACAGTAATGACTTTTTATACAGTTTTCTTCACAAACATGCTCATCATCGGAATTTTTAATATTACAATCTTCAGTTATTAACAATAAATTTACATGTATTGGTAGCTTTTCTGTAGCATATCGTAATGGGCCGACAACCTCATAAAGTATTTTATTATTTTTAAAATAAGATTCTAGACCATACACATTAACGGAAATATTATTTAAAGCCTCAAACTTTTTTATGTCACACAATTTTACTGGAAAATCCATACCTGTAAAGTTCAATGAGGTGCTGTAGTGCGGGTAGGAACTAAGTTGTGAGGGATCTGCGACTACCGGAAATAATGCTGACATTATGGCCCAAGCAAAACAACACTGGTCCTGATTCATCACATTGATAATAGCTTTCTTGTATTCGATAAATCTTGGCAACTTTATGTAGGATGAACCACTGCATACTTATTAATATTCACCTCCAAGTATAGAATTTTTTCTAGGGCCCACCCTGCAAAACAAAAAAAGGATAATTAAATTATCGTATTTCACATTAAAACTAACTATAAAGGGAAACTTTTCTATTCTACCATACCTGAATCTTTCTCTTGAAATTCTGTAGACTGCACCTTCATTGCCTCTACAAATGATTTGTAAACATCCTTCAAATCGCTTCCTACCGCAACTATTTCATTGCTGGTATTAAAAGATTTCTCACTAAACAATTCCTGCGTTGGAAGAAAATATCTGCCGACAACCACCATATTTATTTTCAACGTATGTTCTCTACGTAGTATCTCCATTATTAACTGCAACACTTTCGATTCAATTTCAGCAAAAAATGCTGAATAGTCCACATGTTCATTTTCACTGCTAATATGATATGATGCGATTCTATTTTTAAATGCAGAATTTATTAGCTGAACACCATCACAGAGTGGCACACAAGATTTATTTTTATGGTCTGACGTTCTTGAATGGGCTGACATCTGTCCACGTGGAACCATTACGTCACATACTGCACAATTCTGCATAGTTGATGTAGATGCACCACCATCAATTCTTCGCCGCTTATCTCCAACAACAGCATTATCAAATCTTTTTCCACAAGATTCTCTTTGATGTCGTAACATATTAGCTGAGCGAGTAAACGACATATCACACTTTTCACACTTGTAATAATTCATGATTGCTAACTATACAATTCACAAACTCGGAACTTGCACTAAGAAATGAAACGACTCCAACTCGTTTATATAGATGGCAAGCAGGTGTGCACTATAATTGTCAAGGTCACAAAATCAAGTTCAAGATCAAGGTCAAAGCCAAGGGCAAGTTCAAAGTCAAGGTCAAGTTCAAGGTCAAGGTCAAAGTCAAGGTCAAGGTCAAGGTCAATGTCAAATCCAAGGGTAAGTTCAAGGTCAAGGTCAAAGTCAAGGTCAAGGGCAAGGTCAAAGTCCAGGTCAAAGTCAAGGTCAAGGTCAAGGACAAAGTCAAGGTCAAGTTCAAGGTCAAGGTCAAATCCGGGTTAGTCAAGGTCATCCAAGGTCATTCGGGTTAGGTCAAGGTCATCCAAGGTCAAGGTCATCCGGGTTAGATCAAGGTCATCCAAGGTCATTCGGGTTAGGTCAAGGTCATCCAAGGTCAAGGTCATTCGGGTTAGGTCAAGGTCATCCAAGGTCATTCGGGTTAGGTCAAGGTCAAGGCCATAAAAAGTGGAGGGGGGATCCGCAGTTCTCTCAAACTTTGACTACTCACTGGACTTAAAAATTTTAATCTAGTTAGGGCTAAATTAGCTCATTACTATCCTAAATAATTCTGCCATGTTTCAACAAAATCGGCTAAAGAATTACTAAGATATTTACAAAAAAACAATTTTTTTTTAAAGTTTGACACCCTGTATTTTGTAGACGAAGTATTACCGGATCTATGTTTATATAACCTTTTCGTCTTAGTATCACTCAAATAATCACCTCTTATAGTTTGGTCACGTACTTAAACAACACTCTGTATAGCCTTTCGTCCGTGCCCATAGCAACTCAATTGGATTTAATTCACAATGGTAGAGCGGCAGTCGAAGTAAAACAATTCCACGCTTTTCAGCCACGTCTGCACTCAATTCCTTATGATAATCTTTAGCTGATTTTGACTCAAATTTAAGCAAACAACCGTTTGCAAATCCATTTTCTCTACCTATAGGCGTTATTATTATCCTGCGACCTTTGCCTGCAGGTATTTTCAAATGTTTTGAATATTTTTATCCTGCCATATCTTTTGGTTTGAATGTCCTTCATTGAGTCAGGTTTCGCTCAAATAAAAAAAATGTTCCTCTTCTTCAAACGTCATATAAGTGATAACCTATGTGACGTTTCTCAATGGCATTAAATGTCATTTATATGACTAGGAGTATAAGTACTTATACTCCTTGGCGTATAAATTCATTATAGTACTTTAAATTTATTTTTTTTTCGTTTTGTTTATTGTCTTTTAGCTTTGAGCATTGCTCATTTAGCCCGAAATTTAAATTTATTTTAATGTATCAGTTTTAATAAACGAACATTTACACAATACACAACGATTATTGGTATTGACAGTGGTATTTATTATTTATAGTAAAAGTACAATAATTGTGAAGATTTGCATCATTTAAGAATCCTCCACTTCTTGCATTATCAGTACTGCTCATAACAATTTTTCCAGGGTGAACTGCTTTTAAAAATCCATTAGAGGGTCCGTTAAATGGAGATTGTTGGAGATTTTCCGCATAGCTAGGTTGAAGAGTTCTCTTAGCAATTTTGGTTTTACTTTGCACAGAATCTTCAATGTACCCTTCGGCAACTGCATCAGATTTCCAACCCCATGCCTTTTCAGCGTAGTAATATCCCCCCCACTATCAACAAGCAGTGTTGCGGAAGTTCGTCTTAAACAATGCCCTGTATATTCTGTCCAATTTGGAATCTTCAGATACAATGCCACATCTTTTGCTATACTACCAATTTTATGGACAGCTTTATAACATTTCCCATTTTGATATTTCAAAAAAAAACGCCGTTCCTTAAAATCGGCAGGACGAAAATTAACGTAGTTTCTATATTTGCTTAAATATTCATCCCCCAGGACGTTGAAAGTTCTACTCTTATTGGTTTCAGTGTTGGGAATTTTTATTAGCAACAAAGAACCCATATCTTTAAGATCATCAACTGTCATATTCACTAATTCGTCGCAACGACATGCCCCAGATATTCCAAGTATCAAAACTACCTAAAAAATTAAGGGTTGGTTGGCACAATGTGAAACAAACAAAATGTAATTTTATTACCTTCATCGCCAAATACTTTTCATCTGGGGCGTCAGACAAAAATTTGCTGAACTGTTCCCTTGACAAGACTCTCGATTTCTTTGGCTTGTAACCTACTCCTTACTTTTTTAAAAAATTGTTGTATTTTTCAATGTTCACATTATGCTTCAAATTTAACTCGGACCTTATCATTGAATAATGAGCCAACACACTAGAACTCTTTATTTTCACGTAAAGTAAAACACACAATCTGCTCCACTAGTTTATTTTACCAATTGTAAAATTGTCAAACCATACATGTTTCGGAGGCATAAACCTCCATCATCAGTGGGATAAAATTAAGTTAGTAGAAGAGAAAATGATATTGAGAGAACTGCAAATGAAAGATAGAAAAAAAAAACATTAGTTAAGCATGAAAAACTTAAACGACTAGGCTCATCAGAGAGTGCGGAAAGATGATAGATAAAAAGGAGAATCCTTAAGTGAGAAACTGATTTATAACATGGTAAAACAAAATAGTGTCGACTTACCTTGTGTCGCAGAAAAAACTTCATCGTTTCGTATTAAGTATTGTTGTGAAATTAAATAGAAATATATATAATACAAAACGATGAAGTTTTTTCTGCGACACAAGGTAAGTCGACACTATTTTGTTTGACCATGTTATAAATCAGTTTCTCACTTAAGGATTCTCCTTTTTATCTATCATCTTTCCGCACTCTCTGATGAGCCTATTGTGGTTTAAGTTTTTCATATTTAACTAATGTTTTTTTTTTTTTTTAATCTTTAATTTGCAGTTCTCACAATGTCATTTTCTCTTCTACTAACTTAATTTTATCCCACTGATGATGGAGGTTTATGACTCCGAAACATGTATGGTTTGACAATTTTACAATTGTTAAAATAGTGGAGCAGATTGTGTGTTTTACTTTACGTTAAAATATCACTCCACTGAGAGATGGACTTCTTCCATAAAATCTTAATTTTCAGTGCCATTTCGTTAAAATATGCCAATAAAACGTTCTCAGAGTATTGCATTACTTTTTTTCCATCGCACCATTTGTTGAACTTGACAAAGGCAGCTTCATATAGGTACTGCTCCAGATTTCGTCGGCAGCAAGTTCTAAATAGCTATTCTAGTTACCTCTACTATCTCGGGAGGATCATCAGGTACTTCTAAACTCATTTTCTGTAGATTTAAGCTGGATTTATAAACTCGAAGCCGGCGTCGGCGCTCGCGCTGGCGCGGGCGCTGAAAGTTAAACAAGTGAATCGTAATTGGGTGATTTAGAAACTTCGCCGGCGTTCGCGCTGGCGCCGGCTGGCGTTCGACATAAACTATCTTTATCCTTCCAGCGCCGGCCTTCGTGGAAAATCCGTAGCGCCGCGTCATAATCAATGGGATTTTAGCATTTCTATCAAGTCATGTTTGGCATCCGCCAATCTGTCAATGGCCAATCGTCATTTTAATTTTACTACCGCTAAGACACCAAGTAACTTCTTCTTCCTCGCTAAATCCATTTATTTAACTCTTTCTTTTTGTTGTAATAACTGGCTAGAGAAAATACCACATAAACTAAAATGTCAGAAGTGTCAGATTATGTTTTTGTTTGTCAACACTGCGAACGCGAACGCCAAGTTTATAAATGCCCACTATGCTTGTCTACGACGAACGCTGGCGCCGACGCCGGCGAGAGTTTATAAATCCAGCTTTATTCGGTCTCAACTGACGCGACACCGAATTTAAAATATTTGTATGATAGATGTCAAACAAGTACGTATCCATGATAACGATACCAAAAAGGGAATATATAGTGAAATAAGTTAAAAATTCAATCTTGTTATCTTCATTAAAAAATTCGTTTTCTTTTATTATTTTATCTCGAATAATATGATGCACGTTTGAAGAAAAAATAGTATATGATATTCGGAGAATGAGATACTTTATGTGCTTCGCATGGATTGTCTGACTCACTACGTTCGTCAGACAAACTTTCCACAATCCGCACATAAAGTGTCTATTATTCTCCTAATATCGTAATGTACTATTTTCTGCATTCTACATCGGCTATTCAGTCCTATGATCAAACACAAAAGTTAACTCTAGACGCACACATCAAAATTAACTGTGTTTCAACTACAGTAAAAAATTAACAAGTATAGTTTTTCAGTTGTTGTCATGGAAACGGTACTTTGAAAGTTAACTTATGTATTTGATCCTATGGCTGAATATCCCTTAGATACTGCCGTCTCCAAATAATAATAACTTGTCTATCCAGTACCTAAGATTGACTTTCGGTTGTGTTTCTCACAAGAAAAATTAAATTTATGTAAAATTTTCAACAATTTTTTTCCTTGGTTAGGTAAATTATCTTCTTATTACATTAAAAATTTTATTTAATGTTGGGATCTCCATAATGAAATAAAAATTTTGGACTTTTCTTGTGTAAAAAGAGTGTCATACACTTTTCACATCCTCCTCAATTTGCAAAAGTTTCCTTCTTGACGACTGTTTAGGAGGGCTATCGTTCCACAGTTTGATTCCCTAAGAATCCTGTAGATTGTTAATTCACTAACTCCCGTCGTATTGACATAATATGCTGATACTAGGTTTCGGGTAGTACTAGAGGATGATTGGTGCACAAGCGCGTCGTACCTTTAAGTCGTACCTTTAAGTCAAGCAAAGCCTTACAAAACACTGGGAAATAACTATTTTCCATTTTTCTATTAAACCCACAAGCTTTTAATATCACGTTGGAAACTAAACTAAATAAGTTGGAAATATTTCACAATAAAATAAGATACCTACGTAATTTAAGACGAATTATCTGTTATTGTCGCGCCAATGGTTTATTGCGGTTTTACAACTAAGACAGTGCTGTCAACCATTAAGGAATAGTATTCAATTGTGCACAACCCGATTATTTCTTAATTTAAAATTTAAAACGGTCATACTGTATATAATTTTTAACAAACATGTAACTATTCTCCATTCAATTTTATATACAAAAGGTACTCTTACTGTTTGTCGCCGAGAATAGCCGTTTTGGAAGAAAACGGGTTTAAAGTTGAAACTGCGTTGGAATTTTGTGAGTCGAATCATTAATGCACGGTTGTACAAACAAGGTTTAAATTGGGTTTATAGAAAGGGTAGCCTTAAGCTAGCTTATACTGTTGTACCTGGCTTAGTGATGAAACTAAGCTCATCATAGAGATCTTCTGTCAAAAAACCTGAGAAGTCAAGTTTGACGTTTATGATAAAAACTTTCATTCATTTAAAACGTATTTGGATAATTTCGAGAATATTACTGATGATGGGGAGTTTCTAGAATTAGTTGATAATGTAGTATGTCGATACTCTAGTTCAATTGTCCACTAAACTTTATTCAAGAAAGCCAAGTTAAATTAAACTTGTACAACGCACGGTTTAAGATTCACCTCAGTTTTGCTGAACTCTGGGCTTAAATGCGAATTGTACAACCGGGCATAAGAGTTTTTGAAAAATAAGCGAAAAAAATGTATGTTTAATTGACTGTGTTATGATGTGACAAACTTAGATCATTTACAAGACTAAGACTAACTACTACAATTGCTGAAAATAACCGCCGCCTACTGTAACGCACGCGTCAATTCGTCCTAACATTGATTGACGAACTCTTTCGAATATACCTGAAGTCTGATTAATAATGGCACACGATTCAAATATCCTGCTCCTTAGATCCTGTTCATTTTGCACTCGAGTTTTGTAAACTAGTGATTTCAAGTGACCCTACGGAAAATAATCCAAAGGATTCGAATCTGGTGATCTGGGACGTCAGGCTGGCAGTCACACTCTTCCCATTCAACGGTTTCCATAGGTGCAGGGCCGTAGATAAGGGGGGGGGGGTTTAGGGGGTTCAAACCCCCCCATAACAAGGAATGTTCAGTTCTACCTTGTTAACCACCGTAGATTTTAATAATAATTCTAATAAATTGCCAGAGTTTTCTTACCTAAACCCCCCCCATGGGTAACGCCTAGCTACGGCCCTGCATAGGTGAACTGAATGTCTGCCATTTCTTCGTTGGTATATTGGTACATTTTAAACACAACACAATAAATTATTACTTAAAACGAAAATGACAAAAACCCACTTTCACTAATTTCGTGATAGTAGTTTGTAAAGTGATAGTAGCACATGACGCTAATAAAGTATTTTTTCGCTTATTTTTTAAAATCTCTAAATGATTCAACTTACAAAATTCCAACGCAGTTTTAACTTTAAACCCATTTTTTTCCAAAACGGCTACATTTAGCGACAAATAGTAAGAGTATCTTTTGTATGTAGAATTGAATGGAGAATAGGTCTGTCTAGTTAGAAATTACATACAATGTGAAGAAAAGTATTAGTTATTTAAGTCCGGTTACAACACTGTATGTGGCACCATCTAACTTTAAACAAAAGCTAAGTATATTATTGAATTTTTTTTTTTTTGTTTGTACAAGTACTTAATAAACACCCTGTATATTTCTTTCATATGGAATTTACTGAGATTTATTTCACTTGAGCGCGTATATTTTTTATATTTTTTTAAATATACACGCGCACATAAGGATTTATCTTGCAGTGCTGTGCCTGATCATCCAAAAATAAGATGGCGTTTTATATAATAGTTTCAGCTTTTCATTTACATTACATCATAGACATTTACCAAAAATGGCATCCATTTACTTCATTTAAATATCACTTTTAGACAGGATTTTACAACACTTTTAACTATTTAATAATGTATTTTGAGAATCTACTATACTTTATGAAGACCAATATTTTAACATTAGACATCGTGTCTTACAATTGTTAAAATAAATATGAATAAAAATATTCACTTTGAAAAACAGAGAAACACATCTTGTGTTATCATACCACAATAAATGTCGTAAGCCGACGGAAAATGATTAATATAGAAAGGCACTTTTGCGTTAAACAAACCCAAATCTTGCTACTTATTAGAAAGCAAAGGAACACATTTTTTGTGGCTTCAGAATAGAATCGGTCGCGTGGAACCTGGTCGCGGAGCAAACTTCTTTCGTCAAGATGTTGTTAGCGAGTCCTTTCCGAAATTTACCGATGCATTGAAGTGGCGAACCTACGTTTCTCGGCACTACCGTAGGGGATCAAGTACCGGCACACGTATTCCGTTGTCGTCATTACCTTCGCGTATATGTTTATACAGAATCAATAAAAAAATGGAGCAACTTATTAGGAGAATATATTTTAAATGGCGGTGTATTAGCGCTACACAGGGGCCCTTATTAGCATATCATAATATCTAATAAAGGATTATAAGTTATAAAACATTAGAATGTTGTACAGGGATATTTTTTTTAAGTTTCTCACCCGATTGTCGATTTTCCTGCGGACTATAATAAAAAACAACTCACATATTTCCTAATGATTTTCAACAAAAAAGCCAAATTTAATGTCAATAAATATATAGGTTAACAAATTTCGCAGATACGACGTCATTTTGAATTTTCTTAAATAGCAACCCTCATAAATAACCACACCAGTGAATTGCATTTGGCAATCCGATCTTAAAAACCTAAGGATGTTAATATTTATTTTCAGCCGTTTCGGAAATACGGGGGTTCATAATTTGCTCTCATCGATTTGGTCTTTTAAGTGTCTCATCCCTTTAATAAATAGTCCTTTTATGCTGAAAACTTCAATCTCTTCACAGTAACATAATTTTCCGTTACCAAGCTATTCGCGCTGTAATCAAACCCGACAGATGTCAAAAAGTGACAGCTACGACGCCATTTTCAATTTTTTTAGATGGCAATCCTCGTTAAAAACCACACGAGTGATTTACATTTCGCGATGCGATTTCAAAAACATATAGTTATTGATATTTATTTTTAGCCGATTCGAAAATACGGGGGTTCCTAAATTTCCTTCATCGATTATGTGTTTCGAGTGTCTCATCCGTTTAATAAATTGACCTTTACAGTTGAAAACCCCTATTTTTTTTTCACAGTAACATAATTTCCCGTGGCCGTGGGTTACCATTAGTAATTGGGTTTTTTAATTATTGGAACACCCCGTATGCTTTTTATTTTTACGATCATTTTTCTGAATATAAAAATATATAGTTTGTCTATATTAGCTGAAACCGTTTTTAAGTTATATGAGCGATCAAATTTTAAAAATGCTAATGCCTTCATTCTAGTTTAATTCATTTTTTATTAATTTATAATTTGTCTGGAATGCCAACTTGGAAAACAACAATGTTATAATGTTCTATCAACTACTTTTTATTTTCAGGGCAGATCTCTCTTCCCTGTTTCCAAAAATATATGGTTTTTTGGTAGACGACGCTATCTTTATATTCGGGAAAATGATATACCTATTAAGAACATCTTTTAGAGGAACTTCCCATTTATGATTATGATAGTCTTATTTGGCGATAGGATGACGAACCAGCTTATAATACACCAATTGCCTTTAATAACAGGTATGATTTATTGATAGGAAGGTGGGATCATATTCGATAGCCGACAAACAACCCCGACCTTTCACCTTTCGATATATATATTTGTGGGGCTCGTTAAGCAACCACATTTACTATAATAGGACGCGAACTATCCAAGGTCTCGAAGACAGAATTCGGGATGAAATCCGAGTTTTAAACAGGGCTCATCTAAATTTGATGATGGGTAACATTAATGGTAAATTGAGTGATAAGATATTCAGAAATGGAGGAGGTTATATTGAGAACCAGTAAAATACACACGGATATTATCAGTTGTTATTTAATTTAGTTTAGAATTTTTATTTATTTTTGGGAGGTTACAATAAATGATTCATATTTTTAAAACAAAATGTTATTCCTAACCTCTCTTATTTTAGTTTTACATTGACAGCAGTTCGCTATTGAAAACCACAGTGTGTCAGGCAATTATAATCCGAGACACTCTTGCTCATATTATTGTATGCTGCTGTTTGCATTAATTAATCGAACATAATGTAATGACGGTTCACGCACATATAGACATATATTTTTGAAATCAGGAAAAAAGGTAATTCATAACAAAAAAAAATTGTTGATAACGCATTAACAACTTACAAGGCATTCTCGACAAATTGAAACTTGTTGCATTTATTTTCCAGCACTTCCAAGATACTATCTTAATGCACTAATATGTGACTTTTGTTTTTCAAGGCATTCTAGACAGATTATACTAGAATATTATGTACAAAAATAACATGTTAAAATTGGTCGTTCATATCTTGAAAACGGTTTGTCAATCAGCAACAAATATTGAACAAATTGACCCTGCGGGTTCAAAGGCAAGTAGGACATCAAATTAACAAAATCAAATCAAAATATGCTTTATTGTCATAAAGTATTATTTTTATCGACAAAGCCTTTTTTAAAATTAAATTAACAATAAAATATAATAATATAGTAAAACTTAAAATATCGGAATAAACAAAGAAAATGCAAATAATTTTGACAGAGTACCACCAAAATATTCAACTAGAGTATAATAAGCTTTTTCCAATAATATATTTTTAACATTTTTTTTAAACCTTTAAAAAATAGAAGGAAATTAAAATTTTTTTTTAGAATCATAAATTATGGATTTTTTTACAAGACTTGATGAAGGAATAGGTAAACATATATTAAAGGTTTCTCTTGTATTATAAGTATGTGAATTAATACTATTTCTATGATTTTTATGAATTAAACAAACTGTTTCCAATATAAAAATTGAAGTTAGTGTTAAAATTTTTTGTGAGATAAATAGAGTTTTACAAGAATCTCTAGATCTAGCTTTGCACAAATATCTGATAGCTCTTTTTTGTAAAATAAAAATTGAATTTAGAAGATGTTGGCTTGAATTTCCCCAGAAACAAATTCCATATCTCAAAAGAGATTCTATTAAAGCAAAATAAACATTTCGAAGAACCACCATATTCATTTCATGAGAAAGTACTCTCAGGGCATAACATCCAGAAGCTAATTTTCTACATAACTTTTTGATATGTTCCTTAAAAGAAAGATTTTGAGTAATATAGATTCCCAAAAATTTTATAAATTTGGGGTTATTAATTATTAGATTTTCAAAAATTATATTATTAAGTGTACACTTAAAAGTTAATATATTTGTTTTAGTGATATTAAATGAGAGTAGATTAGAGTCACACCACTTTTTAACATTTATTAAATCTTCAATAATTATTTTAATTAATTCATTACAATATTTACTATGCCAAAGTATTGTTATATCATCAGCAAAAATTTAATTCTTATTTGCCTTAGACATTTCGTCATTTATTTCCAGTTTGGTTATATGCTTCAAACTTTAATTTACTTTTTTATTATTAATCACTTTTTTAATGAGTAATATGTGTTTTTAATTATCTTTAAAAGAGCATAATACAGTACGTTTTCGTTAGGACTGAATTCGATTTGAACACCTTACACGCTTCTATGTTCTAAAGCGTTTTTATTGCAGTTTTGAAAACGAATTGAAATAGATTTTAATATGATTTGATTTCTCGAAGTTTCTCATGTTCAGGTTTTTAATAATTTTTGGTTAATTTTATATTTTTTCCCATCAAATAACTTAATGGTATTGCGCTCCAAAAAATTCTGAGTAATATTATCACTCAATAAACAGTTAAAAACTTAAACCGCAAATAATTTCCAGGTTATGAGTGACAGCTAATTTGAAATCTTAATTTCGATCTGATGTGTTTTCATGATTAAAAATTTCGGTTCGATCCCAAAAATTAGTGAATCGTTTCTGAACTGAAAACGAACCCAATACGGCAAAAATTCATGTTTTCAAATAGACCTGAGTCTTCATGAAAACGTAGTAACTGTCCACGGATGTACTTAACTATATTTGAGGCACTCAATTCCAAAATTGCTTTAATCCATAAAAGAAAATAAATGAGTAAACGGTGGCACTGCTTTTTTTTTTTAAATGACGTTTATCTATGTCTAAAATATGATTTATCAAAACTTTTATATCTCATTAAAACTTGCATATTAACCTGGTCTATAGTTCCAAAACTATTTTAATCCATCACACGTACTGTTCCAAAACTATCTGAATCTAATTATAAGATTTGTTATCAGAACTCTTCTTTATATATTTATATATATATATATATATATATTTTGTTCATGGCTGTCGAGCTTTTTTAAAGACGGTTCTCTTCGAGTGGCGATGGACGGATTTCTTTCAGACACATTTAACATCAACGACAGAGTCCCTCAAGGTTCTATATTGTCGCCCACCCTCTTCTTACTATATATTAACGACCTTTTGCAAAAAACTAAAAATCCTATATATACTTTCGCTGATGACAGCACACTTGTTTAATCTTTTACTTTGGATGCTCGGACATCGGCTGCCAATGCACATCTCTATAGGCAGCAAGAGGTCTCACATCTCAACAAAGACCTGGAAGAAATTCTGTCTTGGGGTGACAGTAATAAAGTAGAATTTAACCCTAAAAAAAACTGGCGGCGATTTTCTCTAAAAAGGTTAGTGTTGAAGGACCGGAAATAGTTATAGCGGGACACTCGATTCCCTTGGATTTATCAATTCATTTATTGGGCGTCGATTTGGATAGTCATATGTCTTGGCATAGTCACGTTGCGGCCATTGCTAAGGCAGCCTCGCAGAAGCTTGGAGTACTTTTTCGAACTAAGAACTTCTATTCACCCCAACAACTTTTGATGCTCTATAAAGCACAGATTTGACCATCGCTGGAGTACTGTTCGCATATTTGGGGCTCTGCTCCTAAACATACCCTTAGATTGCTAGATTCCATTGAAAGAAGAGCCATTCACTTGATCGGTGATCATAGTGTGACAAACAACCTGGAAAACCTTGAACATCGAAGGCGGGCTGGCGATTTGAGCCTATTTTACAAATATTTTCATGGCAAGTGCTCAACTGAGGTTACCCGCTTGATACCACCCAGAGCGGTGCATGGTAGAAACACACAACGAGGCACTGCAGCCCACCAGTACGTGGTTTAGCTTAGTTTCCCTTGAACGATACTGTTTCAAAAATTTTTCATCTGGAGAACGTCATCACTCTGGAACGACCTCCCTGAGATCATGTTCCCCAACGAGTATAATCTCCAAAGATTCAAGACCAGCGTGAATCGTTTCCTGCGCACACGCACCGCTCCCAGAGCGCCATAAAGGATTTATCCGGCAGTGCTGTGCCTTATCATAAAAAAAATATCCATCCAATTGTAATATGCTGAATATTGTACATTATCAAAACTGCTTTTATTCTTTTAAAATGTTAAAAGCTTAAAACTTTTTTGCGATGGATATCCTGGGCAAAACAAAAATATTACTATGATAGGTATGTTTATACGGTGGCTATGTTTAATGAACTCAACCATCAGAGAGATTCATGTAACTTTCCCTATAGTTGGTCATTGATATTTACCGCCTGACAGAATTTTTGGAAGGATTGAGAAGATAGTACGAAAAAAGGAAGTAATGGATGTACCCAATGAATATAGTGCTATATTTTCTGAATTTGCAACAGTGTTAGATATGCAAAAAGACTATCATATTTTTTATTTAAAAAATGCGATAGAAGCTACTATCAAACCTCCTGCTCAATGGCATTTTCAGTTCTCATTAGCTAAACGAATCTCAATTGAAAAAAATCAAGAAATCAGTTGCAACAACTGTAATGTTAAACGGTGAGGTCAATTGATAATTATTATCGAAGTGATTTAGGACAATACAAGTCGGTACCCAAAGAAGAAATTTTTTTTACTTTCATCAGTCCGGATCCTCTTCCCAAGAAAGTTCCAGTTAAACAAGAAAAGCTTACTAATCATTTAGATAAACTTTTAAAAACACACTATTGACTGGATTGGAGAAATCTTGGTGACGTAGATTTAGCGTTCTATAAAAATGGTATTGACAATGCAGAGTAAATCGGTGATTGCGATACTGAAACTTTGGATGACGGTTTCGATGCCATGGCCGTGGAAGAGATGATGGACGCCGAATTTAATTTTAATACAATAAAACAAAAGTGTAAGAATTGCTTTTATTGAGTTTTATGTTGTATTAAATAATTTCGAATATAAAAACGTTTTTTACTCTTTCAAAACTGTTTTACCCCCATTTCGACATATTCAAAACTTTCTTAATCCACTGTCTGGTTACAGAACTGCTTTAATCCATCTATTTTTTTTTTTTTAATATTGAGGTTCTGCTGATGCAGTTTTTTTCTATTAGTTAGAAATCAGTGTAATATATACGAATTTTTAAGTCCGGCGGTCAGCAGCGAAACGATTTAAACTTTTTTGTGCTTTCCTGATGAATACATGTTTTTAACAGCATTGATGCCCTTAAAACTAATTGATAGTAGTAATAAAATATTCTGGTTTAACCCAAAAACTTCATCTACGTTGTATTGCAGACCCATTAAATTTGTCTTTCGAAAGAAAAACGCTGAACTTGTCCGTTAAGAAGAAGAAAAATTAATGAAGGCAGTAAGATGGCTAAAGGTTTATACAACGGTGGTCAATGACAAAAATATAAACGTCTCTTATAAAATGATATTAACCATGTTTGACGGAAGTGTCGCAAATATTTTGTCCGAGACTAACTCTACAGCTAAAGGCATCATTTGTGGAGCTACTCCAAAATAAATGATAAATGATAAAGTTATAACTAAATCTCCTGTAGTTGAAAACTATCGCTTTGGCATATCAACACTTCACTGTTGGATTAGGTTATTTGATTCTTTGAGTGTTTACTACATATTGCATACCGTTTACCAATAAAAACCTGGCAGGTTAAAGGTGATCAAAATAAAAAAAATTGCAGAAAATGTTACAAAAATCATTCAGGACAATTTCAAGAGCCAAATGGGTTTAATAGGGATATGGCTCAACAAATGATGGGAATACCGCTAGGCATTTTTTTCAAAACCCAAATTTAAGTGCGGAAATCACAGGGATTAATAAAGAGTTAATTGTTAAGTTTCAGTTAATCTTACGAGTATTGGCATCTGGACTTAAAATTAACGTGACAAATTTTAAGATTTTGCTGAGTGAAACCCGAGCTTTATACTTAAGCCTCTATAACTGGTACTACATGCCGAGTTCTTTACACAAGGTTTTGGTACATGGATGTGACATAAGATATTTTTTTGAATTACCCATTGGGCATCTCTCGGAGGATGCCTTGGAGGCCAGACATAAGGAATTCAGAAAAATCCGATTATGTAACAGCCGAAAAACTTCAAGAATCGATGCCAATACCGACATAATAAAAACTCTTTTACTGACGTCAGACCCGGAATTAGCTTCTTACAGAAAATGCGCAAAGGGCATACAAAATATCGGTTCCAATGATGAGTTAAATCAATATGTGCTGCCTGAAGAGCCACTTAATTTTTTGGAAGGTTCCGGTTTTTCCTTGGACCTATCCAAGGACTTATGTAGTACTGACAGCGAAAGTGATCAATCTGGTTAGCATTTGCATAGATAATGTGCTAAAATCCAATAACTTTAACGGCACATTTGGCTATTAGATTCAATATATTATGCTATACCAAATTTTTTAACTTCTCGCAGCCCACGTAGGGCAAGTCTTCCAAATCGACGAGTACCTTTTTTGTCTGAGGTAAATCTGTTTTCGTATCTCCGCAGCACTTTCTTATCCTAGATTAGTAGGCATCTCTGCAAAACTAATTTTACAGCAATGCAAAACAATGTTTTGAAATTTTTCAGTTTTTCTACTGAACACTAAAACAAGCAAAAAATGTTTTATTCTTTACTTCTTGGAACAATAAGTTTTCTGTTTTGATTTTACAACTTCTATACTTACTCTTAGTTTTTGACCTACCAAGAGTACAAAATGTTTAAAAAATCATAATCTAGTTGTTAGTTTGTATGTAAGTCAACAGTTACAAAGTTGTAAATAAAAGAGAAGCTTATTTCTTCAACCGTAAAGTAATAAGTACTTTTGTCCAATATCCCTTATATCCTGCAATACTGTGCGTCGTCACGCTGACGAATATTTTTACTGGTTGTGTGCACAAAATTTCAAGAAAGAATAAATTCTTCTCTTACAGAATATCCATTTTATACGAACTTAAAGAAGACGATTACAATGGAAGGATCGACTGGCGAAGATCGCAACTTAATAAACAAGAATTTGGTTTAGCGACGAACTTTCTTCTTGAATGAGTTTGCTAACAAACACAATTTTAGATGTTAGTATAATAACAATCCCCGAGTTTTTCGGTAAAACCGTACTGAACTCCCCCCAGAAAATCAACGTTTGGGCAGGTATTCTTGGATACGAAATTATTGGGCCAATATTTCTAGAAAAAAATTTAAGTGGTCAATTGTATTTTAATCTTTTGAAGAATGTGATAGGTCCTCTTATTGTACAACCTTTGGAAAATCAAGTGGATGAAAATGACTCCCTAGAACTCAGTGAAGAAAATTTTCATTTTGAGCACATTACCAGTTAAAGAGTGGCTTAACCAACGGTTCCTTGGCAATTGGATTAGCAAACGTAGCGCAATAGAGTAGCCAACAAGATCTCCAGACTAGACTCCTCTTGATTTCTTTTCCATTGGGACCACCTGAAAACTAAGGCTTAAGAAGCTTATAGAACCACGCTTGAAAGTATTAAAGACCTCAAAAATAGAATAACACTGGAATGCAGGCGCATCACCAGAAAAACTTTCCTCAATACCCGGAAGGAATTTCAAAATAGGCTTTATAATTGTCTCGCCAATAACGGCGCATATTTTAGCACTTAATATAATAATTTATTTCAACTGAATACATTAGTTGCATTACTATTTTATTATTTGTAAACTAGTGATTTCAAGTGACCCTACGGAAAATAATCCAAAGGATTCGAATCTGGTGATCTGGGACGTCAGGCTGACAGTCACACTCTTCCCATTCAACGGTTTCCATAGGTGAACTGAATGTCTGCCATTTCTTCGTTGGTATATTGGTACATTTTGACACAATAAATTATTACTTAAAACGAAAATGACAAAAACCCACTTTCACTAATTTGGTGATAGTAGTTTGTAAAGTGATAGTAGTACATGACGGTAATAAAGTATTTTTTCGCTTATTTTTTAAAATCTCTAAATGATTTAACTTACAAAATTCCAACGCAGTTTTAACTTTAAATCCATTTTTTTCCAAAACGGCTATATTTAGCGCCAAATAGTAAGAGTATCTTTTATATGTAGAATTGAATGGAGAATAGGTCTGTCTAGTTAGAAATTACATACAATGTGAAGAAAAGTATTAGTTATTTAAGTCCGGTTACAACACTGTATGTGGCACCATCTAACTTTAAACAAAAGCTAAGTATATTATTGAATTTCTTATCATCAATACTCCTAGTATCCCGATTTTCATCAAATTGCCATATCACTGAACAAAAATATAATCAAAAAACCAAATGAACAATTTTCTTGGAATTTATCTCAAGAACCAAGTCGTTGCGGACCCATGTTTACATGAACTTTTAATCTTAAAATTAGTCAAAGATTCATCATTTAAAGTTTGTACAAGTACTTAATAAACACCCTGTATATTTCTTTCATATGGAATTTACTGAGATTTATTTCACTTGAGCGCGTATATTTTTCATAATTTTTTAAATATACACGCACACATAAGGATTTATCTTGCAGTGCTGTGCCTGATCATCAAGATGGCGTTTTATATAATAGTTTCAGCTTTTCACAGTTTTCTTAAAAAAAAAGAACAAATACTACGTTGTACTTTCACATAATTATTTCAAAGAGCATATAATATTGTTTGTGTTGTGTATTTTAAAGGTTTTCTGTTTCGTCATCACATTACTACTGTAATAATCACAGTATAAGACATTTACCAAAAATGGCATCCATTTACTTCATTTAAATATCACTTTTAGACAGGATTTTACAACAGTTTTAACTATTTAATAATGTATTTTGAGAATCTACTATACTTTATGAAGACCAATATTTTAACATTAGACATCGTGTCTTACAATTGTTAAAATAAATATGAATAAAAATATTCACTTTGAAAAACAGAGAAACACATCTTGTGTTATCATACCACAATAAATGTCGTAAGCCGACGGAAAATGATTAATATAGAAAGGCACTTTTGCGTTAAACAAACCCAAATCTTGCTACTTATTAGAAAGCAAAGAAACACATTTTTTGTGGCTTCAGAATAGAATCGGTCGCGTGGAACCTGGTCGCGGAGCAAACTTCTTTCGTCAAGATGTTGTTAGCGAGTCCTTTCCGAAATTTACCGATGCATTGAAGTGGCGAACCTACGTTTCTCGGCACTACCGTAGGGGATCAAGTACCGGCACACGTATTCCGTTGTCGTCATAACCTTAGCGGATATGTTTATACAGAATCAATAAAAAAATTGAGCAACTTATTAGGAGAATATATTTTAAATTGCGGTGTATTAGCGCTACACAGGGGCCCTTATTAGCATATCATAATATCTAATAAAAGATTCTAAGTTATAAAACATTAGAATGTTGTACAGGGATATTTTTTTTAAGTTTCTCACCCGATTGTCGATTTTCCTGCGGACTATAATAAAAAACAAATCAGATATTTTCTAATGATTTTTAACAACAAAGCCAAATTTAATGGTCAATAAATATATAGGTTCACAAATTTCGCAGATACGACGCCATTTTGAATTTTCTTAAATAGCAACCCTCATAAATAACCACAGCAGTGCATTTGGCAATCCGATCTTAAAAACCTAAGAATGTTAATATTTATTTTCAGCCGTTTTGGAAATACGGGGGTTCATAATTTGCTCTCATCGATTTGGTCTTTTAAGTGTCTCATCCCTTTAATAAATAGTCCTTTTATGCTGAAAACCCCAATCTCTTCACAGTAACATAATTTCCCGTTACCAAGCTATTCACGCTATAATCAAACCCGACAGATGCCAAAAAGTGACAGCTACGACGCCATTTTCAATTTTTTTAGATGGCAATCCTCGTTAATGACCTGTAATAATTAATAAAAAATAAAAATATTAAAAAAAAATAAAAAAAAAGATTCTTAATTACTTTATTTTATCTTATTTATCTTAAGATGTTCTTGTTGATATTTTTATTAATTAATTACTTGGGTCACCACGGCCACTCAGTTTTTTAATTCGCTTGAGAGCTAAGGTCGTAGATTTAATTCAGATAAGATTTTTGGGCGCCATCAACCAAAGGGGTTGAAAAAGATTATTAAGAAAAGAGTAAATAGAATATTTAGTTCCCTAGCCCTGAAAGAGAAAGCAGTATGAATAAAACAATTATTTTAATCAATTCCTATTTTATTAATAAAAGAATAATATTTTCCAACAAACACCCATTTTATTCTTTTAGGAAGAAATAAACATAACATGAAGAAGGACTTGAATAAAAGGCTAAGCAACTAAATCAGAGAAAGAAGATATAAAAAATAACATAGAAAAAGTTATGACATGAGCTAGTCAGCTCCACTAAAAGATATATTAGATCGTAGGAAATTAAACCGAATAAGAAGTGAGGATTCTTTCTAAACACCCAATATAAAAGGAGTCAAATACTAACTAAAAGCTTTGAACATAATTAAAGTGTAATTACTTTAAAGGTAGTGACCAAAATAAAACGGAATTTAAATTTAAGTTAAACTAAATCAAATCATAGCATTCATTATGCCAAAATTGAAAATAAAATATTAATTGTAGTAAAGTCAATGCAAGGTCAATTGAAGCACTTACGATGCCCCAAAATTTGGTTAAAATCCCTTGAGAAATTTATGATAACTTCAAGGTTATATAATTAAAGACATTTACCCTTTTGCCAAAATTCAAAGTAAAGCAGCATTTAGGGTAAAGTTAATATAAAGTCATATACATATATACAGGGTTGGGCAAATGTTCCGGAACGGCTTAATTACAAGCGAACGAAAAGTGATATCGAATCGGGGTTTTGGGCAATCTATAGGACAAAAATTTTACTATTTGACTGGTATACCATATGTCAGTAATGTCACCAACTGTCAAGTGTCGACGATATTTTTTTATTTTTTTTAATGGAACACCCTGTATATTATCAGATATTCTAGATCTTCAATAAATTACAAATATTTTTCATATAGCATACCATATGATTAAATTCAACTGTTTCGGAAATACGGGCAAATGAATGTAGTACATTTTATTTAAACAAAACCAAGGTAATAACTTTAAAACACAATAATATAAAATAATGGTTATTTAATTAAATGTTCAAAATGTCGTCCTTCAGCCACCTGACAGTGTCCAATCCTGTCGGAAAATTCAGAACGCACGTTTTGCAAATGTTCACGAGAAATAACATGCACAGCATCTAAAATTCTGTTTTGAAGATCCTCCAAAGTCTTAGGTTGTGTACGATATACGACAGTCTTTAAATGACCCCAGAGGTAGAAATCTAGAGGTGTTAAATCTGGAGATCTAGGAGGCCATTCAATGGACCCTCTCCTACCTATCCACCTTCCAGGAAAAGTTTGATCTAAATAATTTCTGACATGTATACCAAAATGAGCTGGCGCCCCATCTTGCTGAAACCAAATGTCATTCGCTAGTATTTGATCGTTAACCTGATCATGATATAAATTAATCAAATTTGGTATAATTCTATTTCGAAGCAGATCTAAGTAGTAAATAGATGTCAAGTTTCCATCAAGGAAGAAAGGCCCAATAATATGGTTTCCAATTATACCTGCCCACACATTTAATTTTTGGGGGTGTTGCGTACGGTGCTCAATCATCCAATGGGGATTATGGTCTGACCAGTATCGACAGTTGTGCCTATTGACGAAACCATTAAGACAGAATGTCTCCTCGTCAGAAAATAAAATACGACTTACAAAGTTAGGTTGTAGGTCTATGTAGTCCATTATTTCTTGACAAAATTGCATACGCCTATCAGGATCGTCCTCTGATAGTTCTTGAAGCAAGCTGACTTTATAAGGAAACATTTTATTTTTTTTGAGGATTCTTCTAATTGATTTTTCGCTGTTTTCATGTGCAAGAGCAAGCTTTGGAACTGACGTCTGTGGTTCTTCTTGCAGGGCAAGCAAAACATCCAGGGATTTCTCGTCATTTGTAGCAGTTTTCGGACGACCTGTTTTTGGCAAGTTTTTTACCGTACCCGTATGCTCAAAGTTATGGAATATTCTATTAGCAGTTGATTTAGAAATGGGATCTCGAACAGGAAAACTTTGATTGAAAAGGTCGGTTGCTTCTTGAAAAGATCTCCGTCTATCCCCATATCCTATCATCATAAGCAGAGTAATCCGTTCTTGTTCAGTTAGCTGAACCATAGTTTTATCAGTTATATCAGAGGTTTAGTCGATAAATAAAAAACTCGCACAACTCACTTAATACAAATAAATAAAAATTAAATAGGAAATGTGTCAGAGTGACACTTGGGAGTCATGGAAACTAAGACTTTTATTTGGAATGTCATAATAAAAGAAATATGTTGCTTGATTTTTAAACAAAATGTAATATGGGCTTTCTAGATTCATTTGCCCGTATTTCCGAAACAGTTGAATTTAATCATATGGTATGCTATATGAAAAATATTTGTAATTTATTGAAGATCTAGAATATCTGATAATATACAGGGTGTTCCATTTAAAAAAATAAAAAAATATCGTCGACACTTGACAGTTGGTGACATTACTGACATATGGTATACCAGTCAAATAGCAAAATTTTTGTCCTATAGATTGCCCAAAACCCCGATTCGATATCACTTTTCGTTCGCTTGTAATTAAGCCGTTCCGGAACATTTGCCCAACCCTGTATATAGCATTCACTACGCCAGAATTTAAAGTGAGGTAGAATTTAGAATCAAATTCATAAATAGTAATATCACTTCCAGGTTATATTAATAAAGACATCTACCATGCCCTATTCCAAAATAGAATTGAGAAACTTAAAACTTTAGTTATGTTCCCAACTAAATAGCTTAGGGGTGAAGATAAAGATTTTCTAGCTAAGTCTAACTAATAGATATAGCCAAAACCTAGAATGACAAAAAATACATACTGATGGTAACTAAAATTTCTGGGTCAGTAGGTAATGTATTCAAGACCGGGATTATCAGTCTCTTATTAACCCGCTCAACAGATATAGATATATCCATTACAAGATTAAGTCCAATGAAGAAGTTACCGATATAGGAATATCCCAACAACTTCATAGGGGTATCTTAATAAAATTAAGTCAAAATAGAGAAAATTACAGCTATAGAAATATCTCAATGCTCTATAGGGATATCTTAATAACATTAAGCAAAAGTAAAGAAATTACAGATATAATATCTCAATAACTTAGTGCGAAAATGCATATTTCCTGAGGAAGTTCTAGATTTATACTTAAAAATTAAACCTTTAACCGCTACTTCTGTTAGAAAGTAAGACTTACGTTTTTTGTTTAATGTAAATCTCAATTTAAGATAATTAAAATAACCATCTTATACTCCTTGACGAGTAAAAGTTAGTTTCATAAATCAAAACTAGCCTGTTCCAGCTAGATAATCATAGAACCTACCAGGGATTAATATACAAATGAATTTACAATAAATAGACCAACCACTCAAGCATTCCTTGACGAGGGAGGTTTCGGTTTTAAATTGAAAACTAAGTTTTCGTATGATACAAGATAAGCAGTTTAGGTAATATGTACATTACTGGAGTGACCCATCCACTTTAAGCGAAATCTACAAGAATTTACAACAGTCTTAAGCGAAGCTAGGGTAATTATACACTATACATAAAAATATACAGAGGGAAGAATATACAAATATAATACAGTTTACCAAATCACCACATAAAAGGTTTATAACATAGGAAATTAAGTTAAGGGTTAACAAATTGACTTTTAGTGATCAATTTAAAAAAGTTAAGTCCGGTGAGTGTGGCATTGTGCCAGTGAAAACGTTACAAGTGATTAAAAAGAGGTATTTTAGCAATATTATCTAAAAAGGTGGCTCTTGGCCCATTAGTAGTACATTACGAGTGATTCAACTGAAGTATTGAGGTGAAATTATACTGAATTATTAGACACATGAAATTTACTCATTCAAATTCAAAAGAAGGGGTTTTTGGTATTATATCTTATGAAATTTAATAAAAATTAGTCGGAGGTGGTGTTAGTACAGTAATCAAGGAGAAAAAATATGCTACTTAGCTCATGTAAGGCAGGACTCTAGCAGACAGGCACGACGGATTATGCGTCAATCTCCAGCATCAGATCAATGTGGACGGTTGACCATACAGCACGTCGGGGTGACCGGCACATGCACCGAAACAGGAACTTCATCCAAAATGACACCCCCACTCGTCTTGGCCTCTCTAAGACATACATCCTCCATTCCAGACATGGGATCCATAGCAGGGTAAAGGATTTAGAGGAAGACTCCAGGTTACGAATACTGACTAATGCATGCACAAATGAAGAAAAATGAAAATAGTCGAAAAATGAAAATAGTCGAAAAATGAAGATAGTCGAAGCCTAAAACAAAACGTGAACATTAGGACGCCATTTTGTGAAACCCAAAAGGTATTACTTACCAGGTGGTCGGGCTTTCTTCGGTCTAGGTGACGAAACAATCCCATTTAAGGCTCAAAAGACAGCTTCTATGTTAAATTCCGATCCGGTCATTGCCGACACATATAAAATGCAATTAATTAACACAAAACTGTAATTTTCATTTCTTCGTCACCTGCTGTTCAAGTCTTCTGGACCGGTATATAGAACGAACAGACCGAAGCACTACGCCGTAAAGTCCTTAAATAGACTTTCCTATCAAAAAAACAACTTCCTACTCGTGACTCGTACTGCTTCGAAAACCCATGTGACTTCCGGTAATTGACAAGTAAAGCTGGAGGGCACTTTGAACTTGATAACGGGAATCTGCTCATTTTAACCAAAAAAACCATGAAAATAGATGCAAGTTTGACCCGAAACTAAATGCATCCAAAATACTAGGTTAGGTAACGTCGAAGAAACGGCAGTCATCCCAAAAATATAAAAGATCTCATCACACCATATGGGTGTGCAAGTGATATTCCGGCAGCTGGTCCTACACATCGTCATATTACGGGTTGCCTATACGTAGGTTATTATATTAAGAAGACCAGCCTGGGTCTAGAACCTTTTAGACAGGGGCGTATTCAAAATTTTTTAAAGACTTTAATTATCTAAATCGGTCAAAATTTGATAAAAACTCGGGCTATCCACTAACGTTGTAACAAGCACAAAAAGATTGTTACAAACCACATGAGTGATTTACATTTCGCGATGCGATTTCAAAAACATATAGTTATTGATATTTATTTTTAGCCGATTCGAAAATACGGGGGTTCCTAAATTTCCTTCATCGATTATGTGTTTCGAGTGTCTCATCCGTTTAATAAATTGACCTTTAAAGTTGAAAACCCCTATTTTTTCACAGTAACATAATTTCCCGTGGCCGTGGGTTAACATTAGTAATTGGGTTTTTTAATTATTGGAACACCCCGTATGCTTTTTATTTTTACAATCATTTTTCTGAATATAAAAATATATAGTTTGTCTATATTAGCTGAAACCGTTTTTAAGTTATATGAGCGATCAAATTTTAAAAATGCTAATGCCTTCATTCTAGTTTAATTAATTTTCTGTTAATTTATAATTTGTCTGGAATGCCAACTTGGAAAACAACAATGTTATAATGTTCTATCAACTACTTTTTATTTTCAGGGCAGATCTCTCTTCCCTGTTTCCAAAAATATATGGTTTTTTGGTAGAACACGCTATCTTTATATTCGGGAAAATGATATACCTACTAAGAACATCTTTTAGAGGAACTTCCCATTTATGATTATGATATTCTTATTTGGCGGTAGGATGACGAACCGGCTTATAATACACCAATTGCCTTTAATAACAGGTATGATTTATTGATAGGAAGGCGGGATCATATTCGATAGCCGACAAACAACCCCGACCTTTCACCTTTCGATATATATATTTGTGGGGCTCGTTAAGCAACCACATTTACTATAATAGGACGCGAACTATCCAAGGTCTCAAAGACAGAATTCGGGATGAAATCTGAGTTTTAAACAGGGCTCATCCAAATTTGATGATGGGTAACATTAATAGTAAACTGAGTGATAAGATATTCAGAAATGGAGGAGGTTATATTGAGAACCAGTAAAATACACACGGATATTATCAGTTGTTATTTAATTTAGTTTAGCATTTTTATTTATTTTTGGGAGGTTACAATAAATGATTCATATTTTTAAAACAAAATGTTATTCCTAACCTCTCTTATTTTAGTTTTACATTGACAGCAGTTCGCTATTGAAAACCACACTGTGTCAGGCAATTATAATCCGAGACACTCTGCTCATATTATTGTATGCTGCTGTTTGCATTAATTAATCGAACATAATGTAATGACGCACATATAGACAAACCATATATTTTTGAAATCAGGAAAAAAGGTAATATTGAGGAGCAACTTATCAAAACCGATTATGTCCTCCAAGAGCAATTTTTGGGTAGGGGCAAAAAACTGACTTCTGCTATACCTTACGGTATAAACAATAAATTCATGTAGGAGTGAAGGGTGTACATCCAAATATCTAAAAAATTACTTCATTTAAATCACTATCGGTTTGAGGTCTCAATAAAAAAATAAAAATGATTGGACACATTTTGTTGCATTTGGTGGGACTTAACTTATTTTGATGCATTTGGTTTGGGACATAATACATTTTGCAGCAGTCAGAAGATAATGGCAATTAAAGACGAAAATAATTTTAAGCAAACAAGTTATATTTGGAAAAATACAATATTAAATTTATATATGGTTTAATTCAACATCTTCATCAAGGCAGTTGCACTGGTCTTCTTCGTCGATGGTTTCCTCCACTTCTACGAATTCGGTAGTAGAACCAAGAGCGTTATCGTAGAAAATCCAAAATGACAATGGGATGATTGAGTCCCACTCCAACCCATATCTTGTTTGAAGTAGCTTTAGCACATCATTTTTTTTTCTTCTTTAATAGTGTTGCGTAGTGGTTGGATACATTGTTTCCTCATATCTCTGGCTATTTGGCGTCCTCGTTTAGCCATTGATGAAAAGTGCTTCGAAACGTCGTCATAGTGATATGTAAAGTAAAAAGTAAAGTAAGTTAAGTATATTTATTTGTTCCATCAGAATGCCCTAGGGCATATAGAACATGTCCATATAGAGTTCACAATATTTAATATTTAATATTATATACTTTAAGACAATAAAATATAGATAAAAATATAGATAAAATTTTATAGATAAAATTAAAATTAAGAGAAAAATTTTAGAACAATTTTAAATAACATCAATATCAGAATTTATATCACAAATTATCAGTACTACATCACAACAACATCACAAATCATCCCGTTCTCATTTGGGTTACAGCATATCATACATGGCCTGTTATCATTAGGATTAGGACGAACAAGAAAGCAAACAGCCAGGTCTACATTGAAGATCAAGTCTATCACTCAAACAATATTAATCAAAACTGCTGTCTGAGAAAAATTCAATCAAAGAATAAGGACAGGTTTTTATTAAATGTTTTTTTATAAGGCTGAGAAATTCGGGCTTTGACAAGCTTCCTACTCCCAAAGGAATTTTGTTCCAAATTTTCATCATGGTATTGTGACTATTTCTCTGCACAAAACTGAATCTTGTCCTATCCAAGAGCAGATCTTGCTTAATTTTCGTATTGTATTTATGTGAACGTTTGCTTTTTTCAAACAAAGAGATATTCTCAAAGACAAACTTGGCTGCTTCAGACACGTACATACCTGTTATCGTCGTCAAACCATTTTGCTTACAAAGAGGCCTACAGCTCTCCCAAGAATGTACTTTAAGCATAGTTCGTAAACACCTTTTCTGCAAAACAAGTACTCTTCCAGTATCTACCGAATTTCCCCAAAAAATAATACCGTACCTAATCTTTGAGGCCACACAGGAATGATAAAAAGTAAGAGCCGCCCTCAAACCCACATTCTCCATGACAATTCTAAGCGCGTAACAATATTTAGCGAGGCTGCTGCTTAGGTTTTCGATGTGTGACTTCAAATCAAGACGTTTATCTATTTCCACGCCAAAAAACGCAACAGATTTGCAAACTTTCATCTCCACTCCATCCACATCCACTCTCGTCAGATTACCCCCTCTCACTCCAAAATTCAGTATCTGAGTCTTATCAACATTTAAGAGCATGTTATTTGAGGAAAACCAGGAGTTGAATGTGCGAATGGCCTCACTTACCTTACCAACCACCACCTCCTGACTTTTTTCACTAAGTAGCAGTGAAGTATCATCGGCGTACATAACAAGATCTTCCTGAACAACGTCTGGTAATTCATTGGCATACAAGATATAAAGAAGTGGACCCAAGATTGATCCCTGGTGTACTCCTTTCCTTATCACTAGGTATTTAGATGCTATAACATTTTCCTCATCATCCCTCCCGATTACACACTGACTTCGCCTGGATAAGTAAGATTTTATTAAGTCACTAGCAATACCCCTTATTCCGTACCTATCAAGCTTGTTGATAAGAACAGCATGATCCACACAGTCAAATGCCTTCGAAAGATCAAGACATACAGTTACCGTACTGTTCCCCTTGTTCATGGACTCTAAGATTTTTGTTATGGCTTCATATACTGCCATGATTGTTGATTTTCCCCTTCGAAATCCATATTGACAGTGTGTGACAATGCTATTTCCATCCAACAAGGATACTAATCTTTCATAAATCAACCGCTTAAAAATCTTACTAATATTTGGTAACAAAGATATTGGCCTATAATTTTTTATTTCACTTTTACTTCCCTTGTTTTTATACAGAGGTTTTACTTGAGCAATCTTCAGATCGTCCGGGAATACACCAGAGAAAAAAAAAACACAAATTAACAACATGCATCAAAGGTAATGCGACCAAATCCGCCACCTCCTTCAGTTATACAATTGGAATCTTATCATGACCCACAGACTTCTTGTTTTTTAAACTTTTTATACATTCATACACCTCTCTCTCACTCACAGGCTGTAAAAATATTGATTTCCTACATGAGACTATTTTTGAAATATCTACTAAGGTTTTACTAACATCTGGACACATATTTATAAAAAAATTGTTTATATAATCGAGTCTTTTACTGTTCGGGCGTTCCTCAAAATTGTTGAAAATGTTTTCCCTGACTTGAGACTTCCCTGTGGCGGTCCTGATTAATGACCATGTAGTTTTTGCCCCGTTGTGCGAATTTTTGATGATATTTTCATGAAACAATCTATTAGCCCTGATAATTATTTTATTCAATATCCCACTGTATCTTTTATAAAATTCCCTTGTTACCTGCCTCGTAGACATTTGTCGATAAAGAACTCTTTTCGTGTTGCATGAAATTCTAATGCCATTTGTTATCCACGACTTCTTTTTGTTTCTTCTGGTCTGAGTTTTTTTAGCACTAATAACCCTATTCATAACCTTAATTATTTTGTTCCTGAAAATCCTATAGGCCTCATTTACATCACAGTTTCCTAAAACCCTTTCCCATCCCTCTACCTGAAGCTCTTGTCTGTATTGAATTAGCTTAGTCCGTAAGAAAATCCTTTTTTTAATGCACTGTTGCTTTGCAACGTGTTTACCAAAATCAAAATTTAATACTTGAGCATAGTGATCTGAGAGTGCAGTGTCCACATTAAAACTGCTAAACTTATTAAAGTTAATAAAAAAGTTGTCCAGCAAGGTTGCTGTTTTCTTTGTCACTCTAGTTGGAAGGAAAATTGTTTGAGATAAATCATTTGAAAGGAGGAGATCCAAGAAATGGCTGTTTACTTCTGTTTTCTGCAAAAGATCAAAATTAAAGTCGCCACAGATAATTACCTTAAAACACCTGAAGTGTGATTGGATATATAGGATTATTTCCTCAAATCTATGAAAAAATATATTTGTGTTACCCAAATTGGTACGATATATACAGACAATTAAAATCTTGTTTATCCTATCCTGAAGTCCCGCACACTCAATCTGTCCCTCTATACTACTATCCTCAACTTGTTCCAGTCTCTCGAATGAAAGTCTCTCAGATATGAATATGCAAGCTCCACCATGCTGCATGTTAGGTCGAGCGTAAGCTGATTTTAGGACATAACCATCTATAGCTGCAAATTCCATTTCCTCTTTTTTTAGCCAATGCTCGGTCAGGCAAATAATATCGGGTCTTACATCACAGGAGTTCATAGTCAAATCAATTTCAGCAGCTTTATTTCTTAAACACTGTATGTTTTGATGTACAACACAGAGATTGCTTACTATTTCCCCTGCTGACCTGTCCTTTGTCTGTAACGTCCTTTCCTTTCCTTGATTTATGTCTGCATAGTTCCCAATTAGTTTTTTGGCTTAACTATTTGCGGGATTCCCTTAAAATATTTTATTTTTAAACCCTCTTCACCTGCTTCAGTTCTTCTTAAGAGCTCGGCTCTTGCTTGCCTGTAATCATTTATTTGCTTTGGTGTTCTGTCATAACTGAAGGACAGGTTGTTCCATTTTGCCATCTTTTTTATCTCTTTGGCATTGAATATAACCTGACCTCTTCCTCCGACGACTTATACTTTTAGTAGTCTCACTTTTTCTGAGTTTTCTCGTTCAATACGGGATACTTTCATCACTTGCGTATTGATATTGGGGCATGTGATGGTTAATATTTCCTTGAGCAGAGCAATATCAGCTTTATTCTTTTCTTGTTGGTTCCCAGAGTCAAGCTCCTTTGCAGAAAAAATTCTGAGGTTTCGTTTTCGATGTTCCCTATCACTGATTTCCTGAACGGCGTCAAAGGAGTGTTCATTTACTGAATTATTTGTTGCGTTCGTTAAATGGCCCTTTAGTTTTTCTATTTCAGATTGCAGTTTTATGTTTATGGTTTTCTGTTCTTCGAATTTAGCAAGCAAATCAAGGTATTTATTATCCATACTCTCCAGCTTTGCCATGATATCTGCCAGTGTGTATTCAGATTGATGCCTGGTACTGCCTGGTGTTCCAACAGATCGTCTCTTTACGACATTTTCATTGCATGTAGTGCACAACCATCTTTTGCCATCAGGAACTTCTAGATCTTTTTCATAACTGTTTAGTGTTGCGATAGTCATACTAATACATTTTGTATGATACCACTTCTCGCATTTGCAGCACGATATAGAATAAGTACCTGAAGTTCTTTTCTTACAGTTTCCACAGTTCGTGTCCTTACTACCCTTCATAATGTTATATGTGTTACAGTTACAATTACAGTCGTAAAGCACAACAATCCGCGAATAGTTGTTATTTGGATCGAAACTTAGATAGTCGCAGCACTCTGTCCACAGTTGTTGGTAGGAATTCTTATCGCAGTTCTCACTTTTTTGTAGATGCTTACGATTTTAAATAAATGGATCAGAATCAGGTTAATTTTGATTAAATTGTAACTTTGGATCAAAACACACAGCTTAGGGAAACGAAAATACGCGTGTGGAATCAATTACTAGTGATTTAATTGGTAAACATAGTTACAACGTTTGAAAAAGCTTGGAAATAGACTAAAAATGAACAAAAGAGATAGAGCAGACCGAACAACCGACACACGTTCGCACTTTTCTGTTTTGTATGTTGATTCAAGTTTTAATTTCACTTCAGTGGTATTATTATGTTTCACTTTTTCAAGCATAATTCTTTTCATTTCCCTTATACCCTACACCTTTTTAAGAATAATGACTAAATCTTTAAAATCTTTACCATGCCAGTCTTTTCCTAATACCCGAACATCCCCAAATTCTTTATAGATTGCATAGTATGCAGTGGGATCAAGAATTTCTTCGACTCTCCTTAGCCTTCTCTCCATGCGACCAAACACTCTATCTGCTGGTAAGTAAGAGAGTCCGCGAGCTGGAAAATACAAAGTTATATTCTTCACCGTGGGAGAAGAGTCTTTCTGTAACCAAGATGCCACAGCATGCACAACATGTTGATTCTTATTTTGTCCACCGCATCCATCTGCGAAGAGCCGAATCTTCTCGATGGAAGGTTCAAGCTGAAGTTTCATTAAGAAATCAGTTACTGCTGAACCAATTTCTGTTGCTCCCCTACCAGCTTGACTCTCATCTCAGACATAGAAGTGAGGACTCTCAGTTTGAACATCAGTAATGCAGAAACAGTAAAATGATATCTGACGTGAGTAGAAAGTTTCTCCGATACTTAGCTTGGGAATGGTTTGAACTTGCTGTAAATTAAAGACATATGTGACACTGTCATGTGGTTGTTCCATCATTAAGGTGTGAAAAGTTTTAGCCCTTCTTTTATGGACTGTTAAATTACAGATTAAACGTTGTTTTTCTTGTCCATCTTGACGCGACTGGATTTCAGATGTAGTTCTGCTGCAGTAACTGCAGGTATCGCAGGCGGGTGATCCAAATCCTAAGTTAAATTTTGTATTGAAAATGTTCCTTAAAAACGTTTTTTTGACTTTGAACTTGTTGTCGACTTCAGCATTATACATTTTAAATAATTTGCTGATACTTAATGTTGAAGGCAAATAAAGTCTCTGACTCTTGTTTCGAGAGTAATGAATCTCACGTGCTTTCAATTTCGACAAGAAGCTCTACACTTTTAGTCTTTTTTCAGCAAATTTTGTACTTTTCCGATCTCCTCCTCTTTTTTCTATCACACCTTGCCCCGACTTGATACCCTCTGCGATTGTATTAAGTCTCCTTTGACCAATACCAAATAGTTAAAAAAAAAAATTGAGCAAACGGGCAATTTCACACTTTGCGATGGTAACAAGAAGTATTTTACAGCAATGCTATGACGCTCGTTTTTTCTTAATGCACCCCGAGCGCGGCTACGTTTAGGCACTCTCACATCAATCAAAAAAGAGCCTTTTTGTCCTGCTCTTTCTTATCTGGTTTGAAGAAAACATTTCTTTTTGCTCTACTAAACGAATTTTTAGAAAGTGTGAGGCATTTGAATCTGCCCTCTCTGTGCTGGCAAGGAGCATGGAAGTTGAGTAGTAATGGGTCCTTATCTTTATATCTGAAAAATAATAAGAATCAAAATATTGAGGGTAAACTGAATACGGCAAAAAGCTCGAAAGGTAACCATACAAAGCTACAGAAACACCAAAATAATAATTCCTTTTCGCAAAGAACCACTTTGTCGGCATTTCACATCATTTTGAACCAATTTAACCGATTTATTTTTGATAGCAGTAGAAAAATACTTATTGAAATTATTATTATGATATTCTGCTTTGAGACCATTACTTACCGATTTTCGTACTACTGCTCCCCTTTATGTTTTCGCTTTTGTCTTTTTCTATATCCTTTATTATTTTCATCAACACTCACACTAGTTTCTAAGTCCATATTCATTTTGCAAAATTATTTTACTTGATATGTATAGTAATGGTAGTTTCTTAAGTTGGAATCATTTTCCTTTACTTCTTTTTAGTTGTAGGGATTTCTTTTCGATTACTTGGTTGGAAGTTTTTTGTTTGAACTCTTTTATTTGTTTGTGTTTATTTTATTGCTGTCTTCAAGATTTTTGATTTTTGTATTTTTATGAATTTTGAAAAGATTTTGATTGAATAAATTCAGAAATTGAGTTGTGTTTAAATCTGTTAAGGAGGGAGCCAATCTCTTGGGTATTTATGTTTATCGTTTTCATGCGAGTGTATGTGAGATTCTGCAATTAGTCTATTTGGTGAATTGTCTGTTCTGCTATAGTATTTTGTTATTATTTTGTCTGTAAATTGTTTGAGTGTGTCAATTTTTAGGTCTAGATGCAATGCATTGTTCATCATGTACATTGGTGCCCCCACCATTACTTTTAGAATTTTATTTTGTACTCTTTGTACTTTTAACATTTTGGTCTTATTTACGGTACACCACGTCGGTATACCGTAAGTAAGTACCGGGCGTACTAGTGTTTTGTACAACGTTGTTTTTACTTTTAAATTTAATTTACTATTTTTATTTATTAGGGGATATATAGCGTGAAACTGTTTTTGGGCTTTTGCCACTCGCTCATCTGCATTGTCTCCCCAAGCCATCTTTTTATCAAAAGTCAATCCAAGATATTTTATCTTGTTTGACTATTCTATTAATTTATTGTTAATCCTTACCCTGGTTTCAGGTAAATTGATTCTTGCTTTCGAAAAAAAGATGGCCTGGGTTTTGTCTGCATTCAAACAAAGCTTCCAGTTGTCCAACCAGCTCTGAAGGAGCATGATATGACGTTGCAGGCGTGAAACTACTAACCAGGGCGCCCTTGAAGTTGTAGTTATCGCAGTATCATCAGCGAAGAGATAAAGTTGTGTGTGTGGTAGTTTAGGGATGTCGCTTGTGTATATATTGTACAAAATAGCAGCCAATGGTGAACCCTGTGGGACACCAGCCCTGATCCGGGTCTTTTCAGATATTGTGTTCTCTGATGACACCACGAATGTTCTATCTTCAAGGTAAGAGATAATTACATTGACTAAAACGTTTGGCATACCTAATCTTATTAATTTTAGTATCAAGCCGTTGTGCCAGACTTTATCGAATGCCTTTGAGACATCAAAAAAGACTGCTTCCGTGGACATGCGTCTATTAAAACCTCTCAGCACATTGGTTGCCAACCTTGTTGTTTGGCGCACTGTGCAATGAGCAGCTCTGAAACCGAACTGCTCTAGTGGTAAAACACTATTGTTAAGTACAAAATCGGTTACCCGATTCAGTATTAATTTTTCAATAATCTTGCCTAGGCACGATAAGAGGCTTATCGGCCGATAATTGACAGCCAATGTAAGATCCTTGCCGGTCTTAGGTATTAATACCACCTTGGCGTTCTTCCAAGTATCCGGAAAGCAGCCCTTTTCAAGAATTGCCTGGGCTATGTTTACAATTTCGGTTACTGTGTTTTCTGGCAAGTTTTTGACTGCCTTGTTCCGTATGCCGTCAAAGCCAGGCGCTTTTTTCGCATTGATATTCTGCATTATGATCCGAACTTCCTCAGATGTAACCCTTTGCAGGTCCGCTGGCGGATGTTGCATTGCTTTGTAAATTTCAATTGTTCTGGCGACTCGCAGATCTCTCTCTGGGTCTCCTGTCTCATTTTCATTAAACTGTTCGAGGAGGCTTTCTGTGAACAGTTTAATTTTTTCGCTTGGATCAGAGGCGATTTTATTGTTGTTTTTGGTGTCTTTCAGATAGGAAACAGGTTTTCTTCCCCCTTTTAACAGTGCCCTTGTAAACTTGTACACGGAATTATCTTCCGTATTCAAATTTTCCATTTTGTTTTGCCAAAGGCTCGATTCCTTTTCGCTTAGCGGGTCGCCAGTTCTATATGCTAATCTTAAAATTTTGTTTTTACTCTTAATTTTCTGAGAAAGTTCGGGCCCTAAGTCGCCCTGCTTTGAAAATCTGGACACCTTTGTTTCCGAAGATCCAGTCATGGCAGAATTTATTTTTGAAGTTAAATTTTCCACTGCTACTGCAATGTCTTCCCTTGTTTGAATTGGGGGCAATGCTTCGTCGTTTTCCAGCTTTCGCCTAAATAAACTCCAGTTTATCCTGGTCACTGAGACGAAGCCTTGCCCCTTCTCCTCAGGATTGCCGTATTCTACCATAACTGGTCTATGATCTGATGTTAGCTCTGACAAAACTACTGGCTGAGATATTCTGCCAGTGTTTTTAATTACAAAGATGTCCAGGATTTCCGGTAGCGACCCTGTTTGATAATGAGTGTACTCTTCCGGCGGCAATATATGATAATCATATGTTAATGATTTATTATACAGGGTGAGACGTCTCGGATTCTGCGTGCGGCAGCCCCAAACTCTGTGCTTCGCGTTGAGGTCTCCCCCTATAATTATCGAATCACGGCAGTCAAAAATTTTTGCCAGACAGTTTTCATTGAATTTAACGTTGGGGCCAGTGTAAACAGAACCCAGAGTTAGCCATTTATTTTTAGTTTTTATCTTAATGAAAGTACCTTCGATATGGGTACAATTCGATGGACCTGGCACAACTTGGGCAATCACATTCTTCTTTACAAGAATCATGGTTCCCCCGAACCGTCTGATTTCTCGATCATTCCTAAAAACATTGTAATTAGGGAACGTAAAACGTTCACCCTTCAGCCATGTCTCTTGTATAAGAAGTACGTCAATGCCGTTTCTCTCTACAAAATCAACAATTTCAAGTTTCTTGCCCCTGATACCGTTTATATTGATTGTCGCCAAGCTGAAAAAACCAACTTCTACCTGTAATGTCATTAACGATTCGCATTTGTTAGAGTCGTCATCATATTTTGGACTTCCATTTGCAACTTAGCTTGAAACTCCGTTAGAAGCGACTGCATTGACTTCTGAAGAATAGCTTGCCATGCCCCTGGTGCCTGACTGTTTTCTCTTACATTGTTGTCATTGTTATTGCTATTTTCCCTGAGATTGGCGTTATTTTGTTGCCCCCAAGCAAAATTTGAATTCGATCTTATTCTGTTTGAATTTTTATTTTCTGTGTTGTTAATATTTCGTTGTTCTTCTTTTTTTTGTATCAGGATGTTTTTTACATTCCCTGGAGTTAGCCGCATGTTCTCCCCCACAATTCGCGCAGGTTGGGGTGTCAGGATTCGGGCACTCTGTTAGCCTATGATTTTTTGCGCACCTCAGGCATTTAATTTCAAATGTGCATTTATGCTGAGAGAGTCCAAATAACTGACATCTGTGGCACTGCGTGACTTGTGGTCTGGTTCTTTGGGCTTCAACTCTTATTTTAATATGGTCTAAGTACTTAAGAGTGTAAATTCTTTTTTCTGCCTTCGGCAACATAACAAGCACCATTGGCATGGCAGTGCCATCGGCCCTTTTCCACCGTATCACCTTTGAAGGGGTGAGACCTAGATCCTTAAGATCTTCCTTGATTTTCTCTTCACTCCAGGTCTCAAGGACACCCCTGAGAACTACATGTAATTCCTTTTCCTCAGCGAATTTATAGGAAAAATGTTCAATTTTTTGGTCGATCAGGAAATTACGGATTTTACGGTAGTCCACAGGGGTGGGCGGATGTATTTTCACCCCCTCTGCTACCGTGATTCCATTGCCAAAATCAAACTTTTGTATTTTAAAATATTTGGTTAACTTTGTATAAAGGCTCTTGTTTTTTATTATAATGGGGGGGACGCGAACTCTCTGTTTTAATTCGTCTTCATCTATGTTTGTGGAATTTGGTTTTTGTTCACTTTCTGCTTTCCCTCTAGTTTTGTTAATCGATGTTTTTTGTGCTGAATTTCCGGCACTTGAGGTACTAGGTTGGCTTGTTGCCTTGAACACTTTCAGTTTATCTGATTCTACTTCCTTCAGTGACGGAAATTTATCCTGTAAGTTTTGTCGCTTGGCGTCACTGTTAGTCATTTTTGTCGCTTGCCTTTTTCTTTGCCTGTTTATAACTCTGTATGCTTCTTGTCCGTCATTTTCGTCCTCCGTAGTGTTCTCGCTTTGCATGTCTATGTCGGTATTTTGTTCGTTATTGTTACTTTGAATCCCGGTATTTTGTTCTGTTGTTGGTTTATATGTTTGTGTTTGTGTTTTCTCTGTAATTGTGTCCATGTTTAGAAGTGTATTAGTGTTTGTGTGAGATTGGCTCTCATACCTGTCCAGTTTAGATTGAAGATCCTTATTTAGTTTTGACAGTCTCAAAATTTGCTCGTCTTTATCCCCTTGTATTTTTAAAATTGCCTCCTCCAATTTTCTCTCCCAAGATTTGTGCTGCTCCTGGAGCGCGTTAGCCCATTTCTTCTCCTGGAGTTCGGCTCTTCTTTCCATTTTCTCCCTTAGACTTGAGGGTAGTGGAGGATCTTCCTCCTGTATTCTCTCTTCTTCTGAAGAAAAATCGTCATTGACAATAGGGTCCCCCGGCGGGATAGGCGGCTTGGCCGGCTTCTCTCTTGAGGGATTCATCCCCAACAGCGCTTTTAGTCGAAAAAACTCTTTTTTACATCTTAGCGCAAAAAATCACGATGTTGTCACTTTGACGTATACGTGACTTATTTTACTTGATATAAAATTCACCAATTCTTCTCTAAGTATTCTGCAACAATAATATAACTATTTTAGGTTAGAAAACCACAAAACTGCAACCTGTTAAACGGCGATCACACATGTGATGTACGTAGGAGAGATATAACCCGTTTTGAAGTGACTGTTTCATTGGACATAACGCGTTATGATGTGGTTATTAAATTTTGCTACTTAATTGGAGTAGGACATTATGCTTTTCGAGGCGTCAAGTGTACGTACATAAGAACAAATGGTCACATTGAATCGTAATTCATATCTAACTCAATTTTGTCCTAAAGTGGACATAATGCATTTTGATAAGTTGCTCCTCAATTTATGACGAAACAGATGTTTAGTCATAAATGTATTTTGTAAATGAAATAAATAAATAAATATCAACTTAATAGATATCTCGTCGCGGATAAGAAAGAAATCTTTAAAAACAGTGTCCCCCGGTTGAATCATCTCCGAGGGGAGGTTTTGCGATTCTTTTATATTGTCCAAATCTTTTAACCCAATGCCAAATTTTTAATAATGATGACCATTTCCAGTTTCCGTCCATAGGGACTATTATGGTGACCCTTTCACAATTTTTTGCACTGGAAGTGCTTAGGAATTTTGGATATATAGACTAAACTAATAGGAAATTTTAGATACTATATTCAATTCATAGATTAAACAAGTCTGAGATACGAAACAAAAGTGTTATTTAGGATGTTCTAATAAAGTTCGGTTACTCAGTAGCTTTCCCATGGTCTGACTCCATACAGTTCGAATAGAGTCTTCCACAGTGTGTATTTCTTATTGTTTGGATTCATTTTAACCTCTAAATCCTTTCCAATGTCCAGGTACTGGAAGTTTCCTTCCTGTAATATTGGCCATGTTATGTTTTGCAAGACGGAGTCTTCTATCGGTGTTGGGTTTCTAAAAATTATTAATTGATAAGAAACGTATATGTAAAAATTGTACAACATTCTAGATTTCTTGACCAAGTGATTTTTACAGCAACTTCTCTAGAGACGAATTTATGAATTTTCATTATAATCATATTTAGAGCGATGAAAATCCTAATACGATAGTTGAAACGTATTTCAACAACCATTTTCATTAAACCTATGGGTAGGGATAATCTCTGATTTTCTAGTTGGTCTCTGTTCTCTCTCAACGAGACTTGCTGGTGCTACATACAGACGAGCACGAGAGCACATTTTAGCTTAACTGTTCGGGAATTTTTAAATCAACAGTTTGCCAACCGAGCATCTGCAGGATTCCCTGATTTAAATCCCTTGGATTTTTTTATGTGGGGTCACTTAAAAACTTTAATTTATACAAATCCTGTACAAAATCTTAGAAACAGGATAGTTCGAGAACGTAACAGAATACGAAATACCCCATGGACCCAATTCTTAAAAACCAGTGAGTAGAACTAGAACAACCGAGAGAAAGTAGGCGTGGATGTACTAAAAACTGATAAACCGTATTCCTGAATGCCTTTCTATTAAATGACGAGAAAACGATTGCTCCCTGTTGCTTCTACTGGGTAATTGAAGGGAGACAGGCGGGAGCATCAATATTTTGCGTCTACCAGAGTCTACCAGATAAATATTGAAGATCCCAGGATGCCTTGGTAAGTCCTACAAATGGTTGATTGTATTTGATAGTTTCAAACTGTCAGGGACTGATGGTTGGAACAGGACGTCTATTCTCAAATCAGGGGAATGGTCATATCAAGAAAAGTAATCTGCCTTCTGTTAGTTATTTCTCCTAAAAAAAAATGTTTATATTGTATTTTTGAAAGTGAAAATGATTATTCACTTACATCAAGAGTTAGGAGAACGCGTTCTCTCGGAATTCGCTATGAGAATGAGATCATTTCGTGAGAATTGCGTTGGCAACCATGCGTGTTTAGTTAAAAAACACTAACGATGTGAATATTTACTTCTCTCTTGAGAGAAGAGACGTCCTGAATTATTATAAGATAGTTTGATAGCTGGTAGACAGATCTTTGATGTTTGTCAAAAAATTGTGCTTTCCTTTTCCTTTACCTTTGAGAATACGGATTGGTGCATTTATTGATACGGAGATAGCGGGTAGTAGAGTAAAATGGGGGAACGATCATTGTCATACGTTCTATTCTATCGCCGTCAAGAATTGAGCTACTGCTATTTTTGCACATGTGCGAGATAATATAAAGAAGATGGCTGCGTCATGTATGGCTGAAGGTGCTCATTTCCAGCAATTCATTTGAAATGTAATGCATATCATAAAAGTATTGAAAATGTTAATGAAAACAAAACTCGTAAACGGTTATGTGTAGGGCTGGGCGATTATGTTATGATGTTAAAAATAATCGATTATTTCGAATAAATCGATTAATCGATCAAAAAACAATCGATTAATCGAAAAATAATAGATTAATCTAAAAATAATCGATTAATCAATTTTTTAAATTTTCACAATCGTGTAATCGATTGTTTTGCCCACCCCTAGTTATGTGTGGCAAAAGAAAACCTAGGTACCTAGGTTTCGTAGAGAAAGGCATGAGGCTTTAACAAAAAAATATAATCCCCAAATATTGCAGTGTGGTACTATTTTGTTTAGACAAGCAATAATTAGTGGAATTTAAGGTATGCATTCTAATTTTAAATCATTGACACTCTGTATTTTGAAAACGAAGCATTTTAGACCACATGCTGATATGAACTGTTTTTTATAAAATTGGCTCAAGAATATACAATTTCTTGTATTTATTAACACCCACGGATTTGCCTACTTTATTGGCCAAAGGTTTTAATCACTCCTTGTAACACTTACAAAGAGATAATGAAGTTCAACCACATTTTAACAAATCTCTGATGAACGTTTTGATCAGCTTCGGGATATGTGGCAGGGTTGACTCTTTGCCACAGATAATTGCCTTCTTCTACGTGTGTAACATTGCTTGTGCCTAAAAACAGGAACATAAAACCAATCCAGTCATTATAATTCATCTTGCAGCGTATTCTATTCCAAAATTGTCAAAGGGAAGGAATAATAAATATAGCTACTCTGAAAAAATGAACAACTTTTAAATACCTGGATATCTTTGAGCAGTATTTCCACCTAGATCTCCAGAATAAGAAAATATGTAGAAGTACACATCGGTATAGTGAGACTGCAGTTCAGCGTGTCTGATCAATGACCTTTGGAAATCTTGATCAGTAAAGTACTAAAAAAATCAATAAATATATCAATATTAGCCTTGTCTTGATCTGGTTTCCATTAATAACAGAAAAACAAAAAATAGCTTCTCTTACATTTATTCCCGATAATATATTATCTTTCATGTCACTATCTGGAGAATATCCCTCCTTGATGGCATTACCGACTAGAAGTTTGGTTTGTTGATCGGAAATTTTCATTCCCTGGGGGACCAGGTAGTCAGGATACAAATCATATACGTAAAGGGTCCAATTTATATATTCTGAAATAAATTTAATGACAGTCACTGCTATAACGTTAAGTGTAGAGTAGTACGAGGGTATATGGACCAATTTTATTTGGTTTGATATTAATAACTAACTTAAACTATAAGAAAAGGAATGTTGTGACTGGCTTATTAGAAGCCACGTGGCAACAGAAAAATTAACAAAAATTTGTCTGAGCTATGGCACTAATTTTTTTTCAGTCCCAGTGGTTGAGGCAACTTCATATGAGTATTTACTGGACCTAAACTGAACAATGTACCTTTGTATATTTAAGAATGGAATAACGGTTATTTGTATCCCAAAACACAAACAGTTTTTTTTTGCAATATTAAGTATCTATCTAAACAAAAAATTAGTAAACTGTAAAAGACACAGGCGGAGAAATCGACATTAAACATTAATACATTTTCAAATCGCTTCCTATTGGAAGTGGGAGTATCTAGTTTTAAAACAATATCTATTTGTATTCATGCATATGGTCTTTAAGAAATAATGCTTCAAAGGTGCTTGCCTTTACCATAAACTTTAAGCAGGCAACTCCAACTTTAGAAGGGGTTGTATTCTCATCGAAAAAGTTTTCGGGTTAATCGGAAAAACTTCTGATTCATCCTCTGAAGATAAACTTGAGCATAAAGAAACCACTTCGCAACTTGAGTGGAGGTCATTTAATGTACTATTTTGAACTTGGTCAAACTCTACATCGACAACATGCTTTGCAATAAAAACTCCTTCTCCTCTCCCAACTTAAAGTATGATGTCTCGTGTGTGGTGTTTAGTATGCAATAGGGATTTATTGTGATGGAAGCGATCACACTACCAGCAACATGTCATATTAGGTACTAATCATAAATACTTTGTGTCTGTAAAAGGTGTTTACAATAACCGACAACATATTCTTCAGACCAAAACTAGCCGGTTTAAGTAAACTTACTTTAGTACAAAGTTGCATAGTTTAGGCGCTATACGGTGCTGAAGTAACAATTTTTAAATGGTTTTTCTGGATTAATTCAAAATCTGCTCATACTATTTTGCCGAAATTTGGTACGTTGGCATAGCTTTATGGGTCAAAAAAACCCATGCCACAATTCTGATTAATATCAGTAATTGCTTGTTTCAGATTTCTATGCCAATGAAACAAGAGGGGTTTGGGTACAAAATTCAGATGAACCAACTCATTTGCTACAAAAAAGGTACTCTTGATAAGGCTCGATTCCTCCGACGGTTTTCGAGAAATTTGCATTTTATTACTTAATACGTATTGGTTTTTACAAAAAAAAAAAAATAACTAAATCATAAACAAAAATAAATAGAAATGCCATAAAAATTGCTCAAAATGTCAACCATTTTCATGAATACAAAGATTTATACGCCGAAGAAAAATAAAGCACACTCTTTGCAGAACTTGTTTATCGCCCTTAAGAATATTTATTGCATCTTGAATACCTTGCCATAGTTGTTATGCCTTATCTGGAGTTGTGGTGGCCAATTTACAGGGATATTACCTCTACCAATCCATTTATTTGGGTACTGCCGATTCAAAAAGTTTCTAACATTTATTGCAAAATGTGGTGGAGCTCCATCGTGCATAAACACATATCTCTCCGAAGTTGTAAAGGTAAATCTTCTAGCAAATCTAGCAGCGTATTTTGTAGATGTTACAAATAAATTTCCACGGTTAATCTTTGTGGAATAATGACAGGACCAACAATGTGATTACCAATTTCCAGCCCACACATTAATTCTAAACTCATTTTGAAAATGTTTTACCTTGATAGCATGTGGATTTTCATTCAACATGGCAAAGTTGAGATTCTCTTCTCTCTGCCTATGAATAAGCTGACTAAAAACCAGGCGCATTTCAGGATCATTAGGTAAAAGATCTTGAACTGGCATCTTATGATATGGATATAGCAACTGTTCTTGAAGTACTTAATGAACAGTATCTTTGGACACTCCTATTTTCCTACCTAGCCTCCTGGTGCTTATTTCTGGATCTTCTGCAACACGTTCTAAAATGTCTTCCTCGACTTCAGGAACCCTTACAAAACGCTGTCTTCCATTATCAATGACTTTAGGAGTAAATTGGCCGTTTCCTGCGGGCGTCTTTCAACAGCAGCAAACGTCGGGTGGGTTCGTATACGACGACTTGAAAACCTTTCGGAGTAGACTCTGACACATTCTCGACCATTTTTTTGGCAATATCCAAATACCAATATCATATCGGTATATTCTGCATTAGTATATTGCACCGCTATGATAATTCACGACAATTAAAGTTTTCTAATACAAGCAGATAAAATGATTGAACGTTAGCAACAATATTAAATGCTACAAATTTGACAATAATCTTATGTTGTCCAATGAAAGTAATGAGACTGAATTCAATAAACAGAGTTAAGCTCGCTCTGCGTCAATTAAGCTCCATCTACCCCCTGCTTCACAGGCGGAGTAGACTTAGCAACAGAACTAAAGTTAACCTCTACAAGGTCTTGGTCAGGCCAGTTCTTACTTATGGTGCGCCATCATGGTGCAACATAAGCAGAGCGGAGCTGAATAAGTTTCAGGTAATTCAAAATAGGGCATTGAAAATGATCGCAAATGCCCCTAGGTATACCATGAATATGGTTTTGCACAATGACTAAGATACCAACAATAAATGAGTTCTTTTTGAAAATCATAACGGACTATTACAGACGAACAGACGTATCGACAAACGAACTAATAACAAACTCACATACAAGAGCTAGACCTGACTCGACTTACAAATTACCTAAAGACTGGCTCCCTATGCGCGAGCCCAATCAACAGTAGAGAAGCACTAGAAATAGTGGAGAAGCACTGCCCGACACTGTCCAAGTGACCAGGAAAAAGGCGCCAAGAAAGCAGTACAAAAATTCAGAAGAAACGCACACACACGGCCCATGAACATTCAAAGCTTCTGCTGAATAAACAAAAAACGTATTATACGAAAATGCTGAAAAGTAAACGATGACTGGAAAGAAGTCAAAGGTTTTACCTAACTTAAAACCACACACAAGAACCAGTATAATAACCAACAATAACAATAGTTTGTGAGGTGTACGGTAGTGTTGTACATACCTGAAAAATACCTTGCGAACAAAAAGCAGATGATAAGAAAACTGTTCAAGAGGTTTCTTGTAATAAATAAGTTGGTTTAATCTAAATTTTAAACTTAAACCTCTTATCTTCCATTGGTGTAGAAATCAAAAACAGAAAAATTCTATAAAACCCAAGTACTACGTGGTAAAAATACTACGTATTAAGTAATTAAATGCAAATTTCTCTAAAACCGACAGAGGAATCGAGTCTTATCAGGAGTACCTTTTTTGTAGCAAATGAGTTGGTTCATCTGAATTTTGTGCCCAAACCCCTCTTGTTCGATTGGCATAAAAATCTGAATCAAGCAATTAGTAAAAACCCAGATTCTAAGCCCATGGGCTGATATAAATCTGAATTGTGACATGGGTTTTTTTGCCCCATAAAGCTATGCCAACGTACCAAATTTCGGCAAAATAGTATGAGCAGTTTTTGAATTAATCCAGAAAAACGATTTAAAAATTGTCACCTCAGCGCCGTCTAGCGCCCAAACTAAGCAACTTTGTACTAAGGTAAGTTTACTTAAATCGGCAAATTTTGGTCTGAAGAATATGTGGTAGATTTTTGTAAAGACCTTTGACAGACACCCAGTATAAAAAAACCCTATGCCGCATTTATCCTAGATTTGTTGTTCATGATGAGTACCTGTAATATTCTTTTTTATTATTCATTGTCTCCTACTTTTAAAAACCGTGTTAATAACTAAAAATTCTATATATATAGCTTTGCAAATGACACCACACTGGTTTCATCTTTACTTTAGATGCTCAGACATCGGCTGCCAATGCACATCTTTACAGGCAGCAAGAGGTCTTACATCTCACAAAGGCCTGGAAGAAATTCTTGGGGTGACAGTAACCAAGAAGAATTTAACGCTAAAAAACCCTGGCAGCAGTTTTCTCCAAAAAAGTTTATGTTGAAGAACCGGATATAGTCATAGCTGGACAGTGGACGTCAATTTGGATAGTCACATGTCTTGGCATAGTCACGTTGCGGCCACTGCTAAGGCAGCCTCGCACAAGTTTGGAATACATTTTCGAACTAAGAACCCCTCTACACCCCAACAACTTTTGAAGCTCTATAAAACCCAAACTCGACCATCGCTGGAGTACTGTTCGCATATTTGGGGCTCTGCTCCTAAACATACTCTGAGATTGCTAGATTCCATTCAAAGAAGAGCCATTCGCTTGATCGGTGACCATGATCTGACAAACAACCTGGTAAGCCTTGAACATCGAAGGCAGGCTGGCGACTTGAGTCTATTTTACAAACATTTTCATGGCAAGTGCTCAACTGAGGTTGCCTGTTTGATTCCACTCACAGCGGTGCATGGTAGAAATACACGACGAGTCATTGCAGCCCACCCGTACGTGGTTCAGCTTAATGTCCCTCGAACGACCCTGCTTAAAAATTCTTTCACCTGGAGAACGTCTTCACTCTGGAACGACCTCACTAAGGCAGTGTTCCCCAACGAGTATAATCTCCAAAGATTCAAGACCAACGTGAATCGTTTCCTGCGCTCGTGCACCGCTCGCAGAGCGCCATATAGGATTAGTCTTGCAGAGCTGTGCCTTATCATAAAAAAAGTTCCTATAGGTTACTTACAAAATATAAAAGAGACATATGACAATCTTAAGATATTACTGAGAAGTACGAAGATCACAAATGATGTACCGGGCCGACATCGAGATTTTGAGGTCAAGGTTAGATTGAGCAGAACAAAATACATAAAAACAGCGAAAAATCCTTTGAGGAGGAAAAAAGTTTTGAAAAGTTGGATATGAATAGTGATTCTAAAAAATGAGGATTTAATCGATACTAGAAGATTCAATAGAGTCCTAAACTGACGTTTTTAAAATATCGCCTCAACTACTGGTAGTTGGAAGACGCAATACGCATGTGTTCACTTAACCCATACTTTTTTTCCTCACTTACCATTGTAGCTCATTAGTCCCTCATCAGCACAGGTGCCGATCACCACAGGAACCTGGTTAAAATCTCCAGAAGCAAAAGCCTCATAGGGTGCTTTGGTTAAAAACGAGTTTGGATTTTCAACTTCTACTACAGGAGCGTAAAAGAATCCTTGCGTAAGCTGACCGTTGATAATGCCATTTAAACCGCTATCATTGTAGGATTGGGCCTAAAATGATTTTAATATTAAACTTCATACACGTACTGCAGTGGCCTTTAGCATTTTTTAACGGCGGAGTACTGCTTACTTATGTTTAAGATTAAACTGTCCAGTCATTCTTAAGAAAGAGCCTTTCAAGCTGCATTTGCGTTTTGAAACAATTATACTGGGAAACAAAACAAACAAATTATGTTTAACATGATCGCAAATAATAAAAGGTTCAACTTTCTTACAAATTTTTAAAAACGAAATGATCGGTTTCGCCCGTCACATGACATTTGTCTGTGTGTCTTCAGACCTAAATTCCAATACGGGACACTTTAGGTAGCCCTGACTTATCGTTTCACTTTTAATTTCAATAGTTACACCGAATCTCATGTTCAACGTAGTAGTACCAACAATTACGCAAAGATATCACACAAAAAGACTCATTATTGAACGAACAATTATTTAAAATACACACACCTACTACATTTTGTCAACTGAATCAATCAAAATCAAGTTTAGAATGAACGTACGGCAGCTTTTAATTCCTATATAAAATAATATTTTCGATCAATTATTAACAACAGTTTTACGTAATATGATAAATATAACCGATAAGAATGAAGACACAATAAGAAATGAAAAAAATTAATCGAAAGATGGCGAGAATACTTTAAGAAACTAGCGCACGTGGAAATACAAAGATATAACGATTAAGAAGAAGAAGCAATTATTATTAACGAGAAAAATAAATGAAAGAGAAAAAAAAATAAGGTAACCGTAAATGATAACTAAAGTAAGACACAATAAGAAATGAGAAAAATTAATCGAAAGATGGCGAGAATGCTTTAAGAAACTAGCGCACATGGAAATACAAAGATATCACGATTAAAAAGAAGAAGCAAATTATTATTAACGAGAGAAATAAATAAAAGAGAAAAAAAAAATAAGGTAACCGTAAATGATAACTAAAATGCTTGTTCTTTGAAGTTTTCCTTTAATCCTCTGGTTGTGTGCTTCTTTGTCTTGGTTTATCGTTTGCTTGCATTGGTTTCAAGCGTTAGCAAAGACGGTACGATGTTCAGCGGTAGGGTTTTAACGCCATTGTCGGTAGAAATAATTTTTTGATTTAACAGCTCGTTCGCAATTTTTGGTGAACTAAGACTTGCCGTTAGAAGGGCACTTTTTTGAGAAAGGGAGGAAGGCTTCCATACCAGTAAGGATAACCTCCGATACTTCTCTAGCACAGATGGATGGATCATCAGAGGCAAAACAAACGTTCCGCCAAGGAAAGATTCGAAAATGATACGTTATTTCATCTCAATTAGCTGATGTATAATGCCAGATCTTGCGTGGTTTAGGCGGCTGTTCTGCACTAATTGGTAGCTTGTTCAGTGCCGAAATACGGTTGTTGTTAGACGTTCCTAACGGAGGCTTCACGGTGACAGTGTACAAGTCGGGGTTTGAAGTTAAGAAAATATCCAACAAACTAGCAAAATCACCATCTCGGTCTGGAATCCGAGTTGGTTCACCCACGATTGGGTGAGGCCAGATTTGATGGCAAAGGATTCGGCTTCGCGACCTTGCTTGTCGGTAGTATTTGAGTAGTTAAGCTAGTTGACATTGTGAAAGGATGACAACTTCGGAATTGGGATGGTAGGTTTGTATTAGCAAATGAGGAGAACAAGTCCCAATAATGGGTATCACTTGGCGGCCGGTAAAGGCAGCAGATGAATATAGTAATTATCTGCCTTGATATTTTAAACCACATTACATCAAAGTCGTTAGGCTCGAGTGTCTCCTCTCGTTGACAAGAAATATCAGCGCGGATAAAGAAAAAAAGGCCAAAATTTCGTCTTAATCGGTGATGGAAGTCGTATCCAGGATAGTCGATGATCTGACCTTTGTTTCGGTTAGTGCGAGTACATGAGGTTTGGTAGATTATAGATGTTGATTGACTGCATTGATGTTAGAGTTCAGTTCTCTTATATTGCAGAGGTAAGTTTGGAAGCTGCTAATTTTGGGTATTTTAACAACTTCAGTTGTCACACCATTTCCATTTTGAACGTTGTTGGAAAGATCCGCCTGGCTATTGAAAATGGTGGATGCAGCGACGAAACGTTAGCTCAAAGAGCAACTTTGCGCTACCTAAGCCGATACGACAGTATTTCACCGGGCGATGTCGGGTGAGCCAACATCTACTATCTTCTAGAGTAAATAAAATTATCACATAAGTAATAAAAAACGACGCGTACAAAGAGAATACGAACCTAGTAGGAACAAATAACGAAAAATCTGAACAAATATAACGAGCGAACGGTTACCAACAAATTAGTGCGGTTAATATATACGAATAAATACCAGAAAACGTGTTCGTTCGCCTTCGCAAGGGTCTCCTCATTGGGCGGTACGTTAACACAAATTCAGGAAGAATTTTTTCGGCCTTTTTTTGGTGTGTACAGTTTCATCATTATTCGGTCATTCTATGCTTCACAGAGGAAGGATTTGATTTTAACTTTAATTTGCTATATGAAGTGAGTTTCACTTATTCATTTTATCGATTTATATAGAAAGGCTAAACGCTTGAAATTTTGACCATATTCCGTTTCAGCTGTGAGGTTATTCATTAGGGCTATATCGAATTCAACATCATAAGAACAAAGGAGTCATCCACCAGCACCGTTTTCCCCTCTGTCTCAAGGGCTTTGCCATTGTCTCAGTCTCATTAATGATATTATGCGACGCACTTGGAATAATTAAGTCCTGCTCTGACACCATTTTTATTTAAAAGGTGATCAAGCTAACAACTGCAATGCCCGTGAAAATAAACAAATGGTTAAAAAAAAGTTTTAGTTTGCATCGGTTCGTTGTATGTGCAAAGCCTAAACGCCAACAGAAATACAAAGAATCCGAACTTAAGAGGTATTCTCAATGATCTCCATATTGGTAAAATGGAGTGTAAAAGTCCAAGAAAACTGTTAAATCAAATTTGATAAATTTTTTGATTTAGCTTCAAAATTCGATGCTACATGACTATATAACTTTCAATTTTTGAAAAATAATTTGATTTTTTCCATAACGGTAAATATCGTATGGATTAGGAAAATATGCTAATACGGTAAATTTTGATTCTATTTCCTCTACTATACAGGGTGTTTCAGAAGTACACTACGTAACTTAAGCGAGTAATTCCTTATGATATTCTAAAAAAAAAGTTCATGTAAATATGTGTCCGGGTTGCCCCGTTTTTGATATTAAAGGTTTTTTTTTTAAATCGGCTTTTTCATTTTTTTAAATATCCTTCTCTCGATTTTATTGAAATTTGGTACCGTTATTCATAATGATAAGGGGCTTGATTAGCTCTAACTAGATTAAATTTATTAAGTCCAGTGGCGTCCAGGGAAGCACCTTAGCGAATATTATTGACAAAAAAATTTATGCCACTGACTTATTTCTAATTTTGATATTTTTTTCGATTTACTATTAGTACAACCTTTTCTTCCTTAAATTGTTTTGGTAGCTTGCTTCGTTTTTGAGAGAAAAAATAAAAACCTCTTTATTGCACGTACAAAAAAAATACCTATGTTAATACATAGGAAGTTAATTAAAACATTTTTAATTCAAAATAAAATTATTTTTTAAATAATAATACAACAAAAAGCAACCTGAACTAACCAAACTGGGTATAGGAGTTTTCATTTAATTGAGGTGGCAAAAAGTATGGTCAAATAGGATAGTTACCAATGATCCCCGCCCATACACTCACCGAAAATTGTTGCTGAAAACTAACTTCTCTAATTTTATGAGGATTATTGTCCGTCCAAAAATGTTCGTTATAAAAATTCATTATGCCTTCTCTTGAAAAGGAGGCCTTATCAGTGAATAAAATGTTCGGTAATAATTTGTTGTTATGTGCTAGTGTATGCAGCAATCACCTACTAAAATTAAACCTGGGCTGAAAATCACGGGGAAGCACAGCTTGCACACGTTGAATATGGTATGGGTATAGTTGATAAAGATGCGAAACCCTCTAACCAGTTGATGCACTTGTTTGAAGTTGCACTGCTACCTTCCTGGCACTCGTTGAAGGATCATCTTCTATCTCTCAAAATATAGCCTCTTCTAACTCAGGCGTTACTGTTGCAGGTCTGCCAGAAAATTCCGTACTACGTTTAAAACTCTTAGTCTCACCCAATCTTTCATGGAGCTGTCTAAATGTTTTGGCACATGGAAGTACTCTGTTTGGATTAAGCTGAATTTATAAACTCAAAAAATTCGCAAAGCTGAGGTTCAGTTGGCGTTGTACATAAAAGTTCAATTTAAACCCAAAAGAACACTTAGTTTAATTTATAAACTCAGTTCGTACAAAGTTGGATAGCTTCGCAAAGTTCCCGGGTAGTTCGTGATTCCCAGTTTTTATGTTCGGAGTTCGGAAAGTTCGTTCCGACCAATGAGGACGCAATTTTAAGGTCATGTGGTTCGTTGTTTACGTCGCCATTCCCTCATTTGTATTTTCTAATTGTTGCTGTAAGGTTAGTTTTGTGTTTTCTGCCTAATTTGTTGTTACTCGACTTAATCCAAAATTATGAAATATTTTAATTAATTCTATTGGACATGAACTTTAACCAATCAAACAACAACTTTTCAAACTTCGCTACTGACTTTATAAATAACATTTTCTGAACTGTCGAATATCGAACCTCACCAACTTGAACAGAACTTCAACCTCGCCAACTTTTCGAGTTTATAAATCCAGGTTAATGTTCCTGATAGATTCGCCGAGCTTCTTCAGCATTTCCATTTGTTAGGCCATAATTGAAATGCATCTGGGCCATTTCAGCGTTAGTTAAGGTATTCATTTTTGATTTGTTTTTGACAGGCAAATTAGACATCAAAACTTACCTTTACCTCATATTTTAATTAACTTTGATATACAGGGTGTACCAAATAAAGTGCGCACCATTGCTAACTTTGGAGGTACAAAGTCGGTTAAATTAGCAAAGTAGTAGCATTTTTTCTGTTCCATTTTTTTTTGTTTAAAATATCAACATTAGAAAAACATTAGTAGTGTACCGGGTGTCCCACTATGAATGGCTGTCGGCCGTATCTCAGAAAGTGTTAGTCGTATGGCTTGCGAAAAAAAAAATATTAGGTAAAGTGGTCATGAGAAATTGCTGGAAATTGTTTTCAAGTTTCTCAGACTGGCGCTAGAGGGGGCAACAGTAACGGTAAATATGAATCACGAAGTTTCCTCAAAAGTCGCCTAGTTAAGGTATCCCGAAAATAACATTTTTGTATTTTCGAAGATCTAATAATAAAATTCACCTATAGAACGTGTCCGTAACTTTTCAAATAAAGTGGTGGGGGAAGGTTGAACATTATTTGTAATTAATGCTGATAACTCCGGTCTGGCTTAACATAATTTACTTAACTTAGTTTTGTTAAAAAGGGCTTTTCTCACTATATACAGGGTCGTTGGTATGTATGGAAACGGTCGATTATTTCTTAAAGTAAAACAGTCAGCAAAAAATATTTTAATAAAAGTTTTAGGGTTTTTAAGGTGTATTAGAATTAAGAAAAAATAAGTATACAGGTTGAGTCAGAAAACCGTAGAGAAACAAAATTACTTTTTTTTAAATGGAACACCCTATATGTTCGAATATTTTTGGATTTTACATAAAATAACAATTATTTTTCAATACGTGCATTATAAGTCTAAACTTAATAGTTTCCGAGATATCGACCTATGAAAAATGACATTTTTGAACTTTGACAGCTTCTAGCTTTCTAACGGTACGTTTTAGAGTAAAACGGCTTTCATATCCCTATCTTACTTTTTTATAATCTTCCCAAAAACATCAACTTCCGGTTAAACCGGATGTAATTCAAAAGCCGAATATACAGTACTTCCGGTTTAACCGGAAGTTGATGTTTTTAGGAAGATAATAAAAAAGTAAGATAGGGACATGTAAGCCGTTTTACTCTAAAACATACCGTAAGAAAGCTAGAAGCTGTCAAAGTTCAAAAATGTAATTTTTCAAAAGTCGATATCTCGGAAACTACTAGGTTCAGACTTATAATGCACTAATTAAAAAATAATTGTTTTTTCATGTTAAATCCAAAAATATTTCAAGATATAGGGTGTTCCATTTAAAAAAAGGTAACTTTGCTTCTCTACGGTTTTCCGACTCATCCTTTATACTTATTTTTTCTAAATTCTAATACAGCTTAAAAAACCCTAAAACTTTTATCTAAAATAGTTTTTGCTAACTGTTATACTTTAAGAAATAATCGACCGTTTCCATACATACCAACGACCCTGTATATACAGGGTGTTACTTAATGATGTGGCGTAATTTCAAGGTAGTATTCCTGAAACAAATTCAAATAGAAAAGTTCATATAAACATGTGTCCTGAAGAGTCTGGTTTTCAAGATACAGGGTGTCAAAGTTTTAAAAAAAAATTGGTTTTTTATTAATATCTAAATGATCCTTTTACCGATTTTGTTGAAATCTGACAGGGCTATTCATTGTAATAAGACGCTAAGTTGGCACTAACTAAAAGAAAATTATAAGTTCCAGTGGCGTCTCGGGGGGCAGTGTCACGAATAATATTGACAAAAAAAATGTACGCTACTGAGTTTTTTGAAAAATTTGAATTTTTTTCAGATTGGGCATCTACAAATACAACTTTTTTGTCTCTTAATATCTTTTCGTATATTACTTCCTTTTCAAGGAAAAAAATAAAAACGACTTCATTGCATGTCGGAACATTATTAAAATAAAATCAAGTTAACTTTGATCGTTGCTAGGAAATGTTGTTTTGTTATTATGAACATAATGGTTTTAACTTTCGGTAACGGTTTGTTATTATTTTTCCTCTGGTCAAAAGGTTAATAATTGTGCTATTCAAAAAATGGCAAATAATTATTCTAATTTGGAGATGACACAAATGCATTTCCTTTATGGTCTTGCCAATGGTAATTCGGCGGAGGCCCGGCGGCTCTATCAAGAAAGGTATCCTGATCGTGTCCTTCCATGTAGACAAATATTCATAAACATTCATCGTCGTCTGACTGAATCTGGCAGTTTTAAACGTAATACCTCAGAGGGGAGACCTCGTACAATTCGAACTCCTGCAGTTGAGGAGGCTGTCCTACATGCGGTCGAAGAGAATCCTGCAACTAGTACCCGAAAAATAGGTAGGGAATTAAATATTTGTTATAAAATGGCATGGAAGATTTTAAGAGATTCCCTGTTGTATCCTTATCACGTACAAAGAGTTCAGGCACTTCTGCCAAGAGATTTTGAACCGCGTACGCAATTTTGTAGATGGTATCATCAAAGACTTGCAGAAAATCCTCCCTTTGATTCCATCATTATGTTTACGGACGAAGCCCATTTTTCCAGAAATGCAATAATTAAGAGTCAAATGTTCAGGAACAATTTTCTGTCAACGTTTGTATCGGTATCTTAGATGACTACTTGATTGGACCTTTTTTTTTACCACGACGTATTAACGGACAATCTTACAGTCATTTTCTACAAAATGATTTGCCTCTGCTTCTTGAAAATGTTCCTTTATATTTACGTCAACAACATTGGTTCATGCATGACGGTGCTCCTGCCCACTTTAGCATATTGGCTCGTAAGTATTTGAATGGAGCTTACCAAAATCGTTGGATAGGTCGTGGAGGACCACAATTCTGGCCACCTAGATCGCCTGACTTAAACAGCCTAGATTTCTATTTGTGGGGGCACCTAAAAGCATTAGTTTATGTTACACCAATCGAGACAGAAGAACAACTAAGGAATAGAATTATTGACGGGTGTGAAACCATTCGTAACACTAATGGAATTTTCGAAAGAGTTCGTCGCGCGATGAGAAGGAGAGCAGAAGCCTGCATAGAAGCGGGAGGTAGTCATTTCCAACATTTTTTGTAAATAATCATTACTTTTCGTTTGTTAGATTTCACAAAATGGCTTAGAAGTAAATATACTGAACGATCAAAGTTAACTTGATTTTATTTTAACAATTTTCCGACATGCAATGAAGCCGTTTTTATTTTTTTCCTCGAAAAGGAAGTAATATACGAAAAGATATTAGGAGACAAAAAAGTTGTATTTGTAGATGCCCAATCTGAAAAAAAATTAAATTTTTCAAAAAACTCAGTGGCGTACATTTTTTTTGTCAATATTATTCGTGACACTGCTCCCCGAGACGCCACTGGAATTTATAATTTTCTTTTAGTTAGTGCCAACTTAGCGTCTTATTACAATAAATAACCCTGCCAGATTTCAACAAAATCGGTAAAATGATCATTTAGATATTAATAAAAAAACAATTTTTTTTTTAAATTTTGACACCCTGCATCTTGAAAACCAGACTCTTCAGGACACATGTTTATATGAACTTTTCTATTTGAATTTGGTTCAGGAATACTCCCTTGAAATTACGCCACATCATTAAGTAGCACCCTGTATATCATCTTATGAACTACGGCAATATGTATTTTACACTAGGCGCTAGGAGGCGCTGTCTTACAACTTCACAAACATTGCGCGTTTTTTCCATAATTGTAAACATAATAGTATATTCAATTTTACCTGATTACAATGATGATTAAAAGTCTAAGAAGTCAGCGAAAACCGCAAGTTAATATCTATTTTTAATCCGGAGATATCAACAACAATAATCATAATTACGGAACATTATGATTTTATTTCCAAGTTGCCATTGTAAAGGTTTTTTAAGAGTCAAATAGGCCTTGGATAAACAAAATATGAATGTACGTATGTTTCAAGCAAATATATCGTTAAGACAGTAATTCTCAGTGGCGCCCTAAATGTTCAAATTGTCGCCCATCGTTCTGTATACACGACTAAAATCTCTCCCTGGTTGATAATACTGCAGTTTCCACCTCTGCCATAGGGATACGGCGGCTGCTGTCCATTATCCTTTTTATCATGTTTTACCTTGTGGTGGGTCTGGTAACGAAAACAAGATCCTTCAATCTCCCCCATAGATAAAAATGTAGGCATGTTAAGTCAGGTGATCTAAAATAGAAATTACCACTTTCAATAACAGTATCCCAATATATCCTATAATATTACCTGGCAGGCCACGGAAATATACTCCCTCTTCCTATCCACCTTGCAGGAAATGTGTCATCAAGCAATTGACGAACGTTTGCCGCAAAATGTGCAGGACATCCATCGTGTTGGAAAACCATAGTTCTGCGAATATCCAAGGGCACATCTTCGAGAAGAATTGGGAGTTCGTAATTTTAAAAATGTAAATATCTTTGCCCAGTAAGCGACTCATTAAATACAAACGGTCCAATTATTCTGCCACACAAAATGTCGCACCAGACATTGACACTCCATCTTCCTTGATGCTGCACCTCCCGCATCCAATGGGGATTATCCTGCGACCAATAATGCATATTATGGCGGTTTACTCCTCCATTACTATGGAAAGTAGCTTCATCAGTCCACAAAATTCTGAAGAGGAGATTTCTATCTTCCAATATCATATTGAGCAACCAATAGCAATGATCCAATCTTCTATCATGGTCTTGCGGGGTCAAAGCTTGGTGGAGCACAATATGGTAGGGATGTAGCCTAAAGAAAAACAAAATACTTATTATATTGACTTGAAAACTATTAAGAGAGATATTGGCATTATTCTAAACTATTTAAGAGTTATAACATATCTAGATATAATAATTACTTACCTTTCTTCTAATAAAATCCTATGCACAGTAGGGTGAGTAACGCCCAAGTCCCTAACAATTAATCTAATACTAATTTGTGGATTAAATTCCACATATGCCAAAACATTTACAATGTTTTCCTCGGTTCGACCTCGGCGGCGTCTGCGATATACAGGGCGACGAATACTTCCAGTAGTACGAAAACGGCTAGCTAAACGATTAAACATTCTACTGTCGTATCGGCGCCTTTAAGGGTATCGTACTGCGTAAACCCGTTCAGCAATTGTTGCATTTCCCAAACATACAAAATACACCGCAATGATGTTAACCGCTTCTTCAAGTAACAGAGGCATTTTGAAAATTAAATACGACACAACACTGTTGGCAAGACAAAAATTTTGACGTAATAATGAAAGGTGACACGCGTGCACAGTTTCAATTCATATTTTGTTTTTCCAAGGTCTATTTGACTCTTAAAAAAAACCTTTACAATGGCAACTTGAAAATAAAATTATAATGTTCCGTAATTATGATTATTGTTGTTTTGATATCTCCGGATTGAAAATAGATATTAACTTGCGGTTTTCGCTGACTTCTTAGGCTTTTAATCATCATTGTAATTAGGTAAAACTAAATATATTATATTTACAATTATGGAAAAAACGCGCAATGTTTGTGAAGTTGTAAGACAGCGCCCCCTAGCGCCTAGTGTAAAACATATATTGCCGTAGTTCATAAGATGATATATAGAATGAGAAAAGCCCTTTTTAACAAAACTTAGTTTACTCAATTATGTTAAGCCAGACCGGAGTTATCAGCATTTATTTCAAATAATGTTCAATCTTTCCCCACCACTTTATTTGAAAAGTGACGAACACGTTCTATAGGTGAATTTTATTAATAAATCTTCGAAATATACAAAAATGTTATTTTCGGGATACCTTAACTAGGCGACTATTGAGGAAACTTCGTGATTCATATTTACCGTTACTGTTGCACCCTCTAGAGCTAGTCTGTGAAACTTGAAAATAATTTCCAGCAATTTCTCATGACCACTTTACCTAATATATTATTTTCCGCAAGCCATACGACTAACACTTTCTGAGATACGGCCGACAGCCATTTTTAGTGGGACACCCGGTACATTTCTTTGTCAATAATATTCGTTAAGGTGCTCCCCGGGACGCCACTGGACTTAATCAATTTAATTTGGTTAAGGATAATTAAGCCCCTTAGCATTATAAATAACGGTACCAAGTTTCAAAAAAATCGGGAAAAGGATGTTTAGGAAAAATCATAACAAACACCCTGTATATCAGAAACTGGGCAACTCCGGACACATGTTCATTCCCTTAAGTTACGTACCATGCTTCTAAAACACCTTGTGTATTAGGCCTTTTTCCAACTAGCGCGGCAGCGTCCGGGACTAGTTTTTAATCAGAAATGGAGTCTACCGGGTGAATATTGCATGTACTGTAATGTAGACCCCAGGATGCCTTGTTATATTGTTGTATTTGACAGTTTAAAACTGTCGGGGACTGATGGTTGGATAAGACCTGTTAAAAATTAAAGAAAACACGGAAATAAGCGTTTGGTTCTTTTTTGTAGCGCAAAAAAGTATATATTCGCTTTCCTGGTTTTGCACCAAACCGGATAAATATCGCATAAGTCAGAGAACCATGGAACGTGTGGGAGGACACCTATATCCAACAGTAGATGCACGAGGTAAAGGGATGATGATGATAATAATGATAAAGAGCTTTTTTTTGACGTATCTATTTACAAGATAGATACTTAGTTAACCAGTTACCTTGATTTACCAGCTTATTCACGTCTTAACGAATATTATGTGTCTCAATTTTTATTTTTTTGATATATATATTGTTCTCACCCAATCTGTGTAACTTTTAGAAGCATCATCGATAGCTTTAGCGTCGACAGTTTGCAAGAAAGCCAGCAATTTCTGAGAATCTCTTTCTGTTTCGAATTCCGGGTTGATGTAGGTGGCTGTATTGTAGGTAATTTCAGTTTGGTTTCTTTGATACGCCCATGGGCTAAGGGAAGTACCTGATGAGACTATACCAGCCCTAAATAAGCCTAAAAATTATTAAAAATTTTTTCTATACCTTGTAATGCTTATTATATTTTATACAGGGCGTTTTATAATTAAATACCGATATTGAAGAGGGTTGATCTGTGCATGACATTAAGATAAAAAGTTTACATAAACATAGGTTTTTATTTTTGAGATCAGATTGTTAAAAATGTGAAAAAAATATTTATATTCCTCTCAATAGCAACCACCCTCGGGGAAAAAATGTTGGTCGGTTAACAGGGGTGATCGGTTAAAATCTTATTTATTTAATTATTTTAAAATAATTCTTATTTTTGACTTGTCAAAATTGTTAACATTAATAAAAACTCAAACTTGCGCAGGCTCCAGATAGGCTTGATATTCTCGACACTGGAGCAAATTCAGGTTCCTTCTTGGATCTCTTCAATTCACTCGATGATAGTCAATTCTGTACTTTCAGTTGGCAAATCGTTATCAATAGAGGCAGATTGTTTTAAGTTCACAAATGTGCCCTTAATGCTAGGAAACAGTTGAGCAAGCGGAATATTATCTCCTTCGAAGTTGTCAATAGTATCTGTATTACACATAAATCCAGCTTTCGTAAAGCGTTAATTGATTATCACTGGGGACAAATTGCGCCAGACCACCGAAACTCATTTCAAGGCGTTTGTTATGGTAATATTACTTTCGATTCCTTGTCTAAATATGTTAAAAGCTTCTTAATAAGGTAGCTTCTGTAAAGCATTTTAAAATTCTGAATAATGTCTTGGTCCAAAGGTTGGCGATGTGAGATAGTATTGGGTGGAAGAAAAATAAGTTTTAATTTATCCAGTATAATTTTTGGATGAGACGTTGCATTATCCAGAAACAATACCAGCCTTCTATTCTGCTTCTTCATCTTGGTATCAAATCTGTTAAGCCATGTTGTCATGATGTCTGCTGTCATCCACGTTTTTTGTTCGAGACCCATTGGAGAGGTAACTTATCGGTATGTGCGCCCTTAGAACATCAAGGATTTTTGTTCTTACCTATTATAAGTGGTTCTTCCTTCTCACCTTCCATATTTTTACAGAACATAATTGTGAATCGTTGTTTTGCTGTTTTTTTCCAGTACACTTGTCATCTTCCAATGCATATGTTCTTGTTGGCAATGCACGATAGTACAGACCTGTATCATCTGCATTAAATATGTCCCTTGGGGCATAATCCTTTAAAATGGTCAATAGCCTTTTATTCCAAACAGTTAGGGGAGAGGGGGTAAAATGATCCTCCTAAGGTATAAACACCTTGGACATGGAAGCACACTTTTGTAATTATATTTTAATATCATAAGCCTCATTTTTCTTTAAAAAAACAACACTTTAAAAAAATAATCTTTATTCACTTATCGAAAAAAAAAACAGAAATAAAAAAAGAGCAAAGGGATCATTTTACCCGCATGTTGGGGGTAAAACGATCCCTTCTACAAACAACCCAAAAATAATACTATGGCAATATCAATTAGAACTTAATCTTTCTCTGAACTCTGGGCAATGCTAAGGGAACATCAGAGCAACGTTCACAAATGAATTCATCTTCGTCTTCATCAACTTCGGCGCACAATTCGTGCGCCAATTTAAAACACTGGTTGCATTGAATCCATCCATCAATGGATGTAACGTATTCCTCACAGCAGTAGAGACAGACTACATTTCTCTCGTCGTCTTCCGAATCCGAAGAGCTGGATAGACTTTCTTTTACATTTTTTGGTTTTTTTGTTTTTTTCTTTTTGATTATCTTACTATTTTTTGCATTTTTCGATTTTATTGTCTTCTCTTTTGTATCTTTTTTGTTGATAGCTTCTTCAAGAGCAGTTTTGTATGGCGTGCTGGTTAAAATTGAACTTCCACAAGACTTCCTCTTTGTTGTATTTCTTTTACCTTGAATCTTAGGCAAAGGTTGACATTGTTGTGGGGTAACGGTTAAGGATGCAATTATTTGGTCATCACGTCTTGAGCTGGGCCCAGGGTCAGGATTTTTGTAGATATTGTTTATTTCATTAGAATCATTTTCCGCTTAATTGGTAACGTCTGTCGGTGAATCAGCTACATTACATGAACTGGATCCTGAAACCACATATTCAGCTTCATTAGGGACACTTGGTGTTTGGTCAGTTACTTCAGCTGCAATGAAGTCGATATCAGGAAAAACTTCTGGATCAAATGGAAATATTCCGGTTTTACGAAACCCGTTTATACCATTTGTTGGTATTCAAGCTTTTAAATATCCCTCGCAAAATATTTGATAAACTGTCACAGTTCTGCCAGGATTATCGTTCAACCATTTTTCTAATGCCTGATCTAAATAAATACTAAGTGGACCCATTACAGCAACGTCCAATGGCTGTAGCTTGTGCGTGCAATGTGGAGGTATACACAAGATGGTTACAACGTTTTCTCTGGCACTTAAGATAACATCAAGATTTCTTGTGTGCGATATATGTCCATCTAATATGAGTAACGCAGGTTCACCAATACTGGGTTGACAAAATAGACAAAATGAGCAAGCCACTACTTAAAAACTTCTGTACGCATCCGACCACTTTCATTACACGCAAAAATAGTGCCCGGCGGCGCTCCGTCTGTCAGTTCAGCCTTCATTCGCTTTCTGCTGAAGATAAGCTGTGGGGGAACAAAACTTCCTGCAGCTGATACACAAACTACCGCTGTTGATGAAATCCCGCGCTCTGCTGATGTTACCCTTGCCACTTATTTGGAACCTTTTTTGCCAATATTTTTGAATTTCGTCCAGGAACAGTGGAAATCGAAGTCTCGTCTACATTAAAAATTCGATGAGGGGCATAATTACTTTTTGAGTAAATATCTCTCAACAAGTTCGAAAACTTTGTCACAACAGGTTTGTTAAATGCTCATGCTCAAGCCGCTGAGCTAGCTTCAGGACACCTTTTTCTAAATCCGTTTTACCAATCTTTACCAGCAGCTTTTTTGACGTGGGAAAATTTGTGGGGAAGGCTGTTTCTCTCAGCAAGTTGATACGCTAATTGTCGCAAATCACGAGTAGTGAGCCCATACATTCTACTTTCAAAATCAAGAATATGTTTTACAAGCTCCTGATCTTGTTCTGGTGAAAATACTGGGTGGCAACTTCCAAGTGACTTTTCTCTAGCTTTGCTACCTTATTTTTATCAAATGCACGCCGCTTTAGCGACATTCTTGGAACTTTGAAAATTTGCGCAGCAGTTTTTACAGGCATTCCTCGCTTTACTTCTTCAATGGCATTTTTCATATGCTTAGGACCCCAATCTTGTCTGTCGGTTTTCCTCTTATATGTTCGTGGCATTATATAAGAAAATGGAAAAATTAAAAAAATATACAGGGTGTCCCAGAACTGAGGGTAAATAATTTACTCTCTTAAATTCTTTACCATTGTATAGAATTTAAAAAGTTGTTTTAAAACCTATAGGGCAAAACGATCCCCTCTTCAAAGCGGGATCATTTTACCCCGTCTCTAGAGGATCGTTTTAACCTAAAGTGACAAGCACTACCTTTTGTTAAATATAAATTAAGTTATAAAGACTAATTAAAAACGAATACCACAAATCGACTCAGCAACTCTTCCTCGACAGATCAAGTTAAGAAAAAATACGGTCGTTGTTGGCGTTTGAAAAAAATACACAGAAAACAAAATGTCTTACCTTATATCAAAAATATAAAAATCACAAGTTCACTTGTCACTTGTCGGATTGGAGCTGAATCGTGTTTCCGGCCGTTGTCTATTAATAATGGCGCCATGTAGTGCACTGTTGCCAATATTACAATTATTTTGCACCTTAGGTGAACTTACAAATCGAGGGATCATTTTAACCCGAAAGGATCATTTTACCCCCCTCTCCCCTAAGTGAAAAAAAAATATTGATGTCTGCTGATTCGCAACATATTTTGAAAGTAACATCGTTCCGACGACGGAATTTTTCTAACCATCCATTTGATGCCTTGAAGTTATCTTGTCCTAGACATTGAGCAGATTTAAGGGCTCTTGTTTGAGTAATGGGCCTGGATATAACAACTAGGTCTACTGCCAGTCCTTCGTTTTTTTGAAATTTTCTTCTTTGTTCACGTTGCCACCTTCTTAAAACAAATTTCTAACTTCTGCTTTGTTTTGAAGCAACATAGTCACTTGGGTCTTACCTATTTTAAATTTTTTAGATTTCCTGGTTTTATCAGCCTTTAAAGCAAATTGAATAGATCGGCCTGCAATAAAGTAATTATTAGTGTATGTATCTATATTTCTTAAGAATCGTCGGATCGGGTTTTACTGTCCCTAATGGAGGGCGTTTTTAGCATTAATGTTTACTGAAAATTCCGATGACGAGTGCCCGTGGTCGTTTAACAGATGGGTCGGTAAAGAGGAGTATAAAATAATGGGATTTCCATTTTTAGATATGGGGAATTCATAAACGGTCGTTTAACGCAGGTGGTCACTTTATAGAGGAAGTCAAAAACAGAGGTTTTACTATGTTTGAGTCTGATTTTATTTTTTTGAATTTTAGTAAGTATAGTTCATACGAAGTTAATTGAGATGGAAAGAAAAATGAGGTACAATCAGTTTACTTAGACCGTACATTGTAATAAGAAGCAGAAACCTTATAGATGGTTCCTCATAAGAAATTCAACGTGGACTTGACAAGTCTGTCACGAAATTTGTGGGCGGGATCAAAAGTCTTAATTGGTTACTGCCGAAACTTGATGTGTAAAATCGGTTGCATACCACATCCGAGAATTGGATTCGACTGACAGGCCGAGTCAATATGTGAATTGACTTCCTGTACACTATACTATCTATGCATAAGAACAACATTTATTTCATAAAAAATATTTGGTCGATTTCCACCAGTGACATCTGCGCTACTACATCTTTTCATATTTTTAACGAAATCGACGACACGCCACTGTTTTTTTTTAAAATATGTAATATTTTTATAATTATGTCATATCACTGATCAAAAATTGTTATAAAACGTTTTTTCGTTCGACAAACCGTTTTCGATTAAAAAATAAATGACATTTATTTACATTTCATTATGCGGCCCTTAGAAAGGTTAGTTATTCAATTGACAAAAACTAAAAATAGGTAAAAGTCAGAAAAGGAAACGACAGAGTTTCGGTTACCTGCATTGAATGTTATTGAAAAGAAAAAAGAGATTAAATTTGAAGAAATAAGGTGAAAGGTAGTAAGAAGACAAAAAAAGAACTCGCTGGAATTTTAAATCATTTGAGCAGAAAGAGGGCAAAACTTAAAGTGCACGACATCGTAAGTTTGATTGCCAAGTTTTTGAGTGACCTTCTAAAGGACGCCGAAATGAAAATATATCAAAAAGTGCTTCGCATTATAGGCATTGAACTTTTTACATAGCTGTGTTATCAAAAATGGAAAAAGCAGTGGCGTACATATTTTTTTGTAATTATTGTAACACCCTGTAATCCCTGTGTATAAAAGATAAAGCGGTGGCGGACCTGGTGTGTGATGCTCTGTGGTTTCTAAGTCAAGCAGTGCCTTTAACTTTACTAATTAATTCTACTGCCTTATACTCATAACTAATGGCTTTTTCAATCGTGTGTTGTCAAAATAAGTTTCTAATTCTGGAGAGCTGAGCTTATCGATGCCTCCAGCATTAGTGCCACTCTACTATAGCTGGAGGCAGCTAATTCTTTACAAACTTGTAGGTGGAGCCTGGATGAGTAAGTTTCATCAATTAGTTTTTGTGTATTTCGGGACTAAAGTGAATATTTAAAGATGGCGGGAGAAAGGAAATGTCTTTCTTTAAGAAAAAAAATTGAAATATGTAATCAATGAAAGTGAAAAAACCGATGTAAGTACTAGGATTGGCTGAAATATTTAAATTAAGTAAAAGAAGGCTTAAGTGACCATGTTGCTTCAAAATCAAGCAGAAATTAGAAATTTGTTTTAGGAAGATGGTAACGGTGAACAAAAAAGAAAATTTACCAAAACCGAAGGACTGGCAGTAGACCAAGGTGTTTCTTACTGGTTTTATAAGGCGCGAAACGAGCACACTAATATCCGGGCCTATAATTCAAGGAAAAGCCCTCAAACCTGCTCAATGTCTAGAACTAGATAACTTTAAGGCATCAAATGGATAGTTAGAAAAATTCCGTCGCCGGCACGATATTAACTTCAAGAAAATATGTGGCGAATTAGCAGATATCAATATCGAAGACGCAACTGCTTGGAAGAAAATGCTATTGATCATTTTAAAGGATTATGTCCCAAGGGATGTATTTAATGAAGATTAGACAGGTGTTTACTATCTTGCATTGCCAATAAAAGCATACGCATTGAAAGATGACAAGTGTATTGAAAAAAAACAAAACAAAACAACGATTTACAATTCTGTTGTGTGCAAATATGGAAGGTGAGAAAGAAGAGCTACTTATAATAGGCAAAACCAAAAGTCCTTGATGTTTAAGGGCGCACCAAATACTACCCCACATTGCCAACCTTTGGACCAAGGCATTGTTAAGCATTTTAAAATGCTCTACAGAAGCCACCTTATTAAGAGGCTTTTAATATGTATAGACAGTGGTTGTTCTCTTTAATAAATCGAAAATAATATTACCATAACCAACGCCTTCATGTGGGTTTCGGTGGCCTGAGGCATTTCGTCCCCAGTGACAATGAAAAAATGCTTTATAAAGGCCGGATTTATGTGTAATACAGACACTATTCACGACTTCGAAGAAGAAGATAATATTCCGCTCGCACAACTATTTCCTAACATTACTGTACTTGTACTTGACTTCCCGGATCCAATTTACCTGTATGATGGCAGACCTATGTTTATATAATTTATATGAACTTTTCAACTTAGGATCATGCACAGATTAACCGTCTTTAATATTGGCATGCAATTATGAAACACCCTGTATACATAAATAGATCTTTGCTAAACGCTGAATACATAAATAGATCTTAGCTAAACGCTGAAAAAAAAAATATTTTTATACCCTTTGCAGATGGACTCAAAAGTAAATATCCAATGGAGGCTCCGCCAGCAGATTCGCCCCAAATGGTAACTTGACTTGAATCACCACCAAAATAGCCTACGTTCTCTCGCACCCATTTTAGAGCCAAAACTTGATCTTTAAGGCCCGTATTTCCGGGAATAACTAAGTCCCCAGTTGAGAAGAATCCTATAAAAATAGGCATACACGTGTATTAGAGTCTTGAAATATTTTGTTGATATTTAATTAGGGTCAAAATATTTCGTACCAAATGGCCCAAGTCTGTAATTGATGCTGACTATAACAATGCTTTTAGAATCCATAAAGAATTCTGGTTCTATTCGTTTGGATTGTCCAGAACCACCGTTAAAACCACCTCCATGGATGTACACTAGAACTGGTAACTTGGTGGGGATTTGGCTTGGATCCTACACCAAAAGAACAAGGCTAATTAATATATTAACCAAAAAAACTGTCCACCATTCCCAAAGAGACCTGTATAAAGTATTAAGAAAAGCAAACAACAAGTCATTGTCTCAATTTAAAAAAATATTCAATAATTATCGGAGGTGACATGTTTCGCTCTTAAAGAGCCACCTTAAAATATAAACAAATAAATTATTACTTAATTAATTTTTTATGTGTGTCGTGTTATTGTAAAGTTTGTTAGTTCTTAATTTCGTTTATTTATTTTGTGGTCTAATGATGCCCTTTAAGAGCAAAACATGTAACCTCGGTTAGTTATTATATATCGGGAGATCGCAACTTGGTGTTTGCTTCTTTTGATAAATTAAACTAGTGGTATACATAGCGTATGCCCCCAGATGGGATACCGCACTCTAATAATCTTTCTTATTTATAATTTATTGGCTCATTAAACGATTACTGTGAGTAGGAGTCTGGGAGTAACCTTAACTATCCGATTTGAAGTAGTGCTACTCGAGCGCTACGTTTTGATGAACGCGGCCATTGATTCTTTGTGATTGACGCAGGGAAATAATTTTTGCATTAACGCTGGATTTATAAACTCGACAAGTCAGCAAAGTTCTGGTTTAGGTTTAAATATTCAATTTGGTAAGGTTGGATGTTCGACAGTTTAGTTTCATGACATTTAAGTCAGGAGCGAAGTTAAAAAGTTTTTGTTTGATCGTTTGAAATTAGTGTTCAAGTATCGACAGTATGGAATATTTAATAGTTTTGGAATACCCGATCCATTCGAATTTTCCGATACAAAAGTAAAACAAGCCAGAGTCCCTCAAGGTTCTATATTGTCGGCCACCCTCTTTTTACTATACATTAACGATCTTTTGGAAAAATCTAAAAATCCTATATATAGCTACGCTGATGACAGCACACTTGTTTCACCTTTTACTTTGGATGCTCGAACATCGTCTGCCAATGCACATCTTGATAGGCAGCAAGAGCTCTCACATCTCAACAAAGATCTGGAAGAAATCCTGTCTTGGAGTGACAGTAATCAAGTAGAATTTAATGCCAAAAAAGCCCAGGCTGCAGTTTTTTCTAAAAAAGTTAATGTCGAAGAGCCGGATATAGTTATGTCGGGACACTCGATTCCATTGGCTTCATCAATTCATTTATTGGGCGTCAATTTGGATACTCATATGCCTTGGCATGGCCACGTTGCGGTCATTGCTAAGGCAGCCTGGCAGAAGCTCGGAATACTTTTCCGAACAATTTCTGATGCTCTATAAAGCCCAATTTCAACCATCGCTGAAGTACTGCACGCGTATTTGGGGCTCTGCTCCTAAACATACCCTGAGGTTGCTAGATTTCATTCAAAGAGTAGCCATTTGCTTGATCGGTGACCATGATCTAACAAACAACCTGAAAAGCCTTGAACATCGAAGGCAGGTTGGTGACTTGAGTCTATTTTACAAACATTCTCATGGCAAGTGCTCAACAGAGGTTGAGAGGATTAATCCTTCATTGCTGTGCCTTATCATAAAAAAAGCACAATCAAATAGAAATAGCGCAAGCGTCAACGACATTTGACAATTCGCTGTAACTAGGCAACTTTAAACAGCGTCTTTATTGGTCGAAATAACTTTCTGAAATTTGATTATTTCGAACTACATAGAAATACTAATTTAACTATCCAACATTGGACGAGTTTAAAAATTGAACTGAGTGATTCTTTTATTTGATATTGAACTGTTATTTCAGTTGCCAACTGAACCTTAACTTTGCGACCTTCGTAAGTTTATAAATTCAGTGTAATGCAAAATAAAGATCACTATAGTCGATAATTCAAAAAGTTTTTCTTTTGTTGAAAAGAAATTGTAAAAATTATTTTTGAATACAAATTCCGATTTAAACTTTATTTTTAATTTCAATGAGAAAACTTAACAGCAATAGTACTTTATATATTTTCTCGTGACTCTGATCACTGATCGTAATATAATTTCCGAATATAACCAAACCTGCTATTAGAAGTTGCCTTTTCTAACAAAAAGGAAGATTTACTAGAATGTCGCACCCAATCCGAAGACATAATAATATGTATAATCATAAAATATTTGGTTTTTGGCAAATTAATACTGCATACGTATACTAGGCTAGAATTAATTATTCTATCCTACCTCTGGGGTATAAACACTTAAGGACAGGCAGTCTTCATCTTCGTCATCCGAATCTGTACCGACTTGATAGCAAATGTTTTTTTCTACAGTGGCATCATATACGTCGCTCCAGTGATCTACTGGCACTGGAGGCTAAAATTTTTTAATTAATGTCGTTACAATAAAATTGGTATTATCCAAATCTTGTTATTTGTTCATACCTGAAAACGCAGAGATCCTGTAGGAGGCTTAGCATACATAATAGAGTAAAAGGCATAATAGTCATTTCCAGCAAAACTGGATCTTTGAGTTCCCCTTACTGGTCCATCGGATATATCTATTGTAATATCGTCAGCCTTAAATATTACGTGTATTGTATTGTAAAAGTCTTAAAGCACAAGTTAATTTTTTGAAATTCATGTTTCTCGCTCTTGCATAAATGAATATAGCGCACTTTTTTTTTAAGTCGGGTCACCGAATTTTACGTGCTAAATTTTCAACCCCAACCTGAACTAACCTTTCTGATGAAGTTTAAGTTCCTAAATTTAGGCTCCTCAATACATTGCCTTAAATGCCTACACAGACAACTGAAAAATGTGATTCTTTTTTATAAACAATATCTTTTAATGCGCTCTCTACCTAATGTACAGGGTGTCCATTTTTTGATGTAATTGCAGGGTGTCTCGGTAACTAGATAAGATATAGACTTGCGATTTTTACATTACTGCGCTACCTTGGTCCCGCAAACAGAATTGTCATAGCATTCTTAGAGTTTAAGCTACAGGATGTTTTCGAAAATGCTTGCTTCTTGACTACCCCCCTGTATTTCGGTTACCCTTTAACTTATCAAAGAATCGAAAATTGTTTCTGAGACAGTTTTTTTTAAGCACGCCACTAGTGCTTACTTCTTTTCTGGGAGTCTTACTTTTTGATCTTTAAAGAAAGTATATGATTTTTTATAAACCCTGTATATGATTACCTTATTTGATTGGGATATTTTTAAGCTTCTCAAAAGTTCTGCCTTATCATCATACATTTCTAAATCTTCCTCTTAAGTTCCCGGGGGCGTTGGAACTAGCAAACCCTTTTCATGAAGAACCGGTTTTATGGCTGAGGGAATATCCGGATATTCAATATTATGTTTGCTCTTTCTTGAAAAACCAGACACTTTTGTCACGCAAAAGTAACAGTCGTTAAAATGATTTGTTGGTTCTCGCTAAATCATTCGAACTGCAAAAAGCATAGAAGAGCGTTTGCCATTTAACCAGACTTAGATTTGCTGCACAGGTTTGACAACATATGTGAGGAGCCCAGTCCCGATCTTGATCAAGAATACAAGAATACAAGAATACAAATTTATTTATGTTAATACATTAATACAATGTTTACATTCATCAACAAAGGTTTAGAAAAAGAATACAAATTAAAAATTGAATTTATAACAATTAGATAGAGGTAAATAGGAACATAAATTATATATAGTACCTAATATCAGAGAAATCATTATTGCAAAATTCCTCCATGGAATAGAAACATTTCTCTACTAGGTATTTTTTTAATACAGTTTTATACTATTTAGTGGGCAGCACCTTCATGGCAGCTGGCAGAAAATTGTACAGTTTAGGGCCATAGAAAGAGACACCACACTTGATTTTATTTATTTGATGGAATTCTGTGTAAATGCTTTCCCTGCTTCGGGTGTGATGACCATGGAAATCTTCGTGAGTACGATAGTCAATGACGTGTTGTCTCATATATACTAAGCAATGAAACATATATACACTGCGTCCATAAAGTCTTGCACAAATTCATTTAAAATTCAGGGGCTTACTTTTTTTAAAAACGCTCGGACACGTCAATTAGTACTTTTGTTTGCGCATTTTTTAACGTAAAATGTTTTTATACAGGGTGTCGCACGTATGAAGTATAAGGTCATCAAGGATTTTTTTTAATGGAACACCCTGTATATTATATCAATTTTGAATTCTATGATGAACACTTAACACCTCTGGAAATCACGGTTTCCGAAATATTGACGTTTGAAAATTTATTTTAAACACATTTATTGATGACCTCATACCTCATACGTGCGACACCCTGTATAAAAACATTTTACGTTAAAAAATGCGCAAACAAAAGTACTAATTGACGTGTCCGAGCGTTTTTAAAAAGTAAATACCTGAATTTTAAATGAATTTGTGCAAGACTTTATGGACGCACTGTATAAATGGTACATTGAGCAGATTTAGTCGTATAAAAGCATTCTTACAATCATCTCTGAAGTTTAATCTTACCATCACTCTCACAGCCTATCTCTGTAGACTAAATAGATAATATACCGGGTGTTGCATCGTCGAGCGGGACATAGGAAATCCCATGTAATTTTAAATGGGGTCAATTATTGGCTTCCCTAATTATTTTAGAGAAAAATTCTACTTAGATTTATTAAAGAGCACTAAAACCCACATTCAAAAGAATAACTTTAGATATTTTTGATGAGCCCGTTTACGGGTTATCGCCGATTTATTTTTAATTATTTCTCCTTTTTATGGCCCCGTATTTGCGGGCACCAGTCAAGGTAAAAGATGACTGTCAAATAAAGTTGTCATTTTGAGGAATATTTGAACATCTTCTTAAATCCTAAAGTTCTAACAATTAAATAGTACCTACCTATTAATTAGTAAAATATTGAAACATGTAAAATGTCATAATTAACCTTGTAATTGGATACTTTATTTTAGTTTTATTCAGATTAATTTGTACTCATAAATACACCTTTAATATTTTCGATGTACGAGTTTTTATAACAATAAAGCACACATTTCAAAATGACAACTTTATTTGACAGTCATCTTTTACCTTGACTGGTGCCCGCAAATACGGGGCCATAAAAAGGAGAAATAGTTAAAAAGAAATCGGCGATAACCCGTAAACGGGCTCATCAAAAATATCTAAAGTTATTCTTTTGAATGTGGGTTTTAGTGCTCTTTAATAAACCTAAATAGAATTTTTCTCTAAAATAATTAGGGAAGCCAATAATTGAGCCCATTTAAAATTACATGGGATTTCCTATGTCCCGCTCGACGATGCAACACCCGGTATAGATATTCTCGATTCTATGGAAGCACGGTAAACAGATAGAAGAACACACTCTGAAACAATATTGACCAGATTTTTCAAAGCATACACACTTGAAGCCATTCTCACGCATACCTTATCTATATGAATATTCCATGAAAGTTTACTTTCAACATGCACTCCCAAAAATTTTACAAAATTTGACATCTATAACCCCTCTAAGTATCTCAATGAGAAATACATAAATTCAGTTTTAATCTTATTCAAGTTGAGTTGGTTAAAGGTAAACCATTCAGCAACAGCCAATCGGGTGTCTCTCATGGCATCAATGCTATTTTCTTTTGATTTAGACTTCTTAAGTACAGTAGTATCATCCGCGAAAAGTACAAGTTCAACACTGAGGCTGCAGCCCTCCAGATCACTAATATAGATCAAAAAGAGCAGCTGCCCCAGCACTGATCCCTGTGGTACCCCGTACTGAGTTGTTTGAAGTTCGGACCGATTTCCCCTAATATCAACAAGTTGTTTTCTATTGCTTGAGTAAGAAGATATTAATTGAGTACTGGTATTGTTGAATTTATACAGTTTGAGCTTATTCATCCAAAGTTCTGGAGAAACGCAATCAAAGGCCTTTGTGAGGTCACAAAACAGGGCCCAACATACTCACCCTCATTATAGCCCTCATTTGTGATTTTTACAAGTTTATTTATAGCTGTTGTTGTAGAAAGTGAGCTTCTAAATCCAAATTGTGATTTGTTGAAAAGCTGGTTAATCTCAAAGTAGTATGGTATTTTTATTTTAAGTATTTTTTCGATTATTTTGGAGAAAATGAGCACTATTGATATTGGCCTATAGCTATGTTTAATATATCTGTTTTACCATTTTTATGGATAGGAACAACTCTTTAAATTTTAAGAATGTCTGGAAATATTCCATCTCTTATACAAAAGTAAATTAGCTTGGTTAGTGGACTTATGATTACACTGACTAATCTCTTAATTATTTTAGTGTTAAAACCGTGGCAGTCCCTGCTGTTTTTGTTCTTAAGGCCTTTGATTGCGTCCCTGACCTCCACCTGTGATACCAAGTCAAACTGAAAGTTTATGGTGTTTAGTTTATTACTGATTGAGTTACAAAATTGATCTGCAAATTCCAAGGACGTTGTTTTTGAATTTGGTAAGTTGTTAATGAGATCCTGGGGTATATTAATGAAGAATGAGTTTAATTCATCTGGTGCAAGATTGCAGTTCTGTTCAGATATATTTTTATTGAAATTGGAATTGTTTTTTACAGTTGCCCATATGGCTTTAGAATTAAAGTTTTTTTTTTTTAAGGTAGTTATCGTTGAAATGATTTTTTGTTCTTTTATTTCATTGCGATAATAAATTTTATATTTTCCGCAGAAAAGTGTTAGTTCAGGGTTGTTGTAGGACCTAGCTAGTTCGTTATAGAATTTCAACCTATCGCGTATATATTTTAAATTTTCATTAAACCAAGGTACAATGGGTCATGCTTACGATGTTTATATTTTTTTCTGGGAGGGCCAAAACCATACAGCTTTTAATAAATAAATATAAAAAGTATAACAAACATTTCAAACTTCATGTTTGTACCTATGTTCTCATTATCTATAAATTCCCAACATACATCTTGCACCAAATATGTTAGTACATTCAGACACCATTTCCAGTGATTGGTTTATGCACAGTACTCACCATCTCAATGGGAGCCGGACTGTGGTTGATAAACCCAGTCCCGACAGCCAAGTGATCTGAGAATTCCAGATCAAACACATGCTACTCGCAGCCACATACATTCGTAAAGATGTTATCTAAACAGGCACTACCTCTTGTATTTTTTGTTATAATGCTACTAAAAAGATCCAATGCACCAAATTTATATAATGCTGTTTTTATTAAAATCTATATTAAAGTAACCCAAAATAAAGATCTGGTATTTCACATTACCTATAAAGGATAAGACGTTACTCATTGTGTATAAAAAAAAAGTAGCAAAGTCACTCTGAGGAGGTCGATATAATGTTATTATTATGATATTTAAGGTTGCCGACTGAATGGCACATAATTCAATTTCCTTTTATATAGAGAGTGCATTAAGATCTATCCTAGGATGGAAATTTTTAACGAGTGCGTTTCGAACAGCCGCTGCCACATCTCCATGTATGTGATGCCCAGGACAGTAATATGACAGAAATGTGTAATTATGAAGCTTAGTTTGCCCTAGCTCTGTATCTGACATCCAGTGTTCACTGAAGACCAGGAGATCGTAATTGAGATTATTAGCTTCTAATTGTTCAGTTTTATTTCTTAGACACTGTGCGTTAATATGTAAAATTTTAAAAAGATCTCCATTGCAGATTTCACCAGTGTTTTGTATTGATATTTAAATTTGCAGTATCAGTTCCTTCCCCAATTGTAGAAACACAATTAGTTGCATTTACACTTGAAAATTTGCAGATGCAAGAAATCCTTAGTCTTTCAAAAATAAAGCGTTTGATACCTATGTTGCGTGGCCAAAAAGTTGGCTCGTACATCTCCTCCTTTTTGCTCATTGGACCTATAATTACAAATCTTTTTGGTTGATTATGATGCGAGGGGATTTCCCTAACCATAATGTTTTCGGAATCAAACCCGGGCTTCTTTTTTATGAATGCAGTAATCATGGTAGCATCTGCAGCTCTTTTGACTTTGTTGATATATAGCCAAACACGTCTGTCCTCTCCAACAAAGTCTTCGCCCCCTGTAACACGTCTGCTCGACCTAACCTTTTTTTGAAACCCCGTTTTTTTTTTGGTACCTAGATAAACCAATCGTTTTCTGATGTGCCAGATGTGCTTCGATGTAGGTAACTTTTTTGGTTAAGTTGATGAAGTCTATCTTCTTTATCGGCGTGCCCGACATCTCTGTCTTCTCTGAAAGTCAAGGGAGTGTGTCCCAGTTTATGCATGTGTTGTGTTCGATTGACCGTACCGGAGCAGTTCTTGAGTGTACTGGAGTAGTTTTTGGGCATGTCATTAGCCACAGCCAAGACACTCGGCCGATGCTGCGGTTCGGTAGAATTATCTAAGGTTTGCAACATTGCCTGATTCGTTTCTCCAGTGACATCATCCTGACCTGCTCCAATAGTTCCGAGTCCACGATGTTTTGTGCTTGATGTGGGTTTTAGGTTAGAAATTCTCCCTAATAACAGCCGATTGTTTTCTTTTAGGACTTGATTTTTGTCACTCATTTCAGCAATTAATCTATGTAATAACAGAACTGTACTTCCTGAGTTAACTTTTCGCCAACAACACATCCAAAATACGTATGATAAGCTACTTTGGTCATTTTGTTAATTGTCCTTTTCTGCGATATAGGAGACTAACCACATATATAGCAAAAACTATCCGCGGGTTTAACATAACCACGTTTCTGTACTTTAGACAATTTTGTACTGTCGCGTACGTCGGTTCACAGATCTGATACTACGTTTACAGGCGTCAAATAACTTTATTAAACACAAAGATAACACTACCTAATATAAGGCTCTTACTATTGGCTTGCTCGCGCACTTCGCTTCTCTATCTAATAATTACCACTACTCGTGCTAAACCAATACTGATGATCCGACGGCCGGCCAGCTGCTTTTATAGCCGTCCCTTACCTCCGGTATTTTCTAGAAATATTGGGTACCTATCGGAAGTTCGAGAAGCGACGGCATATTTCTCGTATACAGGGGCCCTCTGTAAGTTCATTCGGCAACGGGGCAGAGTGAAATTAGGAATTGGGTTTAAATGGATACTTCCGTTATCTTAATCCCAGAGAGTTGAGACCTCGCGGTTGAGGTGTCATCTCCAGACACTCCCACGCGGTATTGCCAGATTGTGCACAATTTCCCTAACCTAGGGGAAACGTAAATTTGGTAACGTCGCGCTCCGGTATATTAAAAATTACTTTTTAAAATAATGTGATTAAAATACTTATTAATATTTGCTGAAACAACCATAACTTAAAAATTTTACGTGTTAGGAAGTTTTTACCATCATTCTCGCATTTAGAGACCAAAAATTAACAAAAAACTGCCTTTTACATTACAGTTGCAAATTGGCTGTAAACTAGTGATAATTTTTGCGACAAAATCATCTGCAGCGAAGAAGCTAATTGGGTACATAAACAAGCAGAACTATCGCATCTGTGCCAGTGAATATCCTTAGGAAATTCATGAAAACCCAAGGCATCCTCAACGTGTCACAGTCTGGTGCGGTTTTTAATCTGGAGATGTCATCGAACCATACTTCTTTCAGATGGATGACGGACTAGCAGTAACGGTAAATGGAGAGCGATACCGAACAACGATAAACAATTTTTTACGGCACGAAATATTAAATATGGACTTAAACAATATGTGGTTCCAACGAGACGGAGCGACATGTTATACAACAAGCGAAACCATGGATTTATTGCAAATACAGTTTAAAAGAAGAATTCTTTCACGAAATGGGGATGTCAATTGGCCGCCTAGATCATGCGACCTGACGCCGTTGGATAATTTTCTTGTGATGTTATGTTAAAAGTGAAGCATGTGTAAATAATTCCTGAAGACTGGAATAATTAAAAGAGGAAATTAGCCTCATAATTCGCAAGATAACACCAAAATTGTGCTCAGCTGTCTTGCCAAAGTTCTGCAAAAGAATCGTGTCCTGCGGCGGTGGTCATTTGTTAGATCTTGTGGTTCACGTATCGTCGCCGTGGAAGTCAACGGAGTTAAGCCACAAATTTGGCCAAATATTGTAAATTTGTAAACAATCATACTACTTATTGCAATTAAAAGTTTAGCTTTTTGTTATCAGGCTTTTGTTTTATTTAATAACGTTCGAAAACTCTTATTGTAATACCCTTTATAAGCCTTTTTATAGTATCTCCATCAATATTTATAAAACTACTTAAATTACTGGTAGATATCCCGAAGAACGACAGTCGGATAAAAGAAATTGTCAAAGGATGAAATCAAATTAAATTGAACACGGTTCATTTCTTAAACCCCGGCCTAAAATCTACCACAAGGAAAACGGCCAAATTGACGAAATAAATGTATTAGCTTCAATTAAAAGAAATCCAAGCAGTTCTTGTAGAACAATTAAAGGTTCTGTCAGAGTAATTAAATCAAGAGTTCAAACAATCCTAAAGAAACACAATTTTAAGCCATATAAATTCCACCTTGTACAAAACGTACATCCTGTTGAAGCACAGCGCCGTATAGAGTTTTGAAATTGGTATTTATAAAATCTCAACAGGGAAAATAATTTTGAAAGAATATGGTCTGATGAGGCTCATTTTACTAGTGCTGGTAAATTTAGTCGGCAGAATACGAGGTTTTGGTCTCAGGAAAATCATCATGTAATATTTCCACTCGAACGGCAAGGCATGTTAATAACTTAAGCGTTTCATCAAAGAGTAACAGCCTTTGGTTTCATGCCTAAAACTAAGAGGTAAAATAACTTATAATATATATGAAGGGAGCCTTACTGCAAATAAATATTTGGAAATTCTGGAAAACGTTGTGCTGGAAATATTAGAAGAGGTGCCCTTAGCGGGTCTCAATAACTTGCATTTGCAACATGATGGAACGCTCGCGGATTTCTTCTTATGGGACATTCTTTTACAAATCGAACACCTTTTTTAACTTTACAATTTTGATTGGTCCCAAAAATTTTTTTTAGAGTCTTTGCTGAAAATAAACAGACACGTATACGAGGTTTTTGTTCAAAAAATTTTTTTCTCGAAAATATGACCATTGTGAATTTCAATGTTTTACCCAATTCTGTTACATGTTAAATTCATTATCTCTGGTACTACAAATGCTATCGGTACAATTTTTATTTAAAAGGTAATAATATCAGCTTTCAGTCACGTGAATGTTGTACCTTCAACTTGAGTACCTTATAATTTAATAACAATTTAATTGTTTAAATAATAATATCATAATATTAACCACAACGAAATCGATTGAAAAAATTACTATCGTATTTGTTATGTTTTAGCTATAAAAGCCTTTTTTCAGAAAGATGGGGCCGTTACTAGTTTAAGAGTGAGAAAATAATTTCAACTGCGCTTCACGTAACGCGGGCAGCGCGCGACCAGTTGAAACGTGTTGGAGCGTGTCTGAACATTCAGTCTCGAACTGCTTACGCAGTTCACTTTGGAAAAGCGTAGTACGAGCACACATCTTCCTTTTCGGCTTTTTTTATTTCTAAAAGTGAGTAAGAAAAATCAAGTTAGGAAAATTTGCACGTAAGAAAATGTCACAACCACCACGATCATCGGTACTACCAAAAATTCGAAAGGATAGGTGTTTGGTATATCTCCTCATCCGAAAATTCAAAACATAAAAAGTCTCAGGAAAGTACGAAGAGAATATTTAATTTTATTGGCATTAAATAAGCCCGTAACAGAAGAGTCTCTTGAGCCGAGAATTTGTGACACGTGCCGTACGGAATTGCGTCAGAACAATGAAATCAAAAATGAAGCCAAAACAGACGATCAGGTACTTATCACTACATTTAATTCCAGTAAACGAAATTCATTAATTAATTATATTATTTATTTGTATTTAAATTCTAAAAAATTTCAATATATATTTTTTTGCTTCAATTTATTCATTTTTTGTTGAAGGACAGATAAATTATATTATTATATCTTGTGATTTATACTGTCGCGAATATGTAAAATTGTTTTGCAATGTAAATAAATATATTTCGTAGGACCAAAAAGTTGATGATGTTGACCCTAAAGCTTCGACTGACGATGAAGTGGAAAAGCCCTTAGCCCAACAAGTCCTGCGCCGTATGAAGAGGAAAAAGAAGTAATTTCCGAAGCAATTTCCATGAGGAGATAAACCAAAGGGATTAAAACATCTATCCTTTCGAATTTTTGGTAGTACCGATGATAGTGGTGGTTGTGACATTTTCTTACGTGTAAATTTCCCTAACTTGATTTTTCTTACTCACTTTTAAAAATAAAAAAGCCGAAAAGGAAGATGTGTGCTCGTACTACGCTTTTCCGAAGTGAACTGCGTAAGCAGTTCGAGACTGAATGTTCAGACACGCTCCAACACGCTTCAACTCGTCGCGCGCTGCCCGCGCTACGTGAAGCGCAGTTGAAATTATTTTCTCACGCTTAAACTAGTAACGGCCCCATCTTTCTGAAAAAAGGCTTTTGTAGCTAAAAACATTACGAATACGATAGTAATTTTTTCAATCGATTTCGTTGTGGTTAACATTATAGTAATATTATTTAAACAATGAAATTGTTATTATTTTAAAGGTACTCAAGTTGAAGGTACAACATTCACGTGACTGAAAGCTAATATTATTACCTTTAAAATAAAAAAAAAATTATAACGATATCATCAGTAGAACCAGAGATAATGAATTTAACATGCAACAGAATGGGATAAAGCATTAAAATTCACAATGGACGTATTTCCGAAAAAAAAATTTTTTGAACAAAAACCTCGTATACGTGTCTGTTTATATACAATAAGAACTTCGTAAAAAAAATTTGAGGAAATTTGGAGAGGTGGAAATTTTTTTTGGTCCAAATCCGTACGATTTGTAAAAGAATGTCCCTTATTATTACCTCTGTAGTGCTTCGCTACCCGTTTCTTAGTAATTTGCTTACTGCATTTTCGGCCTAGTACTTCCAGCAGCAGCTACAAAGGGTAGTAGTACAGTTTACCTCCCTTTCCTAATAAAAATAGAAATTCTCAAAAGCTAAGACCACAGGTTAGAACTCTTTCCCCACACTGCTTTTTAACTCTGTGCACTTAACGTTTGATATCAGGTTTAAAGCAGGAAATAATAGATACTTGATATTTTACGTAGCCTAAAACATTAATTTCAATCCGTAGTGTTAAAGAAATGGTAGAGTAAATTATTAATTTGATAGAGCAAAGTAAGTCAGTTTGAAAGAGCAAAAATACATTTTTCATTGATAGGAAGAAAACAAAAGAAATATTTAAAATTTACAATATTTTCCTTTATTAAATTGAAGATTTATTAACTTATAATTTTATTGCTGAAAAAAAATTATAAAATTACCGTAGATGAAACAAATTAACTCTTTGCTAAAATTCTAACAAAAGTTAACCGAAGTACCTATACCTTGTGTTCTGGCTAATTACAAACCTTTAAAAATCGTACCTTCTTGTGTACAGTGTGTCCCATTTTCGACACTTTTAGGGGGTATTGGAGTTATTATCAAAAATGTAGAGTTGCGTCATTGTGTTACTTTTTAACGAAACGAAAGATTCCGGTGTCAAATTTGTCATGGCCCTCTTCGTTTTTAATCTGCAGGATGATTTTGAAAAACTTTGCTTTTTAGGCACCCCTCGTATTTCCGTCATGTGTTAACTTATCAAAATGGTAACTGATGTTGATAGAACTTTTTGCGTAGAGTTCATTGGTGTATCAATTTTCTTTTCTCAAAATGTTAGTTTTTCGGATATTAACCAAACCTATGTTTTTCTAGATGTTTATATTGTTTATCTTTATTTTTAAAAACAAGCTGATAATTTTATTCTTTATTTTTTTTAACATTACATACATAAAAAAGAAAAAAATGCTTGCACGAAGGCAAAAATACTTAAATTGAGTAAAAATTTGATTTGTATATACGCAAAGGCATTTTGGTCCCAATTAAGAAGTGCATGTATTTAACATGTTATCTTATATTGGTTTAAAAATCGTGTCTTTTGTTTATTTGACCAAACGAAAAAGTCATTCTAAAATACTAATTGCTTAAAGCAAGTATTTAACATAATTAAATTAACCTATTTTTTAGTTCGTATAAGTAGGTATAAATATTATGAAATAATACATTTTTTGTTGTTTTATTCTAAAAATAGGTAATCTTGAACCTAATAAAAAGAAACTTACTTTAAAATATTTTATACTTAATTTAAGCATTTCTCTTGCTCTAGTTAACTTTAAAATGTTTTTAGATTTAAAAAAGATATCATTTGAAATAAGAAATTATATGTTATATGTATTTCAAAGTTCGACAATTTTAGGCCAAGTAATAGAAAAAGTAACTCGAAGAAAATGTTTGCTTCGAATAACAATTTCTTCTTTAAATACTACTTTACTGATTTCGTAATTTGTTAAAATATATAAAGCAGATGCAGAACAGTAAAATTTTATAAAACTGTTAACACAAAAAAGTGCAAATCAGGATCATTTAATCGATGATGGGTATTAAAAAGCACATCAGATTATACTGTCACGTAAATAAAAGTTATCTCGTTACACTGGATTTTAAAGTATAATAAATCTTTAGGTATTGGCGCTGCCATTTATGTATAACTTTGCATACCGCAGTGATTACCGATTCTATAAGTTTGTATATTATATGAAGAGACCAACTGTAAATTTGCCGTTCCAGAACATAAATTGGTAGGGTTTCTTTAATATGGATTACCGATTTCTTACATTTAATTTAGTTTATATTGTCTCCGTAAATAGAAGGAAATGTTCTAGTCAGGGAGGTTGATTTTTTGACGAGAGAGTCACTTTCGGTTTAGTCCTGATACAGGTATGTCACGCTAACTTTAAGTTTCACTAAATTTATATTTTGTTTAATAATAAGTATGTAATTGAGCCATAAATATTCCATATAGTCATAGCCATGACCTTTTAATCTATTTTGACACGGATTGAATTCCACATTTTTACGTTCTAACAAAATAAAGACGTGCCGGCCATAATGGCGTCATAAATTAGTAATTTTCATCCATCTTATTCATCCTTGTACATTATAATGTTTTTAATGATCTAAAAGCATAACAAACAGCAGGCAGTAATCATAATATTTCTTGAATAAATAAGGATTTCAACCAATATTTTCATAATTTTGCATTCAATTTAAAAGCACCTTTTTTTCACTATCAGGTCATGGTTTTGTTCGTTTTTCATCGTCAAATAATGTCTAAATTCTCAATTTAACTTTGTTTTTCGGGTCTTTGTCGTTTCTTTTACGCTTTAGCAAATATCGTTGGCCAGTTGGTAGTTTATTTAAGTTCTTGACGAACATTGGTGAAAGCCAAAAATAGAGTAAACCTGACTGGATTATTCTCAAGGAATCCGACAGATCCAGGCTCTACAGAACTGATTGCTGACAGAATATCTCAGGAAACTGATTTTGAGGAAAGCGGGTGAGTCTTTCTTTCATTTCTAAGCTTTAAATCCTAAATTGAATTTGTTGAAGAACTCACCCCATTTCCCTCAATGATATCTGTCAGGAATCAATTCTGATTTAATGTTTATTTTCTCTTAAACTTCTAACTCAATTGGCACGACATACCTGCACTGGGTGAATAATATCCTAAGGCACACTGTAGGGGAGAGCAGGTACGATTCGTACACTTTTTACACTAAGTCATATAAAAGCTAAACTAATAGCTATTTCAAAATAATTTCAATGCTGCTGAATTACCTACATATCTCGCTTTAATAATAATGTAGCTCAGTGTTAATACAAAGTAACATGGCAAAGCTATGATGAATTTCCCAAAAAATGGATATTGTACGAAAGCACCCCACACTTCGTAAATAGAGTAGGGTACATTCGTACATAGTGGGGAGCCTTCGTACACAGTAATTGAAAAGGCTATTTACATTAAATTAAACATTTATTAAGATTAAAATTAAAACAGAATAAACCTTAAACATAGTAATAATTAACAATATATTGTTTACCTTGTTAAAATCATAGTCATAAAATCAACATTAAAATTAACCATTAGGGTAACATGTCATAGTCACACATAACGGCTCTACTACTGCACATTATACATAGTTAGATCTTTTCTAAACCTAAAGATATTAGCTGTTCTTGCGGTAGAAGCAGATTTGGGTGGCGGCAATACACAAACCACGTCTGATAACTAAACTGTTCCTTCTTTCTCAGACATGAAACTTTATATTTCACGGGGTTGTATTTTGTTACCACCTGCCCAATATAATGTAACACAGTCTTTTTCTTTTCAAACTTCACTAACACAAAGCTTTTTTCATTAATGTTTTCCGTCATAACTGGAATTTCGACCTCAATATCAGATCCTTCAGACATATCTTTGTAGGGAGAACAAGAACTTTCTCTTAAACTTATATCAGTCTCATCTTCACTATCAGTCTCTATAGTTTTCTGCTGTTTCTTTGGTTTGGTTTTCTTATTTGTGTATAATAGCAAATTTAACGCGCGTTTCATCTCTTTAGCCTTTTGTCTTCTCTCTTGCTCTTGATTCTTTATCTCTTTTGATCTTTCTATTTCTATTAGTCTATTTTTGTCAGGAGTGTCTGTATATATCATCCTTGATTTTCCTGGCAGTTTTCCTTTCTTCGTCTTTTTAGTTGCATTCCTATCCATTTTAGGGTAAGGTCGGATCATTTCTGTAGTTATAATTCCCACAGATGATGTAGATGGTGATGCAGGCGGCAATAGATCTTGCTGAGTAAGTGTTATTTCTTCGGGTATAATTTGTTGCATGTTGTCATCTGTGACTGCTATACAATCGGAATGGTAAACTTGCACAGCTGCAAATTCTTCGTCACTGAAATTCGACTTGATGAATTTGAATTGAACTTGATGAATGGCCATATCCCAGTCTTTTCAAAAGCATTTGAAATATTTTTGCAATTAAATAATTTAAAATAGGCAATTTTGACCAGTTTCGGAATATTGTATATATTAAGGGGTTTCCCCGGGTTATTCACATTCCAATCATTCTAACTAACCTGAACTCACGCGAGGTTCATTCGTACAGTACGAATCCTCCCTACTCATACCTGTACGAAAGTACCCCAACCAAAACATTTAAAAAATAAATTCAAAATAAAAATAACGGTTGAGGTTATCCCAAAATTAATGTTTACATATTAATCTAAGGCACTCATTCAAAAACTATTATAAATTACTTTAACAATTTGAGCAAAACTTATTACGAATGAATGTTTTCAAAGATGAATCGAAAAATTACTTAGGCGGTGCGAAAACACTTATCAACTTGTCCCAACGAAGTTTACTATGGCACTGCCACCTTACTTAGCTGTTAGCCTTTGCCCATGAGCGGGCCTCACACATTGACAAATACAAAGTACAAACCCGTCAATATGTAGAATAGTGTAGGTATGACTGCTGTACAAATGCTCCCTCCGTACGAATCCTACCTGCTCTCCCCTATATACAATTTCTCTTGTACCGTATCTTGAATTTATCTTATACGTATCTTACCTTGGGTGCCATAAGACATTAGTCTGGTACACCAATATCATGTGGTGACGAATGCCTGTAGCTCGTTAAACCACATTTATCTATCTTGCAAGCGATTGCGTTTTTGCACGTTATGCCTACCGTACCTTCACAATAGGTTATAGATACTTTTGAATGCAGCATTTTCTACTAGTTTTAAACACCAGCATAATATATTTGTACATAGTATAGTATACGAATTCATTAATTTTTATCTTGTTGGCACAAGATACTTCTCTTGGCCTAACTTAAAACTTAAATATCTTTTAAGTCAATCAAATCATTTACTTTTCTTACTACTTAAACACGAAAGAAATTTTGTTTTTGTCTGTACGTAATTAAACATGGTAATTTAATTTCTAAATTTAAAACTTTATTCATATTCACTTGAGTAACAGGGAGTTAAAATATCCTGTATCTATATTATAGAAGTTTAAGTTACCACTGCTGGCACTGTTTAACATAAGTAGTCATTTTTAAACCCTTCATTGCATTATTATTCGCTGGTCTAACTCCACCTTTCTAACATTACATGTAAACAAGCAAACCTGAGGCTGACATAAGCTCATCTGATGTCATTGTTCCAATCAATCGCCGGCCGTCACAAGTATTCAAGTCTAATCAAGTCCTGACGTCTCCTTCACCTTCTGCAGTGCTGAAGTTCTATGCATGGAACGCCTCGTCGAGACAACTTCCAGGTGCAGAGGACTGAATCTTGGACACACTTTATGGATGACAATGCATGTTTTATAATGGCGTTTTTTATTAACGATGGCCCAAAAGTTTGAGAATAATTATGAAAAATACGATTTGCTAAATAAATTATCAGTAACTTTTCAAACTTTAATACCTAAATCCAATTCTGACAAGAGCTAAAGGCCATTATGAAACTTTTGTTTTATAGCCTGAATAAGTCTAGGCCTACTAGTAGATGTTTTTGTTTATTCCATTAATATACAAGAAAAAATTCCTTTTTACTATTGTAAGTATTGAAAAACTTAAAAAGTTTGAAATTAAACTATAAGGTAATATTCATGGTGTATTGTATCGTCAATTAATTATTTTTATTAAAACAGAATCCAAGGCCTACTGCCAATTTAAAGTTTGTTATTTAAAAAATATAAATTTTAACCGTCCTGTTAAAACAAAGTGTCAACTATTATTTGTTTTTGGAAAGCTCTCAGTAAGCAGAATGCAACTATAAATAAATATACAGGGCGTTCCATTTAAAAAAAACATAACTTTGGTATTTTTCTCACAAATGGGGGTACCTGGCAAAATACTAAGTACGCCACTGAATTCTACGTAAAAAACTGTATAACAACCTGTTTTTACATTTTCGATAGGATATAAGATAACTGAAATACAAGGGGTGTGTGAAAATGCACCATTTTCAATTTCGCCCTGTATCTCAAAAACCAAGATGGCCATGATAAATCCGTTTAGGGCATCGTTTGTTTAACAAAAAAGTGACATAGGTTTGCGAAAACCGCATCATTCTATCTGTACTAATAACGGAGATACCCGTCGAAAGTGTCGAAAAGAAGACACCCTGTGCAGGGTGCCCACATTTCGATATAACTGCAGGGTATCTCGGTAACCACTAAAAATAAAGACTTGCGGTTTACATTACTGCGCTACTTTTTCGTAAAACATAAGATACCGCAAACAGAATTGTCATAGCTTTCTTAGTTTTTTAAGCTACAAGGGTGTTTTCGAAAATGTTTACTTTTTGACCACCGCCTGTATTTCGGTTACTATCCTTTTTAATTTATTAAAAAATTGGAAAAAACTGTTTCTAATACAGTTTTTTAAGTAAAATTCAGTGGCGTGCTTACTTTTTTTCTGGGAGTCTTACTTTTCGAGATTTAAAGCAAAGATATGATTTTTTAAATGGAACACTCTTAACAATAAACGCACAAATCAAATAATGTAGAAAATTAGGGTAGTATGGGACATGAATCCATTGAAACAAACAAAATAATATCCATCTTGCATGTCTATTTGTCAAAATGTATAAGAAGAATAACGTTTTGTTAAAATACATGTCATTATTTCACTAAAGTTTAAAAAAATGACGAAGATGCATTAGTCTGAAAATTTTGAAATTTCGGATTGCTTTATAGAGTACCATGAAAATAGGTAAATCTTGCAATTTAAAGATATCCAGAGAGAAGAATCAAGTAACATTTTCAAGTTTAAAAATTAATTTAATTAAGGATTGATCATTTATAAAGCCAAAACCTAAATCATATATAATAAAGAGAATCGCGAAAGGGACGAAATGAACGTTATGACTTTTGTAGAGGCACTAGAAGTGTTCGTACAAAATCATAGAAAAAGATCTCGGAGTTATAAAATCTTGTCTAAAAAATTATTAAATAAAAATCATTTGAAACCTTAAGAAGTAAAATTTGTGCACTCTTTACGTACCAACTGGGAATGCTGTGCGACTACTTACTTTTACCAGCAATGACATATTCTTTTGTTTATTTTAATGGTTTAATTTTTTTAATTTTCTAAATTTTTCGATTTGTGCGTTTATTGTTAATAATAACTACCAACTATCATATATTTTTGAAAAGCCTAAAAATAGCCCAATGAAGTAAGACAAAAATATACAGGGTGTCCCATTTAAAAAATTAATATTTTTGATTTAATTCTCGAAAAGTAAGACTCCCAGAATAGAAGTAAGCACGCCACTGAATTCTACTTAAAAAAAATCTCTCAGAAACAGTTTTCAATTTTTTGATAAGTTAAATGGTAACCGATATACAGGGAGTGGTCAAAAAGCAGACATTTTTGAAAACACCCTGTAGCTAAAAACCTAAGAAAGCTATGACAATTCTGTTTGCGGTATCTTTTGCTCCACGAAAAAGTAGCGAAGTAGTGTAAAAGCCCAGAGCAAGTCTTTATATTCACTGGTTACCGAGATACCCTGCAATCAGATCGAAATGGACACCCTCTACACCAATATAGATTTAAAAGTTCAGTTTTTAGTATAAGTGCGCTATTAAACAACATCAAGAGTAACGTCTCATTTACAGTAAACCTTCGTTACAACTTTTGGAAAAAATAATTAATTAATTAAAAATAAAATATTATTTGCTTATTCTTTAAAAATAAATTATTAAGTCCATTTTTGTGAATAATTATATCAATTTTTTGACACTCTAAAACATATTACATAAAATTGCATAAAAGCAATATAGTAAAGAGCGAAATCAGTTCTTTGCTCCTTATTACAATACATCGCCTCAAAGGCCATAAAATCTTGTCATTCTAAAAGTATCTTCAACGGTTTCAAAGGTTTTCGTTTTGAAGATTTCTTCTTATATCAAAAGTTTGATTCCACTCTCCATTACAAAGAATGGCGTTGTCTAAAGTAGCAAAATACCGTTTGGCTTTATCCCAAAATACTAAAGATTCCTTTCTTTAAGTATAATTTTAGGATTACATCCTCCACGAAAATATTTAATTTTGTTTTAAAATACTTTTTCTTAATTGATTAGTTTTAATTCAAAATTATTACATACTTAAACGGAATTTTGTCAGTGCATTGGTCGAAAAACCTTTATTGGAACAAAGAAACGTGACATTTAAACTAAGTAAATGCTGACAAGAAAGTCTGTTTTCTTAAAATAAGGGTTCTCCTTTATTCGTGTAGGTCATAGCAAAACGCAAAATCTATAGTATGGATTCAAGGAGTTATCGGGGGCCAGAGCTATCACGAGCGCTGATCTCCACTTACTCCCCCTAGGCTTGCCTGCCTCGCCACCCTGCGGTCCATTCCTCAACAGCAAACTTCGCTTTTCACATGGAGTCGGGTATGTGGATCTTTAGAAGGTTTTGGGAGAAATATCTGGGAGGCACTTGGGGAGGGTTGGCTACACCTGAAGGAGTTGGTGTCGGGGACGTTTGTGTCGGTGCGGGGCACCTATGTCATAGTCGGAGGCTTGTCTGATCAGCGGGTTGGGGTGAGTGAGGGTGGTGGTTAGGATTTTAGTTCCTCTTTCACGGAGGTATTGGGTGAGGGGGGTATGTTTGATATCCCGGTGTAGATTTACGTTACGGATAAACCATGACATGCCCATGGCTGTAAGAATGTAACGTTTTTCAAGGGATTGGAGACGATTGAGGTTGGTTGGAGCTGCGTATCCCCAAGCTGCCGAACCGTATGTGAGAGTGGGGTGGATGATTGAGTTAATGAGGAGGAGTTTGTTTTTATGGCTGAGGGCGCTGCATCGATTGAGCAGTAAGTATAATTGGCTATAGAAGAGCCTGGCTTTGTTGGCGGTGTTCTGAATATGGGGGCGTCAATAGAGGGTTTTGTCGAGGGCGATACCAAGGTTTTTCACTGTGCCGCGCTAGGGGACGCCGCGTCCATCCAGGTTGATCACGTCGAAGGGCGGCTGTCTTCTACAAGCAAACTGGATGGTTTGGGTTTTATCGGGGTTTAGATAAAGTTTTCAAAACTTATATAATAATTGACGTGTTTTATAGAAACTCCTTGCATCGATTTCCACATCAGTTAATCGGTAGTGGGGGTAGCCAAATCGCTACCCTTACTATCAAGTAATTGCCTCGGAACTAGAGATGCCGAACGTCGAATAACTTTTTGCCAATGGTATTTAGAACGAATCCGCACCAACGTATTTTGTGGTAAACTTGTCATCTAGTCTGACGAATTCTATTTCTTGAGTACACGAGTTCTAAATCGTCATAACATGAGGCATTGGTCTGCAGAAAATCACCATTTAATTTTCGTAAGGACACAACAAGGGCGCTTCGGGGTGGTGTATCGTGTTTTTTTTTTGGGCCGACGCATAATCTACCGGATGTATGATGGGGGCTTACAGCACGTAAATACATAGAAATCCTGGACGAAATTATTTCCGAATTGCTGGAGTTATTCTATTGGACCATTTCAATTCGGTCTATCTCCAACAAGACGGTGCTCCGGGCCACAACTCTCTGCTATTAATACCGATACTTAAATTTTTTGTATCTATTAATGTGTAGCAATTTTAAAATTGCCACTATTGACTTTGTGGTGAGTGTATCTTATATAGTTATTTGGTTCACACATTGTTTATTAAATTGTGTCATCTTTGTTTACAGAAAATTACTCAAAATTTGTGGGGTTAGAAGTAGTGCGTTCGCTTCTCTGTTGGTTAATTGCACAAGGCCCTGCAAGTAGGTTGAGCACATTATTCCGTTTCAGTCTCCGTCAAGTCGCAGAACGTCCATTTTTCACTTTTGGCAATTTTATGTATAAACAAAGTTGTTTGGAATTATTTTCAATATTTAATTTATATTCTGGTAAAAGCCCAGACTCTTAGAGGGGCTTGGTTTGGTTTTGCTGGTTTCGGCAGATTTTGAGGTTTTCCTACCGTTCGGCAATTATGAAAGGTTAGGAAACCACCTTCCAGTAGACTTTCAAGGCACGAGGAGCCATATGGGTTTAAATTTCAAGTAAAGACTATGTCCGGAGGTCCAGTGTAATAGCTGCCGCAGCTGAAGCGTGAGAGAATCACTAACTGGCCAGTATTAAGTCATCTGAATATAATTTTTTAATAATTTAATTAACGTGTTTTCAGTTTTTATTGGCATTTAAATCTATTCAAACCATTGTACCCTTTTTAAGATCAGTAGGTAAATTTAAAGTTTACCCTTAATGTAAAGCTATCTTGGCTAGAGGTAACAGTTTTTATAATCCAGAACATCATGGAAGATAAAAGGTTCTAGAATCTTAGTAGGTTATACCTAATTTTTTTTATCGTAAACCCTTGCGCTCGGAAAGGCCCTTTTTTTGATCATTTACAATTTGAAATAATGTAAAGTCTCTATTAAATATGAACATTACATAACAAGCATAAACCCCCCTTTTTTTTATTTAATAAAACCTTTATTGATTGTGTGGGGAATTTTGAGTTTTATTCATTGCATAGATTTTCAATAGTACTAGCATTCGGTATATTTTTCCTGGTTTGGACTTCTGTCTAATCAGGTAGCGTCCAAGGCAAGCCAACGAAGAAGGGAAGGTGTAAGTATAACGGACCACGACCTAGTGCCTCCACATTAAGAGCTACCGTCACCAGATTGTGACAACCTGTTGTCCATGATAAAAAGTTGCCACTGTCATAAATGTTGTTTTTGTGTCTTCACAATAAAATTTCAATATTTAAGTTTTATAATATAAGTGTTGTTTAAAGTAAAAAATGTATTTATAGTTAAGTATTCACATATAATTAGAAACAAATAAAACTTTTATTTAATCCTTAGAATAATTATTATTGGATCCATTGCGAAGCAGTTAACTGGTAGTGAGGGTAGCGATTTGGCTACCACCATTAACTAATCTGAGCATTAATACAAGAGTTTCAGTAAAACACGTTAATTATTGTAAATGCTTTGCGTTTGGTCATGGCCTATGGTTACACATAAAGTAAAAGAGGAAAAATATCTTATTTTGAGATTACTTTTCAAAATACATATAAAGATCTATATATTTTTGAAAATCCCAAGGGATGGTTAATCAACGTAAAGAATAATATATAGGGTAGCCCATTTAAAAAAACATAGGTTTAGTTATTATCTGAAAAACTAACATTTTTAGAAAAAAACTGATTACCCCACTGAACTGTACCCAAGAAGTTTCATAAAAATCAGTTTTTACCTGTTTGATAAGTTAACGCATAACGGAAATACGAGAGGTGCTTAATAAGCGAACTTTTTCAAAATCACCTTGCAGATTAAAAACGAAGACATCCATGACAAATTTGACACCGAAATCTTTCGTTTCGTTAAAAAGTAGCATACTAACGCGAAAACCACAACTCTATTTTTTGATAATAACTCCAATATCCCCTGAAAGTATCGTAAATGGGATACCCTGTGCAATAACCTTATAAGCAAGTCAAATGAAATGATGAAAAAGCATTTATCGACAAGATCGACCAGTCCAATCTTTACGGAAGAACCACACAAGTCTCAAAATTATATTATATTACACAGGGTGTTCATTTGAAAACTTCCCACCACGGATTTATCGAAAACCACTGACTAAAAGAAAAAACGCCGAGACACGTCAAAAGATTTGTCAAAGGGGCCAACTTTTTAACTAAAAACTACTTCACCCCCTTTTAGCCTCTGCCCCCCGGGGTCATCCCCTTAAAAATTTTAAATGACATGGGGTATCAAGTAATAGCTTGTTTGAAAGGTCTTTGAAAGTGCTTTATTTTGAAGTTTAATTTTTTCAAATCGGTCGATTCATTTTCGAAAAAATTAGTAAAATCTTTATTTATCCTAATTTGTTCAGATAGAAAAAAAAACACACGAAAATATCACTTTTTATTTCAATAAGTGTTCAAAATGTTGCCCGTTATTGGCCAAACAATGATATAGGCGATGTTCAAATTCCTGACGGACATTTTCAAAAACATGTTGTGGGAGATCATGGCAGCTTTCGATGATGCGTTGACGAAGTTCATCCAAACTTTGAGGTTGCGGAGTGAACACAATAGATTTCAAATTGCCCCATAGAAAAAAGTCTAATGGCGTCAAGTCAGGAGACCTAGCAGGCCATTCTATAGGCCCTCTTCGCCCTATCCATTTATCTGGAAACACGTCGTCTAGCCATTGCCGAACCGGAAGAACATAGTGAAATATATTTCAGCCTCATTAAGTATAGGGTTTAAATCGTCTTCGATTTGGTTTTCAATGGTTTCAGTGATAAGCGGATTGATGGTATTTTCCAACATATCTAAATAAATGCCTCCATTTAAATTCCCATTAATAAACAATTACTCAATCACTTTGTTTCCTAAAATGCCTGATCATACATTAATTTTTTGGGGGTACTGAGTATGCCCTTCTACAAAAGCATGAGGACTTTTATTGCTCCAATACCTGCAGTTATGCTTATTAACAAATCCATTTAGATAAAATGTGCATTCATCACTGAAGCAGATATTCTTTACATGAATGGTATTATCATTAATCGTTGCAGTCATTTGTTCACAAAACTCAACTCGCCTATCGAAATCATCTTCGGTTAACTCTTGCAATATTTTCATTTTGAATGGATGAAATTTATGTAATTTAGTAACTGTGTGTACAGAGCCTAATGAAATACCAGTCGCATCAACAATTTTGCGTAATGAAGTATTAGGATTTATGCCAAAATGACCCAAAACTTCAAATTGAGTGGCTTCATCCAAAACTCTACGATGATTACGTTTTTTATTTGCAACAGATCCAGCTTGAGTAAATTTAGTAACAAAATCCAAAACATACCTATGCAAAGTTATCTTTTCCGGATGTCTGGCGTTAAATGTGACGGCAGTTTGCCGAGCACATTGATTTTGGGCACCATAAATTAGAATCATTTCCACTCTTTCGGCTAGTGTGTAAACCATTTTGGAAGTAAAATCTGAATCAATAAATTAATTTTCACTATCCCAAGATCGTCACAAAGGTAACTGAAAGCAAATTAAATTCTTTCTTCTCCTTAGCAACTATAAAAAACTAAACAGGTATAAGAATAAATACAGTTCGCTCATGTTATCTGTGTTTATAAATAGATGGCTGAAAAATAGTCGGGTTGTTATTTGGTTGCTGCCACGTCTAATCTTCCGAATTGCTATTTATGTTGGTTTTTAAACACTTATTGAAATAAAAAGTGATATTTTCGTGTGTTCTTTTTTCTATCTGAACAAATTAAGATAAATAAAGATTTTTCTAATTTTCTCGAAAACGAATCGACCGATTTTAAAAAATCAAACGTCAAAATAAAGCACTTTGAAAGACCTTTCATACAAGCTGTTACTTGATACCCCTTGTCATTTAAAATTTTTAAGGGGATGACCCCGGGGAGCAGAGGGTAAAAGGGGGTGAAGTAGTTTTTGGTTAAAAAGTTGTCCCCTTTGGCAAATCTTTTGACGAGTCTCGGCGTTTTTTCTTTTAACCAGTGGTTTTTGATAAATCCGTGGTGGGAAGTTTTCAAATGAACACCCTGTATATATAATCGGTACGCGTTTCTAGTAGCAACTAATTTAATTATACACGGTGTTATTTAATAAGTGTCCGATATTTTACAGAACGATTCTTTAGTTATTTATAAGTTGAAAGGTTCATATGAGCATGGGTCCGCAAGTCCTTCATTTTTGAGATACAGGGTGTTAAAATTTATTTTTATATTTGTATTTCGTAAATAATTTTCGAAATAATGTCTATATTTGGGCAAAAGTTAGTATCTAGGGGTTTTTTAAAATGCAAAATTCGAATATAATGTTACTATGGTTCCCAATTGTAGAGGGCGCCACCTACGTGTCTTTTTACTCTTTTGAGGAGTCATAACTTTTTTATACATGCTTGAATTACATTCTTAAGCAAAAAGATGAATTTCTTCATCATTTCTATATGAAAAGGCATAGGTAGAAGTCGCTACGAGCAGTTTTTCTCGAGAAAAAAAATAATAAAGAAATAAGTGGTATTTAACAGGAAAGAAAAATCCAAAATTCTTCACAAACATTTAATATTGCGCTTTACGCGTTTCGGTTTCTTAAACCATTTTCAAGAGCTGTCTAAAAAGTTCATTTATATACTAATCTCAATTAAAATTCAAAATTATTTGGTGTTACTTACATAATATAAACACAAACTTTACCTTAAGGACACAAACAAGCTCACAATGGCGAGCACAGGTTAACTAACTATATATAATTGATCAACGGGATAAACCCAAAAAACATTTAAAAATAAAACAAAATATACCGAACCAGAGCGACATCTAGATTGCACAAAGAGAGGTTCTATTATTTAAACAAACATTCACTACTTAAACTCGTTCACAATTTTCGCTGCCTCCCTATAGTGGGCGTAAACAGGATCGTTCAAACACTCAATTTGATTATTTATCTCTAATTTGGCTATTTCTATGTTTTCTAAAAAATTCAGCTTATGGCCTTTGCTCGCATTATGTAGCATTTTAAAGTTGTCTTTAGTATTAAAACTATGTAAATTCTCTCTTAAATGTAGGCCAAAAGCTGATCTCCTGTCATTAGGCGATTTCTGAGAGTTTAAATGTTCTTTTATTCTAATATTAAAACTACGTCCTGTCTGGCCAGCATATTTAGCTTTGCAAGAGTTACAGGACAACAAATACACCCCACTATTGTCAAGCACGTTAATTGAATCCTTTACTCTCGAGAGTAAGCTACGTAAATTGTTCACCGATTTGTAAGCTATTTTAGAAATTGTTGTTTAGGGACTTCAATACATTACCCACTCTCAGAGAAACAGCGCCCAAAAAAGTTAGCCTTATATACCTAGGAGGTTGAAAAGATGTTATGGTCTTATCCAAGGGGTCAGTCAACACCTTCTTAAGCATGCCATTAAATTTCTTTTTAATTAAATTATTGATTAGTGAAATCTTGTATCCGTTGTTATAAGCAATTTGAAAGATGATGTTCTTTTTCCTCTCAACTTCCAAAGGTAAGAGTGGGATGGTGAACAAACGATGGATCAAAGAGTTAAAATCTGCCATTTTATGAGCTAAACAATGATTTGAGTCGGCAGGTATAACATTGTCTGCATGTGTGTTTTTCCGATAAATAGCATACTCAAAAAAGTTATTCACCCTCTTTATTGTCAAATCTAAAAAATTCAGGCAACAATCAGATTCTATTTCTTTTGTAAATTTGATGTGGTTGTTTAAAGCATTTAAAAAATTGAAAAAAAATTCCAACTCATTCCCTGTTCCTGTCCAGACAATAAAAGTATCATCAACATATCTGCGCTATAATAAAATGTTATCTAAAAGGTAAAAATTTGAATTAAACAACTTATTTTCAAAATCACCCATAAAAATTTCAGCTAAAAAGGGGCAAAGACCTGAACCGATGGGTAAACCATCCGTCATCTTAAAAAACTTGTCATTAAATCTAAAAAAATGTAAACCTAGACATTTATTAAAAAGGGACGTTATACCCCTCCGTACATTATCAGACAGAGATAAGTTCTCTCCAAGCAAACATTCGACAATATTCACAACCTGTTGTCGGGGGATACTTGGAAACAGATTGACCACATCAAAAGAAACCAAGAGGCAATCATTTGGTTTAATACTGTATCGCTATGCCCATATCAGAAATTGATAAAATAGCATTTATCTCCTGAATAAAGTCGAAACCAAAAACTTATGAAAATGTAGTTTGCATTAGCTAATAAAGTGCCTACATAACAGTGTTATCAAAAGAGAAAACAGCAGTCGCGTACATATTTTTTGTTCCTGTTAAAAATTGTAACACCCTGTATCTCAAAAATGAAGGAATTGCGGACCCATGCTTATATAAACTTTCACATTATAAATAACTGAGGAATCGTCCTGGAAAATATCGGACACTTATTAAATAACACCCTGTATACTGTTATTTTTCTTTATTAGTTCGTCGTATTCATAGCTGAAAAGACTCCCCTATTTGACACAAGTTTCATCTAGTGACAATTAGGTTATCTCAGTTCGAATAATGTTTTGATATTTTAAAATAATCATACCAGCATCGTTATGTGGCTTTGCTTATAGGGTTAAGTAAAGAAACAAGAGTTTCCAAGCACTTCTAGAAATCAGATTGACGTCATTGATTTTAGACAAGGAAATATGCAGCTAGTGACGTATTTTGTTATTAAATTAATTTCTTTGTTTAAGATATTGGATTTTTACCATCGACATTAAATTTGCAAAGATTTTCAAATCTTCAGTAATTAATTAAAAACCTCCATTTTTTGGGCCATCACATCTTCAAAATACTATTTATTCAACTCAGTAGCAAACAATGGCAGATTTAAGAAATGCAAGAAATAGCTGTCTTAACTATTATTTATTCATTTCACACATTTAACACTCTCTAACTTGGAAACGAAAACCCGTAGAGCATATCCTTATAGCGAAAACTCCTATTATTTTCTACTAAGGAATCCACCGTTTAATTTACCACCAACATTTTCGGTATACCCGGTAGATTTTAAAGATATTTTTTTGGGTTTTTGTAGTGCAGAGACCTTTTCTAATCATGAGATAATCAACTCTGCCCGTTCCAAGTTTCTTTTCTATATTGCTTTAGACCGGGCTCTAGCATAGGTTGGTGTTCTCACTCGTGGAATCCTATTAGTCGGCGTTAAAAAATGGACTGTCTCTACCCAAGGACTTACCAAGGATTTGGCTACAAAAAAGCACCATAAAGTTAATACCAATTTCAGCACCATTGTTACGAAAACAACACATCACCTACTAAGATTCGACAAAGTCCGAAAGCGGTTTATCAAATTCTTAATCTTATAAGTAGGCACTTACTTCATTTCGTACAGCGCCTTATTTAAAGTGTTTTTCGCTATTAAAATATGCACTGATATGGGTTTTTATCTATAGTACTTAATAGATTTATTATATAATAATTATAATAATTTGTCCAGGCATAATGATAATAAAATCTAAACGTAAGTAGGTCCCTTCCTATATTATTGTAGAGCTAAATTTTGGACTAAAGAGCCTTATTATTATTGAAGTGCTTTATTGTCAAGAGAAAAATACAACATAACATGCGAGCAAATGTTCATCTAAGAGAGCTTGGATTGAACAACGTAGGGCTTGATATAGATCACAATTATAAGAGGACAATATATTCAACCAAATCTAGGTTAAAATTGTGTAAAATTCATATTATGACATGATATACCAAACTGATGAATATTAAAATAAGTAAACAAATACAAATTTGTTTTTGTTGTTTACAAAATTAACAAACTAAAAATATAGAGAAAGGAAAATTAAGATTATAGAAATTGCTGAAATTGGCCACCGCCATGCTCCAATTATAAAATCACACGGCTCTTCATATTTCCGAAAGCGTTGACCAGCTTCTCTGGAGAAATGTTACCCCATTCTTGTATAATCCTTTCTTTTAACTGTTTTAAATATTATTATAACTAGCGATTTAAAAATATTGTTCTTCAAATGAGGAAAAATGAAGTAATCCACAATCATCAAGCAAGGTGATCTGGGTGAGAATTCAATGTCTGTTCGAAAACTATTCAATCTGTCGTCAAAAAAATTGCGTAAGTAGTTAGTACTTTCGGTGGATCTATGGGCAGTTGCACCACCCTGTTGAAAATAACCAAAACGTAGTTCATCGTCAAGTAATTTTATTGCTCCACAAATGGATTCAAAATATTGTCCCTATACCTATGGCTATGTTTTCTATATTTGCAACAGTTCAAAAAGACCATCACATTTTTAATTAAAAAAATGCGATAGAAGCTACTATCAAACCTCCTGCTCAATGGCATTTTCAGTTCTCATTAGCTAAACGAATCTCAATTAAAAAAATCGAGAAATCAGTTGCAAAAACTGTAATGTTAAACGGCGAGGTTAATTATCGAAGTGATTTAGGACAATACAAGTCGGTACTCAAAGAAGAAAAATTTTTTACTTTCATCAGTCCGGATCCTCCTCCCAAGAAAGTTCCAGTTAAACAAGCAAAGCTTACTAATCATGTAGAAAAACTTTTAAAAACACACTATGGACCGGATTGGAGAAATCTTGGTGACGTAGATTTAACGTTCTATAAAAATGCCATTGGCAATGCAGAATAAATGGGTTATTGCGATACTGAAACTTTGGATGACGGTTTCGATGCCATGGCCGTGGAAGAGATGATGGACGCCGAATTTAATTTTAATACAATAAAACAAAAGTGTAAGAATTGCTTTTATTGAGTCTCACGTTGTACCAAATAATTTCGAATAAAAAACATTTTTTACTCTTTCAAAACTGTTCTACCCCCATTTCGACATATTCAAAACTTTCTTAATCCACTGTGTGGTTACAAAACTGCTTTAATCCATCTCTTTTTTTTTAAATATTGAGGTTCTGCTCATGCAGTTTTTTTTCTATTAGATAGAAATCAGTGTTACGATAATATATTCGAATTTGGAAGTCCGGCGGTCAGCAGCGTAACGTTAAACTTTTTTGTGCTTTCCTGAAAATTCCCTTATAGTTAGGGCGACCATAATTTTTAAACAAAAAAAAAAGTACATTTAGTATTTTCTAGGTAAACCACCACAAATAATTCGAACAATTTTTTTTTCATCAAGATATCTTGCTAATTTGTAGTCAAATAAAGTAAAGCTACACTTTTAATTGCAGAAAAACAAAGCATTCTTATAAAATATAGGTACACACAAATTCAAAAGTTAATTTTCCTTCGACGTGCCAGCTCGATCATTCGGATCTTCATTTTTGTACCAGTCGTACTTTTGGGAACTAAGGATCGCCTTCAAAATTTTCGGTTGACCCTTCAGGAACTGAAACATTTCGCTACAAGTCTCATCGAAGTTTGTGTAGACTTGCATGATCGCTTCTAGAGTAGATAACTTCATCTGAGATTTTTCGGAACTCCAATAGTTATTTATATTTGAGAACAGCCGCTCAATCGACGCACTTGTCCCAGGCAGAAAAAAAATAAACTCACATAAAATTTGAAAATTTTTGAGTCTCTTTTCTATTTCTAACACTTGGAGCCATCGATCTCCAGTGCACATTTTTTTGGAATTCCAGTCGACAATCTTATCTTCTGTAACATTGGTTTGTAGTAGACTAGCTTCATCGAAAAGTTCATCCTGGTTCAATACCGGACCGATGTAGTCCTTGAAAGCCTCACACGAAGTCAAAATTTCAGCCCAAGAAACTTGTCTTCTCAAGTTAACCCATCCAAAAAGCTTTAGTTCACCTAAATTTGAACTCCAGTTCTCCAGATAAGTCACATAATTTGAATAGAATTGCTTGACATGCGTGATGAAGTTGTCCCGGTAATTTATACTGTCTTCCATATTCTCAAGTTTCGCTTTACAGTGAGTCGAAATCCTAATACGCATTACTCCAAAAATAGTTATATTATTTCGTTACTTTATTTTAAACAAAAAGTAGGACATAATTTTATACTAAAAAAAAAAAAGTACATTTAGGTGTACTTGATATACTTTGAAGGACAGTAGGCCAGTGTTCGAAAAATAAGTACTGTCCTAACAAAATAAGTACAGGGTTATCCAACCAAGACTGGACAAGGCGATTTTTTGACTTTTCCTGTACTTTTATAAAAAAACTGAAATAGCCATCTTAAGTCATTTTCTCCCGCGAATTCGAATATCTTCAGCAAAAAACAATTGAACATCAAACAAAAGTACTAGGGGTCACTTTGATATTTTTTTAAATGGGATGCCGTATTTTTAATGAGCTTATCCGATTTCTCATATAAATTTTGATCTAAAATGTTGGATTTTTAATTCAAAAACGCCTTTTTTCTTCAGTTTTAAATTCGGAAAATGTTCGTCTACCGTAAGATTAATACCTGATAGATGGATACCCGTTTCACCTGTTCACCCTTTAACCTGCTTTAAAGCGTCCGTCAGTTAGACAAAATAATCAAGTTTCAAATTTCTATATATTTTTCACGAATTAATTACAAATTTAGTAGTTTTTGCAAATCTATTATTGCTTACGTATAAAAAAAGTATGACATATTAGAAAAAACTATAAACTAAAGTGAATAACTTTAATCTCAATAATATAATTGTTCTATGTGTCCTCCATTATTTTCAAAACATGACCGATGCCCCCTTTTCAATCTCTCCAAAGAATCTCTTACAATATTTTGGTCCTGGTTAAGTCTATTAATTTCATTTATAATTTTTTGCTGAATGTCCTCCAGACTTCTGTTGGGTCGTTGATAAACTACATTTTTTAAATGACCCCATAAAAATGTATCCATTGGCGTGATATCGGGGCTATTTGGTGGCCAATGAATTGTTCCGTTACGGCCAATCCACTGATTGTAACGCTCGTTTAGGTATGTTACCACTTATCGAACTGCATGAGGCGGAGCACCATCCTGCTGCCAAATGATATTGTTGTAGGCTTGCAATGGCAACCTTTCCAAGAAATCCTCGATATCGTTATGAAGAAAATGGAGGTATCTTTGGCCTGTTAAAGAGCCACGATAAAATAGTGGTCCAATAATTCGATTTTCTAACATCCCACACGAAACATTAAGTGAGCTCCAACCTTGAGACTTTATCATTTCATATCTATGAGGGTTAACTGCTGCCCAGTATCTTGTATTTTTCCGATTGTATACCCCCGATGTTGTAAATGACGCTTCGTCACTCCATAGAATTTTATTATATAAATTATAATCTTCGTCTTGCTCTCTCATCAGCATTGAAGCAACAAATCGAAATCGCAGTTCTTTTTGAAGCTGTGTTAAGTATTGAACGGGAAGGATGCAATATGGTTTTAGACCACATTTTTTTAAAGTTCTGTGAACTGTTCCATAGCTTACTCTCCGGAGCCCTGGACCATACCTTACTTCTCGTACCGCTTGCGGAATAGAACTCTTCGGATTTATAGTAAAATATTGAACAATAGCTCGATCCCTTATATTCCGTCTTTTTATCTTTCTTGGCTTATCTTTCAATGTCTTACTTTCTTCAAATAGGGTCTTAATTCTGAGAATTGTATCCACTGAAATGTGTCTCTGGAAACTCTCAAAAAATGCTCTTTGTGTTTGTCGAGCATTCTCTCCACTTTTGTAATATAATTTTATTACATTTAGCCGTTCTTCTAAAGAATATTTCATTATTTGTAATTAATTCGTGAAAAATATATAGAAATTTGAAACTTGATTATTTTGTCTAACTGACGGACGCTTTAAAGCAGGTTAAAGGGTGAACAGGTGAAACTGGTATCCATCTATCAGGTATTAATCTTACGGTAGACGAACATTTTCCGAATTTAAAACTGAAGAAAAAAGGCGTTTTTGAATTAAAAATCCAACATTTTAGATCAAAATTTATATGAGAAATCGGATAAGCTCATTAAAAATACGGCATCCCATTTAAAAAAATATCAAAGTGACCCCTAGTACTTTTGTTTGATGTTCAATTGTTTTTTGCTGAAGATATTCGAATTCGCGAGAGAAAATGACTTAGGATGGCTATTTCAGTTTTTTTATAAAAGTACAGGAAAAGTCAAAATATCGCCTTGTCTAGTCTTGGTTGGATAACCCTGTACATATGGTCACCCTACTTATAGTGGATTAAACTAGATTTGGAATTAGGCGCCTCATTTACTTATAAAAACTTTAATTTTCGTTTTATAAAGAATATTTTTTATTCATAATTTCTGTTGTCTGTATCATTATAATTTTTTTATATTAATTACAATTCACGTCTAGGTTTAAAATATATTTCAAAGGTCACATGGGATGCTTTTCTGCAATTTTCTTCTTGGCGAAAGCCTTATTAAGCGTTTTGCAAGACTGTTTGGATGTTGTTTTAATCTGATGGAATATTTATGAGAGTACTCGGTAACTTCTTCCTTTACATTATCGACGTGAATGTCGTTGTAGATTATATGATTTGGAATGAAACATGGAGCATATTAGAATCTGATAATACTGAGGAATTTTAAGTGGAATCTTTCAAGAATCTCACAGTTGGATACCGTAGGTCAAAGTTGGTTTTAAGATGGCTGTATATACAGGTGTTTGATTTCAAAACAAACCACCATAAACAACTTCTGATTTTAAGGGAAATAAAATTTGACCAAGATCACGTCAATTTTAATATCGAGGGGGAAGTAAGAAATCTTCATTGTTTCACGTTCTGACATTTTGTGATGTTATTAGGATGTGGAGATATAATAAGAAGTCAAAGTGAAGTGTGCACTTTATTTAATGCTAAATATCGGGAAAATCAAATTTCACAGGGCAATGTTAGTAAAATATTCCACAAATTTGATGAACATGGCACAGTTAAGGAATATCCTGGGTATGGACGGCCACGTATTTTAGGCGACGATGAAAAATTGAATATTGCATTATCTCTGCAGGATAATCTGCATGTTTCAACAGTTTCATTGGCTCAAAATCATGATACATCTAGAGGTACTATTGGAAGCAGAAAAATACCACCCTTATAAAGTATGTCTTATCCAAGAGCTTTTAGAAGATGACTATGATAGGCGTTCGCAATTTTGCGAAGAAATGATGAGACGGTGTGACCAGAATAATAGGTTTCCACGGAACATATTATTTTCGGATGAAGCTACTTTCTATTTAAACGGGGTGGTTAACAGACTTGAAGCGCAGACTCAGCGGCCCCAAAAAGTAAATATATGGGCACGTATCATTAATAACCGAAATTTAGGGATATTCTTTTTGAAAGAAAACCTCACAGTTGAACGGTACCTGGATTTCTTAACCTTCGAGTTGAGGCTTGCTCTAGCTGTAATTTTTCCCAACGAGGTAGATCCAGATATACCTAATGAAACAATTTAGTTTCAGCAAGATGGTGCTCCCCCGCATTTTGGTGTCAATGTGAGAAGATATTTAGATCAGATATTTTCAGGTCGCTGGATTGGACGACCTGGCACAATTGAATGACCACCGAGGTCCCCAAACTTAACGCCTCTAGACTATTTTCTTTGGGGATATTTAAAGGAAAAAAGTTATTAAAATAGGCCAAATAATAGTGAAGATTTGAAAAACAAAATTAGATTGGAGGCACATAACACACCGGCTGAAGTCATTCGAAATTCCGTCGACGGATTTTACCATCGTCTGGGAGCATTCCAAGTAGAGGGTGAAGGACATTTCCAGCATTTGCCACGTTAAACCACCTTTTTGTTGTGTTTTGTTTTGCTTTGTTACATTTTTATTTTTTTTTGACAAAATAAATAACAAATAAACCATAACTATTGTTAAGTCACAATGTCACAAAATGTCAGAACGTGAAAGAATGAAGATTTCTTACCTTGAAAGGTAAAAAAAACATCAATGATTTATCATTTCCGCTATTTAAATAGGGATTTTTTTTTAAATTTTAAGAGTCGCCATTTTGAGATAGCTTGACAGAATCGCGCCAAAATGTATAAGCATACTGTACGAGATATTAGCTTTCAAATGATCTATCACAAGCTGTATGTTTCCATTTAAAAAAGGATCGCTGTCGTCATATCTTTGACAAATGTCTATAAAAAAACAAACGAATAACGTCAAAATGTGACCATATATAAAACTAAATTGACGTGTCCGAGCATTTTCCCCAAAAGTTACAGGTTAAGGCTATATTAATTTTATTCCGGACTTCTGGGCAGCCCTGTATAAGGGGTACTTACACAATTGTAAATATCGGACTGATGTTTCGCTCTGTCATTTTAAGTTACTTTAAAATTGAAAAGGTAATACAATGGTATATGTATACTAGTATACTCTAGCTGAGCGAAGAGAAATAATGTTTCTTTGCGGGGCTGAAAATCATTGTGCGCGTAGAATCGCCATAGTATTCAATAAGAGGCATCCAGACAAACCGTCGGGCATAAATACTTATGCTATAGAATTGGTAAGTACATTTAAGGAAATTGCATCTGTATGCAACAAGAAAACTCACAAGGAAGGGTTTCGGATGAAGCTTGCTAGGTTGAGGTATTCGGTCAATTTGCTGTAGATCGAACTTCTGCTTCTAATCCGAACGTCGCGTCGTCACGCTGACGAATATTTTTACTGGTTCTGTGCACAAAATTTCAAGAAAGAATAAATTCTTCTCTTACAGAATATCCATTTTATATGAACTTAATGAAGACGATTACGATGGAAGGATCGACTGGCGAAGATCGCACCTTAATAAACAAGAATTTGGTTTAGCGATGAACTTTCTTCTTGAATGAGTTTGCTCACGAACGCAATTTTAGATGTTAGTATAATAACAATCCCCGAGTTTTTCGATTAAACCGTACTGAACTCCCCCCAGATAATCAACGTTTAGACATGCATTCTTGGATGCGAAATTATTGGGCCAATGTTTCTAGAAAGAAATTTAAGTGGTCAATTGTATTTAAATCTTTTGAAGAATGTGATAGATCCTCTTATTGTACAACCTTTGGTAAATCAAGTGGATGAAAATAACTCCCTAGAACTCAGTAAAGAAAATTTTCATTTTAAGCAAGATGGAGTTCCTCCCCACTCCACATTACCAGTTAAAGAGTGGCTTAACCAACGGTTCCTTGGCAATTGGATTGGCAGACGTAGCGCAATAGAGTAGCCAACAAGACCTCCAGACTAGACTCTTCTTGATTTCTTTTCCATTGGGACCACCTGAAAACTTAAGCTTAAAGAACCACGCTTGAAAGTATTGAAGATCTCAAAAATAGAATAACACTGGAATGCAGGCGCATTATCAGAAAAACTTTCCTCAATACCCGAGAGGAATTTCAAAATAGGCTTTATAATTGTCTTGCCAATAACGGCGCATATTTTAACACTTAATATAATAATTTATTTGAACCAAATACATTAGTTGCATTACTATTACATTTTGCAACCTAACTCAGGAACCGATTAACTGATTTAACTTCTCTTTGCATGGTTGGAAAGGTAATTTAATGCCTATTGCAACGATGTATCACTCGTTATAACTTTTCCTTGATGTTAAAATTGAATTGTTTTCCTTACAATTAGGAGATATTTAGATTGATTCGTTCTGAAATGAAAGCTCTGTTTATTAAGGGTGAAAACGCAGAAACTCGTAACTAACATTTTTGGTCAAAGGCGTTTTATTACCTAATTTTGTTTAGACTATGTGTCTCCATCTATTGAAAAAGTTTAAAAGGGAACTCCGGTGCTGATTGAAAACATTAAAGTTGCTTTGCCTTGATATTTTACAAAGTAGTGTCTGTTATGTATAAGTGCCTTTTCACACGTGTCGGATAGAATTATCCGGCATCGGATACCCGATCGCGAAGTACGTAACATAAAATGAAAGCTTTCACACGTTTGTCCGTCAGTCGGATGCTGGAAACGTGAGGGATGAACATCGGACGAAACTTCAGCGCTGTCCGTTGCCGGGCGCCGGGTATCCAGCACCAAACACATCGAAGTACGAAAGCTAAATTAGAGCTTATATACAAACCGATTTTTGTTATTTGGCAGTCGTGCGGTAGCAGCGCAAGCGTTTACATGGTGTTACAGAAATGGCGGGAGAAAGTGAAATAGACACCGAGCAGTTGATAAACTTGGTGGAGGCTAGGCCTGTGTTGTAAGACAAGACGCTAGGTGAATATAAAGATAAAGGCTTGACAAAAAATGCCTGGGCAGATATATGCAACCAACTGCATAATGAATTCGAGCAAACGGGTGATAAAGATAAAAACGAATTTGGTACGTATACTCGTATTGTTTCATATTAGTGTTATGTTATATTCAGTTCATTAAATCATTATAATTAATAATACACTAGTTAAACAAAATAATGGTTCTAAGATATGTTTTTTAGCAATATACAACATTACCATGACTCCTTATTTTTTTTTATATTTTCGATAACTGCCAACTTACTGAGCCTTCATTACTTAAAAACTACTTTGCTAATTTATTTCTAACAGTATTTACTGCGTTTCCTTCTCTTACCATTGGATCTCCCGGTAAATCATCAAGTCCCACTATTGTCGTTGTGCCTTCAAACTGATAGCTATCTCTATTTCGCACGAAATTGTGTAAAACCTCGCAAGATTTAGTGATGTCTACTGCAAAATCTGGATTAAGATTAATCGGTCTATGAAATATCCTCCACTTGTTACTAGGAATACCAAACGTACATTCCACATATTAATATCCTCGGGTTCTGCATAGACGATTGAATACTCTTTTTTTCAAAGTCAAATTGGATCCTACGTAAGGCCTAAGCAGCTGTTTATGTAAAGCAAAGGCTTTATCTCCAACTAGGAAGTAAGGAATATTTGAATTGTCTGTTCCCGGAAGATTCTTATCATTCGGAAGTTGTTGCTCCTTATTTTCTATTGATTGCCACAATGAAGATCTCTTAAAAATTTTTGAATCGCAGTCTTTTCCGTAGCTGCCAATGTCAACATAAACAAAACAATAGTCAGAGTCCGAGACAGCCATTAATACTACTGAAGCATATTCTTTGTAATTGTGGTACATTGAGCCTAGGGGGTTTACTACCCTTACGTGTTTGCCATCTACCGCACCTAAACAGTGTGGAAAATTCGCTCTATTTTCAAAATTTACAGCAATCTATTCCCATCCTTCTTTTGTAGGTATTGGTATACATTCTAAATGCATAACAGACCAAATAGTGTGACAAACAACTCTTACTATTTTACTAACTGTTAAAACACCAAGTCGATAATATTAGTGGAGTTCTGTAAATGTGCAGCCATTCGCCAGATATGTGAAATAAAAAATATTATTTTGTTTTAGGTAAAACTGTAATAAAAAGATGATGGAATGTACGAGACAGCTTCTTGAGGTACAGAAAAAAACAAAAAGAACTTAACAAATCTGGGGCTGCAAATTCAAATATAAAAAAATATATCTACTGTGATCAGCTACAATTTCTCATTAAAGTGACAGAAGAGAGACCAACAGAGGATAGTCTGTCAGACAGAAATGCTAGCCAAAAAGACGATATACATGCTGCAGCCCAAGACAACCTGAATTAACCAATAGCCGAAAAAGAAAAAAATGCAACTTTTAGGAAGCCGCAGCTAGAGTCTCGAAAGAGAAAGGCCGATCCAGTCGAGGAAAAGGTGCTTTAGATATTAGAACAACCCACAAATCGACATTCATCGTTTTTTAATGGCATTATTCCTTCACTTACTGGTTTCGACGAAGATGATATTATTAGTTTTCAAATTGGAGTCCTACAACTAATATCTAATATTAAACAACAAAAAGGAGCTAGGCAAGCTTAACAGGCAGCTACAAATTCTCCACTACCGAACTTAGAGACTACCCAACGTACAGTCTTACAGATACCTACCCAATTTTCGGGAGCAATTACAGGACAAAATAATTTACAGCCTTCAACAAATAATAGGGTTTTTGCAGCGCATTTCCTCTCCGCTCTCCTATGAATATTCAGAAAGTCAATCACCGAGATTAACTACGTCTAGCATCGATTTCGCTGATTTATAAGTTTCTAATATATATTTATGACCTCCTGTATTCCCTTCCCTTGTCTTTGTATAAGTTCGTTATGGTTGTATTACAACTCACCTCACTAATACAAGTATTAAAGAAGAAGGCAAGTTTATTTACTTATTCGTTAGGATCGCAATCACTGTTAAATGATTCCGATAATAACCTAAATGCAACTGATAACCCGGATTAACACAATACACTTCCTGTCTCTAAATTCGTTCAAGTGAACTTATCCTAGCTAATTAAAAAGCGAATATCAGATAGTTAATTGGAAATTTTACTCACCTATTGGAAGCAGCTAACATTTGCACCGGTTGAATGCAATCCCTTATCACAGTATTCTGGCGCTGAAGACCGTTCTTTAGTTTATTGTGCAGCTCATCAAAAGAAGAAACTGACATACGGAAATAATTAAAAAACTTATCCCCGTTTCCTCGCAGGTCTTCAAACAATGTATAAAAAGCCCCTAGTTGTTCTCTTTTTAAATTAATTGGATGCACCCAATAAACCTCACCCAATAAAAGTCAAACGGTTGGTACGACAATGCGATTGGAACGAACACCCAATCAGCGCACAGCGTGGTGAATTGAGGTTAAAACTCATTTGGCTTGAGAATATGCCTTGTGGTTGACGAATGTCTAATTATTAGTTGACTAATTTTTACTTCGATATATAACTACTCCTAATTTGTTTTCAAATTTGCATGTTAAAATCACCAATATGGAAAGAAATAAACCTATGATTTATTAAAAATGTATTCTTTATTCTGGTTATCGAGCATTGTACAATTGTACATGAAGGGGGGTTGGTCACCGTCACATGACGTTTAGGGAAGTATTAGGGGGGGCTGGTCAAGCGTCACGCTACCGTCATAGGGGAAGGGGGGGGCCAAATTTAGCGAATTCTAGCGTCAAGAGATTTATGGACGGCCCCTTAGCAGTTGGTCTTATAGTATTTTAAACGCTATTAGAAGCCAGCTTATATAGACCTGTAAGATTTAAAGCATGTGCTGGTTTTCCTGTTTTCGCTATATGTAACGATGATCGGCGCAACCTTCCACAAGCCAGTTCTTAACATTGCGCTATGTAGTTGTAAAGTCTTATTCTTGGAAGTTATTAAATGATTTTGACTGCAATGAGGCCGAATCCAGGAGACTTTTTTTGGGTGTAACTTTTTCTTAGTTACTTCTCGGACTTCGTGTAGTGAAAATATTTTTAAAGGTATTCTAATTGGTATGGTGAGTAAAGATAATGTTGTACTTCAAAATTAATATCGTTGTCGACGGGATACGCTTGAAAAACCTCAGAAAAATACATATCAAAGGCTTTAGCTTTGTCTTTTATCTACCTTGCGGATTGCAGAGAAGGACTCATGTTCTCTACTACTTTCCAAAGAAAATACTTAGTTGCATCTTTGGTCGACAGATTTTTAATATAGTTTTCAATAGCAAAGTTTTAATACTACGGGATCTTTCATATGCTTTTAAGCTAAGTTAGACCTACGACTTTTTTTGTATTCTCTTTTACTTTTTCGGCATTGTTCATAACAATTTTTTTATTGTTTTTCGGCAGTGGCTTTATTCCTTTGTGTGCCGTTGATGGTTATCGGTGCTGCTTGTTATGGCGCTTTTTTTATACCGTCCTTTTGGATGGTGCGGTGCTGATAGTGTTTCGCCACTATTTCCATTGCCTCCCTATTGTTGAGTGGGCTCGCTAATTGAAAGCCAATCTTTAGGTACTTTGTATGTCGAGTCAGTTCTTGCTCTTATATGTGACTGTGTTATGAGTTCGTTGAGCGAAATGTCCGTACGTCTGTAGTCGTCGGTTAAGATTTTTAAAAAGAACTCGTTAATGGTCTCTATTTTGAATTCATTGTGTAGAACTCGGTTCATAGCATATCCCGGTACTTTCGCTACTAGTTTTAGCGCCTTCTTCTGACCTTCCTGGAACTTATTCAGCTCCGCTTTGTTTATGCTACACCACGAGGGCGCACAATTAGTCAAAACCGGCTTGACTAAGACCTTGTAAAGGTTGACCTGTCCTGCTGCCAATTCTACTCCTTCTGTGAAGCTGGCGGCAAAAAAGTCCTAATTTGTTTTGATATTAAAAGATAATGAGACTAGTGAAGAATGGCAGATGTAGCTTCCGAGCGACACCTCTTTCCAATCAAATGCATCACCTGGCCCGTCCGGCAAGAATCAGTCACAAACGGAAAAGCAAGCTCCTGTAAAGACCAGACGAGTCGGTCATTATTGCAGGAGTCGCCGCCAGGTGCGCAGCATTAAGAGCCAGTTCGGTTTACGGACCGAGTACCAACAATTCAAAAATTTAAAGGTTCCTTCTTTTCGCCGGATTCATCCTCGGGTTGTCTGGTTTTTGCAGGAGTTTGCTTCTTCGTTTCTGACTGATTCTTGTCGGACGGGTCAGGTGATGCATTTGACTGCCAAGAGGTGACGCTCGAAAGCTACATCTGCCATTCTCCATGCACTTTTTAAGGTGTAAAGTAGACTCTCCGGTGTTACTTCCTTTCGTCAGGTTCTATAGCATCACTGACGAGCCGTTATACGGCGAGACGCATCTGGAGATGAATCCAGTGAAAGTAAGCAACCTTTAGATTTTGTAATGAGACTGATGTGTTGGTATTTGCCTATGTAACCGTTATAAATAATTGACGAAACAGATGTTTAGGCATAAATGTATTTTGTAAATGAAATAAATAAATAAATAACAACTTAATAGATATCTCATCGCGGATAAGAAAGAAATCTTGAAAAACAGTGTCCCCCGGTTGAATCATCACCGAGGGGATTGAAGGTTGTTTTGCGATTCTTTTATATTGTTCAAATATTTTAACCCAATGCCAAATTTTTAATAATGATGACCATTTCCAGTTTCCGCCCATAGGAACTATTACGGTGATCCATTCACAACTTTTCACACTGGAAGTGCTTAGGAATTTTGGATATACAGACTAAACTAATTTGGAATTTTAGATAATATATTCATAGATTAAACAAGTCTGAGATACGAAACAAAAGTGTTATTTAGAATGTTCTAATAAAGTTCGGTTACTCAGTAGCTTTCCCATGGTCTGACTCCATACAGTTCGAATAGAGTCTTCCACAGTGTGTATTTCTTATTATTTGGATTCATTTTAACCTCTAAATCCTTTCCAATGTCCAGATACTGGAAGTTTCCTTCATGTAATATTGGCCATGTTATGTTTTGCAACACGGAGTCTTCTGTCGGTGTTGGGTTCCTAAAAATTATTAATTGACAAGAAACGTATATGTAAAAATTGTACAACATTCTAGATTTCTTGACCAAGTGATTTTTACAGCAACTTCTCTAGAGACGAAATTATGAATTTTCATTATAATCACATTTAGAGCGACGAAAATCCTAATACGATAGTTGAAACGTATTTCAACAACAATTTTTATTAAACCTATGGGTAGGGACAATCTCTGATTTTCTAATTGGTCCCTGTTCTCTCTCAACGAGACTTGCTGGTGCTACGTACAGACGAGCACGAGGGCACATTTTAGCTTAACTGTTCGGTAATTTTTAAACCAACAGTGTGCCAACCGAGCACCTGCAAGATTCCCTGATTTAAATCCCTTGGATTTTTTTCTGTGGAATCACTTAAAAACTTTAATTTATACAAATCCTGTACAAAATCTTAGAAACAGGATAGTTCAAGAACGTAACAGAATACGAAATACCCCATGGACCCAATTCTTGAAAACCAGTGAGTAGAACTAGAACAACCGAGAGTAAGTAGGCGTGGTTCTACTAAAAACTGATAAACCGTATTCTTGAATGCCTTTCTATTGAATGACGAGAAAACGATTGCTCCCTGTTGTTTCTACTGGGTAATTGAAGGGAGACAGGCGGGAGCACCAATATTTTGCGTCTACCAGAGTCTACCAGATAAATATTGCATGAAGATCCCAGGATGCCTTGGTAAGTCCTACAAATGGTTGATTGTATTTGATAGTTTCAAGCTGTCAGGGACTAATGGTTGGAACAGGACGTCCATTCTCAAATCAGGGGAATGATCATATCAAGAAAAGTGATCTGCCTTCTGTTAGTTATTTCTCCTAAAAAAAATGTTTACACTGTATTCTTGAAAGTGAATATGACTATTCACTTACATCAAGAGTTAGGAGAATGCGTTCTCTCGGAATTCTCTACGAGAACGGGATCATTTCGTGAGAACTGCCTTGGCAACCATGCGTGTTTAGTTAAAAAAACACTAACGAGGTGAATATTTACTTCTCTCGAAAGGAAGAGACGTCCTGAACTATTATGTGATAGTTTGATAACTGATAGACAGATCTTTGATGTTTGCCAAAAAATTGTGCTTTCATCTTCCTTAATCTTTGATAATACGGATTGGTGCATTTCTTGATACGGAGAGAGCGGGTAGTAGAGTAGAATCGGGGACGATCATGGGCATACGTTCTATTCTATCGCCGTCAAGAATTGAGCTACTGCTATTTTTGCACATGTGCGAGATAATATAAAAAAGATGGCTGCATCATGTATGACTGAAGGTGCTCATTTCCAGCAAATCATTTAAAATGTGATGTACTTATATCATAAAAGTATTGAAAATTTTAATGAAAACAAAACTCGTAAACGGTTATGTGTAGGGCTGGGCGATTATGAATTTTCACAATCGATTTTCGATTGTTAAAAATAATCGATTATTAATCGATTAATCGAAAAATAATGGATTAATCAATTTTTTAAATTTTCACAATTGTGTAATCGATTAATTGATTGTTTTGCCCACCCCTAGTTATGTGTGGCAAAAAAAAATCTAGGTAGGTAGGTTTCGTAGAGAAAGGCATGAGGCTTTGATAAAAATATATAATCCCGAAATATTGCAGTGTGGTACTATTTTGTTTAGACAAGCCATAATTAGTGGAATTTAAGGTCATATGTATGCATTCTAATTTTAAATCATTTACACTCTGTATTTTGGCAACGAAGCATTTTAGACCACATGTTGATATGAATTGTTTTTCATAAAATTGACTCAAGAATATACAATTTCTTGTATTTATTAACACCCACGGATTTCCCTACTTCATTGGCCAAAGGCTTTAATCACTCCTTGTAACACTTACAAAGAGATAATGAAGTTCAACCACATTTTAACAAATCTCTGATGAGCGTTTTGATCAGCTTCGGGATATGTGGCGGGGTTGACTCTTTGCCACAGATAATTGCCGTCTTCTGAGTGTGTAACATTGCTTGTGCCTAAAAACAGGAACAAAAAAGCAATCCAGTCATTATAATTCATCTTGCAGCGTATTCTATTCCAAAATTGTCAAAGGGAAGGTATAATAAATATAGCTACTCTGAAAAAATGAACAACTTTTAAATACCTGGATATCTTTGAGCAGTATTTCCACCTAGATCTCCAGAATAAGAAAATATGTAGAAGTACACATCGGTATAGTAAGACTGCAGTTCAGCGTGTCTGATCAATGACCTTTGGAAACCTTGATCAGTAAAGTGCTAAAAATATCAATAAATAGTATATTAGACTTGTCTTGATCTGGTTTCCATTAATAACAGATAAACAAAAAATAGCTTCTCTTACATTTATTCCCGATAATATATTATCTTTCATGTCACTATCTGGAGAATATCCCTCCTTGATGGCATTACCGACTAGAAGTTTGGTTTGTTGATCGGAAATTTTCATTCCCTGGGGGACCAGGTAGTCAGGATACAAATCATATACATAAAGGGTCCAATTTATATATTCTGAAATAAATTTAATGACAGTCAGTGCTACAACGTTAAGTGTAGAGTAGTACGAGGGTATTTGGACCAATTTTATTTGGATTGATATTAACAACTAACTTAAACTATAAGAAAAGGGAAGTTGTGACTGGATTATTAGAAGCCACGTGTCAACAGAAAAATAAACAAAACTTTGTCTGACCACACTAATTTTTTTTTCAGTCCCAGTGGTTCAGGCCATTTCGTATGAGTATTTACTGGACCTAAACTGAACAATGTACCTTTGTATATTTAAGAATGGAATAACGGTTATTTGTATCCCCAAACACAAACAGTTTTTTTTGCAATATTAAGTATCTATCTGAACAAAATTTAGTAAACTGTAAAAGTCACAGGCGGAGAAATTGAAATGAAACATTAATACATTTTCAAATCGCTTGCTATTGGAAGTGGGAGTATCTAGTTTTAAAACAATATCTATTTGTATTCATGCATATGGCGTTTAAGAAATAATGCTTCAAAGGTGCTTGCCTTTACCATAAACTTTAAGCAGGCAACTCAAACTTTAGAAGGGACTGTATTCTTATCGAAAAAGTTTTCTGGTTAATCGGAAAAACTTCTGATGCATCCTCTGAAGATAAACTTGAGCATAAAGAAACCACTTTGCAACTTGAGTGGAGGTCATTTAATGTACTATTTTGAACTTGGTCATACTCTACATCGACAACATTATTTGCAATGGAAACTCCTTCTCCTCTCCCAACTTAAAGTATGACGTCTCGTGTGTGGTGTTTAGTATGCAATAGGGATTTATTGTGATGGAAACGATCACACTACCAGCAACATGTTATAGTAGGTACCAATCATAAATACATTGTGTCTGTAAAAGGTGTTTACAATAACCGATCACATATTCTTCAGACCAAAACTAGCCGGTTTAAGTAAACTTACTTTAGTACAAAGTTGCTTAGTTTGGGCGCTAGACGGCGCTGAAGTAACAGTTTTTAAATCGTTTTTCTGGATTAATTCAAAAACTGCTCATACTATTTTGCCGAAATTTGGTACGTTGGCATAGCTTTAGGGCCAAAAAAACCCATGCCACAATTCTAATTAATATCAGTAATTGCTTGTTTCAGATTTCTATGTCAATGAAACAAGAGGGGTTTGGGCACAAAATTCAGATGAACCAACTCATTTGCTACAAAAAAGGTACTCTTGATAAGGCTCGATTCCTCTGACGGTTTTTGAGAAATCCGCATTTTATTACTTAATACGTATTAGCTTTCACAAAAAAAGAAAAAAATAACTAAATCATAAACAGAAATAAATAGAAATACCATAAAAATTGCTCAAAATGTCCACCATTTTCATGAATACAAAGATTTATACGCCGAAGAAAATTAAATCACACTCTTTGCAGAACTTGTTCATCGCCCTTAAGAATATTTATTGCATCTTGAATACCTTGCCATTGTTGTTCTGCGTTATCTGGAGTTGTCTTGTAAACCACTGTATTAAGATGCCCCAATAAGAAATAATCCAATGCATTTAAGTCTGGAGATCGTGGTGGCCAATTTACAGGGACATTACCGCTACCAATCCATTTATTTCGGTACTGCTAATTCAAAAAGTTTCTAACATTTAATGCAAAATGTGGTGGAGCTCCATCGTGCATAAACCACATATCTCTCCGAAGTTGTAAAGGTAAATCTTCTAGCAAATTTGGCAGCGTATTTTGTAGACGTTGCAAATAAATTTCCCCGGTAAATCTTTGTGGAATAATGACAGGACCAACAATGTGATTACCAATTATTCCAGCCCACACATTAATTCTAAACTCATTTTGAAAATGTTTTACCTTAACAGCATGTGGATTTTCATCCGCATAAACATGTTCATTATGAAAGTTTGTAATCCCTCTTCTTGTGAAACATGCTTCATTGGTAAACAAAATACTGTTGGCAAAGTTGGGATTCTTTTCTATCTGCCTATGAATAAGCCGACTAAAAACCAGGCGCATTTCAGGATCATTAGGTAAAATGTCTTGAACTGGCCTCTTATGGTATGGATATAGCAACTGTTTTTGAAGTACTTCATGATCAATATCTTTGCACACTCCTATTTCCCTACCTAGCCTCCTGGTGCTTATTTCTGGATCTTCTGCATCACGCTCTAAAATGCCTTCCTCGACTTCAGGAACCCTTACAAAACGCTGTCTTCCATCATCAATGGCTTTAGGAGTATATTAGCCGTTTCCTGCAGGCGTCTTTCAACAGCAGCAAACGTCGGGTGGTTCGTATATGACGACTTGGAAACCTTTCGGAGTAGACTCTAACACATTCTCGACCATTTCCTTGGCAATACCCAAATACCAATATCATATCGGTATATTCTGCATTAGTTTATTGCACCGCCATGATAATTCACGACAATTAAAGTTTTCTAATAATTAATGCAAGCAGATAAAATGATTGAACGTTAGCAACAGTATTAAATGCTACAAATTTGACAATAATCTTATGTTGTCCAATGAAACTAATAATAACCAACAATAACAATTGTTTGTGAGGTGTAAGGTCGTGTTGTACATACCTGAAAAATACCTTGCGAATAAAAAGCAGATGATCCGAAAAGTGTTCAAGAGGTTTCTTGTAGTAAATAAGTTGGTTTAATCTAAATTTTAAACTTAAACCTCTTATCTTCCATTGGCGTTGACATAAAAAACAGAAAAATTCTATAAAACCCAAGTACTACGTGGTAAAAATTACTACGTATTAAGTAATTAAATACAAATTTCTCTAAAACCGACAGAGGAATCGAATCTTATCAGGAGCACCTTTCTTGTAGCAAATGAGTTGGTTCATCTGAATTTTGTGCCCAAACCCCTGTTGTTCCATTGGCATAGAAATCTGAAACAAGCAATTAGTAAAAAACCCAGGTTTTACGCCCATGGACTGATATTAATCAGAATAGTGGCGTGGTTTTTTTTTGCCCCATAAAGCTATGCCAACGTACCAAATTTCGGCAAAATAGGATGAGCAGTTTTAGAAAAGGGTTTAAAAATTGTCACTTCAGCGCCGTCTAGCGCCCAAACTAAGCAACTTTGTGCTAAGGTATGTTTACTTAAATCGGCTAATTTTGGTCTGAAGAATATGTGGTAGGTTTTTGTAAAGACCTTTTACAGACACCCTGTATAAAAAACCCTACGGCGCATTTATCCTAGATTTGGTGTTCATGATGAGTACCTGTAATATTCTTTTTTATTATTCATTATCTCCTACTTTAAAAACCGTGTTCGCGAACCTTTATTACTATGCACGTTATCCCTTAGTTTTATCAAAATAACTTAGTCACTGTGGTCGGACAGCGCGTTTGTGAACTCTACTCATTACCCATTCCACAGCGCCCTAAAGTTATCCTTTTGATATTGAACTGGAATCTGAGGAGCCTTTACTAGAAGCTGGACCGAGTTACATCCCTAGTTCTTACGATTTTTCTTCTGAACCTCACTTAATCACTTAAGCTGAATTAAGTGTTCTTGTTGGTGATTTGGACCTTCCGAAGATAAAAGCAAAACTCCTTGAATCGCGCCTGCAGCAATAAAACCTTTTAGAAAAAGGAGTTAAGGTAACAAGTTTAAAAGTTGTTTTACGTTCTAATGGTAACGAATATCCACCATTTTTGGAATAAGTAAAAATTCTATATATATAACTTCGCAAATGACACCACACTTGTTTCATCTTTACTTTGAATGCTCAGACATCGGCTGCCAATGCACATCTCTACAGGCAGCAACAGGTCTTACATCTCACAAAGGCTTGGAAGAAGTTCTTGGGGTGACAGTAACCGAGAAGAATTTAACGCTAAAAAACCCAGGCAGCAATTTTCTCCAAAAAAGTTAATGTTGAAGAACCGGATATAGTCATAGCTGGACATTGGGCGTCAATTTGTATAGTCACATGTCTTGGTATAGTCACGTTGCGGCCATTGCTAAGGTAGCCTCGCAGAAGCTTGGAATACATTTTCGAACTAAGAACCCCTATACAACCCAACAACTAGGCAGGCTGGCGACTTGAGTCTATTTTACAAATATTTTCATGGCAAGTGCTCAACTGAGGTTGCTCGCTTGATTCCACCCACAGCGGTGCATGGTAGAAATACACGAGAAGCCATTGCAGCTCACCCCTACGTGGTTCAGCTTAATGTCCCTCGAACGACACTGCTTAAAAATTCTTTCATCTGAAGAACGACTTCACTCTGGAACGACCTCACTGAGACAGTGTTCCCCAACGAGTATAATCTCTAAAGATTCAAGACCAACGTGAATCGTTTCCTGCGCACGTGCACCGCTCGCAGAGCGCCATAAAGGATTAATCTTACAGAGCTATGCATTACCATAAAAAAAAGTTCCTATAGGTTACTCACAAAATATGAAAGAGACATATGACAATCTTAAGAAATTACTGAGAAGTACGAAGATCACAAATGATGTACCGGGCCGACGTCAAGATTTTGAGGTCAAGGTTAGATTGAGCAGAACAAAATACATAAAAACAGCGAAAAATCTTTTGAGGAGGAAAAAGTTTTGAAAAGTTGGATAGTGATTCTATAGAATGAGGATTTAATCGATACTAAAAGATTCTGTAGAGTCCTAAACTGACGTTTTTAAAATATCGCCTCAACTACTGGTAGTTGGAAGACGCAATACGCATGTGTTCACTTAACCCATACTTTTTTCCTCACTTACCGTTGTAGTTCATTAGTCCATCATCAGCACAGGTGCCGATCACAACAGGAACCTGGTTAAAATCTCCAGAAGCAAGAGCCTCATAGGGTGCTTTGGTTAAAAACGAGTTTGGATTTTCAACTTCTACTACAGGAGCGTAAAAGAATCCTTGCGTAAGCTGATCGTTGATAATGCCATTTAAACCGCTATCATTGTAGGATTGGGCCTAAAACGATTTTAATATTAAACTTAATACGCGTACCGCAGTGGCCTCTAGCATTTTTTTAACTGCGGAGTACTGCTTACTTATATTTAAGATTAAACTGTCCAGTCGTTCTTAAGGAAGAGCTTTCCAAGCTGCATTTGCGCTTTGAAACAATTATACTGGGAAACAAAACAAACAAAGTATGTTTAACAGGATCGCAAATATTAAAGGGTTCAACTTTCTTACAAATTTTTATTAGGGAAGTCATCGGTTTTGCCCGTCACATGACATCTGTCTGTGTGTCTTCAGACCTAAATTCCAATACGGGAAACTTTAGCCAGTCCTGACTTATCGTTTCACTTTTAATTTCAATAGTTACACAGAATCTTATGTTTAACGCAGTAGTACCAACAATTACGCAAAGATATCACACAAAAAGACTCATTATTGAACGAACAATTATTTAAAATACACACACCTACTACGTTTTGTCAACTGAATCAATCAAAATGAAGTTTAGCATGAACGTACGGCAGCTTTTAATTCCTGCATAATATAATATTTTCGATGAATTATTAACTACAGTTTTACGTAATATGATAAATATAACCGATAAGAATGAAGACACAATAAGAAATGAGAAAAAGTAATCGAAAGATGGCGAGAATACTTAAAGAAACTAGCGCACATGGAAATACAAAGATATCACGATTAAGAAGAAGAAGCAAATTATTATTAACGAGAAAAATAAATAAAAGAGAAAAAAAAAATAAGGTAACCGTAAATGATAACTGAAATGCTTGTTCTTTGAAGTTTTTCTTTGATCCTCTGGTTGTGTGCTTCTTTGCCTTGGTTTGTCGTTTGCTTGGATTGGTTTCAAGCGTTAGCAAAGATGGTACGATGTTCAGCGGTAGGGTTTTAATGCCATTGTCGGTAGAAATAATTTTTTGATTTAACAGCTCGTTCGCAATTTTTGGTGAACTAAGACTTGCCGTTAGAAGGGCACTTTTTTGAGAAAGGGAGGAAGGCTTCCATACCAGTAAGGATAACCTCCGATACTTCTCTAGTACAGATGGATGAATCATCAGAGGCAAAACAAACGTTCCGCCAAGGAAAGATTCGAAAATGATACGTTAGGTCATCCCACTTAACTGATATGCCAGACCTTGCGTGGTTTAGGGGGCTGTTCTGCACTAATTGGTAGCTTGCTCAATGCAGAAATAAGGTTGTGGTTAGACGTTCCCAAGGGAGGCTTCACGGTGACAGTGTACAAGTCGGGGTTTGAAGTTAAGGAAAGATCCAACAAACTAGCAAAATCACCATCTCGGTCTGGAATCCGAGTTGGTTTACCCACGATTCGGTGAGGCCAGAGCTGATGGCAAAGGATTCGGCTTAGCGACCTTGCTGGTCGGTTGTATTTGAGTAGTTTAGCCAGTTGACATTGTGAACGTTAAAGTCGTCAAGGATGACAACTTCGGAATTGGGATGGTGGGTTTGTATTAGCAAATGAGGAGAAAAAGGCCCAATAATGGGTATCACTTGGCGGCCGGTAAAGGCAGCAGGTGAATTTAGTAATTCTCTGCCTTAATATTTTAAACCACATTACATCAAAGTCGTTAGGCTCGAGTGTCTCCTTTCGTTGACAACAAATATCAGCGCGGATAAAGAGAAGAAGGTCAAAATTGCGTCTTAATCGGTAATGGAAGTCATACCCAGGATATAAATAGCTGACCGTACTAGTCGATGATCTGACCTTTGTTTCGGTTAGTGCAAGTACATGAGGTTTGGTAGATTGTAGATGTTGATGGATTGCATTGATGTTAGAGTTCAGTTCTCTTATATTGCAGAAGTAAATTTGGAAGCTGCTAATTTTGGGTCTTTTAACAACTTCAGTTGTCACACCATTTCCATTTTGAATGTTGTTGAAAGGATCCGCCTGGCTATTAAAAATGGTGTATGTTTGGATAACTTCACTTGATGAGGCGCCAGGACTCGCCCACACCCGGATATCCGATCGGGGGGCTAGTTTAACTCCGGAGCATTTTGATCTTGGAACCATCATCATAGCATTTTTCATATATTTCCCACCCTGGAAACCGGAGACATCGGCACAGCGACGATACGTTAGCTCAAAGAGCCGGGTGAGCCAACATTTACCATTTTCTAGAGTAAATAAAATGATCACATAAGTAATAAAAGACGACACGTACAAAGAGAATACGGACCTAGTAGGAACAAATAACGAAAAATCTTAACAAATATAACGAGCGAACGGTTACCAACAAATTAGTGCGGTTAATATATACGAATAAATACCAGAAAACGTGTTCGTTCGCCTTCGCAAGGGTCTCCTCATTGGGCGGTACGTAAACATAAATTCAGGAAGAATTTTTTCGGCATATTTTTGGTGTGCACAGTTTTACCATTATCCGGTCATTCTATGCTTCACAGAGGAAGGATTTGAATTTAATTTTAATTTGCTATGTAATGTGAATTTCACTATATTCAACTTATCGATTTATATAGAAAGGATAAACGCTTGAAATTTTGACCATATTCCGTTTCAGCTGTGAGATTATTCATTAGGGCTATATCGAATTCAATATAAGAACAAAGGAGTCATCCCCCAGCACCGTTTTTCCCTCTATCTCAAGGGCTTTGCCATTGTCTCGGTCTCATTAATGACATTATGCGACGCACTTGGAATAATTAAGTCCTACTCTGACACCATTTTTATTTAAAGGGTGATCAAGCTAACAACTGCAAGGCTCGTGAAAATAAACAAATGGTTAAAAAAAGTTTTAGTTTGCATCGGTTCGTTGTATGTGCAGAGCCTAAACGCCAACAGAAATACAAAGAATCCGAACTTAAGAGGTATTCTCAATGATCTCCATATTGGTAAAATGGAGTGTAAAAGTCCAAGAAAACTATTAAATCAAATTTGATAAATTTTGTGATTTAGCTTCAAAATTCAATGCTACATGACAATATAACTTTCAATTTTTGAAAAAATAATTTGATTTTTTCCACAACGGTAAACATCGTATGGATTAGGAAAATATGCTAATAAGGTAAATTTTGATTGTATTTCCTCCAATATACAGGGTGTTTCAGAAGTACAGTACGTAACTTAAGAAAATAATTTCTTATGATATTCTAAAAGAAAAAGTTCATATTAATATGTGTCCGGAATTGCCCCGTTTTTTGATATACAGGGTTTAAATGCTTTTTTTTAAATCGGCTTTCTCATTTTTTTAAATATCCTTGTCCTGATTTTACTGCAATTTGGTATTGTTATTCATAATGATAAGGGGCTTGATTAGCTCTGACTAGATTAAATTTATTAAGTCCGGTGGCGTCCAGGGAAGCACCTTAGCGAATATTACTGACAAAAAAATGTAAGCCAATGCCTTATTTCTACTTTTGATATTTTTTTCGGATTTACTAATAGTACAACCTTTTCTTCTTTAAATTGTTTTGGTAGCTTGCTTCGTTTTTGAGAGAAAAAATAAAAACCTCTTTAATGCATGTACAGTACAAAAAAATACCTATGTTAATGCATAGAAAGTTAGTTAAAACATTTTAATTCAAAATAAAATTATTCTTTAAATAATAATACAACAAAAAGCAACCTGAACTAACCTAAACTGGGTATAGGAGTTTTTATTCAATCGAGGTGGTAAAAAGTATGGTCAAATAGGATAGACGCCAATGATCCCCGCCCATACACTCATCGAAAATTGTTGCTGAAAACGAACTTCCCTAATTTTATGAGGATTATTGTCCGTCCAAAAATGTTCGTTATACAAATTTATTATGGCTTCTCTTGAAAATGAGGCCTTATCAGTAAATAAAATGTTCGGTAATAAATTGTTGTTATGTGCTAGTGTATGCAGCAACCACCTACTAACATTAAAGCTGGGCTGAAAATCACGGAGAAGCACAGCTTGGACACGTTGAATATGGTATGGGTATAGTTGATAAAGATGCGAAACCCTCCAAACAGTTGAGGCACTTGTTTGAAGTTGCACTGCTACCTTCCTGGCACTCGTTGAAGGATCATCTTCTATCTCTCAAAGAATAGTCTCTTCTAACTCAGGCGTGTTTACTGTTGCAGGTCTGCCAGGAAGTTCCGTACTACGTTTAAAACTCTTAGTCTCACCCAATGTTGCATGGAGCTGTCTTAATGTTTTGGCACATGGCAGTACTCTGTTTGGATTAAGCTGAATTTATAAACTCAAAAAATTTGCAAAGCTGAGGTTCAGTTGGCGTTGTAAATAAGAGTTTAATTTAAACCAAAGGGAACACTCAGTTTAATTTATAAACTCAGTTCGTACAAAGTTGGATAGCTTCGAAAAGTTCCCGGGTAGTTCGAGATAACCAGTTTTTATGTTCGGAGTTCGGAAAGTTCGTTTCGACCAATGAGGACGCAATTTTAAGGTCATGTAATTCGTTGTTTACGTCGCCATGCCCTCATTTGTATTTTCTTATTGTTGCTGTAATGTTAGTTTTGTGTTTTCTGCCAATTTGTTGTTACTCGACTTCAAAATTATGAAATATTTTAATTAATTCTATTGGACACGAACTTTAACCAATCAAACAACAACTTTCCAAACTTCGCTACTGACTTTATAAATAACATTTTCTGAACTGTCGAATATCGAACCTCACCAACTTGAACATAACTTCAACCTCGCCAACTTTTCGAGTTTATAAATCCAGGCCGAGCTTCTTCAGCATTTCCATTTACTAGGCCATAATTGAAATGCATCTGGGCCATTTCAGCGTTAGTAAAGGTATTCATTTTCGATTTGTTATACAGGTAAATTAGACATCAAAACTTACCTTTACCTCATATTTTAATTAACTTTGATATACAGGGTGTACCAAATAATGTGCGCACCATTGCTAACTTTGGAGGTACAAAGTCGGTTAAATTAGCAAATTAGTAGCATTTTTTATGTTAATTAAAATGGTGAAAGCAGAAAAACAATTGGACATAACGTTTATGAATAAATAAGGAAAATTTATTTTTCTTAAATGGCACAACCTGTATATTCTTTAACGAAACGTTTGCAAATCGTATACGGAATAAAAAAGTTCATATGCAATATTGGCCTAAAATTGAAAAAACATCAACACAGCCATGGAAATAAAAAATAATGTTTGTCTTTGACGTTTTCATGAAAACAAAAACGAATTTATTTATTTATTTCAGAAATTAAAACTCGATTTTATTTTTTGCGGAAGAAATAAAAAAAAACTATATTAAATGTTCAAACGCATCACCGTTTTCTTCAATGCATTGCTATAATGCGTCTAATGTTGTCTTGAAGTTCGACCAGATTCGCATATCTCGTTTTAAAGACTTCGTCCTTGACATACCCCCAGAAGTAAAAGTCTAATGGAGTTACGTCAGGAGACCTTGGGGGCCAACGTATCGAACCATTTGTTGCCATCCACCTATCTCTGAAATGCCTTTCTAACAATATTCTTACTTCGTGAAACTGATGAGGAGGAGCTCCATCTTGATGAAAATAAATTTGGTTACGGTCCTCTAAGTTCACATCATCTAAATATTCTTCTAGTAATTCTGACAACATATTAACGTATCCCCTGCCGGTCAGGGTAACTTCATAAAAAAATGGCCTAATAATTTGGCTGCCTATGAGACCACACCAAACATTAATGCTAAATTTCACTTGCGGATTTCTGGGAACAACCATAAATAAATTTGTTCTAGACCAATAGTGCATGTTTTTACAATTAAACATACCTCTGTTTGAAAAGTTCGCTTCATCGCTCCATAAAATTTTGGATTTTGCCTACACATATCTTGTAACCATTGGCAAAAAATGAGTTTTCTTTCAGTGTCACCAGGTAATAATGTTTGCACCGGTCGGTACTTATATGGTACAAACTTATATTTTTTTTTAATCCTCCAAATTGTAAATAAGCTGAAACCACTGTCTCTTACCAAATCTCTAGTTGAATTATTTTTGTGCGCTTCAAAATATGCCAATACATTTACTTCTACTTGTTCACTTATTATAAACAGTTTTTTAGTCCTTGTCTTAATAAAAACTCTTTTGTTACTTCTAAATTTTCTTTACAGCCTTAGAAAATACCTTCTGTCTGGTTGCTCACGTTCAGGATACATTTGACCGTATTGCTCGAGTGCTAGTACACTATTTGAGGCGTTCAGCGTAAAAGCGGACTAACCCACAATTTTCATTATTTAACTTTATAGCTGCAATGTACCCTAAAAATCAGTAAAAATAAAGCAAAAATGGACTAATCCACATTTTCCATATTTCAACTAGATGGCAGCACAGAATTAGTTCTTGCATCGAATTATTTTACTTATGGTAAAATGTAAAAATGGACTAAAGCGGGTTGGTCCCTTTTTGCATATTTAAATTTTAGTTTGATGTTGGTTGGATCATTGATATTTTTAGGTTATGTTATTTGTTTTCAGTAACAAACGTACGTGTTTTACCCTATTTAAAGTCAATAATTAATACTGTTGTTTATATTTTGTGCATAATAAATATGGCAGGACCATCTAACACTGTTGAACAGGAACTGACAGGTATGTTTTGTACTTTAAGCGTACTTTTCTATTATTAATTAAATAAAAATTTATAGATTTGTTTCAAAGTAGTGACGAGGAGCCGTCAGACCTTGCGGATTCTGGATCAGAATACTTGCCATCTGATGAGCATAATAAGAGGTCAGTGTCCAGTTCACCAGAATTAAATTATCCTGGAGTTGAAAATACAAAAGCCAAAGGGAAAAAGCGTGTTAGAAAAACACATACATGGAAACGTAATGAAAGGAAACAAAAACGCCTTAATGGGCAAGAATATGTCGGTGTGGAAGGTAACGTTTTTCCTAAAAAGGTGCCAACGACGGGTGTTTGTCAGTGCAGCAATAAATGTTTTACCAAAATCTGCGAAGAGCGACAACTTCAAATATTTAACGACTTTTACAAGCTTCAAACTTATGATTTACAGTCTTCATTTTTATTTACCATGATAAAAGTGTGCAACAAACTCCGCACTTATACTGCAAATCCAAATTCCAAGAGACAAAAGACGCATGTCTATTGTTTACTTGATTTAAATGGAGCTGAAGTAAAAGTGTGTAAAACGTTTTTTCAAAACACCCTACAAGTGACCGCTGGAAGAATTGATAGGGTGCTTAAACACAAGGGCGAACTTGCTACTCCTCCTTGTGATCGCAGGGGTAAGGCTCCGTCTGTTAATAAGACACCTCAAGAAAAAATTGTTGAAGTAAAGAGTTTTATTGACCAATTTCCGTCTTATGATAGTCACTACGCCTTGCATAAAGCAAGAAATCGAAAATTTTTGTCCCCAGATTTAAACCTTACTAAAATGTATACTCTCTACTGCAGAGATGTTAAATATCCGGTCTCAAATTTTATTTTTCGTAAAGTTTTTAATGAGGAATTTAATTTATCTTTTCACCCACCAATATCCGACTCCTGCAGAAAATGTGACGCATTTAATATTAAAATCAAAGCTTCTGCAGATAATCAAGACCAACTTACCATGGAAAGGGATATTCACCTTAGAAAAGCCGAAAGCGCACGTGAAAGTTTACGCCGTGACACTCTTCAGGCCAAAGCCGACGATAACGTAACTTTTATAACATTTGATCTTATGAAAACTTTACCTACCCCTGTGATCTCAACTGGTGTTTGCTATTATAAACGTCAAATGTGGACTTATTGTTTAGGTATTCATAATTTAGGGGACGATAATGTTTACATGTTTGTATGGAATGAGTCAATCGCCTCACGAGGGCCGCAGGAGATTGGCTCATGCCTGCTATATTTTGTGAAAAATTTTGTTAAAACTAATAAACTTGTTATGTATTCCGATCAGTGTGGGGGACAGAATAGAAATATTAAGTTGTCGATTTTATGTCAGTACATAGTTTCTAATGCAGAGTTCGCGGTAAATGAAATTGACCATAAGTTTTTGGTTAGTGGCCATTCTTATTTACCGTGCGACCAAGACTTTGGCCTAGTGGAGAAAGAAAAAAAAATTTTTCAGAATATTTTTGTGCTAGATAACTGGACTGATGTAATTACAGCTGCCCGAAAAAAAAAGCCGTTTAAAGTTATTTTAATGGATAAGGATAAATTCTTTTCGACGAAAACTCTGGAAGCAAATATCACAAACCGAAAAACTACCACTGATAAAAAATCGAAAGTAGAATGGCTAAAAATTCAGTGGCTGCGATTTATTAAAGAGCATCCTTTCAAGATTTTTTATAAATACTCAAATAATGAGTTACCCCAATTTAACGAAGTTGATGTAAGTAAGAGGAACTCAACATTGCTGACAAAGTTAGACAATCTTTATCCTGATGGAAATTGTATAAATCCATTGAAAAAAAAGGACTTACTTAGTTTATTAGATTATGTCCCCCCTCTGTATCACGAATATTATAAAAATCTTAAAACTGCTAATGATGCAATAGAACAGCTCCCGTTAATAGATTATTCTAGTGATGATGATTCTTAATAAAATGTTCCAAAAAATATTTAGAGTTTGGCTTAATCCAACAGTTATCCAAATAATTTCCTATCTTCTTAAGGTACCATCCTTATAAATACTTAATATAATTTAATGCAAAACTGGACTAACCCACATAAAAATCAAATATTTCCATACTTACAAAAAAGTTTTCTTGCACACTAAAAGTTACCACTGTGTTCAGTATATATGCAAAAAACGAAGAACCAAGGTTTTATAGCAACTGTAAAATAACATGTTATTTTTACCTATTTTTTTTAATGGCTATTTACTCAATTGTTCTTATTTGGGGTTAGTCCGCTTTTGCGCTGAACGCCTCATTTTTTCTGCAACCAAGATACGCTTCTAACATATCGCAACGTCATTTTGTAATATTTAAAAGCAAAAACTAGATAACTTAACGCAAAACTACGAAACTTTTGGTTTCGTTAACAATAATGGCTACCCAAAACGAGGACGCTTTAGTTAATTCGTTTTTGTTTTCATGAGTGGGTGTGCCGTTAAAAAAAAAATACATTTTTCTCACTTATTCAGAAACGTTATGCCCAATTGTTTTCTGCTTTCACCGTTTTAATAAACCGAAAAAATGCTACTACTTTGCTAATTTAACCGACTTTGTATCTCCAATAATAAAAAAGTTAGCAATGGTGCGCACTTAATTTGGTACACCCTGTATACAGTGTGTCTACGTAAGTTGGCGGCGTATGGGAAACTTTTTTATTATTAATTTTACGAAAAAAAGTTATACTTCATAAAAAGTTCCACATGGTCTAAAACCTAATATGCAACCATCAGATATCAAAATTTATCAGTCGAATACGAGGTTTATCAAAAAATATGATTTTAAAGTACCTTTATTTTTGAAAATATCGAAAATTATTATAAACAAAAGATGTTTAGAATTGAAAACAAATTTCAAATATTCATCAAAATACTATTTCTTAGACATTTTCGCTGCGATAAAGTTGAAAACTTAAGCTTGCCCATTAATGCATTACATTTAATAATTCTAAATTTGATAAAACAATTCCAAATAAATATTTTTTTAATGAATATTTGGAAGTTATTTTTAATTCTAAACATCTTTTCTTTATAATAATTTTCGATTTTATCAAAAATAAATGTACCTACCTTACTCTTAAGCAAAATTCATATTTTTTGAGAAACCTCGTATACGACTGACAAATCTTGATATCTGATGGTTGCATATTAGGTACTAGACTATGCAGAATTTTTTATAAAGAATAACTTTTTTCGTAAAATTAATAATAAAAAAGTTTCCCATATGCCGCCAACTTACGTAGACACACTGTAAGGTATTTTTTTGGTACATGCAATAAAGTGGTTTCTATTCTTTCTTTTGAAAACGATGCAGGATACGAAGATAATTCTGAAAACAAAAAAGTTGTATTATTAGTTGGTAAATCCGAAAAAAAATATCAAAATTAGGAAAACATCAGTAGTGTACATTTCTTTGTAAATAATATTCGCTAAGGTGCTCCCCGGGACGCCACTGGACTTAATAAATTTAATTTAGTTAGGGATAATTAAGCCTCTTATTATTATAAATTACGGTAGCAAGTTTCAAAAAAATCGGGAAAAGGATGTTTAGAAAAAATCATAACAAATCGATTTTTTTTTTATTTTAACACCCCGTATATCAGAAATTGGGCAAGTCCGGACACATGTTCATTCCCTTAAGTTACGTACCGTGCTTCTAAAGCACCTTGTGTATTAGCCGCTTATCATTATAAATAACGGTACCAAGTTTCAAAAAAATCGGGAAAAGGATATTTAGAAAAAATCATAACAAATCGATTTTTTTTTTATTTTACCACCCTGTATATCAGAAACTGGGCAAGTCCGGGCACATGTTCATTCCCTTAAGTTACGTACCGTGCTTCTAAAACACCTTGTGTATTAGACCCTTATCATTATAAATAACGGTTTCCAACCAGCGTCCGGGACTAGTTTTTAATCAGAAATGGAGTCTACCAGGTGAATATTGCATGTACTGTAATGTAGACCTCAGGATTTCTTATTATATTGTTCTATTTGACAGTGTGAAACTGTCGGGGACTGATGGTTGGATAAGACCTGTTGAAAATTGAAGAAAATGCGGAAGTAAGCGCTTGGTTTTGTTTTCTTGCGCAAAAAAGTATATATTCGCTCTCCTGGTTTGGCACCAAACCGGATAAATATTGCATACGTCAGAGAACCATGGAACGTGTGGGAGAACACCTATATCTAACAACAGAAGATACACGAGGTTAAGGGATGATGATGATAATAATGATAAAGAGCTTTTTTTTGACGTACCTATGTATTAACAAGATACTTAGTTGACCAGTTACCTTGATTTACCAGCTTATTCACGTCTTAACGAATATGTGTCTCAATTTTTTTTTTTTTAATATATATTGTTCTCACCCAATCTGTGTAACTTTTAGAAGCATCATCGATAGCTTTAGCGTCGACAGTTTGCAAGAAAGCCAGCAATTTCTGGGAATCTCTTTCTGTTTCGAATTCTGGGTTGATGTAGGTGGCTGTTTTATAGGTAATTTCAGTTTGGTTTCTTTGATACGCCCATGGGCATAGGGAAGTACCTGATGAAACTATACCAGCCCTAAATAAACCTAAACATCATTAAGTCTAAGAAAATTTTCTATACCTTGCTTATTATATACAGGGTGTTTCATAATTAAATACCGATATTAAAGAGGGTTGATATGTGCATGACATTAAGATAAAAAGTTTACATAAACATAGGTTTTTATTTTTGAGATCAGATTGTTGAAAATGTGAAAAAAATATTTATATTCCCTTACAGTGAAACCACTCAATAGCAGCCACCCTCGGGGAAAAAAATGTTGATCGGTTAACAGGGGTGATCGGTTAAAATCTTATTTATTTAATTATTTTAAAATAATTCTTATTTTTGACTTGTCAAAATTGTTAACATTATTAAAAAAAGTTTTTTAAGTCTCTCAAACTTGCGCAGGCTCCAGATAGGCTTGATATTCTCGACACTGAAGCAAATTCAGGTTCCTTCTTGGATCTCTTCAATTCACTCGATGATAGTCAATTCTGTACTTTCAGTTGGCAAATCGTTATCAATAGAGGCAGATTGTTTTAAGTTCACAAATGTGTCCTTAATGCTAGGAAACAGTTGTGCAAGCGGAATATTATCTCCTTCGAAGTTGTCAATAGTATCTGTATTACACATAAATCCAGCTTTCGTAAAGCGTTATTTGATTATCACTGGGGACAAATTGCGCCAGATCACCGAAACTCATTTCAAGGCGTTGGTTATGGTAATATTATTTTCGCTTCCTTGTCTAAATATGTTAAAAGCTTCTTAATAAGGTAGCTTCTGTAGAGCATTTTAAAATTCGGAATTATGCCTTGGTCCAAAGGTTAGCGATGTGAGGTAGTATTGGGTGGAAGAAAAATAAGTTTTAAATTATCCAGTATAATTTTGGGATAAGACGTTGCATTATCCAGAAACAATACCGCCCTTCTATTCTGCTTCTTCATCTTGGTATCAAATCTGTTAAGCCATGTTGTCATGATGTCTGCTGTCATCCACATTTTTTGTTCAAGCCCCATTGGAGAGGTAACTTATCGGTATGTGCGCCCTTAGATCATCAAGGATTTTTGTTTTTTTCCTATTATAAGTGGTTCTTCCTTCTCACCTTCCATATTTTCACAGAACAGAATTGTGAATAGTTGTTTTGCTGTTTTTTTCCAGTACACTTGTCATCTTCCAATGCATATGTTCTTGTTGGCAATGCACGATAGTACAGACATGTATCATCTGCATTAAATATGTCCCTTGGGGCATAATCCCTTAAAATGGTCAATAGCCTTTTATTCCAAACAGTTAAGTGAAAAAATAAATAAAATATTGATGTCTGCTGATTCGCAACATATTTTGAAAGTAACATCGTTCCGACGACGAAATTTTTCTAACCATCCATTTGATGCCTTGAAGTTATCTTGTCCTAGACATTGAGCAGATTTGAGGGCTTTTGTTTGAGTAATGGGCCTGGATATTGGTACGTGCTTGTTTTGCGCCTTACAAAACCAGTTAAAAACAACTAGGTCTACTGCCAGTCCTTCGCTTTTTTGAAATTTTCTTCTTTGTTTACCGTTGCCACCTTCTTAAAACAAATTTATAACTTCTGCTAGCAACATAGTCACTTGGGTCTTACCTATTTTAAATTTTTTAGGTTTCCTGGTTTTATCAGCCTTTAAAGCAAATTAAATGGATCGGCCTGCAATAAAGTAATTAGTGTATGTATCTATATTTCTTAAGAATCGTCGTGTCGGGTTTTACTGCCCCTAATGGAGGGCGTTTTTAGCATTAATGTTTACTAAAAATTCCGATGACGAGTGCCCGTGGTCGTTTAACAAATGGGTCGGTAAGGAGAAGTATAAAATAATGGAATTTCCATTTTTAGATATGGGGAATTTAATTGAGATGGAAAGAAAAATGAGGTACGATCAGTTTACCGTGGATTGTAATAAGGAGCAGAAATCTTATAGACGCTTCCTCATAAGAAATTCAACGTGGACTTGACAAGTCTGTCACGAAATGTGTGGGCGGGATCAAAAGCCCTAATTTGTTACTGCCGAAACTTGATGTGTAAAAACGGTTGCATACCACATCGGAAAATTGGATTCGACTGACAGGCCGAGCTAGGTATGTGAATTGACTTCCTGTACACTATACTACCTAGGCATAAAAACACATTTATTTCATAGAAAATATTCGGTCGATTTCCACCAGTGACATCCGCGCTACTACATCTTTTCATATTTTTAACGAAATCAACGACACGCCACTGCTTTTTCTGCCTTTTTTAAAATATGTTATATTTTTATAATTATGCCATATCACTGATCAAGGATTGTTATAAAACGTTTTTTCGCTTGACAAACCGTTTTCGATTAAAAAATAAATGGCATTTATTTACATTTCATTATGCGCCGCTTAGAAAAGTTAGTTATTCAATTGACAAAGACTAAAAATAAGTATCTAAAAGTCAGAAAAGGAAACGACAGAGTTTCGGTTACCTGCATTGAGTGTTATTGAAAAGAAAAAAGGGATTAAATTTGAAGCAACAAGGAGAAAGGTAGTAAGACAAATAAAGAACTCGCTGGTATTTTAAATCATTTGAGCAGAAAGAGGGCAAAACTTAAAGTGCACAAAATCCTAGGTTTGATTGCCAAGTTTTTGAGTGATCTTCTAAAGGACGCCGAAATAAAAATATATCAAAAAGTGCTTCGCATTTGGCATTGAACTTTTCACATAGCTGTGTTATCAAAAATGGAAAAAGCAGTGGCGTACATATTTTTTTGTAATTATTGTAACACCCTGTAATCCCTGTGTATAAAAGATAAAGCGGTGGCGGACCTGGTGTGTGATCTTCTGTGGTTTCTAAGTCAAGCAGTGCCTTTAACTTTACTAATAAAAGTAAAGTTTTCTTCTTGACCTTATGATTTAAATTTTTTTCTTGTTTATCAGGTTTTTAGGTCATTTATAAATAAATAAAGGTTTGGTTTAGGTTGACTTTTCGGTTTATATTACATTAAACCATCTAGACATCAACATATCTTACGACGAAGAAGGCAACATCACAACCAATTGGTATACCAAACCCGTTTGGTCGGGCCGATATTTAAACTTCAATTCCTATACCCCCAAAAAATATAAAAAAAAGTGTTGTCAACTCCCTTATTGATAGAGCGGTTAAATTAACAGATACAATAAACAGACCACAAAACATAACAAAAGTAAAAACTGTTCTACAAAACAATAACTACCCAAAAAAAAAATTTTATGAACCAATTATTAAGAATAAAATAAACCAAATTTACAATAGCACAAATAAAATGGATCCCCAAAAAGAAAATAACTTCATCTCCCTACCATACATTCCAGAAATCAATACAAAAATTAGAAACGTACTTAAACCACACAAAATAAATATAGCTGATAAACCACCAAACAATACAAAAACCCTCTTTACAAAATTAAAACCAACCACCCCTAAACTAAATCAAGCAAACGTAATATATAAAATAGACTATTTGGACTGCCCAAAGACTTACATTGGACAAACAAAACAATACCTAAAAAACCGAATATATGAACATAAATACAGCATGAGAAATACGAATCAAACATACACAGCCTTATCAAAACACGCTATTGACAACTTACATACTTTTGACTTCAACAATACAACAATTTTAGACCATGAAATTAACTATAAAAAACGAAATATAAAAGAAATGATCCATATTAAAAAAAAATAAAAATACATTAAATTTTCGAACCGACACTGATAATCTAAGTACAATTTACAGTAATTTAATAACCTAATAAAAATTGCAAATTTTTACTACCGTTAACAATAAGAAACAATAAACCATAATCAAATGGTTTTTCCCATTTTTAATAAATATACCTTCCCTCCCTCATAAAAAATCCTTTCATAAAATCAGTCTTGCATAGTTACCACATAGTAAACATGTAAAAATAGAAGTGATAGTGCTAAGATTTATAAAGAGGTATGTCTACATTTTAATCCTAAAAATTAGTTAATAATCACATTTTCCTGTAATTGTATTTCTGAAGATGGTTTAATGTAATATAAACCGAAACGTCAACCTAAACCAAACCTTTATGTATTTATCAATGACCTAAAAACCCAATAAACAAGAAAAAAATTTACTAATAAATTCTACTGCCTTATACTCATAATTAATGGCTTTTTTGTGAAAGCGTTTCGAAATAGACATATTTCGATATTGATTAGAATTTCGAAATGACACTCTTTTAGGCACTAGTGTCTAAATGTGACAGTTTTAGGCACTAGTGCCTAAAAATAAAAATGAAACATTAAAATCAATGCAAATATCTATGTATTATATACATAATATGTTAAATGTACAATTATGTAAACTGTTGAACTGAATTCTAGAGACATCTAGCTTCTCTTCTTTGAGAGCAATGTAATTATTAGTAGTCGGAATGGATAAACTGCTAGTACTAACAATGCTAACTTCTGCTTTTGAGTAAACTTCTTTTATTTTTGTATTTGGCGTATCTTTCTGCCCTATGATTCTTTTTGCTATTTAGTTTTTCTGTTCAATGGAATTTTTTATCAACTGAACTTGATCGCCAACCTCCATGACGCTTTAAAAGTGTCATGTCCGCTCCAGAATGTGCCAACATTGTTGCAGAGCTGCGCCGGAAGCAATGGCCAGTGTATTCATTGGTGTTGTGGAGTCCAAGGAATTCTGCTATTTTTTTTGGCATACCTCCAATTGTATTAATTCCAACTGGCAGGGTACAGCATTTACCACTTCGATATGTCAAGAAAAATCGTTGATGGGTCGTATTCAGTGGACAAAGTTTTGCGTACTTACGAAATAGATCTAAATTTTTGAATGCCAATCTTGTCTTTGCCACAGAGTAATGGATTTTAAATAGCATTTACCCAAAGTTTATGCGTCTAAAAATACACGGACATTATACTAAGATCGTAAACTCTAAGAAAATCAGTATATAAGCAATGTTTATGATTTCTCAGGATCGAAAGGTGTCCTGCATACAATTTTTTTTGATAGCAACAATATTTTGTATACAGTATAGGCGCAAGGTGCCTTTTTGGCTCTTCACGATACACCCTTTTTATCACTTCGCTAAAACAACAGAAAACTTACCTGGTCGCTTTTTGGGAACCTGTGCATTTTCACACGTTTCCCACTTTGTACTTTACATCCGGAAACCCAACAATAATTCACCATTTTAGCAGAATAAACTTAATGAACTTATACGTCGCGCCGCTTCGTTTAAAAATTTAATTTTAAAATGTCAATGTCACTTGGGTCCAACTTCGGAAGATATTTTTATTATGGATCAGCACATAAGTCATATTTTCATCTTTATTGCACCTTAGCTGGTACGGTTGAATTCAGAGAGAGAAAGATAGAGAACGTTCCTCACGTTCATTCTAAATACATATTTTGCCGCTACCAACGTTAGGATATGAACAATTTTATAAAACAAAATCCCTACAATAGCGCCATCATCGTCTGGTTGAAGAACTAAACGAACGGGGAACGATCCTCACCATTTAAGTTATCCTAGCCTGACAATACACTTGACATTAAATAATGCATAAACAATGCCTTAGAAACAGATTGCCTGCCTACTTTTCAAAATGTTTAAAAATACTAATAAAAGCTTAAATTATCAAATTCTCCGCTTTTACAAAAAATCTTGTATATAATTCGTTACGAAACGATGTCTTTTGGCCACTAGACGTGTTGTCCAACTTGGCTTTGCCTCGTTGGACAATTTTCACGTCGCGTGCCTAAAATATACTCATTTCGCAACTTATTGTATAAATAGCTATTTCAATCGTGTGTTGTCAAAATAAGTTTCTAATTCTGGAGAGCTGAGCTTATCGAGGCCTTCAGCATTAGTGCCACTCTACTATCACTGGAGGCAGCTAATTCTTTAGAAACTTGTAGGTGGAGCCTGGATGAGTAAGTTTCTCCAATTAGTTTTTGTGTATTTCGGGACTAAAGTGAATATTTATAGATGGCGGGAGAAAGGAAATGTCTTTCTTTAAGCGAAAACATTGAAATAATCGAGGAAAGTGAAAAAACCGATTTAAGAACCAGGAAATTGGCTAAAATATTTAAATTAGGTAGGAGAAGGCTTAAGTGACTATGTTGCTTCAAAATCAAGCAAAAATTAGAAATTTGTTTTAGGAAGGTGGTAACGGTGAACAAAATATCTGGCAGTAGACCAAGGTGTTTCTAACTGGATTTATAAGGCGCGAAACAAGCACTTACCAATATCCGGGCCTATAATTCAAGGAAAAGCCCTCGAACCTGCTCAATGTCTAGAACTAGATAACTTTAAGGCATCAAATGGATAGTTAGAAAAATTCCGTCGCCGGCACGATATTACCTTCAAGAAAACATGTGGCGAATTAGCAGATATCAATATCGAAGACGCAACTGCTTGAAAGAAAATGCTATTGATCATTTTAAAGGATTATGCCCCAAAGGATGTATTTAATGCAGATTAGAAGGTGTTTACTATCTTGCATTGCCAATAAAAGCATATGCATTGAAAGATGACAAGTGTATTGGAAAGAAACCAACAAAACAATGATTTACAATCCTGTTGTGTGCAAATATGGAAGGTGAGAAGGAAGAGCTACTTATAATAGGCAAAAGCAAAAGTCCTTGATATTTAAGGGCGCACCAAATACTACCCCACATTGCTAACTTTTGGACCAAGGCATTGTGAAGCATTTTAAAATGCTCTACAGAAGCCACCTTATTAAGAGGCTTTTAATATGTATAGACAGTGGTTATTCTCTTTAATAAATCGAAAATAATATTACCATAACCAATACCTTCATGTGGGTTTCGGTGGCCTGGCGCAATTTGTCCCCAGTGACAATAAAAAAATGCTTTATAAAGGCCGGATTTATGTGTAATACAGACACTATTCACAACTTCGAAGAAGAAGATAATATTCCGCTCGCACAACTATTTCTCAACATTACTGTACTTGTACTTGACTTCCCGGATCCAATTTACCTGTATGATGGCAGGCCTGTGTTTATAATATGAACTTTCAACTTAGGATCATGCACAGATTAGCCGTCTTTAATATTGGCATGCAATTATGAAACACCCTATATATAAATAGATCTTTGCTAAACGCTGAAAAAAAAATATATATTTTTATACCCTTTGCAGATGGACTCAAAAGTAAATATCCAATGGAGGCTCCGCCAGCAGATTGGCCCCAAATGGTAACTTGACTTGAGTCACCACCAAAATAGCCTACGTTCTCTCGCACCCATTTCAGAGCCAAAACTTGATCTTTAAGGCCCGTATTTCCGGGAATAACTAAGTCCCCAGTTGAGAAAAATCCTATAAAAATAGGCATACACGTGTATTAGAGTCTTGAAATATTTTGTTGATATTTAATTAGGGACAAAATCTTTCGTACCAAATGGCCCAAGTCTGTAATTGATGCTGACTATAACAATGCTTTTAGAATCCATAAAGAATTCTGGTTTTATTCGTTTGGATTGTCCAGAACCACTGTTAAAACTACCTCCATGGATGTACACTAGAACTGGTAACTTGGTGGGGATTTGGCTTGGATCCTACACCAAAAGAACAAGGATAATTAATATATTAACCGAAAAAGCTGTCCACCATTCCCAAACAGACCTGTATGAAATATTAAGAAAAGCAAACAACAAGTCATTGTCTTAATTAAAAAAATATTCAATAATTATCGGAGGTTACATGTTTCGCTCTTAAAGAGCCACATGAGACCTCAAAATAAATAAACAAATAAAGTATCATTTAATTAATTTTTTATGTGTGTCGTGTTATTGTAAAGTTTGTTAGTTCTTAATTTGGTTTATTTATTTTGCGGTCTAATGATGCTCTTTAAGAGCAAAACATGTAACCTTGGTTAGTTATTATACAGGGTGTTCATTTGAAAACTTCCCACCACGGATTTATCGAAAACCACTGATTAAAAGAAAAAACGCCGAGATACGTCAAAAGATTTGCCAAAGGGGACAACTGTTTAACCAAAAACTACTTCGCTCCCTTTTACTCTCTGCCCCCGGGGTCATCTCCTTAAAATTTTTAAATGACAAGAAGTATCAAGTAATAGCTTGTTTGAAAGGTCTTTCAAAGTGCTTTATTTTGACGTTTGATTTTTTAAAGTCGGACGATTCGTTTTCGAGAAAATTATATAAATCTTTATTTATCTTAATTTGTTCAGATAGAAAAAAAAACACACGAAAATATAACTTTTTATTTCAATAAGTGTTCAAAAACCAACATAAACAACATGTTACAGTTCAAATTTTCCAAAATTAAAATTATTGTATGGTCTACTTTTTAAATTAAGATAATAAGTAAATTATTTACAAACTCACCCCCTTCTTCTTAAAATTAAATATTTCATTATAAAAACCATGACAGACACTACATTCAGAGCCTCCTTGCCCAAATCGTATATATTCAGTTGATAAATTCAGTAATTTCAGTTTTCTTATTAAATAAATTTTTCTTAGTCCTACCGGTTCCTCAGGCTGATTTTTACTTATTTTTCAATCTAGATGGATTTTTGTACTAAACCCAATTGATTTTAAAGGCATTTGTTTCATGCTTGAAAGCTAAAAATACGAAATCCTTGATCGAACAATGGTAACAGACACTTTGGATACATGACCAATTAAAGGTTAGAGAAACTTCTTCAGTTCCATAAATTTACCCTTATTAAATCAGGAGTGTTGTGTTGAAGTCTAACTACCCTCATATTTTCATAATTAGAAATATTTAATTAACCACCCTTATTTTGTTGTTGTTATTATTGTGTCATATGTCAAAGCTGCCAAGTACCTACAGCTAAAATTCCCTAAAATTCGGACTGTCAAACTTACCCGCCTTTTTGGATGTAGAAAAACCTTTTTCTTGGTTCACTTTGGTTCCTGCAGTGGTGCAATTCGGACCATTGGCGCCATTTTCGCCATTTTAGTGAGGAATTTGGGGGCCCAAGCATTTTATCGGTGGCCAAGTACATTCAGCGCCGAAAGCTATATTGCTGTTTTAATTGCTTCGGGTTTCTCCTCAAATTTCAATTTATTTTCCACGAGAAAGGCCAACTACCACCTCAGGTGAGTTTTAGATCTTAAATTCTGCAAGAGACAGGTAGCCTTGTCTTTCATAATGTTAAATAGGTTTCAAGTATCATTAATTTCTTACCATTTATGTCATATTGTCGCCAGTCAGTGCATGCCTTGCTTTTGTTTCAGGCCTTTTTTTTTTTTTTTTTTTAATGTTGGGTCTCTACTTTTGGTTTTCTTCCCCCCTTCTGCCTTCATCATCTTGTTCTGCTTTCCTGCCTACGTTGGCCTACGTCTATGTTGCTTTTTGGACTGCATGATCCTGCTTTTCACCCTGCTGGATGTGGCATACCGCTGGTGCCTGCGGTAACTTTGTCGAATACCAGAGTTTAGCACCCCATCGTTCGTCAAGGAGTCCTTATAGGCCTGGCGATATAAAGAAGCTAACTCGAACCAGACTCTCTAATAGCAAGTGCCAGTGAAAAGGAAGTCAGCGAGCCTCACCTCAGGTTTTTTTTATTTGTCAGTGCTGTCTGGTAACCGCAATACATAGGCTCATAACTAGTAAAGCACGTCCAAAACGGGCCTAGAACGTGGAAATCCACTCTGGATCACCACCTTTAGTATTCTATAACTCACAGGTTTATTATATTCCAGCTTAATTTGCCATCACGTTCCCACTTTTAGTATTCGCTTCTAGCTTAACCTCAAATTTATTTGCTTTCCGGATCATTTAACTTTTAAAAGTCAGCTGTTTGGAGCAGTACCATATAGTAAATTTCTGTTTCTTAATCCTGTTTTCTTCGGTTCGACTGAGTTTTTGTAAATATTTAATGTAATAATGTAATGTGTGCCAGTAATTAAATAGAATTCCCTTTTTGTTAATATTCGGTATCACGCTGTAAATTGAGTTCAATCGGTAGGGTTTTTATTAATAGTCAATCGAGGACTTATTTGGGGTTGTAACCATTATAGTCATATTTCTAAATATATTTTAGAGTTTATTCTGGTGTTTCTTTGGAATCCGTGACGTTTCCTGTTTTATTAGGTTTATCAGTGTTGTTGTCTCGTCTCAAGGGCCCCCAAAACAGGTGGCGCACCCCCTTTAGTTTAGTTTACCCACACTACTCGCCGGCAACTTGAGCTAGTCACGAGTCGGCCGCAGCCCTGTAGACAACAGCCTTTGCTCATTCAGGAGCCACCTGATCTATCTCTCTCTCTCTTCAAATAATTCACATTTATTTTACAAATAATTAAAAATACAATATTTTCCATTTATAAGTAAAAGCCATTTATTTTAACAAAATGGCGCCTTTCAACGGGATTTTTTGTGTGTTATTTTAAATCACATTCAGTCACTGTAGAAATAATTTTAATTTTAATTAGGATCGAAAGATTTTTTATTGTCTTGCTACTGCTCCCATATAGCCTTTGACATTTTCGATTTGCACGTTTGCACCCATCTATATTATTGCAAGTTCATTAAGCTACATTGACGACTTAGCGTTATTGCACTTTAAGCTGCGAATAGTAGTTATTGTTGGTTTTGTAATTATATCTGCATATTGCACACTATACAGGTAGATTAAATTGTTTTTGTGGTAATTCAGATTTTACAACTCCGCATATTTCTTTTTTGATTTATTTATTTTGAGTAATTGAGTATAATTGAATGCTTCTATACTGTGAAATATAATTAACTATTTATGCTTTTTTTATTGACTTAGGATATTTTTATACAGTAACGCTTTACCCATAGTTTAATATTTGATCGTATAGCAGTGTTGCATTTTTCTGGTATAGCGCTGTATAAGGATGGAATAAGTTATATGAATTTCTTTACTACTGTGACGTTATATATTTACATTTTCTTTTATTTTGCTTACCTACATTATATTTTTTTTTTTGGTAGACACTATACATATTATTTTCAGGTGTACCTACTTACATTAAATTTTATGGTTTATTTTTTTTTGTGAACGTATCACAAAACTATTTATTCCCTTTACATTTTTTTTTACAATTTGGTCTCCTACTATGTTTTCATTGATAAAATATCTATAGTTTGAAATCTTTACATATTTTTTTAATTCTAAAGATTTTTGGGTTTATGTTATATTGGTACCTACGTTTGTTTATTTGGGACTTAAGGGTTGGTTATACCTACCCCTTGCTGCGCAATTACTGTGTATTATTTTTGGTTACCTACCGCAATTTTAGGTTCTTTTTTTTGTTTTTTTTTTAAGTGGAGGTCGGGTGCGTATATCAAAAACACATCCCTATCTCTGCTTACCCCAGGTTAAGATAACCTAGTATTGTCAATCTTTGAAAGCGAAAAATTACTACTTTATTTTTTTAATTTTCTAAATTTGCCAATAATTGTATTTAAGATGGAGGTTAATCTGTTAGGTACAGAGGAAATTCGGTACGAATTGGAAATTCGTGGCCTGCCTATAACAGGCACATTTCCGCATAAACGCGCAACCTTGAGAGAGGCATTACGCTTCGAGCGTGAAGGTCGCACTGATCCACCCCAAGTCTCGTGTTTCGATACGGAGAGCGAGCTATGCGTATGTCAAGCGAAAATATATACACTGTCTCGCGATATTGCCCACTTTGACCAGGAAAATCGTGACAATGAAGTTAAGCGAATAAATACGCTATTATGCCACTTAAAGCTTAGATTAGGTCGAATACAAACATTCGAGAATTCGGATATTAAACAAAAACGAAATCTTTTAAGAAGATGCGACGAGTTATCTAATCAGCTTCATTTCACGAGTAACGGATTTGCTATTCCACCCGTCGAAGCTGCGGCCAATTTAAGTCTAATAGATGCTGAAAATCCAACCTCCGAAAGAAATGTTTTATTTCCCGAAATCAGGTCACCTAGTACAATGGAACGTAGACAAGTATCGTCCGATCCCTCGTCAAGTATCCAAAATCAAGTTTGTAATAATAACTCTGACCGTGCGTCACTTTCAAATATTCTGGTAGACCTTTCAGATCCCCCTAATTTTCGACCTCCAGATAATCTTAATCAGAGACGACTAATTAACGTCCCGTCGCGATTAACTTTTGAAAGTTCAAACGCGGAAAGTCAATCTCAGCCATTGGATTTGTCTGAACGCCTCGTTAGCATACATAGTGGTCGGACCAGACCTGTAGTTTCCTTGACTACAGCTTCTACCAATCCAACAGCCCAACGGACAGCTTCTGCAGTTCCCTTTAATATTCCTCGTTGTGGAGATTCCACCTCCAACTTGTCGCTATTGCCCTTGAATTTATCTTCCGAACCCGTGGAAAATCGAACACTATTTTCCCAATCATGTGATGAACATCTGCCTACTTCGTCTAGAGCCACTAATCTGAATGCCCTTCAGAATCATATTTCCCGTCCACATGTAGAGAATGTACGGGATGTTGGGTCTAACTCCTTGTTTGGTCACCACCGCCCGCATCAAAGTTCCAACAGAGATAACCGAACCCTGGAACGACCATTTTACCAGGAACAACCTTTAAACCCTATTCAGGGAGAACCTTCATCCGTTCGCCTTCATGATAATTTTGCCCCGGCTAGGCAAAGGCCGTCTCAGTTCGAAAACAGAATTTATTCCAGTTCTCAAGTTCGATTTGCTGATTCGAATCCCGGTGACTCGTTGGCAGGTAATGTAAACTCTAACTCTACGTACCGTGATCAAGCACTAAGCCATTCAGATCCCTACGTGGACTTGGCAGAGAGGTTACATAATCATCAGTTTTCCCCTTTGCGCGGTGCACAACGAGAATCATCGGTGCGCTTTGACGTAGTACCACCCTACTACGATATTAGCCGATGGAACCTTAAGTACGATGGGCAATCCAGTGTCAATAATTTTCTAGAACGCGTCGAAGAAATTCGCCTATCTCGCGGTGTCTCCAAAGAGCTCTTGTTGCGCTCAGCGCCCGAATTATTTTCCAGAGACGCTCTTTTATGGTATCGTACTGGGAATTTTACTAGTTGGGATGATCTAGTTCATCAGCTAAAGGAGGCTTTTCAACCTTTCGACTATGAGTACGCACTATGGGACGAAATCCGACGTAGAACTCAAGGTGCTCAGGAAAGGGTTTTGAGTTTCGTTGTGGCCATGGAGAATCTGTTTCGAAAATTGCCAGTGGTACCGTCAGAGTCTGATCGTCTGCAGATTGTCCGACGGAATTTGTTGCCCTACATTCAGTCTCGTCTAGCAACTCAGCACATTTCCTCGCTGCAAGAGCTTCTCCAGCTCAGTCGTGCCATCGAAGAAACCGAAGCTAGGGTTCGTGGTTTTGCTCCCCCTCCAACTAACTATCGCAATCTCTTGGAACCGGAACTAGCCTATCACAAACCACACTATTTTGCTGCTGCTGTAGAAACCCCCAGCTTCTCTTCTGAACCAGCACTTCTTAACCAACGTCCAGATAATTCCAATCTCCCTAACTTAGATGCTGTTTCATGCAATTTGTTGTGTTGGAATTGCTGCGAATCCGGCCATGGGTTTAAACAATGCGACAAACCTCGTAAACGATTTTGTTTCCGCTGCGGTAAACACGATGCTACCGTGAAAACATGCTCCGACTGTGCAAAAAAACGTGCTTTAGGGAGGGTTGTTACGACTTGTCAGTCTTCCCCTGCTATAAGTCAAGTCGAAGTTAACAAAAATAAAATTATTCTCGACTACATCTTATCGCATGCCCAAGGCGATGCTCGACCATTTCTCGAAGTGTCAATATTCGGAAAAGCCTTCCAGGGTTTACTTGATAGCGGTTCTTCTAGGACCATACTGGGTAGCGCTGGATGGGAATTGGTTCGACCCTTCTGTAAGGTAGATCACGGTGTAAAGGTGGACTGTACTGTGGCGAATGGACAAACTTGTCAGTCTTTGGGTGCCGTTCAGTTGCCCTTCCGACTTAGGGACAGGCTCGTTCTTCTGGAAACTTTGGTCATTCCATCTATCCCACATTGCCTTATTTTGGGCATAGATTTTTGGTCGAAGATGAATATCGTGCCAGATCTTCATGCAGATGAGTGGTCTTTTGGACCGGAAGCTGATAAAAACGTTCAAATTTCTGCTATTCAATCATTCGATTCTTTGTCTTCTGAACAGCGTATATTACTGGAATCTTTCATCGAGAAAACCTTTTCAGCTATGGGTTCTCAACTTGGATGTACTAGCCTGGTGGAACTAGTGATAAAAACGGATTCTGCGCCGATAAAACAACGGTATTACCCTCTTTCTCCCGCGCTTCAAAAAGAAGTTAATACAGAACTCCAGCAAATGTTGGCCGATGGCATTGTCGAGCCTTCGGATTCGCCATGGTCGTCTCCAATTGTAATGATCAAGAAGAAGTCTGGTGGCTGGAGATTCTGCGTCAACTATCGCGCACTTAATCAAGTTACCGTCCCTGATGCCTATCCTATTCCCTATGTCAGTGCGACTCTAGATAAGCTTAGAGATGCCAGGTATCTCACCTCCCTAGACATTAAGTCAGCTTTTTGGCAGATTCCTGTCGCCAAGGAATCGCGACCTCTAACCGCCTTCACCGTTCCAAATCGAGGGTTATTCCAATTCAAACGTATGCCATTTGGACTTACCAATGCCCCAGCCGTCTGGCAAAGGCTTATCGACCGTGTCGTTGGTGTGGACTTGGAGAGATACGTCTTCGTGTACTTGGACGATGTGATAGTTTGCACTCCAACATTTGAAGATCATTTGCGTGTTTTGAAGGAGGTTGTCGATCGTATTTTAAAGGCAGGTCTCACACTTAATCGTGATAAATGTCAGTTCTGTAAGCCGGAGCTTAGATATCTGGGCTATGTGGTGAATGCATCTGGATTATTGGTAGACCCGGAAAAGGTGGAAGCCATTATTCGTATTCAGGCTCCTAAGAATGTTGCTGAGGTTAGGAGAATTGTAGGAATGGCCTCGTGGTACCGACGATTCGTACCAAACTTCTCGTCTTTGATATCACCGCTAACATCTTTGACTCGTAAAAACGTCAAGTTTGTTTGGAGTTCTGCTTGTGGAGACGCCTTTCGGTCAATTAAGGAAAATCTAATTAAAGCTCCTGTTCTTTCATGTCCGAACTATGACCTTCCTTTTTCCGTGCACTGTGATGCTAGTGACTTTGGCCTTGGCGCGGTTCTGTCTCAGATTCAGGATAACGAGGAGCATGCTATCTGCTACCTTAGTCGCTCCCTAACCAAGGCTGAAAGAAAGTATAGCACGACAGAAAAAGAATGTCTGGCAGTCCTTTTCGCGATAGAAAAATTGAGACCGTATCTTGAGGGTACCCGGTTCACTGTCGTGACGGACCATTACAGTCTAAAATGGCTCCATTCAATCAAGGATCCGGTTGGAAGAATAGCCCGATGGTCGCTTAGGCTACAACAATATGATTTTGACGTGGTTCACCGAAAGGGTAAGGAACACGTTCTTCCTGATGCTCTTTCTCGCTCGGTACCTGCTATCGATCTATTAACCGACCGAACTCCCAGAGCAATGGTTGCCGACTCCGCTGATGGAACTTCTGATAAGTGGTATTCTAGGATGTGTGAAAGAGTTTGTGATTCTCCCAGCAAATTTCCCCTTTGGTGGTTTGACGATGGCCGACTTCTGAGGCGCGCCAAACTTTCCTATCCTGCGTTGGAAACAGAAACAACTTGGCTCAAGGTCGTACCCCGCTCTGAAAGATCAGCAATCATTAAAGCGAATCACGATCCTCCTACCTGTGGTCACCTCGGCGTATTTAAAACTCTTGCGCGAATTTCCCAACGTTTTTATTGGCCGAACATGCGTTCTGATGTTGCCCGTTATATTCGCCGTTGCCATGTTTGTTTGCAAACTAAGCCTGAGCAAAAAGCACCAGCAGGTCATCTTTTAAGTGCTCAGCCCACCACCTCAAGACCTTGGCAGATCGTCAGTATCGATTTAGTTGGGCCTCTACCTCGCTCTTCGTCGGGATACAACTATATCTTCTCTGTTTGTGACGTATTTAGTAAGTACGCCCTTTTCTTTCCCTTGCGATCTGCGACAGCTTCAGGTATTGTCCGATATCTCGAAGACTACGTCATCCTCATTTACGGCGCTCCCAAAAAGATCATTGCCGATAACGGAATGCAGTTTAGGAGCAAGCTTTTTAAAGAGTGTATGGAGAGGTACGGCATAGCTCTCAAATATGTTGCCAATTACCATCCCCAAGCGAACCCTGTAGAGCGAGTTCATCGAGTCCTGAAAACCATGTTGTCGAGCTATGTAGAAAAGGATCACAAACAATGGGAAAAATTTCTACCAAAGGTTGGAGCTGCCCTAAGATCCGCGCGTCATGAAGTCACGGGAATGACCCCTAACTTTATAGTGTTTGGCCGCGAGGTACACTTTTCTAATGACGATTCTGAGTCGACTAACGATCCGCCCCTAGATCCGGTTGCGAAATCCCAGGCACTTCAAGAGGTATTTGTCGACGTTCAGAAGCGACTTTTTCAGGCTTATGAAAAAAGTAGGCGGGTCTATAATTTAAGAAGGCGCGACGATAAATTTCAGGTCCAGCAAAGGGTCTGGAAACGAAACTATGTATTATCGGACGCGACTAAGCAATTCACATCGAAATTGGCACCAAAGTTTGTCGGCCCGTACGTAATTAAAAGGATATTGTCGCCCTGGTCGTACGAACTGGTCGACGATAGCGGACGAAACATTGGAGTTTGGCATGCCAAGGACCTCAAGGCCCATCCTCCAGATGACCCCACTTAAATATACGTTATGGCAATAACCGCGTGTAAATATTCTCTCCCTCAACTAATCGCCCATAAATTATTCTTTATTTAGGTTTATGGTTATCTAAACCGCATGTAAATATTCTTTTCTATAACTAATTGCGAACCGGTATATGTACATTTTTGTTTTGGTTAATCAATATCACACCCGAGTGTAAACATTCTTTACAGTTATTTATTTCGCAGGTGGATTATAAGTTTACTGAAAAATTTGAAAGCTACCATGTTAACCCATGAACCTTTTTTTTTTGGGGTTTTAATTGGTTATCTTTATCCAAATAAATATACGTAGGTGTGTGTATATATATGGTGGTATGAGTACTCGAAATCTGCAAGTATGTATTTTTTTTTTTGCTTTTGCTTAAAGACTTTGTATTGCTTCTGCTTAATGTATTTTTTTTTTTTGCTTTTGCTTAAAGGCTTTTTTTTGCTTCTGCTTAATGTATTTTTTTGCTTTGCTTAAGCGCTCTTAGTTAGTAGACATTGTGAGGTCAGAACCGAAGAAAAATTTTGTAAAAATTTTTCTCCGAGGAAGGGGAGGTGTTGTTACAGTTCAAATTTTCCAAAATTAAAATTATTGTATGGTCTACTTTTTAAATTAAGATAATAAGTAAATTATTTACAAACTCACCCCCTTCTTCTTAAAATTAAATATTTCATTATAAAAACCATGACAGACACTACATTCAGAGCCTCCTTGCCCAAATCGTATATATTCAGTTGATAAATTCAGTAATTTCAGTTTTCTTATTAAATAAATTTTTCTTAGTCCTACCGGTTCCTCAGGCTGATTTTTACTTATTTTTCAATCTAGATGGATTTTTGTACTAAACCCAATTGATTTTAAAGGCATTTGTTTCATGCTTGAAAGCTAAAAATACGAAATCCTTGATCGAACAATGGTAACAGACACTTTGGATACATGACCAATTAAAGGTTAGAGAAACTTCTTCAGTTCCATAAATTTACCCTTATTAAATCAGGAGTGTTGTGTTGAAGTCTAACTACCCTCATATTTTCATAATTAGAAATATTTAATTAACCACCCTTATTTTGTTGTTGTTATTATTGTGTCATATGTCAAAGCTGCCAAGTACCTACAGCTAAAATTCCCTAAAATTCGGACTGTCAAACTTACCCGCCTTTTTGGATGTAGAAAAACCTTTTTCTTGGTTCACTTTGGTTCCTGCAGTGGTGCAATTCGGACCATTGGCGCCATTTTCGCCATTTTAGTGAGGAATTTGGGGGCCCAAGCATTTTATCGGTGGCCAAGTACATTCAGCGCCGAAAGCTATATTGCTGTTTTAATTGCTTCGGGTTTCTCCTCAAATTTCAATTTATTTTCCACGAGAAAGGCCAACTACCACCTCAGGTGAGTTTTAGATCTTAAATTCTGCAAGAGACAGGTAGCCTTGTCTTTCATAATGTTAAATAGGTTTCAAGTATCATTAATTTCTTACCATTTATGTCATATTGTCGCCAGTCAGTGCATGCCTTGCTTTTGTTTCAGGCCTTTTTTTTTTTTTTTTTTTAATGTTGGGTCTCTACTTTTGGTTTTCTTCCCCCCTTCTGCCTTCATCATCTTGTTCTGCTTTCCTGCCTACGTTGGCCTACGTCTATGTTGCTTTTTGGACTGCATGATCCTGCTTTTCACCCTGCTGGATGTGGCATACCGCTGGTGCCTGCGGTAACTTTGTCGAATACCAGAGTTTAGCACCCCATCGTTCGTCAAGGAGTCCTTATAGGCCTGGCGATATAAAGAAGCTAACTCGAACCAGACTCTCTAATAGCAAGTGCCAGTGAAAAGGAAGTCAGCGAGCCTCACCTCAGGTTTTTTTTATTTGTCAGTGCTGTCTGGTAACCGCAATACATAGGCTCATAACTAGTAAAGCACGTCCAAAACGGGCCTAGAACGTGGAAATCCACTCTGGATCACCACCTTTAGTATTCTATAACTCACAGGTTTATTATATTCCAGCTTAATTTGCCATCACGTTCCCACTTTTAGTATTCGCTTCTAGCTTAACCTCAAATTTATTTGCTTTCCGGATCATTTAACTTTTAAAAGTCAGCTGTTTGGAGCAGTACCATATAGTAAATTTCTGTTTCTTAATCCTGTTTTCTTCGGTTCGACTGAGTTTTTGTAAATATTTAATGTAATAATGTAATGTGTGCCAGTAATTAAATAGAATTCCCTTTTTGTTAATATTCGGTATCACGCTGTAAATTGAGTTCAATCGGTAGGGTTTTTATTAATAGTCAATCGAGGACTTATTTGGGGTTGTAACCATTATAGTCATATTTCTAAATATATTTTAGAGTTTATTCTGGTGTTTCTTTGGAATCCGTGACGTTTCCTGTTTTATTAGGTTTATCAGTGTTGTTGTCTCGTCTCAAGGGCCCCCAAAACAGGTGGCGCACCCCCTTTAGTTTAGTTTACCCACACTACTCGCCGGCAACTTGAGCTAGTCACGAGTCGGCCGCAGCCCTGTAGACAACAGCCTTTGCTCATTCAGGAGCCACCTGATCTATCTCTCTCTCTCTTCAAATAATTCACATTTATTTTACAAATAATTAAAAATACAATATTTTCCATTTATAAGTAAAAGCCATTTATTTTAACAAAATGGCGCCTTTCCCTTTATAAATGAAAGCCATTGTAACAAACAATTCGGAAGATTAGACGTGGCAGCAACCAAATAACAACCCGACTTTTTTTCAGTCATCTATTTATAACATGGGCGAACTGTATTTATTCTTATACCCGTTTAGTTTTTTATAGTTGCTAAGGAAAAAAAAAGAATTTAATTTGCTGTCAGTTACCTTTGTGACAATCTTGGGATAGTGAAAATTAATTTATTGATTCAGATTTTACTTCCAAAATGGTTTACACACTAGCCGAAAGAGTGGAAATGATTCTAATTTATGGTGCCCAAAATCAATGTGCTCGGCAAACTGCCGTCACATTTAACGCCAGACATCAGGAAAAGATAACTTCGCATAGTTATGTTTTGGGCCTTGTTACTAAATTTACTTAAACTGGATCTGTTGCAAATAAAAAACGTAATCATCGTAGAGTTTTGGATGAAGCCGCTCAAGTTGAAGTTTTGGGTTATTTCGGCATAAATCCTAATACTTCATTACGCAAAATTGTTGATGCGACTGGTATTTCATTAGGCTCTGTACACACAGTTACTAAATTACATAAATTTCATCCATTCAAAATGAAAATATTTCAAGAGTTAACCGAAGATGATTTCGATAGGCGAGTTGAGTTTTGTGAACAAATGACTGCAGCGACTAATGATAATAATACCATTCATGTAAAGAATATCTGCTTCAGTAATTAATGCACATTTTATCTAAATGGATTTGTTAATAAGCATAACTGCAGGTATTGGAGCAATGAAAATCCTCATGCTTTTGTAGAAGGGCATACTCAGTACCCCCAAAAAATTAATGTATGATCAGGCATTTTAGGAAACAAAGTGATTGGGCCATTGTTTATTAATGGGAATTCAAATGGAGGCATTTATTTAGATATGTTGGAAAATACCATCAATCCGCTTATCACTGAAACCATTGAAAACCAAATCGAAGACGATGGAAACCCTATACTTGATGAGGCTGAAATATATTTCCAGCAAGACGGCGCTTCTCCTCACTATATTCTTCCGGTTCGGCAATGGCTAGACGACGAGTTTCCAGATAAATGGATAGGGCGACGAGGGCCTATAGAACGGCCTGCTAGGTCTCCTGACTTGACGCCATTATACTTTTTTCTATGGGGCCATTTGAAATATATTGTGTTTACTCCCCAACCTGAAAGTTTGGATGAACTTCGTCAACGCATCATCGAAAGCTGCCATGATCTCCCACAACATGTTTTTGAAAATGTCCGTCAGGAATTTGAACATCGCCTATATCATTGTTTGGCCAATAACGGGCAACATTTTGAACACTTATTGAAATAAAAAGTGATATTTTCGTGTGTTTTTTTTTCTATCTGAACAAATTAAGATAATTAAAGATTTTTATAATTTTCTCGAAAACGAATCGACCGATTTTAAAAAATCAAACATCAAAATAAAGCACTTTGAAAGACCTTTCAAACAAGCTATTACTTAAGAATAAAGAGTCGGTCCATAATTCCCAAAGAGACCTGATATAAATTAGGAGTTAAAAAACCCAAAGTCTTGGTCTCAAATTTTATAAAAGTTTTAATATGCTGTCGATAAGTTTATGTAGGTTACATGTTTCGCCTTCTCGGGCATCATCAGACCTAAAATAATTGAAAACCTAATATACAAAGGATCTCTAGGCTCTACGAGTAAGAAAAGTGAGGTTAAAAATATGTAAAAATATAAAAATAAAATTACAAAAAATGTATAAAAATTAAACTAAATAAAAACGAAAAACACAGAAAACACAAAAACTATCAGTTTACCTAAACTAACATTAAAAATGAAACATCTTTACAAAAATACAGTAATGACGCTAAAATATATGACATAACACAATAGATAAAAATAATGACAGAGGTTGAATGCATCCTGGAACTAAACCGTGCTCTGGGGCGAACAGCGAAAAGTTTTTCAGTAACTTATTGTTGGAGGTGACTGAAATACCTTAGAAAAACAAAAAGAATTGAATGGTTGAGTTCGACTCATGTCCATGTAGAACAAAGTCCTTCATAGGGAAAGAAGAAGAAAAAGATTGACAAATGACATATAGAAAAGGGGCGGGGAAACTACTGGGATTGTTGTTAAAATTCTACTTTCAGGTTATTAAAAATTAAGTTGGATTCAAAATTAAACACCTCGTTAACGCAAGTAAGAATTGGACTCCTCTTAGCTTTAGTGATCTCCATCTTCTCCAACAAATCCAACTTCCTGCCCTTATCACATTCATGCAATATTTTTATGTTTTCAGGTGCTGAAAAATGGTGTTGTGCTGAAAGTAAATGATCAGCGAAGGCTGAATTAGTCACCGATATATCTGAATCCTTATATTTATCGTACTGCTTTATGTGTTCCTTAACCCTAGTTGAGATTTTACGTCCTGATTGGCCGACATAAACAGCTGGACAGTCATCGCACTGAATAGAATAAACACCTGATTTGGTGAATTTATCAACAGGGTCTTTGGTCTTCACTAGATGTTTTTTAAGGGAATTATTAGTTTTAAAAGCAATTGAGATGTTAAATGGCTTGAAGAACTTTGCTAGATGGTAGGAAATATTGCCAAAGAACGTAACAGAACGAAAATTGCAAGTTTGTTTATTAGGTGATTGTATTATATTATAGGACAGTTTGTATCTATTAAGAAATTTATAATAAAGCTTATTAATCGACACTAATGGGAAACCGTTATTTAAGGCTAATTGTTTAATTATGCTCAATTCCCTCTTGAAAGCATCTTGTGTCAAAGGTAAATTGAACAACCTATACAGAAAAGATTTGAAGGCAGCATATTTATGAGAGAAGGGGGAATTTGAACTAAATTGAATCACATTGTCTGTAGCAGAAGGTTTTCTATATACTTCAAACTGTATTTTATTATCCTCTCGTTTTAAGAGAAGGTCAAGAAAAGGAAGTTTAGCCTCGTTTTCAATCTCTATAGTAAAGGTGATTTTAGGGTGTAAAGAATTGACAAATGACAAAAAACTATCCAACTCTTCACTATTAATCCCCATACAATGCATATATCGTCTACATATCTCTTATATCCCAGTAGGAAACCTGAATAATTACTGCTCATGATCTTCTGTTCCAAGTTGTTCATGAAAACCTCACTCAAGAAAGGGGATAAGCAAGATCCCATGGCTAAACCCTCTTTTTGTCTAAAAAATTTTGAATTAAATTGGAAAAAGTTTTGATTTAGAACTGTTGATAATAGCAAAAGTAAGTTTTCAATCGCAAACCTAGGAACGTGAGCCTTCAATAGGAGATTCTTGACCAAGATAAGACAATCACTCGGGGGAATGCTTGGAAAAAGGTTCTTGACATCCAAGGAGATAAGTTTGGCATTATTAGGGACAACAATATTCTTCAAATAGTTGGCAAATTCAATTGAGTTCTTTGTGGAATAAGTGCTAATAAACCCCGTGCTCGTTCTTAAAGTGTCATTGAGCCATGATGAAAGATTGTAGGCAGGAGAATTAATGAAAGAGACAACTGGTCTCATAGGGATGCCCTCCTTGTGTATTTTGGGTAATCCATACAAAAGAGGGGTTTTTGGGTTCATCGGGTAAAGTTTATTTTTGTTTATACCAAAATACTCCAAAGTGACTCGAGCCTCATCAAGAACCTGTTTTAACCTATTGAAAAAAGGTGTGGTTGGATCTTTAGCAATCGGGGTAAATTCGTCAGAGTCCAAGAATTCCATCACCTTGTAAACATAATCTGATCTTTTAATAATAACTAAACATGAGCCTTTATCCGCCTTGGTTAATAATAAGTCATACTTTTTAATTTTAGCTTTTATCGAATTTAGATGATTGTTGTTATAGTTAGAATTCTGTCTGTCAACATGGCAAGAATTTAAGAATGTGATGATACCGGCTCTAAGAATATTTTTATTAGCAATATCTGTTGTCTGAATAATATGTTCGGCCTCTATCGCTAAAGTCTCTTTAATCGCCTGATTGTTGGGGTGGGAAAAATTAAATTTGAGGTTATAATTAAGGATATTCTGTTCTTGGTCAGTGAAAGTCACATCCGTCAAATTGAGGAATCTTTTATGGAACAAGAAAGTGTCAGACTGAAAATCCAGGGGGGCACCACTTATATAACCTTAAACAGATTAGAGCTGATTCCTTAAGAAGTGGTGCCCCCCTGGATTTTCAGTCTGACACTTTCTTGTTCCATAAAAGATTCCTGAATTTGACGGATGTGACTTTCACTGACCAAGAACAGAATATCCTTAATTATAACCTCAAATTTAATTTTTCCCACCCCAACAATCAGGCGATTAAAGAGACTTTAGCGATAGAGGCCGAACATATTATTCAGACAACAGATATTGCTAATAAAAATATTCTTAGAGCCGGTATCATCACATTCTTAAATTCTTGCCATGTTGACAGACAGAATTCTAACTATAACAACAATCATCTAAATTCGATAAAAGCTAAAATTAAAAAGTATGACTTATTATTAACCAAGGCGGATAAAGGCTCATGTTTAGTTATTATTAAAAGACCAGATTATGTTTACAAGGTGATGGAATTCTTGGACTCTGACGAATTTACCCCGATTGCTAAAGATCCAACCACACCTTTTTTCAATAGGTTAAAACAGGTTCTTGATGAGGCTCGAGTCACTTTGGAGTATTTTGGTATAAACAAAAATAAACTTTACCCGATGAACCCAAAAACCCCTCTTTTGTATGGATTACCCAAAATACACAAGGAGGGCATCCCTATGAGACCAGTTGTCTCTTTCATTAATTCTCCTGCCTACAATCTTTCATCATGGCTCAATGACACTTTAAGAACGAGCACGGGGTTTATTAGCACTTATTCCACAAAGAACTCAATTGAATTTGCCAACTATTTGAAGAATATTGTTGTCCCTAATAATGCCAAACTTATCTCCTTGGATGTCAAGAACCTTTTTCCAAGCATTCCCCCGAGTGATTGTCTTATCTTGGTCAAGAATCTCCTATTGAAGGCTCACGTTCCTAGGTTTGCGATTGAAAACTTACTTTTGCTATTATCAACAGTTCTAAATCAAAACTTTTTCCAATTTAATTCAAAATTTTTTAGACAAAAAGAGGGTTTAGCCATGGGATCTTGCTTATCCCCTTTCTTGAGTGAGGTTTTCATGAACAACTTGGAACAGAAGATCATGAGCAGTAATTATTCAGGTTTCCTACTGGGATATAAGAGATATGTAGACGATATATGCATTGTATGGGGAGGTAATAGTGAAGAGTTGGATAGTTTTTTGTCATTTGTCAATTCTTTACACCCTAAAATCACCTTTACTATAGAGATTGAAAACGAGGCTAAACTTCCTTTTCTTGACCTTCTCTTAAAACGAGAGGATAATAAAATACAGTTTGAAGTATATAGAAAACCTTCTGCTACAGACAATGTGATTCAATTTAGTTCAAATTCCCCCTTCTCTCATAAATATGCTGCCTTCAAATCTTTTCTGTATAGGTTGTTCAATTTACCTTTGACACAAGATGCTTTCAAGAGGGAATTGAGCATAATTAAACAATTAGCCTTAAATAACGGTTTCCCATTAGTGTCGATTAATAAGCTTTATTATAAATTTCTTAATAGATACAAACTGTCCTATAATATAATACAATCACCTAATAAACAAACTTGCAATTTTCGTTCTGTTACGTTCTTTGGCAATATTTCCTACCATCTAGCAAAGTTCTTCAAGCCATTTAACATCTCAATTGCTTTTAAAACTAATAATTCCCTTAAAAAACATCTAGTGAAGACCAAAGACCCTGTTGATAAATTCACCAAATCAGGTGTTTATTCTATTCAGTGCGATGACTGTCCAGCTGTTTATGTCGGCCAATCAGGACGTAAAATCTCAACTAGGGTTAAGGAACACATAAAGCAGTACGATAAATATAAGGATTCAGATATATCGGTGACTAATTCAGCCTTCGCTGATCATTTACTTTCAGCACAACACCATTTTTCAGCACCTGAAAACATAAAAATATTGCATGAATGTGATAAGGGCAGGAAGTTGGATTTGTTGGAGAAGATGGAGATCACTAAAGCTAAGAGGAGTCCAATTCTTACTTGCGTTAACGAGGTGTTTAATTTTGAATCCAACTTAATTTTTAATAACCTGAAAGTAGAATTTTAACAACAATCCCAGTAGTTTCCCCGCCCCTTTTCTATATGTCATTTGTCAATCTTTTTCTTCTTCTTTCCCTATGAAGGACTTTGTTCTACATGGACATGAGTCGAACTCAACCATTCAATTCTTTTTGTTTTTCTAAGGTATTTCAGTCACCTCCAACAATAAGTTACTGAAAAACTTTTCGCTGTTCGCCCCAGAGCACGGTTTAGTTCCAGGATGCATTCAACCTCTGTCATTATTTTTATCTTTTGTGTTATGTCATATATTTTAGCGTCATTACTGTATTTTTGTAAAGATGTTTCATTTTTAATGTTAGTTTAGGTAAACTGATAGTTTTTGTGTTTTCTGTGTTTTTCGTTTTTATTTAGTTTAATTTTTATACATTTTTTGTAATTTTATTTTTATATTTTTCATATTTTTAACCTCACTTTTCTTACTCGTAGAGCCTAGAGACCCTTTGTATATTAGGTTTTCAATTATTTTAGGTCTGATGATGCCCGAGAAGGCGAAACATGTAACCTACATAAACTTATCGACAGCATATTAAAACTTTTATAAAATTTGAGACCAAGACTTTGGGTTTTTTAACTCCTAAGCTATTACTTGATACCCCTTGTTATTTAAAATTTTTAAGGGGATGACCCCGGGGCAGAGAGTAAAAGGGGGTGAAGTAGTTTTCGGTTAAAAAGTTGTCCCCTTTGGCAAATCTTTTGCCGTATCTCGGCGTTTTTTCTTTTAATCAGTGGTTTTCGATAAATCCGTGGTGGGAAGTTTTCAAATGAACACCCTGTATATCGTGAGATCGTGACTTGGTGTTTACTTCTTTTGATAAATTAAACTAGTGGTATACCTAGAGTATGCCCCCAGATGGGATACCGCACTTTAATAATCTTTCTTATTTATGATTTATTGACTCACTAAACGATTACTGTGAGTAGGAGTCTGGGAGTAACCTGAACTATCCGATATGAACTAGTGCTAGTCGAGCGCTACGTTTTGATGAACGCGGCCATTGATTCTTTGTGATTGACGCAGGGAAATAATTTTTGCATTAACGCTGGATTTATAAACTCGACAAGTCAGCAAAGTTCTGATTTAGGTTTAAATATTCAATTTGGTAAGGTTGGATGTTCGACAGCTCAGTTTCATGGCATTTAAGTCAGGAGCGAAGTTCAAAAAGTCTTTGTTTAATCGGTTGAGATTAGTGTCCAAGTATGGATACTATGGAATATTTCATAGTTTTGGAATATCCGATCCATCCGAATTTTCCGATACAAAACTAAGACAAGCCAGAGTCCCTCAAGGTTCTATATTGTCGGCCACCCTCTTTTTACTATATATTAACGATCTTTTGGAAAAATCTGAAAATCCTATATAATAATATAGCTACGCTGATGACAGCACACTTGTTTCACCTTTTCCTTTGGATGCTCGAACATCGTCTGCCAATGCACATCTTGATAGGCAGCAAGAGGTCACACATCTCAACAATGATCTGGAAGAAATCCTGTCTTGGGGTGATAGTAATCAAGTAGAATTTAATGCCAAAAAAGCCCAGGCGGCAGTTTTTTCTAAAAAAGTTAATGTCGAAGAGCCGGATATAGTCATGTCGGGACACTCGATTCCCTTGGCTTCATCAATTCATTTATTGTGCGTCAATTTTTATAGTCATATGTCTTGGCATGATCACGTTGAGGCCATTGCTAAGGCAACCTGGCAGAAGCTCGGAATACTTTTCCGAACTAAAAACCTCTATACACCCCAACAACTTCTGATGCTCTATAAAGCCCAATTTCAACCATCGCTGGAGTACTGCACGCATGTTTGGGGCTCTGCTCCTAAACATACCCTGAGATTGATAGATTCTATTCAAAGAGGAGCCATTTGCTTGATCGGTGACCATGATTTAACAAACAACCTGAAAAGCTTTGAACATCGAAGGCAGGTTGGTGGTCTATTTTACAAACGTTCTCATGGCAAGTGCTCAACAGAGGTTGAGAGGATTAATCCTTCAGTGCTGTGCCTTATCATAAAAAAAGCACAATCAAATAGAAATAGCGCAAGCGTCAACGATATTTGACAATTTGCTGTAACTAGGCAACATTAAACAGCGTCTTTATTGGTCGAAATAACTTTCTGAAATTTGATTATGTTAATTGACTATTTCGAACTACATAGGAATACTCATTGAACTATCGAACATTGCACGAGTTTAACAGTGGAACTGAGTGATTCTTTTATTTAATATTGAACTGTTATTTCAGTATCCAACTAAACCTTAACTTTGCGACCTTCGTAAGTTTATAAATATATATAGATCCGATTCCGATTTAAACTTTATTTTTAATTTCAATGAGAAAACTGAACAGCAATAGTACTTTATATATTTTCTCGTGACTCTGATCACTGATCGTAATATAATTTCCGAATATAACCAAACCTTCTATTAGAATGCCGCACCCAATCCGAAGACATAATAATGTATAATCATAAAATATTTGGTTTTTGGCAAATTAATACTACATACTAGTCTAGAATTAGTTATTCTATCCTACCTCTGGGGTATAAACACTTAAGGACAGGCAGTCTTCATCTTCATCATCCGAATCTGTATCGACTTGATAGCAAATGTTTTTTTCTACAGTGGCATCATATACGTCGCTCCAGTGATCTACTGGCACTGGAGGCTAAAATTTTTTAATTAATGTCGTTACAATAAAATTGGTATTGTCCAAATCTTGTTATTTGTTCATACCTACCTGAAAACGCAGAGATCCTGTAGGAGGCTTAGCATACATAATAGAGTAAAAGGCATAATAGTCATTTCCAGCAAAACTGGATTTTTGAGTTCCCCTTACTGGTCCATCGGATATATCTATTGTAATTTCGTCAGCCTTAAATATTACGTGTATTGTATTGTAAAAGTCTTAAAGCACTAGTTAATTTTTTGAAACTGTTAAGGCTTTCATGTTTCTCGCTCTTGCATAAATGAATATAGCGCACTTTTTTTTTTAAGTCGGGTCACCGAATCTTGCGTGCTAAATTTTCAACCTGAACTAACCTTTCTGATGAAGTTTAAGTTCCTAAATTTAGGCCTCTCAATACATTGCCTTAAATGCCTACACAGACAACTGAAAAATGTGATTATTTTTTATAATCAATATCTTTCAATGAGCTCACTACCTAATGTACAGGGTGTCCATTTCTCGATGTAATTGCAGGGTATCTCGATAACTAGATAAGATACAGACTTGCGATTTTTACATTACTGTGCTACCTTGGTGCCGCAAACAGAATTGTCATAGCATTCTTAGATTTTAAGCTACAGGATGTTTTCGAAAATGCTTGCTTCTTGACTACCCCCGGTTTCGGTTACCCTTTAACTTATCAAAGAATCGAAAATTGTTTCTGAGAGAGTTTTTTTTAAGTATAATTTAGTGGCGTGCTTACTTCTTTTCTGGGAGTCTTACTTTTTGAGCTTCAACGCAAATATATGATTTTTTATACACCCTGTATATGGTTATCTTATTTGATTGGGATATTTTTAAGCTTCTCAAAAGTTCTGCCTTATCATAATACATTTCTAAATCTTCCTCTTAAGTTGCCGGGGGCGTTGGAACTGGCAAACCCTCTTCACGAAGAACCGGTTTTATTGCTGAAACCAGACACTTTTGTCACGCAAAAGTAACAGTCCTTAAAATGATTTGTTGGTTCTCGCTAAATCATTCGAACTGCAAAAAGCATAGAAGAGCGTTTGCCATTTAACCAGACTTAGATTTACTGCACAGGTTTGACAACATAATATGTGAGGAGCCCAGTCCCGATCTTGATCAAGAATACAAGAATACAAGAATACAAATTTATTCATGTTAATACATTAATACAATGTTTACAGTCGTCAACAAAGGTTTAGAAAAAGAATACAAATTAAGAATACGAATTAAAAATTCAATTTATAACAATTAGATGGAGATAAATAGGAAGATAAATTATATACAACGTGTCCAAGATAAGGAGGGCCGGTACAGGGATCTCGGAAACCGTAAGAGATGCTAAGTCGGTTAAATGGAGGTAAAGTTGCGCATTTACGTGCCTAATAATATGCCGTTTAGAAAGTTTTAAAATTGCGAGTTTCCGCTCTATCTAACAACGTTAGTTGCTTTGTAATCCGACGAGTCGTCTTCGAGGGGCCATTATCAACTTTCTTTTTTTAAATTCGGTCCTGTTTATCTGATATTGGAATTTGAGAGCTTCTTTTCTTCCAAATGCAACGATGTATGACACATTGTGGTTTAATGACGTTTCGAAGGTTTTTTGAACAACGTCAGGAGATTTTGGGATACGGTCCTGTATTTCTCCTAATTTTATAAATAATATCTCATAAGGAAATTTTTTAAATCTAAATTTTTACTTATGTTGAACTAGTTCAATAAATAGCAAATAATTTGACAATAAACAAATAATTTAATAATAAACAACAATAAGTGAACAAAAACACACCAAAACAGTACCTAATAAAACGAGCAACGAAAAAAGTTAGGAACTACATAATCAGGTGTTCAAAATGATTTCCGTTATTTTCTAAGCACAAATAACATCTTCTCACTGTCGATTCTAAAACATTTGACAACATTTCTGGCGTAACACTTTGAAAGGCTTCAAGCACCAACCTCCTAAGTTCGTCTTCTGTTTCGAAGTTGTGTTTATAAACATAATTTTCGACATACCCCCAGAGGAAAAAATCTAACGGTGTCATATCAGGCGAACGTGCTGGCCACGGTGTTTCAGAATACGTGCCAATCAGTTTTCCAGGAAAGCGCACAGAAAGGTACTCTCTAACTGCTCTAGAATTATGTGCAGGCGCACCATCTTGTTGAAGCCAACACCCGTAAGATTCCATTAGAGGCAGATTATCCAGAGCTTCCTCCAAATCGATTTGGAGTAAGTTTAGGTAATGCTCAGAAGTTAAATTTTGATGATAAAAAAATGGGCCTAATATTTTTGTACCTAAAATTCCAGCCCACATATTAAATCCAAACCGATGTTGGTGTCTGGACTCTTTGTATAAATGAAGATTTTCTTTCGACCAATAATGAACATTTCTTCTATTAAAAATTCCATTCTTAGTAACCATGCTCTCATCCGACCATATTACCTTGTAGGAAAAATGGTGGGTCTCCTGACATTTTCTGGTGTACCACTCGCAAAATATTAGCCGTCTTTCTGCATCACCTGGCCTTAATCCTTGGCAAATTCTGTATTTGTATGGATGAAAACTTTCTTTCTGTAAAATAAATTGCGCTGTGGATTTCGCTACACCTAAACTTTTTTCAATTTTCCGAGTTGATATTCCGGGGTTTTCAACAACAGCTAACAATACGTTGTTGACTTTTTCTATGTTGCTGGGCTTTTTTCGAGATAGCAATGGTTTTCTAAATGAACCGTATTGTTTGAGATTAGTCACTAACTTACTAAATGTTCTTTTATTTGGTTGTCTCCTTTCTGGATACTTCTCCAAATGCATGCGCTCTGCCACATAACAGTTTTTTTGAGATAAAATAAAACACGATAGAATATCAAACTTTTCAGCATTTGTAAAATTATGTACCATATTTTCTGGAAAATACAAAACCTCTTAAAACGCTTTCAAATCTTGACAACGATCACAATGAGAATGTCAAGTGAAACAAATAACGCGTCACCATCTTAATTTTTTTGTTTCAAACGCCTACTTTTCTTTTAAATCTCGAATCAACAGAAGTTTGAAATAATGTTTCTGTATATTTTTTGTTCGCTTATTTGTGGTTTATAATTAAATTATTTCTTATTTATTAAACTAGTCCAACATAAGTAAAAATTTAGAGCTTACTTATGAGATATTATTTAGAAAATTAGGAGAAATACAGGACCGTATCCCAAAATCTCCTGATGTTGTTCAAAAAACCCTCGAAACGTCATTAAACCACAATGTGTCATACATCGTTGCATTCGGAAGAAAAAAAGCTCTCAAATTCCAATATCACGAAAACAGGACCGTATTTAAAAAAAGAAAGTTGATAATGGCCCCTCGAAGACGACTCGTCGGATTACAAAACAACTAACGTTGTTAGATAGAGCGGAAAAAGTGGCAATGTAAAAGTGCAATTTATTTTAGAATTCGGTCTCAAAAAAAAACCCAGGAAAAAATAAAACGATTTTTCAAAATTTCGGTTTTTTCCGGATATTTCCGGAACTACTCGGAATTTTAAAACTTTCTAAACGGCATATTATTAGGCACGCAAATGCGCAACTTTACCTCCATTCAACCGACTTCGTATCTCTTACGGTTTCCGAGATCCCTGTACTGGCCCTCCTTAAGTTTATACATATTCGATTGTCTAATAAATAATATTAAAAAAATAAAATCATTTAAATTATATAAAAAATAAATTAAATGGTGGTTATTAAATAAAAATAGTTTAGATAATATTTTAGAAATGCTATAATTATTAAATAGGTATTAATATATTAATATATTAATACCAAATCTAAATAATATTAAATTAATTTATAAAAATTTTATCCTCAATTATTTACATAATAATATATTAACCAAATATTTTAGATAAATATTTTAATTAAATTAACCCCTATACAAGTTAACCTTCAGGGGTTTTATTCCTAAGTTTATTTTGAATGTAAAATATATTAGAATGTATTGTATTTATGTAAATATTTTAAATAAACTTTATTATTATTATTATTATTATCTTGGACACGTTGTATAGTACCTAATATCAGAGAAATCATTAGTGCAAAATTCCTCCATAGAATAGAAACATTTCTCTACTAGGTATTGTTTTAATACAGTTTTATACTGTTTAGTGGGCAGCATCTTCAATGTAGCTGGCAGAAAATTGTACAGCTTAGGGCCATGGAAAGAGACACCACACTTGATTTTATTTATTCGATGGAATTCTGTGTAAATGCTTTCCCTGTTTCGGGTGTGATGACCATGAAAATCTTCGTGTGTACAATAGTCACTGACGTGTTCTCTCGTTTATACTAAGCAATGAAACATATATATACATATACATGGTACATTGAAGCACAGCGCCGTATAGAGTTTTGAAATTGGTATTTATAAAATCTCAACAGGGAAAATAATTTTGAAAGAATATGGTCTGATGAGGCTCATTTTACTAGTGCTTGTAAATTTAGTCGGCAGAATATGACGTTTTGGTCTCAGGAAAATCATCATGTAATATTTCCACTCGAACGGCAAGGCATGTTAATAACTTAAGCGTTTCATCAAAGAGTAACAGTCTTTGGTTTCATGCTTATTACTAAGAGGTAAAATAACTTATAATATATATGAAGGGAGCCTTACTGCAAATAAATATTTGGAAATTCTGGAAAACGTTGTGTTGGAAATATTAGAAGAGGTGCCCTTAGCGGGTCTCAATAACTTGCATTTGCAACATGATGGAACGCTCGCGGATTTCTTCTTATGTGGATACCTCTGTAGTGCGTCGCTACCCCTTTCTTAGTAATTTGCTTACTGCATTTTCGGCCTAGTACTTCCAGCAACAGCTACAAAGGGTTGTTGACAATATTCACAGTTTACCTCCCTTTCCTAATAAAAATAGAAATTCTCAAAAGCTAAGGCCACAAGTTAGAACTCTTTTTCCACACTGCTCTTTAACTCTGTGCACTTAACGTTTGATATGAGGTTTAAAGCAGGAAATAATAGATACTTGACATTTTACGTAGCCTAAAACATCAATTTCAATCCGTAGTGTTAAAGAAATGGTAGAGTAAATTATTAATTTGATAGAGCAAAGTAAGTCAGTTTGAAAGAGCAAAAATACATTTTTCATTGATAGGAAGAAAACAAAAGAAATATTTAAAATTTACAATATTTTCCTTTATTAAATTGAAGATTTATTAACTTATAATTTTATTGTTGAAAAAAAATTATAAAATTACCGTAGATGAAACAAATTAACTCTTTGCTAAAATTCTAACAAGAGTTAACCAAAGTACCTATACCTTGTGTTCTGGCTAATTACAAACCTTTAAAAAGCGTACCTTCTTGTGTACAGTGTGTCCCATTTTCGATACTTTTAGGGGGTATTGGAGTTATTATTAAAGATGAAGAGTTGCGTCATTGTGTTACTTTTTAACGAAACGAAAGATTCCGGTGTCAAATTTGTCATGACCCTCTTCGTTTTTAATCTACAGGATGATTTTGAAAAACTTTGCTTTTTAGGCATCCCTCGTATTTCCGTCATGTGTTAACTTATCAAAATTCTAACTGATGTTGATAGAACTTTTTGCGTAGAGTTCAGTGGTGTATCAATTTTCTTTTCTCAAAATGTTAGTTTTTCGGATATTAACCAAACCTATGTTTTTCTAGATGTTTATATTGTTTATCTTTATTTTTAAAAACAAGCTGATAATTTTATTCTTTATTTTTTTTTAACATTACATACATAAAAAAGAAAAAATACTTGCACGAAGGCAAAAATACTTAAATTGAGTAAAAATTTGATTTGTATATACGCAAAGACATTTTGGTCCCAATTAAGAAGTGCATGTATTTAACATGTTATCTTATATTGGTTTAAAAATCGTGTTTTTTGGTTATTTGAGCAAACGAAAAAGTCATTCTAAAATACTAATTGCTTAAAGCAAGTATTTAACATAATTAAATTAACCTATTTTTTAGTTCGTATAAGTACAAATATTATGAAATAATACATTTGTTGTTTTATTCTAAAAATAGGTAATCTTGAACCTAATAAAAAGAAACTTACTTTAAAATATTTTATACTTAATTTAAGTATTTCTCTTGCTCTAGTTAACTTTAAAATGTTTTTAGATTTAAAAAAGATATCATTTCAAATAAGAAATTGTATGTTATATGTATTTCAAAGTTCGACAATTTTAGGCCAAGTAATAGAAAAAGTAACTCGAAGAAAATGTTTGCTTCGAATAACAATTTCTTCTTTAAATACTACTTTACTGATTTCGTAATTTGTTAAAATATATAAAGCAGATGCAGAACAGTAAACTTTTATATAACAGTTAACACAAAAAAGTGCAAATCAGGATCATTTAATCGATTATGGGTATTAAAAAGCACATCAGATTATACTGTCACGTAAATAAAAGTTATCTCGTTACACTGGATTTTAAAGTATAATAAATCTTTAGGTATTGGCGCTGCCATTTATGTATAACTCTGCATACCGCAGTGATTATCGATTATTTAAGTTTGTATATTATATGAAGAGACCAACTGTAAATTTGGTGTCCCATAACATAGATTGGTAGGGTTTCTTTAATATGGATTATCGATTTCTTACATTTAATTCAGTTCATATTGTCTCCGTAAATAGAAGGAAATGTTCTAGTCAGGGAGGTTGATTTTTTGACGAGAGAGTCACTTTCGGTTTAGTCCTGATACAGGTACGTCACGCTAGCTTTGAGTTTCACTAAATTTATATTTTGTTTAATAATAAGTACTTATGTAATTGAGCCATAAATATTCCTTACTAATAAGCCATGACCTTTTAATCTATTTTGACACGGATTGAATTCCACATTTTTACGTTCTAACAAAATAGAGACGTGCCGGCCATAATGGCGTCATAAATTAGTAATTTTCATCCGTCTCATTCATCCTTGTAAATCATAATGTTTTTAATGATCTAAAAGCATCATCCTAACAAACAGCAGGCAGTAATCATAATATTTCTTGAATAAATGAGGATTTCAACCAATATTTTCATAATTTTGCATTCAATTTAAAAGCACCTTTTTTTCACTATCAGGTCATGGTTTTGTTCGTTTTTCATCGTCAAATAATGTCTAAATTCTCAATTTAACTTTGTTTTTCGGGTCTTTGTCGTTTCTTTTACGTTTTAGCAAATATCGTTGGCCAGTTGGTAGTTTATTTAAGTTCTTGACGAACATTGGTGAGAGCCAAATATAGAGTAAACCTGACTGGACCATTCTTAAGAAAACCGACAGATCCAGGCTCTAGAGAACTGATTGCTGGCAGAATATCCCAGGAAGCTGGTTTCGAGGAAAGCGGGTGAGTTTTTCTTTAGTTTCTAAGCATTGAAACCTAAATTGAATTTGTTGAAGAACTCACCCCATTTCCCTCATTGATATCTGTCAGGAATCAATTCTGATCTAATGTTTATTTTCTCTTAAACTTTTAACTCAATTGGCACGACATACCTGTACTGGGTGGATAATATCCTAAGGCACACTGTAGGGGAGAGCAGGTAGGATTCGTACACTTTTTACACTAAGTCATATAAAAGCTAAACTAATAGCTATTTGAAAATAATTTCAATGCTGCTGAATTACCTGCATTACTCGCTTTAATAATAATGTAGCTCGGTGTTGATACAAAGTAACATGGCAAAGCTATGATCAATTTCCCAAAAAATTTAAATCGTACGAAAGCACCCCACACATCGTACATAGAGTAGGGTACATTCGTACATAGTGGGGAGCCTCCGTACCCAGTAATTGAAAAGGCTATTTATAATTAAACATTTATTGAGATTAAAATTAAAACAGAATAAACCTTAAATATAGTAATAATTAACAATATATTGTTTTATAAATACCTTGTTAAAATCTAAGTCATAAAACCAACATTAAAATTAACCATTAGGGTAACATGTCATAGTCACACATAACGGCTCTACTACTGCACATTATACATAGTTAGATCTTTTTTAAACCTAAAGATATTAGCTGTTCTTGCGGTAGAAGCAGATTTGGGTGGCGGCAATACACAAACCACGTCTGATAAGTAAACTGTTCCTTCTTTCGCAGAAATGAAACTTTATATTTCATGGGGTTGTATTTTGTTACCACCTGTCCAATATAATGTAACACAGTCTTTTTCTTTTCGAACTTCACTAACACCAAGCTTTTTTCTTTAATGTTTTCCGTCATAACTGGAATTTCGATCTCAATATCAGATCCTTCGGACATCTCTTCGTAGGGAGAACAAGAACTTTCTCTTAAACTTATATCAGTCTCATCTTCACTATCAGTCTCTATAGTTTTCTGCTGTTTCTTTGGTTCGGTTTCTTTATTTGTGTATAATAGCAAATTTATCGACCGTTTCATTTCCTTAGCCTTTTGCCTTCTTTTGCTGGGAGTGTCTGTATATATCCTTGATTTTCCTGGCAGTTTTCCTTTCTTCGTCTTTTTAGGTGCATTCCTATCCACTTTAGGGTAAGGACGGATCATTTCTGGAGTTATTAATCCCACAGATGATGTAGATGGTGATGCAGGCGGCAATAGATCTTGCTGAGTAAGAGTTATTTCTTCGGGTATAATTTGTCGCATGTTGTCATCTGTGACTGCTATACAATCGGAATGGTAAACTTGCACAGCTGCAAATTCTTCGTCGCTGAAATTCGACTTGATGAATTTGAATTGAACTTGATGAATGGCCATATCCCAGTCTTTTCAAAAGCATTTGAAATATTTTTGCAATTAAATGATTCAAAATAGGCAATTTTGACCAGTTTCGGAATATTGTATATATTAAGGGGTTTTCCCCGGGTTATTCACATTCCAATCATTCGAACTAACCTGAACTCACGCGGGGTTCATTCGTACAGTACGAATCCTCCCACTCATAACTGTACGAAAGTACCCCAACCAAAACAATTAAAAAATAAATTCAAAATAAAAATAACGGTTGAGGTTATCCCAAAATTAATGTTTACATATTAATCTAAGGCACCCATTCAAAAACTATTATAAATCACTTTAACAATTTGAGCAAAACTTATTACGAATGAATGTTTTTAAAGATGAATCGAAAAATTACTTACGCGGTGCGAAAACACTTATCAACTTGTCCCGACGAAGTTTAGCATGGCACTGCCACCCTACTTAGCTGTTAGCCTTTGCCCATGAGCGGGCTTCACACACTGACAAATACAAACGCGTCAACATGTAGAATAGTGTAGATATGACTGCTGTACAAATGCTCCCTCCCTACGAATCCTACCTGCTCTCCCCTATATACAATTTCTCTTGTACCGTATCTTGAATTTATCTTGTACGTATCTTACCCTGGGTGCCATAAGACATTAGTCTGGTACACCAATATTATGTGGTGACGAATGCCTGTAGCTCGTAAACCACATTTATCTATCTTGCAAACGATTACCTTTTTGCTCGTTATGCCTACCGTACCTTCACAAAAGTTATAAATACTTTTGAATTCAGCATTTTCTACTAGTTTTAAACACCAGTATAACATATTTCTACATAGTATAGTATGTGAATTACTTAATTTTTATCTTGTTGGCACAAGATGCTTCTCTTGGCCTAACTTAAAACTTAAATATATTTTAAGTCAATTAAATCATTTACTTTTCTTACTACATAAACACGAAAGAAATTTTGTTTTTGACCGTACGTAATTAAACATGATAATTTAATTTCTAAATTTAAAACTTTATTCATATTCACTTGAGTAACAGGGACTTAAAACATCCTGTAACTATATTATAGAAGTTTAAGTTACCACTGCTGGCACTGTTTAACATAAGTAGTCATTTTTAAACGCTTCATTGCATTATTATTCGCTGGTCTAACTCCACCTTTCTAACATTACATGTAAACAAGCAAACCTGAGGCTGACATAAGCTCACCTGATGTCATTGTTCCAATCAATCGCCGTCACAAGTATTCAAGTCTAATCAAGTCCTGACGTCTCCCTCACCTTCTGCAGTGCTGAAGTTCTATGCATGGAACGCCTCGTCGAGACAACTTCCAGGTGAAGAGGACTGAATCTTGGACACACTTCATGGATGACAATGCACAGCTAAGTATTTGTCAGTCAGAAGGATAACTTTGTAAAGATCAGCAGACCATTTCTTTATTTTCACTTTAATTTTCATCTTTTTATATTGTAAACTGTTTCTTCAGAAACGAATCCCAACAATCATTGTCATACAAATATAATTTAATAAACTACCAAGTGTTTGTAAGAATTAGTATTATTTCTGGTAGTATGACGCCCTAAAAAAAATTTGTCAGATAATAAGACAAACCCACACCTGTAAAAAATATAGTCTTCTTGGCCAAGGCAACTCAACATCATTTCAATGATTATCTAAATCACTACAATACATTATTATTATTTCTTTATAAATTTTATAAATTTTCTGAAAATGGTGCACAGGGTGTCCATTTTTCGATATAACTGCAGGGTATCTCGGTAACCACTAAAAATAAAGACTTGCGGTTTACATTACTGCGCTACTTTTTCGTGAAACATAAGATACCGCAAACAGAATTGTCATAGCTTTCTTAGTTTTTAAGCTTCAGGGTGCTTTCGAAAATGTTTACTTTTTGACCACCGCCTGTATTTCGGTTATCCTTTAACTTATTCAAAAATTGGAAAAAACTGTTTCTAATACAGTTTTTTTAAGAAAAATTCAGTGGCGTGCTTACTTTCTTTCTGGGAGTCTTACTTTTCGAGATTTAAAGCAAAGATATGATTTTTTAAATTGGACACTCTGTATATTTTTCTCTTATTTGATTGGCTATTTTTAAGCTTTTCAAGAATATATAATAGTTGATAGTTATTATTAACAATAAACGCACAAATCGAATAATGTAGAAAATTAGGGTAGTATAGGTCATAAAACCATTGAATCAAACAGAAGAATATCCATCTGGCATGTCTATTTGTCAAAATGTATAAGACAAATAAAGTTTTTAAATTAGGAAAGGGGCTGAGTGCACCATCAAAGATTAAGAAAGAATTTCTTTAATTTTGTACTTAGTGCAAGTTTATTGAATAAAATCATATCCGTAGAGCGCTTTCGGCAGTTACGCCATCATCAGTACTACCTACAAAGCAAGAAAAGAAAAAAAAAAGAAATCAACAATTGTGAAATTTTACGAATCTTTGATAGTTAAAGTTAATTGAAAATCTTAGATAAAAGTCAATGTAAAAATTCTCACCAACTTCTCGTTACTTACTTTGTCAAAATATAACCAACCACAAAACACAACATACAGGTATATGTATAAAACTTAAAACATTAAAAATTTGGGGCCTAAAGGCGATGTAAATTGCATGATGATTTTAAAAAACTTTAAAAGCGTCCATTTTACTAGAGGGAACTAACCTTGATGATGTAAAAAACATGTACCACGCATGCTATTGTGTGCAGGGTGTACCATTGACATATTGTTGGTATTATTTCCTGGCGGTAAAATTTGAAATTTAAATTTAAACATTTTGTATCATATATTAAAGAAAACAATATAGGCATCATCATTACAAGTAATGCAAAGATGGTGGTATAACTTGCAGGCGTTAAATTTTAATTTTAATAATATGTATGAAAATCTTTTTTGTATGTGAGGTTGAATTCATCAAAACCGTCAGATGTTAAGGAAAACAGAGACAAAGATAGATAATTCAAAGAACTCGCAAATGTGATGTAAAAAGATGAAGAACCTTATCCTTACATCACATTTGCGAGTTCTTTGAATTATCTATCTTTGTCTCTGTTTTCCTTAACATCTGACGGTTTTGATGAATTCAACCTCACATACAAAAAAGATTTTCATACATATTATTAAAATTAAAATTTAACGCCTGCAAGTTATACCACCATCTTTGCATTACTTGTAATGATGATGGCTATATTGTTTTCTTTAATATGTCATACAAAATGTTTAAATTTAAATTTCAAATTTTACCGCCAGGAAATAATACCAACAATATGTCAATGGTACTCCCTGCACACAATAGCATGCGTGGTACATGTTTTTTACATCATCAAGGTTAGTTCCCTCTAGTAAAATGGACGCTTTTAAAGTTTTTTAAAATCATCATGCAATTTACATCGCCTTTAGGCCCCAAATTTTTAATGTTTTAAGTTTTATACATATACCTGTATGTTGTGTTTTGTGGTTGGTTATATTTTGACAAAGTAAGTAACGAGAAGTTGGTGAGAATTTTTACATTGACTTTTATCTAAGATTTTCAATTAACTTTAACTATCAAAGATTCGTAAAATTTCACAATTGTTGATTTCTTTTTTTTCTTTTCTTGCTTTGTAGGTAGTACTGATGATGGCGTAACTGCCGAAAGCGCTCTACGGATATGATTTTATTCAATAAACTTGCACTAAGTACAAAATTAAAGAAATTCTTTCTTAAATAAAGTTTTGTTAAAATACATGTCATTATTTTACTAAAGTTTAAAAAAATGACGAAGATGCATTAGTATGAAAATTTTGAAATTTCGGTTTGCTTTATAGAATGCCATGAAAATAGGTAAATCTTGTAATTTAAATATCTTAACTTATAGAGTTCTTACTTTCATAGATATCCAGAGAGAAGGCAGCCCAATCAAGTAATATTTTCAAGTTTAAAAATTAATTTAATTAAGAATCAATCATTTATAAAGCCAAAACCTAAATCATATAATATAATAAAGAGAATCGCGAAAGGGACGAAATGAACGTTATGACTTTTGTAGAGGCACTAGAAGTGTTCGTACAAAATCATAGAAAAAGATCTCGGAGTAATAAAATCTTGTCTAAAAAATTATTAAATAAATACCATTTAAAACCCTAAGAAGTAAAAATTGTGCACGTGTTTTATAGAAACTCCTTGCATCGATTTCCACATCAGTTAATCGGTAGTGGGGGTAGCCAAATCGCTACCCTTACTATCAAGTAACTGCCTCGGAACCGGAGATGCCGAACGCCGAATAACTTTTTGCCAATGGTATTTAGAACAAATCCGCACCAACGCATCTTGTGGTAAACTTGTCATCTAGTCTGACGAATGTTATTTCCTGAGTGCAGGAGTTTTTAATCGTCATAGCATGAGGGATTGGTCTGAAGAAAATCACCATTTAATTTTCGTAAGGACACAACAAGGGCGCTTTGGGGTGGTGTATCGTGTTTTATTTTGGGCCGACGCTACCGGATGTATGATGGGGGACTTACATCACCTAAATACCTAGAAATCCTGGAGGAGGTTATTTCTGAATTGCTGGAGTTATTCACCATTTCAATTCGGTCTATCTCCAACAAGACGGTGCTCCGGGCCACAACTCTCTGCTATTAATATCGATACTTTAGTCTTTTGTATCTTTTAATGTGTAGCAATTTTAAAATTGCCACTATTGATTTTGTGGGGAGTGTATCTTTTATAGTTATTTGGTTCAAACATTGTTTATTAAATTGTGTCATCTTTGTTTACAGAAAATTAGTCAAAATTTGTGGGGTTAGAAGTAGTGCGTTCGCTTTTCTGTTGATTAATTGCACAAGGCCCTGCAAGTAGGTTAACCACGTATTTCTATTTCAGTCTCTGTCAAGTCGCAGAACGCCAATTTTTTACTTTTGGCAATTTTATGTATAAACAAAGTTGTTTGGAATTATTTTCATTATTTAATTTATGTTCTGGTAAAAGCCCAAACTCTCGTATCGTTTTGATCCTTTGTAGTGTGTCTCTGTTCTCTTCATTTTTTTTGGGGGGGTTAGGTTGGGTTGGCAACACTTAGTCAGCTGGTTATTGGAGGAGAGGGGGGTTCTTCGGAATTCTCGTGGCTTTGAGCTCGCGTCTTAAAGATACCTTCAGAGAGGAAGGTTGTGCCTCGCTGTTAGGCTATTTTTTTGCCAAGCACGAGGAGCCACATGGGTTTAAAATTCAAGTAAAGACTATGTCCGGAGGTCCAGTGTAATAGCTGCCGCAGCTGAAGCGTGAGAGAGTCACCAACTGGCCAGTATTAAGTCATCTGAATATTATTTTTTAATAATTTAATTAACGTGTCTTCAGATTTTATTGCCATTTAAATCTATTCAAACCATTTTTACCCTTTTTAAGATCAGTCAATTTTTATAATCCAGAACATCATGAAAGATAAAAGGTTCTTGAATCTTAATAGGTTATACCTAATTTTTTATCGTAAACTCTTGCGCCCGAAAAGGCCCTTTTTTTGATCATTTACAATTTGAAATAATGTAAAGTCTCTATTAAATATGAACATTTCATAACAAGCGTAAACCCCCTTTTTTTTTATTTAATAATATTTTTATTGTTTGTGTGGGAAAATTTGAGTTTTATTCATTACATAGATTTTCAATAGTACTAGCATTCGGTATATTTTTCCTGGTTTGGACTTCTGTCCAATCAGGTGGCGCCCAAGGCAAGCCAACGGAGAAGGGAAGGTGTAAGTATAACGGACCACGACCTAGTGCCTCCACATTAAGAGCAACCGTCACCAGATAGTGACAAAAGTTCATAAAGTTGTTTTTGTTTCTTCACAATAAAATTTCAATATTTAAGTTTTATAATATAAGTGCTGTTTAAAGTAAAAAATGTATTTATAGTTAAGTATTTACATATAATTAGAAACAAATAAAACTTTTAATTAATCCTTAGAATAATTATTATTGGATCCATTGCGAAGCAGTTAATTGGTAGTGAGGGTAGCGATTTGGCTACCACCATTAAATAATCTGAGCATTAATACCAGATTTTCAATAAAACACGTTAGTTATTGTAAATGCTTTGCGTTTGGCCATGGCCTACGGTTACACATAAAGTAAAAAAGGAAAAATATCGAATTTTGAGCTTATTTTTTAAAATACATATATAAAGATCTATATATTTTTAAAAATCCCAAGGGATGGTTAATCAACGTAAAGAATAATATATAGAGTAGCCCATTTAAAAAAAAAACATAGGTTTGGTTATTATTTGGAAAACTGACATTTTTAGAAAAAAACTGATTACGCCACTGAACTGTACCCAAAAAGTTCCATAAAAATCAGTTTTTACCTGTTTGATAAGTTAACGCATAACGGAACAAATACGAGAGGTGCCTAAAAAGCGAAGTTTTTCAAAATCACCCTGCAAATTGAAAACGAAGACATCCATGACAAATTTGACACCGGAATCTTTCGTTTCGTTAAAAAGTAGCATACTAACGCGAAAACCACAACTCTATTTTTCGATAATACCTCCAATATTCCCTGAAAGTATCGTAAATGAGATACCCTGAACAATAACCTTATAAGCAAGTCAAAAGAAATAATGAGAAAGCATTTATTAATTCACACGCCTCTATTTAAACTTAAAAAAAAACTTCTTTAAAAACTCTTTATGATCATAACCGTCCTCTCAGGGCTATATAAATATTAAAATAAACAACATAAATCCCTCTAGATTTTTATTCTAATTCTCATAGCCGTCTACACAGCTAGCTATATCAACAACTCCAAATAAAGAAAAACAAATTAAATCATACCAAATTTTACTAAATTGAAATAAAAAGGTGTTTTCAAATGCTTTAAAAAATTATACAAATAAATGGTGAATGTTAAATCCCTACTCTAAAAACAAGTTCACTCAAAGTCGGACATTTACTACGCATATTTGTTTTCGTTTTTGTCTATTTGGCACATAGAAGATCGACCAGTCCAATCTTTACGGAAGAACCACACAAGTCTCAAAATTATATTATTTTATATACAGGGTAGGCCAACAAGGGCGCGTCGGTCAATAATTGCTAAACCGTTGAACTTATGGAAAAATTTTCCTAATAAGACTTATAACGTTTCGCCTCTGCTATAACCTAAAATTATTTTTAAGAGTACAGGGTGTCTCAAAAAAGAGTAATACCAAAAACTATATTTTTGTTAAATGGAATACCCTACCTTTTTATGTGGCATATAAAGCCTCTATCGGTTGTGTATTCAAATTTTAATTTGTATGTAGATCGAATGCCGCGTTGCCAAGTTATGAATTAAGGATAGAAAAATCAGTTAAAAACATACTTTTTTTAAACTGTTATATCTCCGCCACTGTTTCTTAATTTCCCTGACAAAGTTACATGTAATCTAATGCTGGCCTAGTTTATCCTAGACCGTCCTCACTTTTTGATTTAATTATACAGGGTGTCCAGAATACTTGTTCAAACATCTCTATTTTCAATTCGATTTTAATTGAATTTCTTAAATACAACACCCTGTATATTATTTTGCCATCAAAAAGCCTAAAGTGTCCCCTTTCAGAAAATATTATGTTTGCCGTATGTATCTCGCTATCATTTTGAGATATTAAGGTTTTTTCGTAACTTTACAAACAACATTTTAAAAATCGTAGGCGGCATGGCCCAAGAAATCAAAACAATTGTTAGTCATTGGCATTAAAATATTTATAACAATATAATATTATATTTAATATATTTTTTAGGTACAAAATATCAATAAACGCAACATAAATAAATAATTAATATAAACATAATTATTTTAAATAAATTAATTTATTAGGTATTCAAACACTCTACTGTAGTTGGAGGTGTTCCGTAGACCAGATCTTTAACGTATCCCCATAGAAGGAAATCAAGTTTTGTCATATCTGGTGACCTTGGAGGACACAGAACAGGTCCGCGTCATCCGATCCAACGGCCAGGAAATTTTTCATCCAGAGTATTTCGAACTCCAATATTAAAATGAGCAGGCGCCCCATCTATCTCGAGCCACATTCTTCTTAATGGTCCTAGTGGTATATTTTCTAACAGATTACCAAGATCTTCATTTAAAAAATTTTGAAAAATATTCCCATTGAGGTGTCCATCAAAAAAATTAGGTCCTATTACGTGGTCTCCAATTATGCCTCCCCAGACGTTTAAGCTCCACGTATGTTGCTGGTCAATAGACCTTAGAAAATGTGGATTCTCATAGGCGTAGGAGTGCAAATTATGTCTGTTCACATGACCATTATTGTGGAATGTCGCCTCCTCGGTAAACAATACAATATTAAAAAATCGTACATCCTCTCGAATTCGAGCAAGACCCCAATTACAGAAATTTATTCTGTTCTCAAAATCTTGTCCATCAAGTGCTTGATGCAGTTGCACACGATATGGATGGAACTTATTCTTACGCAACGCTCTCTTCACAGAAGTTTGACCTAAGACCAACAAATCAAATATGTCTACTGTACTTCTATGTGGATCTTCATAAACAGATAAACAGCAGTTAAATTCATTTTCTTCGTTTACCACTGGCTTTATTCTTTCATGCTTTTCATAATCGGAAATGATCTTGCATCTGGATGCGTTCTATCAGGAAACCTCTCGCAGTACACTCGGGATGCCAGAAGACAATTCTTTAAGCATTCTCCAAGGATATAAATCATATCAATTGATTCTTGGTTCGTATACTTCATTTTTACTACAAAATACTTCTTATTGAAAGAAGATACTATGCATAAAATGGCACCAAATGTCACAGGATTACAAAAGTAAAATTACTGACAGCGACATACTAACGAATAGCAATTGTTTCGATTTATTGGGCCATGCCGCCTACGATTTTAAAAATTTTCTTTATAAAGTGACGGAAAAACCTTAATATCTCAAAATGATAGCGAGATACATACGGCAAACATAATATTTTCTGAAAGGGGACACTTTAGGCTTTTCGACGGCAAAATAATATACAGGGCGTTGTATTTAAGAAATTCAATTAAAATCGAATTGAACATAGAGATGCTTGAACAAGTATTCTGGACACCCTGTGTAATTAAATCGAAAAGTGAGGACGGTCTAGGATAAACTAGGCCAGCATTAGGTTGTCAGGGAAATTAAGAAGCAGTGACGGAGATATAACAGTTTAAAAAAAGTATGTTTTTGACTGATTTTTCTTTCTTTAATTCATAACTTGGCAACGCTGCATTCGATCTACATACAAATTAAAAGTTGAATACCCAACCGATAGAGGCTTTATATGCCACATAAAATGGTAGGGTATTCGTGTGTGTGTGTGTGTGTGTGTGATACGTATATTTGGCTCTGGATTTAACCAACTGGCCAGCTTATATTTTATTTATTCTTTCTATCTTTAGGTTATTTACACAAATTGCCCCTACATATTGTAATCATATTCATATCTTCTTTTATTCATACTGGACTTATTCTTAAAACCTTTTTTTTTATTTTTTTTTTTAAAAGTAATTCCTTTTTTTCTTCTCCTTTTTCTTTTTCTTTTTCTTTTCCTTTTTTTTTTTAATTTCAATATTACTATTACTATTATTTTACAGCTGGACCTTTTCGCCCTATCTGAATAATAGGTCTAGAGTTTTAAATTAATTTTATTAATATGGGAATAAAGAATCTTATAAATTTCTACCTTCTCAATACTGACCAAATAATTTAGATTTACAGGAAGGTTCACAAGTTTACTGATACTTTCAAAGAAATCGTTATTGGCTTGAACCTGATCTTGACAATTAAAAATACAATGTTGGATGTCTCCTATCTCTCCACAAGTGCACAAACTACTATCTATTAATTCTATCCTATGTAAATATACAGGAGAGAGGGTGTGTGAACTTCTAATTCTACAAATTGTTTTTATAAAATTTTTGTTGTGTTCTTTACAAAACCATGGTCTTGTATTTATATTTGGTTTTATTAATTTATAATCACCCCCCGTGGAAGCGTTCTGGAAGTAGGGTATTCCGTTTAACAAAAATATAGTTTTTGGTATTACTCTTTTTTGAGACACCCTGTATACTGGAAAATAATTTTAGGTTATAGCAGAGTCGAGACGTTATAAGTTTTATTAAGAAAATTTTCTCATAAATTCAACAGTTTAGCATCTAGTGACCGACGCGCCCTTGTTGTATATAATCGGTCCGAGTTTCCAGGAGCAACTAATTTGATTATACACGGTGATATTTAATAAGTGTCCGATATTCTACAGAACGATTCTTCAGTTATTTATAAGGTGAAAGGTTCCTATGAGCATGGGTCCGCAAGTCCTTCATTTTTGAGCTACAGGGTGTTAAAATTTATTTTTATATTTGTATTTCGTAAATAAATTTTGAAATAATGTTTATATTTGGACAAAAGTTGGTATCTAGGGATTTTTTAAAATACAAAATTCGAATTTTATGTTACTATGGTTCTCAATTGTAGAGGGCGCCACATACGTGTCTTTTTACTCTTTTGAGGAGTCATGACTTTTTTATACATGCTTGTATTACATTCTTAAGCAAAAAGATGAATTTCTTCATCATTTCTATATGAAAAGGCATAGGTAGAAGTCGCTACGAGCAATTGTTCTCGAGAAAAAGAATAATAAAGAAATAAGTGGCATTTATTTGCATATCCCTATGCCCATATCAGAGCTTGATAAAATAGCATTTATCACCTGAATAAAGTCGAAACCAAAAACTTATGAAAATGTACTTTGCATTAGCTAATAAAGTGCCTACATAACAGTGTTATCAAAAGAGAAAACAGCAGTGGCGTACATAGTTTTTGTTCCTGCTAAAAATTGTAACACCCTGTATCTCAAAAATAAAGGGATTGCGGACCCATGCTTATATAAACTTTTCACGTTATAAATAACTGAGGAATCGTCCTGGAAAATATCGGACACTTATTAAATAACACCCTGTATACTGTTATTTTTATTTATTTGTTCGTCGTATTCAAAGCTGAAAAGACTCCCCTGTTTACGTCAGATGAAACGCCGATTCTTTGTTCTTAAGGTGGAAAGAAAATGACACAAGTTTCATCTAGTGACAATTAGGTTATCTCAGTTCGAATAATGTTTTGATATTTTAAAATAATCATACCAGCATCGTTATATTGCTTTGCTTGTAGGGTTAAGTAAAGAAACAAGAGTTTCCAAGCACTTCTAGATATCAGATTGACGTCATTGATTTTAGACAAGGAAATATGCGTTATTTCCGAATCTTCTCAGCTAGTGACGTATTTTGTTTTTAAATAAATTTCTTTGTTAAACGTATGGGATATTTACCATCGACATTAAATTTGCAAATATTGTCAAATCTTCAGTAATTAATTAAAAACCCCCATTGTTTGCGTCATCACATCTTCAAAATACTATTTATTCAACTCAGTAGTAAACAATGGCAGATTTAAGAAATGCAAGAAATAGCTGTCTTAACTATTATTTATTCATTTCACATTTAACACTCTCCAACTTGGAAACGAAAACCCGTAGAGCATATCCTTATAGCGAAAACTCCTATTATTTTCTACTAAGGAATCCACCGTTTAATTTACCCCCAACATTTTCGTTATACCCGGTAGATTTTAAAGATATTTCTTTGGGTTCTTGTAGTGCAAAGACCTTTCCTAATTATGAGATAATCAACTCTGCCCGTTTCAAGTTTCTTTTCTATATTGCTTTAGTAGACCGGGCTCTAAAATAGCATAGTTTTTATTCTCACTCGTGGAATCCTATTAGTCGGCGTTAAAAAATGGACTGTCTCTACCCAAGGACTTACCAAGGATTTGGCTGCAAAAACGCACCATAAAGTTAATACCACTTCCAGCACCATTGTTATAAAAACAACACATCACCTACTAAGATTCAACAAACTCCGAAAGTGGTTTATCAAACTTTTTAATCTTATAAGTAGGCACTTACTTCATTTCGTACAGCGCATTATTTAAAGTGATTTTCGCTACTAAATGCACTGATATGGTTTTTTATCTATAGTACTTAATAGATTTATTATATAATAATTATAATAATTTGTCCAGGCATAATGATAATAAAATCTAAAAGTAAGTAATTCCCTTCCTATATTATTGTAGAGCTAAATTTTGGACTAAAGAGCCTTATTATTATTGAAGTGCTTTATTGTCAAGAGAAAAATACAACATAACATGCGAGCAAACTTTCATCTAAGAGAGCTTGGATTGAACAACGTAGGGCTTGGTATAGATCACAATTATAAGGGGACAATATATTCAACCAAATCTAGGTTAAAATTGTGTAAAATTCATATTATGACATGATATACCAAACTGATGAATATTAAAATAAGTACACAAATACAAATTTGTTTTTGTTGTTTACAAAATTAACAAAGTAAAAATATAGAGAAAGGAAAATTAAGATTATAGAAATTGCTGAAATTGGCCACCGCCATGCTCCAATTATAAATTCACACGGCTCTTCATATTTCCGAAAGCGTTGACCAGTATCTCTGGAGAAATGTTATCCCATTCTTGTATAATCCTTTCTTGTAACTGTTATTATAATAACTGGTGTTTTAAAAATATTGTTCTTCAAATGAGGAAAAATGAAGTAATCCACAACCATCAAGCAAGGTGATCTGGGTGAGAATTCAATGTCTGTTCGAAAACTATTCAATCTGTTGTCGAAAAAATTGCGTAAGTAGTTAGTACTTTCGGTGGATCTATGGGCGGTTGCACCACCCTGTTGAAAATAACAGAAACGTAGTTCATCGTCAAGTAATTGCTTCACAAATGGATTCAAAATATTGTCCCTATTCCGCTGTGTTGTAGCATGGGAAAAAAAATAGGACCAACAATTCTTCTTCGGGAAACAGCCAACCAGACACCAGTTTTTTGAGGCTGCAATGTGGACTGGAAAAAATGGGGATTTTCACTACTGCATATGAATGTATTCTAAGAATTCACATACCCGGTGAGTTGGAACCAGGCTTCATCAGAAAAGAATGTCAGGTCTAATAAATTATTTATTTCCAATAAATTTCGGATAAAGCACTGAGAGTCATTTCTGCGTTTTTCAAAATCTGCAGCTCGTATTACTTGGAATAGAAGCACAATTCGTGCTACATATCAAGCACTTAAGGGCATCTTAACTTCCCTAAATAATGGTTAACAAGCAGCAGCCCTTTGTATAGATCTATCAAAAGCAATCGATTCTGTCGATCATGAAATATTATTCAAAAATTTGATAATGCATGGATTTGATGGAGTTAGCCTTCATTTGTTAAGATCCTACCTGCAGAATAGGCAGCAGCGTACTGTGCAGTATGATGAAAAGGGCTCGCTAAGGAGGTCTGAATTGGGGTGGGTTTTGAGAGAGGTGCCACAGGGATCGATTGTTGGGCCGCTGCTGTATGTCTTGTATGTGGACGAGCTTCCAAATATTTTGTCCGGCGGTGATTTGGTTTTATATATGCAGATGACACTTTATAAGGAAACAAATTTAACTGTTTTTTAAGAATAGTCCTGCATGTTCCCTAAGATCTTCCCACTTCTTGAAACAGGCATCTCACACATTTTGTTGCAGTATTTTGTATTATTTCACGAATGTTTGCAACAAGTCTTGCTGTTCACCGGATCTATTTTTTTCTTCCTTCAGTGTATGGTTTGGATTTTCTTTGATCCTTGTTTCAAGGGGTCGTATGGTTTCATCAAAATAGGATCGTCTGATCTCGCAAGGTATTTTATTTACACAATTCTGCATGTCCTTTTGACTTGTAGGCTTCGTCTTCGACAGATCGCTCAGAAAATGTGATTTATTTATTATTGTGATTATTGCCCCTCGTTAAGCGAAAAGTCCCAGATTAGTGCTCGTGCTAGCCACTAACGAGTTAGAACTGGTTTCGCTTCGAATTCGAGCGCTGTCGGCGAAACTGCAAATATGGGGGTAGTGGATCTACCGTTTATTTATTCTACCGTGCCTTCACTACTGTATCACGGAATATAAAATGCGAATATGCATTATTCTGGTTGGCGGAATTATTTTCCGGTGAAATTTCAGATTTTTCTGTAGACGCTCACCCGAGTTATAGGATCATGGCTATCTTTATTTGTTTGACAGCATTAAATAGAGACGAAACGTATAATTCAATATCGAAGATGTGATTGATATAGGCACGCTTCCGCAGCCTCGTTCTGACAACCAGTGGTGGAGGTGAAAAGCTACGTGATTTATTAATAGAGCGAATTTCTCTTGACGTTTCTCCTTTTGTTGAAAATGTTTGAGATATCATATTATATTCGTGGAAAAACTTTGCAGTCCCAATTTCGTGAAATTATTGCTAATTTTTATATTGCTTGTGATGTGGAAGCCAGAAATAACGCATTCAACTAGACAGGGTTATCTAGAGTTATCTAGAGTGGAAACACGTGGATATATAAATTTAATTAATCGATACCATAAGCACTTTAGCACATTACGGGGCGCACGTATTATAAGGTACCTTTTAATACAGATATAGCAATAAGATTGGGTTAATTTAGTTATATTTTGACATATAAACAGTGATAATCTGAAGTACGTTATATCTGAGAAAGTAAATGATTCTGGAGAATTAAGCGGAATTATTAGCCAGCGAGGTAAAATACTAATGGTATTAAACCAATTTAAATTTAAAGAGCATAATCGGAAATTACCTCCGGGAGAAATAAAGCGGAGGTGTATTAAAGATTGAGTGAATCGCCCATTTGGAAATTTATCTAATCAAGTTTAGCCTGTTAAAATCAAAGCCATTCACACGAACCGGAGTCACAAAATATATTGTAAGGGCAAATATTGACTCCAACAGTCAAAAGAAAAGCAGAAAGCGACCTAACAGAAAAATCAGCAAAAATAATGAAAAATGCATTGTTGGAAGAAAACCATACGAATGCTCTCACCGTAAGGGACTTGGACTATGTGAGAAAAAATATTTACTATGGTCGGAGAAAAACACTTTACTAGTAATGTCAAACCAAAGAAACTTATAGCTACGCAATAGAAAACCGACGTAATGTTAATAATTCGATCTCTCGATGGATCCCGGTTTTCAAAACGGGGATCCTTCTTCGTTAAGCGGTCGGGCTTTGCCGAATGCACGTTCAGAGTTGTCGTCTTTCCGGGTGCGAGATAATATGTAATATAGTCTTTAGGATTAATAATTGAATTTTGTAAACTGGTTATTGAGATTACTAAACCCAATAAAACAACGGCGCGGCCGGCGTGAACCAATGTTTTCATTTTCGGGTTTACCAAACAGCTGAGGTTAATATAAAAATAATTAAATCTAGGAGTTTATTGTAATCTTTAATTTTACTACTTCAATAGATTTTTTTGTACAGGGTTATCCAACCAAGACTAGACAAGGCGATTTTTTGACTTTTCCTGTACTTTTATAAAAAAACTGAAATAGCCATCTTAAGTCATTTTCTCCCGCGAATTCGAATATCTTCAGCAAAAAACAATTGAACATCAAACAAAAGTACTAGGGGTCACTTTGATATTTTTTTAAATGGGATGCCGTATTTTTAATGAGCTTATCCGATTTCTCATATAAATTTTGATCTAAAATGTTGGATTTTTAATTTTTTTTTTTTTAATTTTTACGGTAGACGAACATTTTCCGAATTTAAAACTGAAGAAAAAAGGCGTTTTTGAATTAAAAATCCAACATTTTAGATCAAAATTTATATGAGAAATCGGATAAGCTCATTAAAAATACGGCATCCCATTTAAAAAAATATCAAAGTGACCCCTAGTACTTTTGTTTGATGTTCAATTGTTTTTTGCTGAAGATATTCGAATTCGCGGGAGAAAATGACTTAAGATGGCTATTTCAGTTTTTTTATAAAAGTACAGGAAAAGTCAAAAAATCGCCTTGTCTAGTCTTGGTTGGATAACCCTGTACAAAGTGTTCACAAAATGTATTCCCCCGATATTCCTTTAAACTTATACGAAATCTTTTGGCATACTTTCTTGACGAATTCTAGCATTTTTGAAACATGTACTATTAATACTTATAAAACTGACTAGTTATTAATTTAGTCCAGTGGCGGAAAAACAAAATAAAAATTCTAGAAAAACTGTATTAACAACATAAAAAGGGATATAAAATGTACGTTTATCTGCATATAAGGTGGTTCAAAAAATATCCGTTTGTAAATCTAACAATCTTTACACTTTTTTTTTGTATCTGCCGAAATTATTTTATTTTACGGCACCAAGACGTACGTAATAAACGTTTTTGGTCATGGGTCTAAAACGACCAGAACAAAAAAATTGAAGTCTGCCTTGTTGCCACAAAATGACCTAACATTGAAATAATTTGTTTTAATTAGAGTCGTATTTAGTTTCGACAGGAAAATATGAATTACTAAACCTTTTTGGTCATAGGTCCTAAACAACAAGGAAAAAAAGTTAAAACGTTTCGTCATTTTTAATTAACCTCATGTTTATTATTGGTAGATAAGTAAAAAAAATTTTCTGATAAAAAATTTAATATACTGTTTTTTTACAATTAGGTACAGTTTGATTCACCATAATGTCACACCTTCTTAATTTTTTTATTTTTTATGCTAGGTAAAAAATTTTAGCGTGTAGGGTATTTGAAATAATTTTTGCAGGGGTGTCCACAAATCCCCTTAGTTGCTTCATACATAGGATAGAGCATAAAGTTATATTTTCCTAAATATATTATCCAATTTATGAATTCTACCTAAAATGGTAATCGTATTTCATATAACATGCGTTACACCTTAACCAAAGGATTTTCAATATAGGTGAAAACGGCTTACATATCCCTATCTTACTCTTTTATTATCTTTCCAAAAGTGTAAACTTCTGGTTGAACCGGATGTAACTCGAAATCCGGCAATATAGTACTTTCGGTTTAACCTGAAATTAATATTTTTAGGAAGACAATAAAAAAGTAAGAAAGGGACATGTAGGCCGGTTTGGTCTAAGATGTACCGTTAAGCTGTCAAAGTTCAAAAATGTCATTTTTTAAAAGTCGATATCTCGAAGATTATAAGGTTTAGACCTATGGTGCAATTATTAAAAAATGATTAATATGTTATGTAAAATCCAAAAGTATTGTAAGATATAGGGGTTTCTATTTAAAGATCGAACGTTGATATCAACTCCAGAAAAGCGACTTACCCTGTATTCCACTTCTATTGCGTAGCTATAAGTTTCTTTGGTCAAACTCAATTATGGAAGTACACACTGCTCTGGATGCAATATCGATCTAAAAATGAAAAGAGGTAAACACTTTTTATTAGTTAACAATGAAACGGTTAACTTGGTAATATTTTCTTGCAATTCTAACTTAGATCTATTTTGTGTGTCTTTATACAGGGCGTTTCAGAACTACGGTACGTAACTTAAGGGGGTGATTCCTTATGATATTTTAAGCGATAAAGTTCATATGAACATGTGTCCGGAGTTGCCCCGTTATTTATATACAGGGTGTCCAAGATAAGAATGGTATAGCATTGGAATCTTGGAAACGGTAGGAATTAGAATGTTGGTTATATTAGGAAAAAGTTGCACAATTTAAATACCTTTTACATGGTGTTTGCAAAATTAAACTATCTTTAACCGATTTCGATATTTAAAAAAAAAATTATTTTTTGCTGTATTATTTTTTATTTATTTGTTGCATTATTTTAACAGATATAAAAAAATGAAAAATACTTTTTCATTGTCACTTTTTAAGCTGAACAAGATTGCGTTTACAGATTTTCAGCACGACGTTTCGTTTTCGAAAAAACTTCCTCAACTTTCTTTTTTTAAATACGGTCCTGTGCTTTTTTTTTAATCGAAGGCTATTTTGAACTCTAAAATAACTGATCTATCACTTGAACAAATTTTCAGCTTTTTCTCTATCATAGGTTTTTATTATATAACGAATAAATTCCTCATATCATAAGACCGTACAATAAACATAGTGGGCTTTGAAACAAACGTTCGTCTTTCTTGACAACTTACTTCTGTCATAAATACAAAATTTAATTAGGTACGAGGTCTTTCACTTCGTTTAAAAATGGTTGTACATTTCTCTTTTGAGGAAAAGTTTGATATGTTAGAGTGTTACATTTTATGCGATAGAAATACTCGAGAAACTGAGCAAATGTATTTAAATAATTACCCAGAGAAATTACAACCAAATAAAAAGATGTTTGGAAGAATTGTTGCTAATTTATTGCAGTATGGGTCATTTAATAAAGCAGTTGTTACTAGAAACAAACCATGTAATGAGGAAATTCAAAATAATGTGGCATTAGCTGTAACGGAAGACCCTACAACATCAGTTAGAAACATTGAGAAAGTAAGTGGAACGCCAAAATCTACGGCACATTTTATTTTGCGTGAGAACAAATATCACCCGTACAAATTTCGAATCTGCCAAGGACCAAAACCGGGAGACGACATAAGGCGAAGGGTATTTTGCGAATGGTACACTAGGCAATGTCAAAACGACAAAAATTTCGTCAATAAAATTTTATTTTCTGATGAAAGTATGATAACCAACGACGGAACTAGACACCAACATCGTTTTGGTTTCAACATGTGGGTAGGAATTTTGGGAACAAAGATAATTGGGCCAATTTTTTACCACGGAACAGTAAATTCGGAGCGGTATTGAAATTTACTGCAGCATAATTTGGAAGAATGGTTCGATAACAACTTACCACTAGCAGAAATCGATAACTTTTGGTTTCAACAAGATGGGGCCCCCGCTCATAATTGTAGAATTGTCCAAGAATATTTAACATATAGATTTCCTGACAGATGGATAGGTACGCGTTCAGCTGTTTCTTGGCCTGCACGATCGCCTGATCTAACTCCTTTGGACTTTTATCTCTGGGGGTACATCAAAAACTATGTGCACCAACGTAATTTTCAAACGAAGGAAGAATTGCGTCAACTGGTTTTAGGAGCATTTCAAACGATTACCCCAGATGTACATAATAATGTTTTGAATTCCACAGTTAGACGATGTTACCTATGCTCAGAAAATAATGGCCATTTGTTTGAACACTGTTTGTAATTAAGTTCTAATTTGGTATTATGTTAATAAATGTCATTCAGTGCCGAACTATGGAGATTTTTCTTGAATATTTTTAAACGATAGCTAAAAAGCTAAAAATATGTTTGAAAGTGGTACATCAGTTATTTTAGAGTTCAAAATAGCCTTCGATTAAAAAAAAAACACAGGACCGTATTTAAAAAAAGAAAGTTGAGGATGTTTCTTTGAAAACGAAACATCGTACTGAAAATCTGTAAACGCTATCTTGTTCAGCTTAAAAAGTGGCAATAAAAAAGTATTTTTCATTTTTTTTATCTCTGGTAAAATAATGCAACAAATAAATAAAAAATAATACAGCAAAAAATAATTTTTTCAAAAAATATCGAAATCGGTTAAAGATAGTTTAATTTTCCAAACACCATTTGAAAGGTATTTAAATTGTGCAACTTCTTCCTAATTTAACCAACATTGTAATTCCTACCGTTTCCAAGATTCCAATGCTATCCCATTCTTATCTTGGACAAACTGTATATAAGTTAAAAAAAAAATCGGGTTTTTATAATTTTTTTTAAATATCCCATTCCTGATTTTATTGAAATTCGGTAATGATAAGGGGCTTAATTAGCCCTAACTAGATTAAATTGATTAAGTCCAGTGGCGTTCCGGGGAGCACCTTAACGAATATTGGGAAAGAAATGAACACCACTGACTTTTATCCAATTTTGATGTTATTTCTCGGATTAACTAACTATTAGACTTTCTTAACTTGCCTACTTTTGGGCCACTATGTTTACTCACTGAAACTAAACTTTCTAACTTAAAAACAGTTCTTTATTTAAACAAATACAACGCATTTCTTAATTACTTTCTTGTTACTTCCGCACCCTTCTTTCTTACTCTTCTTACTCCTACCACTACATAAAAACAAATGTCAAACGCGCTAAATTTAAATATAATGTATTCATTAAATGTTGAGTAAATATGCGTTCCTAACACAACTAATAATAAAACTTTTTTGTTACCTAAATTGTCTTCGTATCTCCCTTCGTTCTTGAGAGAAAAAATAACAACCACATTATCGCATGTAGAAAAAAAAAATACCTATGTATTTCAAAGTTAATTAAAATATAAGGTAAAGGTACGTTTTGATTCTAATTTACCTGTTTTGTCAATAACAAGTCAAAAATTAATAACTTAACTAACGCTGAAATGGCCCAGATGTATTCCAATTATGGCCTAGCAAATGGAAATGCTAAAGAAGCTCGGTGAATTTATCAGGAACGTTATCCAATCAGAGTACTATCATGTGTCAAAACATTTACACTAGAATTCATAGTCGACTTTCAGCGACTCGCCAGCCGGTATTTGGCAGTCCAGAGACACGATACGTTTCACAGTCGGCGCGTCGCTAAAGGTGACAAGCGCAATCGAGCTATTTTTACTGTCATCGTTTATTATATGAAATTAATCGTGATTTTAATCACTTGCAAGATGTATTTCGGGTTCGTGTTCCAAGAGATATATATACGGGACGCAGAAAATCCATTATTTTGGTATTCCAATAAAGAATTTAAAATGCGGTTGTAACGTTTTTGATAATCATTCAAATGATGTTGAGTTGCCTCGGCCAGAAGACTTTTTTTTTGTTAGGTGTGGGTTTATCTTATTATCTGACAAATTTTTTGGGGCGCCATCCTACCAGAAATAATACAAAATTTTACAAACACTTGGTAGTTTATTAAACTAAATTTGCTTAACAATGATTGTTGTTACTGGTTTCCGAAGAAACAGTTTTGACATGAAAAGGTGAAAATTAAAATGAAAATACAGCAATGGTCTGCTGGTCTTTACAAAGTTATCCTTCTGACTGACAAATACTTAGCTCTGCTTGTCATCCATGAGGTGTGTCCAAGATTCAGTCCTCTTCACCTGGAAGTTGTCTCGATGAGGTGTTCCATGCATAGACTCCAGCAATGGAGAAGGTAAGGGAGACGTCAAGACTTGATTAGACTTGAATTCTTGTGACAGCGATTGATAGGAATAATGACATCAGATGAGCTTGTCAGCCTCAGGTTTGCTTGTTTACATGTAATATTAGAAAGGTGGCGTTAGACCAGCGAATAATATTGCAATAAAAGGTTTGAAAATTAATACTTAGGTTAAACAGTACCAGTTGTAACTTAAATTTCTATAATATAGTTACAGGATGTTTTAACTCCCTGTTACTGAAGTGAATATGAATAAAGTTTTAAATTAAGAAATGAAATAACCATGTTTAATTACATAAGGTCGAAAACAAAATTTCTTTCGTGTTAAGTAGTAAGAAAAATAAATGATTTTATTGACTTAAAAGGTATTTAAGTTTTAAGTTAATCCAAGAAAAGCATATATTGTGCCAACAAGATAAAAATTAAGTAATTAATATACTACAAAATGTACAAATATATAATACAGATATTTAAAACTAGTAGAAAATGCTGCATTCAAAAGCATCTAGAACTTTTGTGCAGATTCGATATGCATAACGAGCAAAAAGGCAATCGTTTGCTAGATAAATGTGGTTTAACGAGCCACAGGCATTCGTTACCACATGATATTGGTGTACCAGACTAATGTCTTAATTATTGGCACCCAAGGTAAGATACGAACAAGATGAGTTCAAGATACGGTACAAGAGAAATTGTATATACAGTGTGACTTAAGATACTATCCATATAGTACAAGTATGTCGCGCCAATTGAGTGAGAAGTTTAAGAAAAAATAAAAGTTAAATCAGAATTGATTTCTGACAGATATCATGAGCGAAATGGGGTGAGTTTTTCAACAAATTCAATTTAGGTTTCAGCTTGAAACAAAAGAAAAACCCACCTGCTTTCCTCGATATTAGCTTCCTGGGATATTCTGTCAGTCACCAGTTCTGTAGAGCCTAGATCTGTCGGTTTCCTTGTGAATGGTCCAGTCAGGTTTACCCTATATCTGGTTCTCACCAATGTTCGTCAAGAACTTAAATAAACTACCAACTGACCAACGATATTTGCTAAAACGTAAAAGAAACGACAGAGACCCGAAAAACAAAGTTAAATTGGGAATTTAAACATTAATTGATGAAGAAAAACAAACAAAACCATGACCTGATGATTAAAGAAAGTGATTTTAAATTGAATGCAAAATTATGGAAATATTGATTGAAATCCACATTTACTCAAAAAATATTATTATTCCTGTTTAATAAGATGATGCTTTTAGATCTTTAAAAACATTATACTTTACAAGGATAAATGAAATGAATGAAGATTATTAATTTATGACGCCATTATGGCCGGCACGTCTTTATTTTGTTAAAACATAAAAATGTGGAATTTAGTTCGTGTAAAAATAGATTAAAAGGTCATGGCTTACTAGAAAGTAATGTTTATGGTTTAATTACATACTTAATATTAGACAAAATATAAATTTAGTGAAACCAAAACTTAGCGTGACATGCCTGTATCAGGACAAAACCAAAAGTGAAGTCAAAAAATTAACCTCCCTGAGTAGCCTTTTTCTATTCACGGAGACAATATAAACTAAATTAAATGTAAGAAATCGATAATCTATATGGCAAATTTACAGTTGCTCCTTTCATATATACAAACTTAAAGAATCGATATTAACTGCAGTATGCAGAGTTATCCATAGACGGCAGCGCCAATACCTAAAGATTTATTATACTTTAAAATCCAGTGTAACGAAATAACTTTTATTTACGTTACACGGTTTCGTTTCTCAAAAGAGATCTATAATCTAGTTAATTGGCTTGAAATTATAAATAACCGGGGACTACCAATACCTCCCATTTTGTTGATCCAATTAACCCTACGTTTTTACGCAACGGGAAACTTTCAGGTAAGTAGAACTAGACAGTTAATGTAATTTATTGATAAATAAAAAAATATACTTTAGACTGTCTGTGGTGATTTAAGAAGCATATTACAGGCTTCGTTCGATATGTAGAAGTGTGCATAAAATATCTGTGGAACTTGCCTCACAATGTAAACGTTATGTTCATTTTCCAAGAGATGAGGAGGAATTAAGAGCTATACGACAACAATTTTACGATATTGCACAATTTCCAGATGTAACAGGTTGCATAGATTGTACACATGTGCCAATAAAAAGTCCTGGTGGAAGTATTTAGAAATAGAAACCGTACGTTTTCTATCAATGTTCAAGTAGTTGGTGGGCCTAACTTGCAAATTTTTGATATCGTGGCTCGTTGGCATGGCAGAGAACATGGTAGTGTTATTTTTAACAATATCTCTGTAAAAACCAAACTTGGACAGGGAACTTTAAGAAGGCACCTTTTGGGAGATAGCGGTTACCCTTGTTTACCATATTTGATGACGCCATTACAAAATCCCAATACGAATGCAGAGAACAGATACAACCTTTCACAAGTACGAACACGCAATACAATAGCAAGGTTGTTTGGTGTACGGAAGCGTCGTTTTCACTGTCTTTCTAGATGTTTAGGAAATATACCGGAAAAATGTTGTGCTATTATTGTCGCATGTGCAGAGTTATACAATATAGGTCTAATGGCAAACGATATCTTTGAAGACAATAACTTGCAGAGTAATATTAATGAGGACCAGCAACAGCGACCTTTCGTGCCTGCTCCAAATGGTTTAGGATTCGCGATAAGACGTGCATTAATAGAGCGCCATTTTAACCAGTAATAGATAATCATGAAAGAAAACAATTTTTTAGTTCAATTTAGTTAAGTATTAAAAAGAATATATTGTATTTAGAAACACATTTTCTTTATGTGTATATAGGTATATTTCAAAACACTTTTTTATTAACAATGAGAATAAAAAGTACATTAAATAAAATACTTGTTTATTAATTTTTTATATTTTGCTTTGGCATTCTCAAATTTTTTTCATTTATATAATTTGTTGTTCAGCACCTCTTCTTTTCGCCTTAACTGATCTTAAATTTTCCTTCTCTATTTGAATTCAAATATCATGTAATTCAATAGCCTGGTTTTTTTTTGATTTAACAGCTCGTTCGCAATTTTTGGTAAACAAAGGCTTGCCGTTAGAAGGGCACTATTTTGAGAAAGGGATGAAGGCTTCCATGCCAGTAAGGATAACCTCCGATATTTCTGTTGCACAGATGGATGGATCATCAGAGGAAAAACAAACGTCCCGCCAAGGAAACGTTCGAAAATGGTCCCTTAGGTCATCCCACTTAGCTGATGTATAATGCCATACCTTGCGTGGTTTAGGAGGCTCTTCGGCACTAATTAGTAGTGTGTTCAGTGCCGAAATGAGGTTGTGGTCAGGCGTTCCTAGCGGCGGCTTCACGGTGACAGTGTACAAGTCGGGGTTTGAAGTTAAGAAAAGATCCAACAAACTAGCAAAATCACCATCTCTGTCTGGAATCCGAGTTGGTTCACCCACCAGCTGGGTGAGGCCCGAGCTGATGGCAAAGGATTCGGCTTCACGACCTTGTTGGTCATGTTTGAGTATTTTAGCCACTTGACATTATGAACGTTGAACTCGCCAAGGATGACAACTTCGGAATAGGGATGGTGGGATTGCAAAAAGTCGATAGTATTAGCAAGAGAGGAGAACAAGTCTCTATAATGGGTATCACTTGGCGGCCGGTAAAGGCAGCAGATGAATTTAGTAATTCTCTGCGTTGATATTTTAAACCACATTACATCAAAGTCGTTAGGCTCGAGTGTCTCCTCTCGTTGACAAGAAATATCACTCCGGACAAAGAGACAAAGGCCAAAATTCCGCCTAAATCGGTGATGGAAGTCGTACCCAGGATATAAATAGCTGACCGTTGTTGAAACGCCGGGCTTTATTTCCTCTTACGTTCAATCAAGTTTGTGGTATATTTCCACAGGCGTGTGACTCACTGGTCGGTTTTATTATGATTGGAAATTAAACTCGTGTTAAAGCAAAATAACTTTATTTAATATACTGGCGAACTTAACACATTATAACTTCTGCCGAAATTAACACATTATAACTCGTTGCACAGAGCTATGCACACTTAGTACCCGTACTTAGGGTGAAACTTTCACTTTTTACATAGAAATTAGTACACTAACATTTCTACAGATTTACCACTTGGTACAAATAGTAAAATGACCGCCAACAACCAACTTTGGCTATTCCTTTTTGACGGGACGTGTTGCTAGCTTGTCTGCTCACTCAACAGTTACTCTAAATTGATACACTAACATTCGTAAAGATTTACCACTTGGTACAAACAGTAAAATGACCGCCAACAACCAACTTTGGTTGACGGGACGTGTTGCTAGCTTTATTGCTCACTCAACAGTTACTCTAAATTGATACACTAACATTCGTAAATATTTACCACTTGGTACAAACAGTAAAATGACCGCCAACAACCAACTTTGGTTGACGGGACGTGTTGCTAGCTTTATTGCTCACTCAACAGTTCCTCTAAATTGATACACTAACATTCGTAAAGATTTACCACTTGGTATAAACAGTAAAATGACCGCCAACAACCAACTTTGGTTGACGGGACGTGTTGCTCGCTTTATTGTTCACTCAACAGTTACTCTTATTTCTTAATTCGCGCCGAATGGAGCGGATGGAACCGCTGCACGAATACCCTATGACGCGACTCATTCATCTTTTGTGGCCGACGCCAAGCTTCCGCCAATCCCGTGGGCGCATTTTACATCGAACAAATGTGGAGCGTGGCAGTGGTCTCCAGCCGCTTCCATTTGGCGCGGGTCCAAAATACATCATTTCTTATACCTACTACGTTATGAACGAGATCGTAAATTTGACATGTTACGCCTACTATGTTACAACTAAACTAAACAATCCATCTTTGGACAACTCATTTCAACTCTTAGGGCTGTTCCCCAACATTCTCCCCCACCTTGAATCACTTGTGATTCAATTCAATTTAATCGAACATTATGTAGTACATCCCCTTTCTACACAATCTACTCTTAGAAATTAACACTCTGGTATCCAACATTATACCTAACCTAACAACGACAACCAACAATACATAAACGTTAACAGCCATGACCATCAATATGGTTGTAGACTCTACATCGTCTCATGATCTGAGTCAAATACCCCATATTCAGAAAGAGAGCTGCGCATGTGCCACGTGCAACGCAACCGTGCAGCTCTAACTATAACCATTTTTTTTTTTTTCTTAACTTCATAACTTATACTAAAATATTTACAATATGACCGAAGGTCACACAAAATTGTTCAGCATGACACACGATTTCATGTATCACATGCCCCTCGTATTTCCAAACACTGTCAAAGTTATCTCGACTCCGCAAATGTTCATTGTCTTTTACTGGACCCACTTGACATAATCGTACACAAGCCAATGCTCAATCGTCCACTTGAAGTCCTGTTTTGTTCTGTGAACATAATCTTGACCTAAGTGTATAAAGTCCCAAAGAAAAATAAAGTCTTTCTTTTCCTTTGTTTTCACGTAATCTGAACGTAAGTGACCCGTATCCTATTGAAACCTGTAGAATAGGTTTTACAACAATCTTAATATTAAAAAGAACCTAAAGTTCTGTACAGCCGTCCTACCCTTCCGTATTGCACAGATTGAATGTCCTATTTTTCATAACTGGCACATTTTTACCGAATCATATTGTGTTAAATGACTTTGATATTCTTTGAAGAATATATTCGAAATTTACTTTGAAAGCTCGCTTCGAGCACTGTCATAAAATTCATTTAAAAAACTGAACACACGAGGTCCAGATAGCAAGCTCCGTTTGAGCTGCACATACACGTTGGCATTCCGCAGCGACACCCATAACTACTTCCCTTGTAGTATAAAATAATAATAAAAAAACTAAAAAACTAAAGAACGGTGCTTCTGAGAGACACCTCTATCTTTAAGTATTGACATTGGAGTCGAATACCGCGAAAGGCGGCACTGATGAGACACTCCTAAACTTTGAACTGGCGCTACTGTGAGACACCCCTAACTTTGAGTAATGACATTGGAGTCGAATACTGCGAATGGCGCTACTGATGAGACACCCCTAAACTTTGAACTGGTGCTACTGTGAGACACCCCTAACTTTGAGTATTGACATTGGAGTCGAATACTGCGAATGGCGCTACTGATGAGACACCCCTAAACTTTGAATATTGACATGAAGCACAAGGCGTAAATTTGCACCCCACGTCACACACTCACAATTTTCCCGAATCCCCACCCGAAGAAGACCTGATAATTCCCCTGGACTGGGCTCAATAACCCCTTACCCGCCCCAACCCAGAGAAATGACACTTGGTAGTGATAGACAGCACTACTCGTGTCTTGTAGTGCCGAAGCCGCAAAGTAGATAGAACGAAATGGAAGAAGAAGAAGTAACAGAGTGACAGATGCTCCGCAGAGCGAAAGGTGGAACCAGATTCCGCCGGAACCCAGAACCGAAAGGGCAGTGCGCTACTGTCAGGGTAGTCTACGTCTTTAGTCTTTTGACACCAGGGACGCTCCTAGTGTGTTCTTGAAAAAGCTGCCAGAAGTTTCCAACTGTGCGAACTCATACGACGCTCCTTAAGAGCGAAGGGCCAACAAAAACGACAAAAAGAATACAAAAATCATGTAACCGTTTAGGTTTCCCAGGGAGTCTTAGCCTTCGACCCCCAGTGGACTTAAGGCAGGCCACCACGCCAAAAAAGGACTGACACCTTGTGTAAAATAAACTAATATAAATGAAACGTACGTTGAAACTTATTATTCAACAAACTAGTAATCGAGTAGATTAAGACTTAAAATATGGCCACACGCACGAGGTGCGGTAACCTATAATCAAAAGTAGTTTGGCTTAGTCGTGATGAAGTTCAGTAGTTACATGTGCCTGGTCATAAATGAGAGGAGACACTTTTGCTATAGACCTAGTGAAAATGCTGTCAGCTGTTTTTAGTTTTACAACCCTCACGTTACCATCCTTTCCAGGATACACTTCCAGCACTCTCGCTAGCGGCCATTGCAACGGAGGTACGTTATCCTCGCGTAATAGCACCACGTCGTTAGGGACTATATTTCTACTAACTTTTAACCATTTAGGACACTGTTGCAGACGATTGAGATAATCTACCGACCATCGCTTCCAAAAGATCTGTTGAATCTTGGTACACTGTTGCCAAAATTTTAGCCTATTATCGTGGATTTCTGTCAAATCGCGCTCAGGATATGCGGTTAAACTTTCCCCTATCAAAATGTGCCCTGGTGTTAGATACCCGAAATCTGAAGGGTCGTTTGTCAATGGGCATAATGGTCGTGAATTTAACACCGCCTCGATTTGCGTCAAAATCGTATAAAAGTCTTCGAATGTGAATTTTGAAGTACCCATTAGTCTAAAAATATGATGCTTTAATTGCTTATCTGAAATTATTTGATTGTTCTTTACTTCTGAAAGTTGCTTTGGAAAACTCTGGCGTTGCAGATTTTTTACCACGAACTGGTATGACCTATCAAGCTCACCAACCGTGACAGTTGCATCCTGAATCTTATTATCTTTATTCCGAAGGTTATGTATAAACCGGAACATAAAGGCTAACATACGTATCAGACGTGAAAAGTTAGAAAACCGAGAAAAATAATTTATCCAAAAATCACAAGGTTGCTCCTGGCACACCGTTGAAAGTGCCACCTTCTTTTGCTCCGGCAGATTAGCAATGTTGATCTGCTGATCATATAAACTCAAATCCAAGTTAACGTCAAGTAAGAACTTAGGCACTTGAAACCAGAATCCTGAAGCAATTACTTCGTTTGAGAAATTTCCGCGCGACAAAATATCTGCAGGATTGTCTGCAGATTTGACATATCTTAATTTGTTTTCCAAAGAGGAGAACCGCTTTTCAGCCATGTTAAACGAATCACCAAGTTTCGTATACTCACCCGGAGTTTTAAACGGCATATTGACCTGAAACGAACCGTTTTCTACACGTTTTGTAGTATTAATAAAGATACTTTCTGCCAACTGATCGTCAGTTGACATTATAGGTTTTGAAGACACTTCTTCGACTGTCCAGAATTTTGTCAACAACTTATCCACGTCTTGTGTTTGCAAAAAAAATGACGCATTACTTCCGCCTGCCTGCGTAGCGTGCCCTTTCACTGGCGATGTACAACGTGCAGGTACCTTCCCTGCTATAATCCACCCAAGTGTGGTATTTACCAAAGTAGGTTTGTTAGAGCCTAAAATACACTGCCCCTGGCCCAAAATCGAATAGTACACATCAGCGCCCAACAACATGTCGATCTCGGATGGAATATTAAAAGTTGGATCAGCCAGCCGGCTTTGTAAATTATACGGAATATCCAAAGTTTCTACTTTGATAGGGATTTGCGGCAATTTGTACGTGATACTATCCAAAATGATACACGATTTCACTGGATAACAGATATCCTGCGTTTTCGAATATATAGTAACGTTCGCCAATTTATTACATACAAAACTGTTTTGTGAAACGCTTGAAATATTTACTTTATAATTAATAATATCACACTGTAGCTGCTCTACTAATGATTTAGTAATAAACGAGCTTTGGCTTCCATTATCCAACAATACTTTCGCTGTTATCACATCCCCGTTCTTACTCACAAGATTTACCTGCGCGGTTGCCAATAATACGTTAAAATGTTCATTTGCCAATGCTGAAAGAGACACTGGTTTAGTGGAACTTATTTGGGCATCCCTACTTGACTTACCCTGTAAATTTTCTACACCGATATTTTGAGGACTAGGCGTCTCCGTACTCGTATTTAAACTTGACACGTTGTGTGTTCGATTCCCAGACCCGTTGTACTGCCCGGATGGCCTTAAGAACGATTGATTATTTGAACTGTTCGCGTTGTACGAGGTTTTGTCGTTATTATTCTGAGAATATCGCCCGTTTCGCACGGTACCTAAATTTGCATTTCGCGTGGAATTTTGTTGTTGTGCGGTGCCCGAACTTGCATCAGGACTACCTCTTGGCACATTTCTATGCAACGTTGAATGGTGCGATAAATTACAATATTTACATCTTCTTTGTGATTTGCACTGAGCGACAGAGTGTGCACCCAGACAATTAAAACACAATCGCTTCGATTGTACGATCTGTTGCCTTCCATATAATGTTAAATCCAAATATTCTCGACACGCATATGTTCTATGACCTGGAATTCCACAAATACAACAATACTGATCGCTCTGCTGTTGACTACCAAAAAAGGATACTCTGTTATTACTAGTTGTGCCTCTGGGCTGTGAACTTTGTTGTTCGCTACTACTAGAAAGATTTTCAAACACTAAACACCTACGTTGTAAGAATTCAAAGAAATCTGTTAACCCTGGTAAGTTATTTAAATTACGATCCAGCTCAAATGCCTTTTTTGTGGCGTAATCTAATTTATTTTCCATAATATATACTAACAAATATTCAATAACTTGAGTCTGAGATACCGGCAATTGTTTTAACGACTCCACTGTCTTTGTATTATTCGCTATGAACTCCCTTAAATTATTTGAATTTGGCTTAGTTAGCACCGGCGCACCTAAAATAGTTTTGAAGTGGTTATTTACCACACATGTCAAATTCTCGAATCTATTTTGCAAAATGTCAAAAGCAATCTGAAAGTTACTTCCTATTAATTCAAGAGAATCTATTAGCTTCAAAGCCTCGCCCTTGAGTGCAGATTTCAGGTACATTAATCGTTGTACATCCGAAAGAACTGCGTTCTCTATAATTAAAACTTTAAAAATTTCTGCAAAAGACCGCCAATCCGAAACACTGCCATCGAACGATGGGACCTTCAAATCTGGCAATCTAACACCCGAAGAAATATAATGTTGCCCCTGATTACTACTCGTTACACTACCTTGTGCATTATCTGCGCTTAATATTTCATTAAACGCCGCCACCAAAGAATGGTATTTGCCCTCGACTTCATCCCTATCTAAATCGTCTGGATTTAAATATTCAATACTATCCTGTAAATCAGAGTACGTCCCGTACGCTTTTCTCAACGTCTCCTCTCGCGATATAATTTGCTTCAGTGCCTCTTTGTCTTTTTTATTAGTATTATACCATGTTTGAATCCTCGTGATCGCAGCCTTTGCCACCCCACGTTTTCTTTTTAACTCGCTTAATTTACTTATATTAACTGCCTCGTCTGAAGGCTCCATTTTTTTTATTTTTTAATGACTTTTGCTCTCTAACTAGCAACACAACTTACACAGAGGTGAAGTCGAACACAACACTACCTTAATGTTGGCTACCAAAGTGTAATGCTACTAACAAATCTAGAATTATCAACAACAATACTACTACAATTTCTACATGTAACGTTTTTACCTTCCGCTGTCTCTCTGTCGACACTCACTTAACTTTCACTTCACTACTCTCACTGGTTTGGAAGTCTCTTACTGCCTCTTCTTGCTAATTTTTGACTTTAATTCTACTTTCGCACTTATTCAATTTTCCAACATCCGGATTCGAAGGACCATGTTGAAACGCCGGGCTTTATTTCCTCTTACGTTCAATCAAGTTTGTGGTATATTTCCACAGGCGTGTGACTCACTGGTCGGTTTTATTATGATTGGAAATTAAACTCGTGTTAAAGCAAAATAACTTTATTTAATATACTGGCGAACTTAACACATTATAACTTCTGCCGAAATTAACACATTATAACTCGTTGCACAGAGCTATGCACATTTAGTACCCGTACTTAGGGTGAAACTTCCACTTTTTACATAGAAATTAGTACACTAACATTTCTACAGATTTACCACTTGGTACAAATAGTAAAATGACCGCCAACAACCAACTTTGGCTATTCCTTTTTGACGGGACGTGTTGCTAGCTTGTCTGCTCACTCAACAGTTACTCTAAATTGATACACTAACATTCGTAAAGATTTACCACTTGGTACAAACAGTAAAATGACCGCCAACAACCAACTTTGGTTGACGGGACGTGTTGCTAGCTTTATTGCTCACTCAACAGTTCCTCTAAATTGATACACTAACATTCGTAAAGATTTACCACTTGGTATAAACAGTAAAATGACCGCCAACAACCAACTTTGGTTGACGGGACGTGTTGCTCGCTTTATTGTTCACTCAACAGTTACTCTTATTTCTTAATTCGCGCCGAATGGAGCGGATGGAACCGCTGCACGAATACCCTATGACGCGACTCATTCATCTTTTGTGGCCGACGCCAAGCTTCCGCCAATCCCGTGGGCGCATTTTACATCGAACAAATGTGGAGCGTGGCAGTGGTCTCCAGCCGCTTCCATTTGGCGCGGGTCCAAAATACATCATTTCTTATACCTACTACGTTATGAACGAGATCGTAAATTTGACATGTTACGCCTACTATGTTACAACTAAACTAAACAATCCATCTTTGGACAACTCATTTCAACTCTTAGGGCTGTTCCCCAACAACCGTATTAATCGATGATCTGACTTTGGTTTCGGTTAGTGCAAGTACATGAGGCTTGGTAGATTGTAGATGTTGATGGACTGCATTGATGTTCGTGTTCAGTCCTGTTATATTGCAGAAGTTAATTTGGAAGCTGCTAATCTCGGGTCTTTTAACAACTCCAGTTTTGACACCATTTCCATTTAGAATATTGTTCGAAGGACCCGCATGGCTACTGGACATGGTGGATGATTGAATAATTTCGCTTGATAAGGCGCCAGGACCCGCCCCCACCCGGAGATCCGATCGGGGGGCGTTTTTAACTCCGGAATATATTGATCTTGGAACCATCATCATAGCATTTTTTGTATATTTCCCACCCTGGAAACCAAAGACATCGGCGCAGTGACGAAACGTTAGCTCAAAGAGCAACTTCACGCCACCTAAGCCGATGCGATGGTATTTCACCGGGCGATGTCGGGTGAGCCAACATCTACCATCTGTACGTGCTATACTGCAAACTAAGTTTTTCCCAAGCTTCTGTTGTTTTTTTTATTGACGTAGCGTCGGTTTTTTTCTCTTCGATTATCGGATACTTCATTATTAGTCGTGTAAAAATCTCCTATTCTTCTCTCGTATACTTGTGTTATTTTCAGCCATTTTTATTGTAAACAACCCGATGTTAATACATACAGGGTGTTTCATTAAGGTCGAAGAGCGGCCATATCTCGGAACTATTGGGCATAGAAATTCAGGAAAAAAAAATTAATGACTAAAGTGGCTATGAGAAAATCCTGGAAATAATTTTTAAGTTCCGCATTTTGCCGCAAGGGGGCGCAATTGAAAAGTAAATTTTTAAATTTTAGATATCTCCGAAAATTGCACGTTAAGGTATATTTTTGATAACACCATTAAAAAGCTTGGTCAATTTTGCATAATTTTGGTCCCATGCTTATTGGCGTACCGACTTTAGTAAGAGTGGGGGAAGCTGTTGAATGTGTAATCATTTAAATCGCTGTAACTTATCAACGACTTATCCGATTTTAGCAAACTAAAACTTGTTTGGAAGAGAAATGTAAGTACTTTTAACTATCGTCTTGAGTGGTCCATGATACTTCTCAATAAAAATACAAGAGGGCGCAATTTGCAATAATAACACATTTCTTAACTTTATTCATTTATTTCAAATCATACGGTATAATTATGATACCATAATCGAAAAGTAGATGAAATTTGCTACAAAAAATGTCAAAACCGCAGTTCGATATCTCCATCCGTTTCAGAGTTATTGCCAATAGAATAATTTTTAAAACTTTAAATGAAGAAGCGGTTGTTTTCATAGTTTTGTGATCAAGCATTCCATGACAAAAAATATTTTTAAACTTTATGGTTAGGTAGGTTTGTTTCTCATTATTCCAATGGCCCAGAAACCACTCTAGAATTAATGGCAATCATGGAAAACGTGTCATTTAGAACTCTAACAATATGATGTGTTTTAAAAAATAAATCTGGATAGCTGTGAAATAAAATCTGAAAGTTTCCATGGAGATAAGACAAATAATGCAAATAGTTGTCAACTAGTTTCATTTTGAAAGGTGTTGACAAAAGTTTATCCGTAATTCATCTTAAACTTCTTGATAGAAAATTGTGATACGTACCTTTCAAAAATTGCTTATACCAATGCCGAAGCTTACGATATGCTGGCCGTATATTTTGAATGTTTTCAAAATGCGCCTATAGCGGAACGCGAATATGCTCTCAGATATCCTGAACGAAGGCACTATGGCAGAGCAGTATTTCAGCGACTGGCAATATGCGTAAGGCAAACGGGAAGTGTACGACGCATTTCAGTTGCTTTTAGAAGACGTCCAGTAAGAAATGAAGTCAACATTACAAACGTTCTTGCGTACGTAGAGGCCGATCCGCATTTAAGCATAAGAGCAATTTCTTTAGACCTAGGTATAAGTTGTACTGCAGTGTTCCGAATTCTAAGGGATTTTAAGCTGCATCCCTATCATATAGTTTTACATCAGGCGCTATCAGAAAGTGATTATGACAGACGGCTCGACTATTGCTATTGGCTAAGAGAGATGTGTAACGAGAATCCTCAATTCCTCTCCCACGTGTTATGGACTGATGAAGCCACTTTCAGTAGCTGTGGCAAAGTTAATTTACACAATATGCACTATTGGTCATAGACAAATCCTCACTGGATGCGCGAAGTGGATCACCAAAACAGATGGAGTGTTAACGTGTGGTGCGGAGTATTAGGACACAGAATTATCGGACCGTTTATTTTTAATGATTATCTAAATGGTGAATCTTATTTAAACTTTTTACAAAATGACTTGCCTATCCTTTTAGAAGATGTTCCTATTGGCCTAAGAACATCCATGTGGTATCAACATGATCGATGCCCGGCACACTTTTCGCATATGGTCCGTGATTTTTTAGATATTGGATACCCAAATCGCTGGATTGGAAGGGGTAGTTTGTTTGCTTGGCCACCTAGATCCCCGGATTTAACTGTGTTAGATTTTTACTTGTGGGGGCGAATAAAAGACATTGCATATAAAACGCGACCAACCACACGAGACAACATGATTGAGCGAATTGAAAATGCACTAAATTCGATTTCACGAGCTGAAATTGAAACAGCTGTCTCTAGTTCTAGAAAAAGAATTAATCGTTGTATTTTGCACAACGGAGGTCATTTTGAACATTTATAAAGTCTCTCAATTGTTTTCCTAAGAAGCTTTCCATGAATATTGTTTCCTTCAATAGTTTCCGATAATTATTTCAATACTGTTTTATGGCCCGTTGGCCTTGAAACACGCTCCAAATTTTGTATTTTACATGATTTGGACTAGTCCTAAGCCTAGATAAAGTGTGAAGGAAGGCACGGAGTTTGACATTGGAATAATGAGAAACAAACCTACCTAACCATAAAGTTTAAAAATATTTTTTGTCATGGAATGCTTGATCACAAAACTATGAAAACAACCGCTTCTTCATTTAAAGTTTTAAAAATTATTCTATTGGCAATAACTCTGAAACGGATGGAGATATCAAACTGCGGTTTTGACATTTTTTGTAGCAAATTTCATCTACTTTTCGATTATGGTATCATAATTATACCGTATGATTTGAAATAAATGAATAAAGTTAAGAAATGTGTTATTATTGCAAATTGCGCCCTCTTGTATTTTTATTGAGAAGTATCATGGACCACTCAAGACGATAGTTAAAAGTACTTACATTTCTCTTCCAAACAAGTTTTAGTTTGCTAAAATCGGATAAGTCGTTGATAAGTTACAGCGATTTAAATGATTACACATTCAACAGCTTCCCCCACTCTTACTAAAGTCGGTACGCCAATAAGCATGGGACCAAAATTATGCAAAATTGACCAAGCTTTTTAATGGTGTTATCAAAAATATACCTTAACGTGCAATTTTCGGAGATATCTAAAATTTAAAAATTTACTTTTCAATTGCGCCCCCTTGCGGCAAAATGCGGAACTTAAAAATTATTTCCAGGATTTTCTCATGGCCACTTTAGTCACTAATTTTTTTTTCCTGAATTTCTATGCCCAATAGTTTCCGAGATATGGCCGCTCTTCGACCTTAATGAAACACCCTGTACACTTGCCGGCGATTCTCCAGCCAGCGATTCGCTGGTCGATGATTATGAAACGGTCACTGTCAGCGACTTGTTGGCGTATCGCCAACTGACGAGTCGCTGGCAATGCGCGGAACGGCTCACTATGAATAACAGTGTGGGTACCTACATTAGCTACTGGTCAAGTGAACAGTTGCTGACATCTATAAATACCATTTATAATAAAAATATTGGTCACATTTCGTTCAAAATGTCTCAGAACGTCGCATACAGTGTCGAAGAAAAAGAAATTTCAAAGCAACTAATTATGAAATATCCCACAGTAGAACTAAAGAAAACTGATGCAACGTCTATAAAGAAGAAAACGCATGCATGGACCTGTTTAACACAAGAATTTAATGTTTTTTTCAGGGAATACCACGGTTTGTTAGTGGAAGAAAATGTTTTTAAGTTATTAAAATTAAACTTTGTTAGCGCACAGTTATTCAGTTAAAGAGATGTTGGGATAAGTTGAAACGCATTCGCAAAACTGAATTGGCAGCAGAAAGAAGGGTATCAAATGGGTACAGGAGGAGGGCCCCTCTCCCGGAAAAGAAAACTGGAGTAGAAGTAGCTGTTCCTCATTTAACCCATGAATTATCCAATGACTTTGATAGTGACGGTGTATATTTGACACTGGAAAAAAATATTCCGAACGTAGCTTCACCTTTAAATAAATTTGTATATGATTTTCCCGAAACACAGGATACGGATGTTAGCTAGTCTATTTTACAACCTGTTAAAAGACTGCCTACTACGTCAGTTGATAAAAACAAATCGTACATCGAAATAACAAGTATGAACAAAAGTATTCCAGTAAAACGCAAACGGGTTAAAAGCTGTGACGGAACAATAGATAAAATAATATCAGTACGTATTAAAAACGCCGAATGCGAAAAAACACAAAATGATGAATTACATGCCCTGAAAATAAAGACTGCAACTCAAGAGTTCGAGACAGCAAAGCTAAAGAAAAAGCTGCAGAACTGGATGTGCTAAGAGCTGAAATGGAATCGGAGTGCGTAAAAGTTAAATTAGACAATGAGAAAAACAAGTGTGCACATATTTAAATTTAATTAAAGTACGGTAACTATAATTAAATATTTTGTGTAAATGGTATAAATTAATAATAGGTAATTATAGGGCAATATACCATATATATCCAGCGTGCAGGGGAGGTCACAATAATACTGAAATAGTTCATATAATCATTTTTCCTAATGCCCCTTCTAACAAAGAAATTGGACCCCAAAGATTTACATTTTCAATTACAACAAGCAACCCAGTATATTTTAATGAAATTTTGTAACTTTGTACTTGTATTACTAGTATTGAAACTAATGAAGGAGTACCTTTTTCAAAAAGAAATGCCCAAAGAATTTAAAAAAGTATCTTTTAGTTTTCTAATAGTTATACACCTATCAAATTTTCGACGGAAGGACATTAGCAAAACATTTTTTATATACTCCTAAAGTATTAATTTCACGTTCCCTGCACGCTGACGAAATATTGCCTTTAACTTACCGGACACTCTGTATAATAGGTACTAGGTCGTAATTCGTTTCAGTTGTTTTTATCGTGTTGTAATAACAATAATAATAAAATACGTTTGTTATCAGAAATACTTTTTATTAATATTAATATATCACGTATATATCTTTTTGGTATTCGACGATACACATCTCTATGGCATTAACATCTTCATTGATAGCATGGAATAAATTTAAATCGCCTTCCATTATGCCCTTTGAAGTGGTAATAAACGTATCGGCAAGCCGCTGGAGCTGGTCTTAGCTCAGTTGAGAAGTCGCCAGCGATTCGCCAGGATAACGACTATGAATACGAGTGTTAAACAGCTCCATACAAGATTGAGTAAGACTGGGAGTCTTAAACGTAGTACGCAACTTCCCGGCAGACCTGCAACAGTAACCACGCCTGAGTTAGTAGTGGCTAAACTTTGAGAGGTAGAAGATGGTCCTTAAACTAGTGGCAGGAAGGTAGCAGTGCAACTTCAAACAAGTGCATCAACTGTTTGGAGGGTTTCGCATCTTTATCAACTATACTCATACCATATTCAACGTGTGCAAATTCTGCTTCCCCGTGATTTTCAGCCATCGTTTGATTTTAGTATGTGGTTGCTGTAACCAGTAGCACATAACAACAATTTCTTACCGAACATTTTATTTACTGATGAGGCCCATTTTTTAAGAGACGCCATTATGAATTTTCATAACGAACATTTTTGGGCGGACGATAATCTTTATAAAATTAGAGAAGGTCGTTTTCAGCAACAATTCTCGGTGAATGTATGAATCACGGCCATTGCCCAGGCAGCAGACTGATGTCATATTACGTCAATATGACGTCATAATGACGTGATTTACGTTGAGGGGCTAAAATATAACGTATCATAACGCCATTATGTTATGTCGCATAACGTAATAAATAATGACGTCGTATAAGGGCGTTAATTGACGTACTGTATCGTCTATTTCCAACCTATTAAGTTCGAAAAGTTCTATGTACCAAACCATGACGTAAAATAACGTTATATAACGAGATTAAAGTAACGTATGGGTACTGACGTTATCCAAAGTATTGTATCGTCGATTTACAATTCAGTACTAAAAGGCTTCAAATTTCAAAACAAAGTTGGGCAACGTTGTGAACTTCTAAACTGCCAAATTAAATAAATTACACGTTCCGTTAAGCTGACAACACAAAATTATGGAAGCTTCCCTTATTAAAGTATGATCCTGCAACGTCCAATTTACGTCATAATTCGTTATTAGGACGTCAATCGACGAGACTTTCTCCCGTCAGTAAGACGTTATGCAACGTCAATATAGACGTCATTTTGGTCGGTCCTGACGTTACTAAGACGTCGGTACGACGTCTTTCCGCTGCCTGGGTGGCGACTATCTTACTGGACCATACTTTTTACCACCTCGATTGAATAGAAACTCCTGTACGCAGTTTTCTACCGAATACGCAGTTTCTATCCAAAGAACAAAACGTAATGTTAGAGGACATACCTCTACAAATAAGAACTAGTATGTGGTTCATGTACGACCGCGCCCCAGCTCATTTTAGCCCAGTTGCTCGTCAATACGACAACACTTTTTCTAATTACTGGATTGGACGCGCAGGTCCCCAAGGTTGGCCAGCTTGCAGTCCCGACTTGAATCCTCAAGACTATTGTTTATGGGGTCATTTAAAGTCCTTTGTATATAAGATGCCTGTACTAGATGAAACGGCTTAAGAATTCGAATTATTGCAGTTGCAATGCGAAACGAAATAATGCAGGCATTTTTGAACGTTTAAGATAATCAATGGTGAGACGATTGCAATCGTGCATTTTATCAGAAGGTGGCCATTTTCAACATTTACATTGATTGACTGTTGCACTTCTTTTTGTATTATTATTTAAAAAAATGGCTTTATTTTTAATTTAAATGTTTTAATTAACTATAAAGTTTTTCTGTGAATATCCAAATTTGCAAGATCCTTTACACACAAGAAGACCAAGACTGTGCCCAGCACCGAACCTTAAGGTAGTCCAAAGTCTACACCAGATGAACCAAAACAACTTTCGTCAACCATCACAATCTGCGTCTATCTCGTAAGATACGATTAGTACTAGGGATGACGCTTTGGAACAGGATCTGTTTTATTGAAACAGATTTTAATATGGAACAGGTTGAAACAGGTATAAATCGATAGGTTTTCCTGTTCCGATGAAACAGTTGACTGCGCGGTTCGTAGTCGTCTCGTTTACTTGTTGCCATTCCAGCTGTACTGTTCTGTTGCATCAGCTCAGTCGGATAACCTCTTATCTGTTTTGCGAGTCGGATCTTTTACCTCGTCAGCTGCGGTGCTCGGTGCATAAACGAGAACCCGTTGCTTGGCCCGCGCGGTGTTGTCGATGTTCATTTTTTTTTAGAAAATATAAAAAAATAGAAACATATTTATAACTTTTCATAACAAAAATATTAAATAAATATAAAATAAAAACTCTTTGGATGAAGTCCATAGTATCAGTACACATTAGTACCTACACAATAGAAATATTAATAAAAATATCATACAAATAAAAAAAATTATCCTTGTAATAATCAAACTATTAAGTACAATAGGTTGTACCGTAATGATAAAAACACATATTTATAAACTAAGTGGAATAAACAACGAAAAGTTGCAAGTATAGGAACTTATATTTCTCAAAATTTATAATAAATAACTAAATACAGTATACCTAATTACCCAAAAATCAAACCAAAAAACAACTATTTGTCAAATAATGACTTTCAAGACAAAATTGTACTGTACCGCGATTATGTAAAAACCGGTAGTTCTGCGCTCATATAATATAAGCGCAGAATGGTGCAGCCTATTTAAGTACCGTAGAACGGGGCTATTCGGGAAATGAGGGGTAATTTGATAATTTGTCCGAAAAGTTTTAAACGTGGCAACGCTGCCCACGTGATCGAGAAACATCGGTAACTGGCGCGGGTATCTCTTAGTAGACATGTAAACACGAGTCGTAGTGTGTCGCGGCGGACGAAAATTATTTGGTTTTGGCGCGTAGAGGCATTAGGAGATACACGTGTGATTCTGTGGGAAAACCGTAAGTAGTTAACTTTCTTCTGTAACTCTAAACCAATTAATTGTGGGCAATTGTAACTTTAACCAATTAATAATATGGGGTTTTAGGAAGGTGTGTTTGTAACATCAGAATTTTAGAACTTTTCTGTTTTTATTTTTTGTGTGTTTTCTAAAGTGAAGTAATTTAAGAACAGATCGGGGGTTAATTAAGAAACCATGTGGGTTATTTGGAAATCGTAAGTTATTGTTTCTATTTTTTAGGATATGGTACGGAACTACAAAAAAACACTCAGCCATGTCAGAAATGGAAAGAATTTCGTTCCATATCGGCATTATACGGAAAATGCCTTGGCCAAAGCGGTAGAGGGGGTCAGAGAAGGACGTTTAATATTGGTTAAGGCGTCTGAGCGTTTTAAGGTTCCCATTGCAACCATAAGTAGGCATGTTAAAAGGGGTAATATTTACAAAAATTCAGGAAGACCTCCAATTTTTTCTACAGAAGAAGATGAAAATTTTATCAAATATCTAAATCTTGTGTCAGCATGGGGATTCCCCTTCGACTTAATGGATTTAAGGCTTTTTGCCAAAAATTATTTGGATAAAAAAGGTATACAGGAGAGTCGTTTAAGGAATAATTTACCGGGTAGAGATTGGGCTCTCGCCTTTTTTAAAAGACATAAAAGACTTATATCAAACCGTTTGTCATCCAATATTTCTACAAAAAGAGCTTTACTTTCGCCAGAAGTCATCGATAATTTTTTTGATAATGCCAGAGAAACGTTATTAGCAGTTGATGCTAGTCTAATGATGAATTTTGACGTAACAAACCTCACAGATAATCCAGGGAATAAAAAATATATTTATAAAAGAGGAACAAAGTACCCTGAAAGGGTAATAAATTCGACAAAAATGGCCATAAGCTTAATGTATGCTGGTACTGCTGATGGCCAACTATTACCAGTCTATGTAGTCTACAAAGGTGAACATCTATAGAACTCATGGACTGAAGGAGGCCCTAAAGATGCCAGGTATAATCGGTCCAAAAGCGGGTGGTTCGATTCCACTTGTTTCCGAGATTGGTTTTTTACGGTCGTAGTTCCATTTTTTAGAAACAAACCTGGAAAAAAGGTAGGTACCTAATCATAAAAAATGGGAGCTTTATATGTAGGTACTTAAGTACAGACTATAATACCTCCTTTTTTATTTTTATTTTAGGCTCTTATCGGGGACAACCTGTCTTCTCACTTTTCCGCAGACGTTCTTAAAACATGCGAAGAAATGGATATAGCATTTATTTGTTTGCCAAGCAATGCGACCCACGTCATGCAACCACTAGACGTCGCATTTTATGCTCCTCTCAAAAAATATTGGCGTGAGATTCTGACGACGTGGAAGAAAGGTCCAGGGCGGAAAATAAGTACACTCTCAAAAGATATATTCCCTAGATTGCTTACACAGCTTCAAGTCAAGATTGAGGAGAATGGAAAAGGAAGTCAAAATTTAATAGCTGGTTTTAACAAAACTGGATTGTATCCTTTAAATCCTTCACGACCAAAGGAAAGATTACCCGCATCTTCCACTGCAGATTCTAATAATTTAGATTCGAGCATTTCGGAATCAGTTTTGGACGTTCTAAAAGAAATGCGCATGGGTAATGCTGACAAAGTAAAACGCCGCGACGTAAGAAGCTTGCCGTACAAGCCGGAAAAAGTGTTTGCACATCTGATTTATACCCGTCTACAAGTAGAAACGAATCTTTCAGTGATCCTGAAATTAGTCCTGGGGAATCATCGCATGATGAAGTCGACCAGCCAGATGAAAGTGACGATGATGATTTTCCTCTTAGGCGCTTCAAAAAACAGAAAACTGTTCCATTAGATAGCAGTAATCTTAATGTCAATGATTGGGTGGTTGTTCGATACATAGATACAAATCTAAGCCAATGCTATGTAGGACAGATAAAATCTAAAGAAATGCTAAACGGAGAATGGGTTTTTAAAATATCATTTCTAAAAAAATCTTCAAAAACAGAAAGATTTCTGTCTCCTCCGCGGTTAGATGAGGACGAGATACCGAGTGAAATGATAATCATGTTACTCAAGCCTCCTAAAATTGAAGGATCGGGAACTAGATAGTTTTTCAACTTTGAGGAAGATCTGTCAGGACTGAATTTAAAATAGTTACCTGTTTATTTTTATGTTTTTGTAAAATATTTTAGGATACCTAGGTACCAAAGTTTTTGTTATTTTTATATTATAATGTTTTCTAAATTTGCTAATAATGTAACATTTTTCAGGACAAGTTTTTAGTTATTTTTGTGTTTTAACTGTTAAAAATGTGAATTAAAATTTTTTTTAAATGTTTTTTACTTTTTTAAAAATATCATTTGGTTCCCAAATAGCCCCTGTAGTGGAGAAATTGCGTTTTATGCATATTTAAACCATGTTCTTAAATAGCCCCACCCTGTGGGGCAAATTGAGAACACAAAAAAAAATTTTTTTTGGGCACCCAGAAAAGGGTGCCCTCAGTTCAATGTTGACAATAGATAGCCCTACCATAGATCTTTTCAAAGCCCCTCAAAAGTTGACCCGGTTTTGTTTCGTTTTAAAGATATCGCAGAAAAACCTGGAAAAAATTACCGAATAGCCCCATTCTACGGTAGTACGTTCTTCAAAGTGCTTTCGGTTTCATAACACACTAACCTATAAACAAAAATAGGAAGAATGGGCTGATGGGAACAGAGGAGTGGATGCATGCCATTTGAAGCCATTCGTTGGCCGAAAAACCCAGAAGAATGCTTTTTTTTTAAGATTGTTATCGAAGATTTATAAGATATTTGCAATTTGCACATATTACACTGTGCATTTGTCTTATCGATGTCTGTAAAAAAATTTCACACTGGGCTACTTTTATTTCGCATTGTTAAACTTTTTATTAAACTAACGAATTTTATTTCAGAAAAAAAACTGTCGTACTTACTTAGTTACTTAAATCGGCGACATTAATATAGACAGTCGACACAACACGATTTACTACGTACGATGTATAAAACATAAATAGTAACTACAACAACATAAAAACAAATGGAAAACAGCGGAGTCCCTAAAAGCGAATATTTTAATTCTACTCTAAACGCTTATCTGCTATTAATGCGACAACCGGCAACCTTGTTTGGAAGAACGGACACCGCGTGATCGCAATGCTTCGCAACAGGATAAGAACAGCGTCAAGCGCCAGCGCGAAACAAGTACATACAATTACGTTTTGGAACAGCTTGGAATTGAAATAGGTCTCTTAAAACAGATACCTTTAAAACTGGAACAGGTTATACCTGTTATTAAAAAATCATTGTTTCAACAATCCCTAATGAGCACCAGCGATGTGCTATGTTACGAATGCCATAGCACTAACGCTCCTGCAGCATTGAAAAATCAAAAAACACCGCCACGCCCTTGTTGAGACTGATGGTGTTTTTTGATGCTTCAAAACCAAACTCGGAAGGTGTTATAAGTATATTTGCTGTGAGAAATTGAAGTAGTTGCCATTCTAAAAGCTTTTCATTTACTTTGAAGAGGGTTGCAAGAGAGATATGGGTCGGTGGTTGGAAGGATCATTTGAATTACCTCCCTTACTCAAAGAAATTTTAAGAGCCTTATTAGGCATGAAGGAAATACGCCCTTTAGAAGGGAATTGTTAATATAATTGACAAGAATAGTCTGCTTCCGTAATAGTTATTAATGGTAAAGGAATTTCGTCAAACGATTTGGTCATTTAAAATTTATCTTATATGCATACGACCAAAGTCAAGGTTATTGATAAATAATATAGCTGTTATTAAAATAAAATGTATTTAAAAATATATTTTCTATAGGTAATCATTTAGTAGGAATCCCAAGGTCTGACTCCATATTGCTCGAACAGATTTTTCCAGAAGGTGTATTTATCTTTGGGATTGACTTTAGTTTGCAAATTGGCTCCAATGTCCAGGTACTGAAGGTTGCCCTCTTGTAATTTTGGCCAAATTACATTTTGCAGGGTCGCATCTTGGTAAGGCGTTGGATTCCTGTAAGATATTAATAATGATTATCTAATAGAAAGAGCATTTCAGTGGTCGGCTGTAGCAATGCTTACTTTGAGGTTATAAAGTTCAGCCACATCATCACTAATCGCTGATGAACTGATTGATCGGCTTGTGGAAAGTTTGAGGGGTTTGATCTTTGTAGAAGATAGTTTCCTTCTTCAGTATGACTGACATTGCTTGTGCCTAAAAACAGTGTCCAATAATTAATCCAGATACGAGGGATTTGCTATATGTGTTAGATTTCCAAACATTTAGGGGAGAGTCTGCAAAAAGTAAGAATTTAAACAATTGTTGTTGTTATTTTTTTACCTTACCTGGGTATCTGTAATTTGTATTTCCACCCATTTGCCCAGAGTATGAAAATACGTAGAAATAAACATCTGTATGGCGAGACTGCAATTCTGCGTGCATTATCAAACCCCTTTGAAAGTCATGATCAGTAAAGTACTAAAACAGTAAAAGTGCTCATCATCCGTATCTAAGAGTCAAGCAGTCAGCTGACGCTTTAATCAGAATGCGATCTGTCGAGCGGCCAGGTAACGCTTTAAACAGAATGCCACCCATAAATCCCTTACTTACATTTATTCCTGACAGCAAGTTATTCTGCATGTCGCCACTTGGAGAGTATTCGGTCTTTATAGCATTACCAACAAGTACTCGTGTCTGTTGATCAGCAATTTTCATTCCTTGGGGAACCAAGAAATCTGGATTCTGATCGTAGACTGAAAGGGTCCATTGCATATATTCTAAAAGAGACCATAAGCACATAAAATTATAAGTACAGGGACATTTTTTTAAGTGTCTCACCCGATTGGCGATATTCTTGCTAACTATAAAAAAAACAAATTACAGTTTCCTCAATTATTTTTCATAAGGAAGCCAAATTTTATGTCATAAAATTTAAAGTTAACATATTTGACAGATACGACGTCATTTTGAATTCTTTTAAATGGCAACCCTTATCAGAAACATATGGTTATTCATATTTATTTTTTGCCGTCTCGGCAATAAGCGGGTTCCTGAATGGTTTTCATCGATTTTATCTTTTTAAGTGCCTCACCCCTTTAACAAATAAACATTTTATGCTGAAAACCCCAATTTCTATCACAATAACATAATTTCCCGTGGCCCAGCTATTTACGCTATAATAATAATTACGATGCCATTTTTAATATTTTTAAAAGGCAACCCTCATCAATAACCGCACGAGTAAATTGCATTTCGCAATCCGATTTCAAAAACATAGAGTTGTTGATATTTAGTTTCAACCGTTTCGAAAATACGTGGGGTTCTTAAATTGCTTTAATCCATTTTGTCTTTTAAGTGTCTCACCCCTTTAATAAGTATTTGAATTTGGGAAACCGTTAATAAACATTTATTTATTTATGTATTATTTATTTATGAATATACCTACCTTTTAAGCTGAAAGCTTCAATTTTCTAGACGGTAACATAATTTAATTAGACAAAATGACAGATCAATTATTAGAAAAAATACCTAGCAACCAAATTAATACATTTATCTATTTGTAAGAAATGCTCACAGCCACCTTAAAAAAAATGTAACCAATTTTGCTATATCTTCCAAATAACTAAGATTCAGGAAAACGCTGGAACAAGAAATAATTTATTTAATTTTTTCTAATATGTTGACATTATTTTTTGGTTTCATAGATGAATTTACTGAGAGACAGTGCCATTTAATTTTTTTTTACGTGAAATCTCTATTAATATAGGGTGACTCATCCTAATATACTATACGGTCTTTATACAGGGTGATTTTTAAGGTGATACTTTTTTTCAAGTGTGTATACAACTACTTAGAAGAAACAACTTTTTCAAATAACTTTTTTTTTAAATAACTCGAAAATAAAGAAGATATTTTTTCATACACACGAGCCATTTTTATTTTTAAACACTCCCAAACTAACTGAAATCTATCACGCGATGAACTGACAACAAATTGAGAGTTCACTGCTTGACATAAAGTATCACCTTAGAAATCACCCTGTATGTAAAATAAAATATTGATGTAATTGCAGATTATTTATGAGCGCAATTTAAATTTATTTTGAAATATACAGGTTGTTACAAAAAAATGGTCCATGATTAAGGCAATGAGAAATTTAATAATAAGATCGCAAATTCACTCGCGAGATGCACTAAGGAAATATTAGAGAATGTCCCTTAAGCCGATATAAATAATATTTATTACCAGCAAGAGAACGCTCCCAGTCTTAATTCTCATATAGTGGGAGAATATTTAGAAACCACATTTTCCTATAAATGTATTGGTATCAATGGACCCGTCAGGTGGCCTCCCAGATCACCTGATCTCTCTGTGTTGGGGTATATAAAAAATAAGTTATATAAGAGACAATACCACAATATTCGTCAACTTCGAGGAGCTACCCATTAAACCTTTAGGCTTGTGCAGGGAAGGGCAATAACTATTCTATTAAATGTATTGCGAAGAATCAAAACGGTGTGTTAAAAGTGTTTAGAACACATCGGAGCCCAACTCGAGCAATTTTTGTAATTTAATAAAATAATATATTAGTTTTATTGTGGGTTTAAAGGTATGTAATATTATAAAGTTGTATAATAAAAATAATGTTGATAGTTTTGTTTTTAATTTGCGGGCATATCCTTCTATACGAAAAATTATTAATTTTACAAAAAGTGTTAAAATCATCCCTTTTTAAAAGAAATATATGGACTTTTTAAGTATGTTCGAAAAGTTCTTAAAATGAGGGATAAGACAGAGAAATAATATATAGGGTGTCCTATTTAGGAAACATAAGTTTGGGTCATAACTCAACTCAAAACAAAATTAAAAAAAAAAACTAACTACGCCACTGAATTCTACAAAAAAACCTCTATAATATCCGATTTCTACCTTATTGATAAGTTATCAAATAATCGAGATACAGGGGAGTGTCAAGAATGATAAATTCTCAAAATCGCCCTGTAGGTCAAAAGCTGAGAGGGTTATGAAAACGAACAGGAAGCGGCAAACCTCATCTTTCTATCTTTTATAATAAGGAAGCTGGTATATGAAATCACACGAAAAGTGGACACCCTGTACTCTGAATCTTTTTTTGGCTTATCTAGGGCAATTTGTGGCAAGAAGGGGTAACCCAGTGAATATATTTTCAGAGATTGGGGTGACCTTTATGGGAGCAAATTTCGAAATTGGTAAATTTATCAAGGCTGAGTGTAATAACACATCAAGTAGTTTTGCAAATTACCACATTACTTGGCATTTTATACCCCCTAGAAACCTTAACTTTGGAGGCTTACAGGAGAGGGGTGTCTAAATCATTAAATATCACTTTAAACGGACAATTAGTCAAATATTACACTATGAAGATTTTTCAATAATTTTAATTCAAATTGAGTCTATTTTATATTCCAGACCATTAAGTCCTTTATCTTCTGATCACGAAGATATATCTCACACCTACACATTTTTTAATTGGAAAAACTCTAATTTCCATTCCTGATCGCCTAGCCAACTAGAAGGTTTTACAAGAAATGGTACAGCAATGTTTGTCCAGATGGAGTAATAAATATATTTCCGAGCTTCAGTCGCGCGTTTAATGGAAACAAAATTCGTCGTCTATCATTAAAATTGGTGATCTGATCATCATTAAGGATGACGTTATGCTAGTGCTAAGTTGGAAGACAGGATGAGTTGAACAATTGCATCGAGGTGAGGACAATATTACCCTGGTTGCGACTGTAAAACTTAGTGACGGAAATTACTTAAAACGCGCACTAATCTAAAACTAAATTGTGTGTTTTCCCAGTAGCAAAATTCGTGACTCTGGATATAAACTGCCAACTTGTATGTCTGCTTTTTTGTTATGCAATAAGGTGGGACACTTAATTCTCGATACCTGAGACGTCAGGATATTGAAGAAGGTGAATAGGCACGAGAGAACCGCCAACCTGATTCCAGGCAGAGACACATTTCTCCCCACGGGACGGCTGAAATTAAAGCATCGATAGTTTAAAGGTCGGACTGGGTTATACTTATTTACTTAAGTAATGCTCATTTTAAGAATAGAAGCTGCAATAATTGTGATATGATGACCACCACCTTTGGATAAACAAGCGCCACTCATAAGGAGATTTCTCAATATTGAGTTCCTGCATTCAACCATCGATATCAAAAAAATCCAGAAAACGTAGCACTTTCTTTCCTATAAGTCGTAATTTTTGTTTCTTTGGCTAGTAAGTTCTACTTCTTAAGACGGGAACCGACTCTTGATTTGATAACCTCAAATCACATACTAAATCATTTAACTGACTTTGAACAATCTAATGTGGCTCCCCGGAACTGGAATCTGGAGTGAAAGTGGGGTTGGTATATTGCGTGATGATGCGTTATTATCTCCATTATTTCCCAAAACAATATTTTGCCGATCTCAAGGCGCAGTCAGTACTGGTAAGTCTGGATTGTGAGGAACAGGTCTTATGGCAGAAGGTAAATTCGGATATTCGATCTTGCGCTTCTTTTTTTTGTAATAACATTCTGTCTCTTTCTTGCAAAAATAGCAATCGTCAAAATAATTGGTGCCCCTCGTGGCAATATAACAGATCTTTACAAAACACATGGGTTTGTCCCTAGTTTAGTATACAACATGGACGAAAGTGGAATATCTACTATCCTAAATAAGGTGCCCAAGGTTGTCAGTAGAAAGTCTAGTAGTAGTAGTCAGTTCTGTTGAAAATAACCAAAACGTAGTTCATCGTCAACTAATTACTCAACAAATGGATTCAAAATATTGTCCCCATACCGCTCTGCTGTAACTGTGTCATGAAAAAAATCACAATTCTTTTTCGGGAAACAGTCAACCAGACACCAATGAGGGTGCAATGTGGACTCTACAAAAAAATGGAGATTTCCACTACTCCACACGCGTGTATCCTAAGAATTAAGAATATGGTGAGGAACCAGCCTTCTATAAAAGAAATTGTCAGGTCTAATAAATCATTTCTTTGCAATACATTTTGGGTTAACCACAGACAGTACTTCCTGCGTCTTTCAAAATCTGCAGCTTGTATTTTTAGAAATACTTGCACTTTATAAGGCAACAAATAGTCCTGCATGTTTCATAAGATCTTTCCACTTCTTGAGACAGGCGTCTTACACATTTTATTAGCGTATTTTACATTATTTCACGAACCTCTGCAACCAGTTCTTCTGTTCTTACAGTTGGTCTTCCAGTTCCTTTTTTATGTTGTATAGAACCGAAACAGAGCTACGATTTTTCTCAAGCAATTATTCAAATCTCCAGCAGTAAAAGCGACGTTAGGAAAATTTTCGCGAAAATCGTTTATGCTTAAACGCTGATTGTATTGCCACAACCCCTTTCGAAAATACGCTTCAACAATGAATTCCTTGTGATGTTCCGTAATTACTTATAACGGCTGTTAAAAATGGCGGAATAACTGATTGATTGATAATGCTGGTATTAAGTTGTACCGCTAAGCAGTACGGCCATAGATGCAACGCGCATTTTAATGATAATAATTTTTGCTCGTGCGGTATAGGGTGTCACATTTTCGACACTCTAATAGGGTATAATCCGTAATTGTTAGTGCTATCAAAAAAGTAATATAGCTGCCATGTACTCTTTTTGGGCCAAGCTTAAGAAGGTAAAATCACTATTTAAAAAATTTCGCTTGCTTAAGAGATACGGGGGAAATAAAAAAAATTGATATTCTTAAAATTACCCTATATTCTCTTAGTTAAAAGAGATACAAACAAAATGTTTTATACAAAAGTTTCTTTATAATGATAGTTGAATAATCTGCCGTTTTCAGAATGAGTATACGGGGCAGCTAAAAAAGTTATCGGACCTAACCTCATTTTTTTAAATGGAACATTCTATATATTTTGGTATAAAAAGATGGCATTTTAAATTCTCTTTTCAAATATATACCTAACACACCATGGATGATATTGGTTTCTTAGGTGATTTATTTAAACTTTATTACTTGAAACCACAGTAGGCCATGAAACAAAAAGTAATATCCGAGAAACAACTATGTTGACATTCTAGTTGTTATTAACAACATTTAACGTCAATTTTGTTTTTATATATTCGCTTGTGAAAATGACTTGTGAACATTTTGAAAAATTTGATATGATATCAGTTTATATAAAAATTGGAAAAAACGAAGAAATGGCGCAAAGTTTATATATTGTTCGCTATCCGGAAAGATGGCAACCATTTAAGGCCCTATTCCGATGACTGGAACATAATTTAAAAACATACGGCTCTTTTACGATGCCGAGATCAAAAACTGATAATAAAGAAAACAAGGAAAATGAAGAAATAAGCGTGTTAGGATTTGTCGAGGCCAATAATCAGGTAATATATTCGGTACTAGCTTTGAATAGTAGTAACTCCACTTTTATTGAAGTGAAAACTTCTTTAGCCGCATTTAGCACTTTTAGTGGGTATTGAATGAGACTGAGCTGACAGATTCGGCTATGCAACGTTCATGATGCAGTTGGGGAAAAAGCAAGATATTAAAATATGACCAAATGCATAGTGTATATTTGCTTCTTATGGATCGATTCTTTTATCGTCTTAAATTTGAGATCTGCGGATGTTAGATTGTGAAAGGTTAATAGAGGATCTCGTCTTGGTGAGGTTTTCACTTCTGTCTTGTGGTCTTAAGCACAAAAATCTATGTCCGTCGGAAACGTAGAAACTGAAACCGGAATTAAAAAATCTAAGGCGCAAAGAATTTTGACGTCTAATAAATATTTTCCCTATGCTGTTAAAATTACACAATATTTGCATCCTGGTGATGATGTGAGACGATTGGAATTTTGCCACTGGTTTTTAAATAAATCTAACGAGGATCGTTCTTTTCACCAAAAAATAATTTGGTCGGATAAATGTCGAATTACAAGCTGCGGTATTCTTAACCGACATAATGAAAGACATTGGAACTCCACAAATCCCCACATGGTACGACCTGTTCGCCAACAAGGTCGATTTGTGATAAATATAAGTTGTTTTTTGTTTCAAAACAAACTAGTGTATCGCTTTTTTGAAGAAAATTTAAATGCAGATAGATATCTGGACATACTCCAATCAAACCTTTTCGATACCCTTGATGATGTTCCTTTAAATGAAGTAATAGAGATTTACTTTCAACAAGATAGCGCCCTTACCCATAACGCTTCTCGAATAAGAGAGTATTTAAATACTCACTTTAGAAACCGTCTCATAGAAACACATTACCCTATAAGGTGGCCACCACGATCTCCGGATCTAACATCTCCAGATTTTTTTCTTTGGGGAGTGTTGGAAAATAAAATTTATAAAGAAGTCATTTTTACCTGAGAACAACTTGATCAAAGAATTCATGAGGCCTTTGCAGAAATAAAACCATAACACATCACGAATGCCTTAAAATCCGTTCGAAAAACATGTCAAGAGTGCATTAAAAACAACGGAGGAGCTTTCGAACATTTGCGATGATTCCCATTATCGTTTACCTTAAACTGAAACTTTTATATCGTTTCAAAGTAATAAAGTTTAAATAAATCGCCTAGGAAACCAATATCATCCATGATGTGTTATACATTTGAAAAGAGAGTTTAAAATGCTATCTTTTTAGATTAAAATATATAGGGTGTTCCATTTTAAAAAATGAGGTTAGGTCCGATAACTTCTTTACCTGACCCCGTATACTCCTTTTGAAAACGGCAGATTATTCAACAATCATTATAAAGAAACTTCTGTATAAAACATTTTTCTGTATCTCTTTTAACTAAGAAAATATAGGGTAATTTTGAAATGGTCAATTTTTTAATTTTTCCCTGTATCTCTTAAGCGAGCGAAAATTTTCAAGTTTTAATATTACCATTTTAAGTTTGACCCAAAAAGAGCACATGACACCCATATTACTTTTTTGATAGCACTAATAATTACGGAGATACCCTCCCTATAAAAGTGTCGAAAATGGGACACCCTGTACATAAGAAATTATAGAGAATTGTATTCCCAACCATCCTATTCTTTTTACGTTTCGTTGCAAAATTAAACGTTACCGAGATATTCGTGAAAAACTTGAGCCACCTTTAAATAGAATATGGCACCGTTGCCGCAAGGAGTTGATTGCACAGTTTTTGAATGTAAGCTTTTTTTGGCACCTTCAACTGTTTTTAAAAACTATACGTATCAGAATTAATATTTTGCAAAACTTTAAGGATCCTGAAACGAGATTATTTTTTAACAGGGTATATTAAAAGGCCACCAAAAATGGTTCTGGTTCTGACGGAATCATGCTTAGGACATATATTGATGAATTGATACTGGTATAACTTATCTGTAATACCTGAAAGAAATTCTTTTGTGGAATGACAGTAACCTAGTAGAAGGTAAAATCAAAAATATTCATGGTGGGACACTTAAGTCTATTGGATTCATTAATTAATTTAGTGGGTGTTAATTTGGATGCCCATAATTAAGGCAGACATTTAAACGCTTAAGATACTTTTTTGAATTAAGAACCTCTACACACCTCAACAACTTAAGTCGCTCCATAAATGCCCAAATTCCACCATTACTCAAATATTGCTCACGTGATCACACATTTGGATCTCTGGTCCTAAACATTATCTAAGACACCGGACCCCATCCAACGAAGGCCGTTTGCTTGAACACAACAACCACGATCTGACAAACCTTAAAAGCTTAAGACATCGAAGGCAGGTTAATGACTTGAGCCTTTTTTACTGATATTTTGATAGCAAATGCTCGACCGATATTGCCGCTTGATTCAATTAATCCACACATACATGGTCCAGCAAACGATACTGTTAAAAAAATTTTCAACTGGAGAACGCCACTCTGCATGAAAATACCTGATCCCCTTCCTACACGCAACGCTCGAAGAGCATCATAAATAATTTTTTGCGGCAGTGTGTTCATAGAAACAAATGATGGCCAAACTATACTTACGATTGTAACTCATCAATCCTTCATCAGCACAGGTTCCGATTATCACAGGAACCTGATTAAAATCTCCAGAAGCAAGAGCTTCATAGGGTCTGCTGGTCAAAAAAGCATTTGAATTTGCTGCTTCTACAACTGGAGCGTAGAAGAATCCTTGCGTCAACTGGCCGTTGCGAACGCCGTTGAATCCGGTTTCAGTGTAAGATTGTGCCTGAAACGTTCGAAAAGAATATAATAACATTTTTAAAAAAATTTTGATGAAGTTTTGCTCTAACCCAATTTGTGTAACTATTGGAAGCCGCATCGATAGCCTTGGCATCTGCAGTTTGCAAAAACGTCCACAACTTCTGAGAATCTCTGTCCGTATCAAATTCGGAATTAATAAAACTAGCAGTTTTAAAGGTAATTTCGGTTTGGTTTCTTTGGTATGCCCATGGAACTATTGAAGTACCGGAAGATAGAATGGCACCCCTAAATAATCCTAAAATGTAATACAAGCTCAGTAAGACGTCCTTATTCTCCTTTAATGAACCTAGCTTACCTGCGGCAGATGGACTTAAAATAAGGTAGCCAACTGAAGCTCCACCAGCAGACTCACCCCAAATGGTCACTTGATTTGGATCACCTCCGAAGTTACCAATGTTGTTTTGTACCCACTTCAAAGCCAGAACTTGATCCTTAAGCCCAGCATTTCCGGGAATGACTGAGTCTCCAGTGGAGAAGAATCCAAATGGCCCGAGCCTGTAGTTGATGCTAACCATCAACACCTGTTCGGTATCCATGAAATATTCGGGTTCAATTCCTCCAGTGGAACCTTTGGTTTGACCTGAACCCCAATTAAAACCGCCTCCGTGGATGTAGACGAGGACTGGCAGTTTGGTGGAAATTAAGCTGGGGTTCTAAATTGAATATATTTACAGATCAATTATTGAGTGTTAGGAAGTAAAATTATGTAAAGGCGAAAAAGCGAAACTGGAAGCAGGAAGAAGGAAAAGAAGAAGATGTAGAAGAATCTGATCTATAATAATTGTCGTTATTTTACTCACCATTGGGGTAAAAACGTTAAGAGACAAACAGTCTTCATTTTCGTCACTGGAATCTACGCTGACTTGATAACAAATGTTTTTTTCTGCAGTAGCATCATATACGCCGCTCCATGGGTCTACTGCAACAGGGGCCTTAAAACGAGAGTCATGTGTAAGACTTAAGGAAAAAATAATTAAAATTAAACTAAACTCACCTGAAAACGTAAAGAGCCTGTAGGAGGTTTGGCATAACTAATTGAATAGAAAGCATAGTAGGGATCTCCAGCATAGCTCCATTTTTGAGTACCTTTAACTTGCCCATCAGAGGTATTTATGGTAATTTCGTCAGCCTAAAATATTAGAAAATACGTTTAGAGAGCATACATCCCGACACATCCCTTTCTAACTACGGCAGCTATTTATTTGTATCTCTTTACTTCTTAAGCACGTATATAATAAGGCTAAAGCGGTATAAACTTACCAAAGATGTGGCTGCTAGAACACTCACTAAACAGAAAACTACTTTCAATGTCATTGTTGCCAACTGCCCTGTGAAAGCAACCTGGAGTTAGTGAAAATGATTATTGCTAAGGATAAAATCTGATGTTGTTGCCTACTTAGTTTTTACCGATTTTATTGAAGTGTTTACCTCTCATCAAATTACTTTAACCAGTTACATTTTGGTTGAAGTTATCAAATGCCTGAGTAAAGTGTTTTGTTTGTGCACATACGGTAATTTTGATAGCGCATGGTTAAAAAGTATACAGGGTCGTTGGTATGTATGGAAACGGTCGATTATTTCATAAAGTAAAACAGTTAGCAAAAAATATTTAAGACAAAAGTTTCAGGGTTTCTAAAGGTCTATTAGAATTTAAAAAAAATAAGTATACAGAATGAGTCAAAAAACCGTAGAGAAACAAAGTTACTTTTTTTTAAATGGAACACCCTATATCTTAGAATATTTTTGGATTTTACATAAAATAGCAATTGTTTTTCAATAAGTGCATCATAAGTCTAAACCTAATAGTTTCCGAGATATCGACTTTTGAAAAATTACATTATTGAACTTTGACAGCTTCTAGCTTTCTAAGGGTACGTCTTAGAGTAAAACGGCTTGCATGTCCCGATCTTAGTTTCTTATTATCTTCCTAAAAGTGTCAACTTCCGGTTAATCCGGATGTAACTCAAAAGCCGGAAATACAGTACTTCCGATTTTACCGGAAGTTGATGTTTTTGGGAAGATAATAAAAAAGTAAGATAGGGACATGTAAGCCGTTTCACTCTAAGACATACCGTTAGAAAGCTAGAAGCTGTCAAAGTTCAAAAATGTCATTTTTCAAAAGTCAATATCTCGGAAACTATTAGGTTTAGGCTTATATTTCACTTATTAAAAAATAATTGTTATTTCATGTAAAATCCTAAAATATTCTAAGATAAAGGGTGTTCCATTTAAAAAAAAGTAACTTTGCTTCTCTACGGTTTTCTGACTCATCCTGTATATATACAGGGTGTTATGGAAATGACTTATTATATTTTAAGGGGCCACTCCTGAGGTGGTCTAGAGTTACACTTGATAGTTTTTTTTTCTGAAATCGGAAGTATTTTGAATTTTGTAAAATACCTTAAAACCGGACTATGTGCGCCTTCCATGATAGTTCAATGCCCCTGAACACATGTGTTTTTGACAAGACAAACTGCTGGAATGGTAATTGTTTAGTTTAGTGCAATTAATGTTGAATTTTGTGCTAAAATTTCGTATATAGACTAATTGAGGGTAGCTGATCACAATTTTCCTTTTGCGTTTTTACGGCAAATGCACTGGTTTTGAGAAAAAAAAATGTTAAAGTTTTTCACTTACAGGTTAGGGTATTTTTGTTTATTTCGATATCTTTGGGTGTCGCGTTTCACTTTCCTTTCAATTTCCTAGATTTTATGGTTTTCCCTTCAAAATATGTGATAAAACTTTCACCAAACTATCTGTTCATAAAATAAGAACAACATTTTAGCAAAAAAACAATGGAAAAGGCACAAATTTAATTAAATTCGTTGTTAATACGCCGACAAAGTAGAAGCGTCTCTTTTCAGATTCATTGCACTCACGTTGCCAGATTGCTCTTCTTTTTCTTGTAATTATTAATGGCTTCCATCCAGGAGAATGATATGCTAGCTCGAGCCAATAGGATTCATTCAATTAATAAAAATGAATTGAAAAGTATAGGCAATTTATAATACACTAACAATCTGACAACATGGGTGCAGTGAACCTGCAAACAGGCTCCTTGTACCGTGCAGTTTGCTTCTGCTTTTTTGGCCAGCTGTCAGTGAGCTGTCTCCCGTCTTTTTCCAGATAACGTAGAGTTTTCTGTTCGCTTACAAGTTATCCCGTTTTTCAGAGTTTCCTTGTGGCATATTTCGTTTATTTCAACTCGGAAGTGTATACTATGACTCCGACAAGTAATATTTTATTGGAAATAGCAACATTTTAGGATTACATGCAAAATAACATACCGGTGAGTTAGAAAAACTTTAACATTTTTTTTCTCAAAACCAGTGCATTTGCCGCCTAAACGCAAAAGGAAAATTGTGATCAGCTACCCTTAATTAGCCTATATACGAAATTTTAGCGAAAAATTCAACATTTGCACTAAAGTAAACAATTACCCAAATCAGCTGTTTGGGTCATTGGCGCGTAGGTGTTTTGGACCTAAATTTTTGAAGGCATTTTTCTCGAATTTCTAGCTTCGAGCGCCATTTATAGCAATTTTTCCCCAATTCGTCTCGACCTATATATTTACGGGTTAAAAAATAATAAGTCATTTCCATAACACCCTGTATATAATATATTTGTCTAAAATTCTAATAGACCTTAAAAAACCCTAAAACTTTTGTCTAAAATATTTTTTGCTAACTGTTATACTTTAAGAAATAATCGACCGTTTCCATACATACCAACGACCCTGTATATACTTTTTAGGTTCCATGTTCTGTATGTAATCCAATGATAAGAAATCGCGGAATTATTTAAGAATATAATAAATTAATGCACAAGTAAAATCTAAAAATATATAATTGAACACATTTATTGACAAGGCATTGTTCTGTTGCAAAACAGTGCGTTTTTTTTTTTTTAATATGGATCATAGGAGTGTGTTAAACATTAAAACGGGTTAAACTTTTAAGCCTATAGAAGAGACGATTTTACTAAGGCAATATGGTTTTGCATCGGCTCTTCTGAATGTCACTGACGACATTTTTAGGGCGATTGATGAAGGCCAGTGTACGATATTGGTTCTGCTTGACTACTCAAAAGTCCTTGATACTATAAATCATCAAACTTTAAATCAAAAAACGTGTCCATGTTTCTCTAAGAGACCTGAATATAATATTCAACCAAAAGAACCAACACAAAGTCCCGGTCTCAAATAATTTAATATTTAAAAATTATTCGGTTACATGTTTCGCCTTTAAGGCATCATCAGACCTGATACACCAAGAAACAATTTAAGAAGAATAAAAATGTCAAAATATAAAAAATATTAAAAAAATGATAAACGTTACAATCACATCATTAAAAACAGTTAGAAATTAAACTAAAAATTGTATATAAACAAAAGGGTCCAACAACAAACTAAAAGTGTAATTTTAGTCTTAAATTGTTTTTTGGTGTATCAGGTCTGATGATGCCTTAAAGGCGAAACATGTAACCGAATATTTTTTAAATATTAAATTATTTGAGACCGGGACTTTGTGTTGGTTCTTTTGGTTGATCATCAAACTTTGTTAGTCATTTTAAGGTATCTTGGCTTTCAATTGAATTCGGTTAAATTAATATAAAGTTATTTAGAAAATCGCAAACAGGGGATGGATCTGAACGGTGTAAAATTTGGATACTTAAACATAAGAGCGGTGCTCCGCAAAGGTCTATTTTAGGGTCATTATTATTATTTACTCTATATAGAGATTTTACAAAATTGCAACATTCAAAAATATGCGGCTGACCTGAACTAACCTAAACTTTAAATGATGGCCTAAAAATTATTGAATAAGTTTCCAGAGTTCAAGACTTTGCTTGAATCTTAGTAAATCAGTTGCAATGTTTTTTGGCAGATCCATAGATGTCAAACGCGTAGCTCCTGCAGTCTCCGTTACTGTTGGAGATAAAGTATTGCCTGTAATAACAGAAGCAAAAAATGTAGGATTAATTCAAGACAATTAGTTCCGATTTGAGAAACATATTGACTAAATCAAACTAAGTTATACATCAAATGCTTTTTTTTTTTAAATAAAATAATTGAAGATGTATCATTCATATAATATTATAACCCAACCGTGCAGGTTGCTTGACAATTCTCCCATATCCAGTTACAAAAGGATTCTTGGAACTCTTTGTCACCTCTTCAGTTTCCTTCGTATAATTTAGAATTTCGGAACCTCTGTCATAATAAAATTTTTGTTCTGTTTAGTTTTTAGGTTTATTTTCCATTCTGTACGATTAACAATATTTGGGTTAAGTAATTAATACATCAATTACAGGAACGTTACCTCTTAGTCTCCTAGACGGTAAAATTTGAGCAGGAGAACGTTGTTCACAAAATGGTGTATTTAAGTACTATAAAATTACAAGATAAATATCTTTGGCTTCTTCGACCGCTTTACTCATGATATTATTGATAGTCTGAATAGCTCCTTCAGCAATTCCATTTGACAGGCGCCAACACTTTCACACAGTAGTTTTATTGTTTCATTAGTTTTATGTATAACAATTTATTTTATATTAAATGTTTTAAATCATGAACCATTGATAAAAGGTGGATTTTGTCGATTTGAAGTAAAAAGGTCATATTAAATACTATAGTAGGATAATTCCACGTACGATGCCGAATTGTGCAAACTAAATAACTAAAAAAATTATTTTAAAAAAAGTCATCATAGGTTTCCAATAGGTTGATGTTTCAAAAAAAGATGAATAATTAAAGATATTACCCACTTCTAACCAAACATTTTTACAGCCGTCGGTCTTCCTGCAATTTGCAAAACTCCTTTAGCACTAATCCAGCCCCAAATGTTAATCGAAAATCGTCCACTTATATTAGTTTTATAAATATCTCTCGTTATACCTAATGTTTCTGATTAGTTCAGGTTAGCACAGGCAAAGGGGCTCTAAATGTCATTTTTTGAGAAAAAGTCATAGGTACTTTATAAAAATGTTTGTTTGCTGAAAAAATACAATTGTTGATGAAAAAAAAACGTTGTACACAAAGTTAGTCAAATACCCTGATTCTAAAGTTTTTAGTAAAATTCTATTTAAGAGAATTGTTTCAAATCATCACAGCTTCTAAGATATTGAAGTGAAGATAACTGAAAAGTGACTAGTTACCTCAGAAATAAATTATTACAGTGTCAGGCAAAACGTCATTGTCAGTAACTTTTAAAGATTTTATTAGTTTACAATGTTAACAACAGAGCAAAGAATACATTTAATCCAATGTTATGATAACGGAGATTTTTCATGCAGATACGTCATTGAAAAATTTCTTGAAAGGTTCCCCAATGTACCCGTAACCAAATGGGCGGTCTGCAAGCTAGTTCAGAAATTTCGTGAAACGGGATCCGTATTAGACTTAAAAAAAGTAAAAAAATACTACAATGACGATGATGCAGCGATTCTACTCGTACTGCAGTCTGTCAGAGAAAACCCCACACTCTCCTTGACAAAACGAACTACGCAACTACAGGTGGTTGAAATGGAGTTTACTTGCTATCTATTACGTTATTTTTTAAACTACCAAGTTTTTATCGAAATTTTTTGCAGTAAAAACGAACTACGGGAGAACTATTTATTTGAATAACTAATAATTCCTACAGTTATACATAATTTTACACCTAAAAATAGTTAGAACACTGCATTGATATATTTACATAGAAAAATCTTAAACCTAAAATCAGTCGTACTTATCACTAAATTTATTAAATAATTGTTGTCTAGTTAGTTATCATCTGCTACGTTTTTTTTTTAACTAGCATATTTTTCTCACATTTTTCTAATAGTTTTTGAACTTTATTTTTTTCCTTCTCACACTTGTCCCCACCTTTTCTTGTTTTTCCCACACTTTCAGAATAAGTTCATCACTCACTTTGAACACCGCAAACACTGCGTCGCGGTGGCTAGTCGAGATCTGAGCCACCCACTCTGGAATATTGGACGCCCTTTTTCTTCTGCTTCTTTTCCAGAATGGTGATTCCAATCTATTTTTCTTCTTAAGGCTGACGGTACTGGTCGATGGCAGGTATATAGAGTGTAAAGAGATTGTTACACACAACTCCCCCTTATTTTTTACCATCAAACTGGGTGGCTTTGTTAACAGCTGTGCCAGTAGCAGAGTTGACGGCAGCAGGTCAGCGTCTCTCATTACCATATTGTTTATTACATGGATTTTTCCTTTGTCCTCGGCTTGTCGCTCCCCGACTTGTCGCTAATCAGTTTGTCGCTCTTCAGCTTGTCGCTCTTCAGCTTGTCGCTCTTCAGTTTGTCGCTTTTCAGCTTATCGCTCTTCAGCTTGTCGCTCTTCAGCTTATCGCTCTTCAGCTTGTCGCTTCTCAGCTTGTCGCTCTTCAGCTTGTCGCACCTCAATGTTGCCAAACAAATTGCAACAGGCCTGGTCAATAATAAATAATAGATCAACGTAATCTATAATATTAGTCATCGCAGCAGCATGGGTATTATCTGCTGACAGCAGATCTTGCAGACATATAATCTGTGCTGTAAAATAGATCGTGATTTTCACTATTTAAAAAATTCATTTTACACTAGTTTAGTCGACGGTGTGTCGTAACTGTAAAGTTTTTGAACTAAAGATATATACCCAAGATGAATGTTTTCATACACAAACCCACACTACAAGTGCTCAATACTACAAATCTACCCCTTCCCTCACATCATCCTTTCCGGGTTGCGCACCATTTCTTTCTCGGGGATATTTCCCGATTGTTTTAAGTTATCTAAGGTAGTGCCTTTGCTCAAGTCCGGTGATGTGGATGTTCCTGATAGTTATCGCCCTATTTCAATCATCCCATACATTTCAAAGGTCTTTGAGATGATATTAAAGAGTAGACTCTGCAACTTCTTTGAGGTTAATAATTTGTTGAATAACAGTCAGTTTGGATTTCGCCGGGGATGCTCTACGATCATGGCGGTGACTGAGGTTGTGGGTGGCATAGTTGAGTGTCTTGAGAAGGGGAAACAGTCAGCTGTAACGCTTTGTGACCTAACCAAGGCATTTGATTTTGTCAGTCATTCTCTCTTGTTGCAGAAGTTGGAGCGTTACGGCGTCAGGGGTGTACCCTTGTCCCTTTTGGCTTCATATTTGGATGGTCGAGAGCAGTGTGTTGAGCTTTGTTCGGGACGTTCTCACTATCGACCAGTGAGGCATGGTGTCCCACAAGGGTCTGTTTTGGGACCGTTATTATTTATAATATACGTTAATGACTTCTTCAGCTTCATGCAGCCCCTCAGATGTTCACTTTATGCAGACGATTCCACCATTTGTGTATCTTGTTCCAAGGAATCCAGCTTGGAAGTGGAACTGAATCGGGCTATGTCAAGGGCTGATACATGGTTTTCTTCAAATTTCTTGAAGTGTAATCCGGATAAATCTCAAACCCTCGAATTTTCCGTTTTTGCTAACGCCAATGCTCGACCGGTCAGGATGCTCGGCATCATGCTGGATAGTTCTTTGACATGGGCTTGTCATGTTGACTTCTTGTGTGGAGGACTCTCCAGCGTGGTGTTTCTTCTGAGGCGGCTCCGGCGTTGTTTTTCTGGGAATATCCTTAGGAATGCCTACTTTGCACTGTTTCACTCTCGTCTTGTGTATGGAGTGACCTTGTGGGGATATTCTTCTAGTGCAGGGAGAGTATTTAAACTCCAAAAGCGAGCAGTTAGGGTTCTTTGTGGTGCTGGTATAATTGACCACTGTAGACCACTTTTCAGGACAGCAGAGATTTTGACACTCCCTTCCATCTATATATTCTATCAGCTATTGGAAGTGCATAGAAGGAGGCATCAGTTTCGGACTCATGCGGAGAACCACAATTATCGCACTCGCTCTGCTAATCTCTTAATTGAACCAAATTTCAGACTATCTAAATCTAAAAAAAATTCAATACAGATTCACCTATACAATATCCTACCCTTGGACTTGAAGAATTTGGGAAATGATCGTTTTAAAAATAAGCTAAAGGAAATTTTAATTGAGAAGGCTTATTACTCCATTGAGGAGTTCGTTCAGGAAGCCCGTACCTTGACCATCTGACTCAAGACTCTATATTGCTCTTTTAATTTAATTTTTTTGTTAGTAACATTGCTTTTTGTTTTGTTTCTTGTGTTATTTTCTTATTCTCTATTTTTTAACTGTACTTACTGTTGTTCTGAATTTTTAATTTTGTTTTATTTTGTAAGACTTGCTACAAACTATATTATATTAGTAACGTAGTCAGAATAAATAAATAATAAATAAAATAAATATACCCCGTCTTCTTAATACGGTTAAAATGCCCTATTGTCAGGCGACCAGATACCTATTTTACCTGCATTTTAAAATCAAGTAAATATATGTATTTGCACATTGACGCCGATTGCATGGGTGCACTGGGTGCGTAAGCACCCAAGCTAAATTTTTAATGGGAGCAGAGCACCCATATAAATAGTTATTTAAGCACATATCAGAAGGCGTAGGCTCGTCCGCAACTAAAATTGCGAATTACCGTTTATTTTTTGTCTATTTATACAGAGTTTTTATGTGCTACTTATTTAGATTTTATTATATTATATTTATATTATGTTTTGTTTTCATTGTCTAAGTTTTCATTAGAATAGTTTTTGATTTATGATGTTTGGGTATTGAATTAATTAATAAAATTAAATTAAACTGCAAAATTTTTTTTTATCACGTTTCTTTATATCAAAGTTGGCTAAGAATGTGGTCTTAGAATTAGAAAATGCTTGCTGCGGCGCTTGATCTGTTTTCTTTAAACTCCCACAGCATTGCATAATTATTTTAATATAATTATTATCTATGTCCTTGGCTAGAGCACTCATACATAATTTCAAAAACCGGCGCCTATGTACTTGCAGTTAGTATAGTAGGAGTTATATTACAGGCATTCGACGAGAGTAGGTAAAACTTCCCTTGTAGTTCACTTTAAATTGATAGAAATAAGATTGTCAAAAATTGTCTATAATTTTGAAGCATGATTCAATTAAGTTGTCTTTAATTTATGCATTTCTCCATATTATATACGCTATTTCATGATAAACAAATGGAAATAATTTTTAAATATTCTGTCAGCAAGCAGTTGACACATTTAATAACTGTGACTCATTCTTAGGAAAATATGTTAAAAGTATGTGAGAAAAATATGTTCTAATAAAATGCTATAAGATTACGTCCTAAAATTTTATTCTTCTACTAGTAGCTTGAGAAATCGCCATTATTTACTTTATTTATCTAATGAGTAGTAAAATTTCTCTACTTAGGGAAATATAGCTAATAAATATTTACCTAGGTAAACAATGAAAAACTTTCTGTGTAATCAGGTTAAGTTACACTCGATTTTAGCATCCCCTCTCATCATTTCTGTAACAAGTTCTTGGTTTTCAGCCTTGTCTAACCATTTCAAATGAAAAAATTCTGGAAAATAGTATTAAATTTTTGATAAAACATGAATTGTAATTATAAACTGGAAGTTATTTCAAGGAAACTGGCATATTCAAAAATGTCAACACGATATTTTACATATATTTTTATACAAATTGACATTTAAAATCGCGTTTCTTTAGTTTTTATTTTTTAGTTTTAATAAGTGAAACAGTCTACTTGGATTTTAAAAAATATTTTAAACAATAGGCGAAAATGGCTAATAGATAGATCTAAAGCAATTAAGTATTTAATAGTTTAGCGATAGTAGTAGAAAAAGTCTATATAGGTATGCCTCAGTTAAGAAAGCTGTTATAAGTTTACCTTTATACACTATATCCTTCGCGGTTCGTATCTAAGGATACCCGTCTTAAGGTTTGTGACTAATTAATATTTTTTTTTTATGAGAAGGCATAGCACTGCAGGATTAATCCTTTATGGCGTTTTGAGTGCCGTGCGTGTGCGCAGAAAACGATTCTAGTTGATCTTGAATCTTTGGAGATTATACTCGTTGAAGAACACGGCCTTAGGGAGGTCGTTCCAGAGTGATGACGTTCTCCAGATGAAAGAATTTTAAACAGTGTCATTCGAGGGACACTAAGCTGAACCACGTACGGGTAAGCTGCAGTGGCTCGTCATGCATTTCTACCATGCACTGGGTGGAATCAAGCAGGCAACCTCAGTTAAGCACTGACGATGAAAATATTTGTAAAATAGACTAAAGTCGCCAACCTGCCTTCGATGTTCAAGGCTATCCAGGTTGTTTGTCAGATGATGGTCACCGATCAAGTGATTGGCCCTTCTTTGAATGGAATCTAGCAATCTCAGGATATGTATACGAGCAAATCCGAAAATATGCGAACAGTATTCCAGCGATTGTCGAATTCGGGCTTTATAGAGCATCAAAAAATGTTGGGGTGTATAGAGGTTCTTAGTTCGGGCAAGTATTCTAAGCTTCTCCGAGGCTGCCTTAGCAATGGCTGTAATGTGACTATGTCAAGACATACGACTATCCAAATTGACGCCCAATAAATGAATTGATGAAGCCAAGGGAATCAAGTTTCCAGCCATAACTGTATCCGGTTCTTCAACATTAACTATTTAGAAAAAACTTCCGCCTATAGGTTATTTTAGCGTCAAATTCTAATTGGTTACTGTCACCTCAAGACAGAATTTCTTCCAGCTCCTTGTTGAGATGTAAGACCTATTGCTGCCTATAGAGATGTGCATTGGCAGCCGATGTCCGAGCATCCAAAGTAAAAGATGCAACCAGTGTGCTGTCATCAGCGAAGCTATATATAGCATTTTTAGCTTTTTCCTAAAGATCATTAGTGTATAGTAAAAAGAGGCGGGGGGGGGGGGGGCGACAATATAGAACCTTGAGGGACTCCGACGTTAATGTTAAATATGTTTGAAAGAAATCCATCCATCGCCACTCGTAAAGAACGGTTATAAGCTTGACAGTTATGAACAAAAATGAGCCGGCATTCCGCATGTCTCACTTGAGTTAGGAGCCCCTTCAAAAGCCTTGGGAATGCCGAGTGCTACCGTTTGGGACTACCCATGATGTTTTATTGCGTTGTTCCAACGTGAGTAACATAAGCGAGAAGGTTTCTTGTTAATCTAGACTTTCGGAATCCATACTGGCGGTCCCTAAAAATGTTAAAGCCTTCCAGGTACTTTACTAATTATTCGTTGATAGCCTTTTCCATAACTTTTGATATAACCGAAAGCAGTGCGACTGGACGATAGTTGTTTGGCAAGGTCTCCTTGCATTTTTTGGGTATGGGCTGAACTCACGCAGTTAGTAGAGGAATATTGACAGTTCTGACTCAGTGGTGCTGGTGGTGCGTTTTATGATCTAACCCAGGTGGTGCAGGTGGTGCGTTTTATAACCTAACCCGGGTAGTTCGGTGGTGCTGTTTACAAAATAACCCGAAATTAAACCCGACTTTTTACGACCTAACCCGGATGCTTTCATGAGGCGGCTTCTTATCTAACCCTAACTTGAACCTGAATATTTATGAACTGACCCGAGATAAAACCCGACTTTTTACGACCTAACCCGGATGCTTTCGCGAGGCGGCTTCTCATCTAACCCTAATTTGAACCTGAATATTTATGATCTGACCCGAGATAAAACCCGACTTTTTATGATTTAACCTTAGTGAAACGCCGCTGCTAAAGCGGGATAATTAAATCCCAATTTTTATAAGCCATCCTTAAACCCAACTTTTTACGATCCGACCTGAGCCATCCTTAAACCAGACTTTTTATTATTTCCCCTTAGTTGAAACGCCGCTGTTAAAGCGGTATAGTAAAAAACATTATTTATATTTTCTAACTTAGTGAAACGCCGCTGGTGAATGGCAAAGCGAAATAAAACCCTAATTTATATGGTCTAACAAGATAAGTATAATAATGCGGTACATTATTTGCCACCGCAATAATTATTTATACCTAAATAACCCTCTCAAACCCTCTGCCGACTCGATTTAAAAAGAAAGGGACATAAACCTTTATTTATTATTCCGAAGGACCCTCATTAAAATTCAGTAGCATATCTAATAATTGTTTTCAATTTTGCACCACTTATATAAAATACAATAAAATAATTACCATCTAGAACCATTAACTAGCGATTTCTTTGTACTGGAAATGGATAAATTATAGGACTATCTTGTAATGAGAACAGAGTAGACAATAAATAAAACTTAAATACGTATAAAATACCAAGCAGGTATAGGTACTATACAACTTGTGTTCGCCATCAGGTAAAAGCCCTCATAATGCTTTTATAAAAATTTTGGATAATATCATAATATAAGTAAATAGGCTACAATTTCAGGAAAAAAGTAAAAAAAATTAATTCACAGTGTAAAATTGTAGTTAAATGGATTGTAAATACGAAATAATATAAAAAGCTACCTTTTGTTTGCGATGATGTATGCACAATAACTCTATATTATTCGATCCTTAAACTGAAAATACCCACTAGATAGGTATCATAAGCTGTATTTGTCATCAGGTAGAACCCCCAATAAAATTATGAATATCAGGCGTAGGCAACAAAGTAGCAATCTTAACTTATTTTCAACACGAGCATAAAAATATGGGGTTGTTAAATATTTTATAACCTTAATTCTCAATGACAACAATAAGCAAATCACGTTGGTTTTTTAATTTATTATTAATCTGGCTAACTTAAGAAACTCACAATATAACGACCATCCAAAAAAAAATCATAATACATTACTGGGTGTGAAAGCAATTGCGCTGCAAAATATAGTGTATACCGACTCTGAGCTAGTTAATTAAAATCCCAATTAGCGCTAAAAAAATCAATTAGATATTTACTTTAGATATTTTAATAAAAAAATTCAATATTATTAGCGTCACCTACGCATAGGGTTAAAAAGTATGAGAAACTTTGTGAATATCATTTCCCATGATTCTCTCGACCACCACATCGATGTCACATTTCAATATTCTCACCAACATTTAACTTTTGAAATTAGCATAATAAAAAATCCTTTACAATGAATTAAACAAACGCATACATAATTTTAAAATCACATAATAAGAATATAAGCTAAAATCTAACAAGTTCGGACTACTCGAATGACGTCAGTTTACATCTGTAGAGAATACCCAACTCTCAAATCATAAAAAATGGTCAAACTTTGTCGGTAAATACCCTTCTATGATGCAGGGGAAGGACAGGTAACTCGAGATGTTTATAAAGAAACGTTAAAGAACATTATTTGCTTATTTCTAGACTCTTAAAAATTAGATGCAATCGAACAATAAATGTTTTCATCATGTATATTTATGAGTAACATATTACCTTCGACATACATAAATTCAAATTGATAATTACTTGCCTTAGTACTTTTTTAGAAGCTCGAATCATTGCATATAACCGTCTGAGGATACCCAAACTTCCCCTAACATATTTCTCCGTAACCGGGGGAAAAGAGGTAAAAAAAGAAAAATAACAACTCCAAGTGTCTTTGCGAACAATCGGCAATAAAATAGAGTATTTCAGTTTTAATTTTTCGTAAATAAAAGTTGGTTGGATTAATAGTCTCTGTGAATATAATAACATAAGCAAAGTGATATGCCATAAATTTAGGAGTACAGTATAAATTATGCCTCTATTAAAATATACCGCAATAACTAACTACCAAAGGATTTTTGATATTTTGAATATATTTGATGCTCATAGCATTATCACATTTCCAAAGGCTCTAAATTTTAGAAAAATGTTCTAATAGAATATGTCTATCAATATAAAGTAAAGGTATTGTTAGGTTTTTTAAAAAATACGACCTACAACAGTCTCTGCTACAGCATGGCTGACTCTGTAGAAACTTTTGTGAAACCATAATAATTATATCAATAATCGAGTCGTCCTTATGATAATATTTTCTTCCAATATCCGACTCCACTATCCATAAAAGTTATGTTAGAAAATTCATAATTGAGCGCATTGTAATTTTTTAAAAAGAAATTCACTTCACACACAAAGATGTAGCCATTCAATTCATGAAAATAATGCAAGTCAGTATGCGTATGTTATGGCTAACTGTTTAAATGTCTATTCCTTCCACGTTTGTCGGAAGAAATACTTTTTTTATACTAGTATTTTAGTTGAAAATAAGATCGTAAATCGTCTGTACAAAACAAGCGTCCCTTATGGATTTGAACGAAAATCATAGATTCGACTATTTTCATGAAAAATAAATCTAAGTACGGAATAATGCAGGGAGATTATCTATTTTCTTGGTTTAGAAAGTGATGTAGTTAAGATTTATAACTTAGGAATAAATAAATTATTATTAATCTTTTCGACCTATTTCTCTTGCATATTTAATTTCTTTGATAGTAAGAACTAATCTCTTTATTTTACAAAGTAAAAAAAAAGCTAAAGATCGGCGTTGTCAGTCAGGTATAAGAACTGATTTAACACGATGGTTTTTGTACAAACGTTCAAATACAATTGTATGCTTTTTAACCGATTATGTCGGAAAAATGACGTTTTATAGATTAGATATTTAGACGAAGAGGTAGCCTTCTCAATAAAGTATTGATTATTGTCCTGATAGCTAGACAACACTTTTTATGTTAGTCAAAAAAAAATAATTTTTTTCGAACGCTATTACAGGTCTTATCGTTAACTAACAAACATTAAGAGTGAAAAATTACCGTGCAAGATACCTATATGCATTTTTACATTATTTTACATTCGACAAAGAATAAACATCAATTTATTGTTTATTTTTTGAGGGAGTACTGGATGGTACAACTCTTCTGGTGGGAGAATTGTGCATTTAATTAAACCATCTATATTATTTAGGTTTAATTTGTTACACGCATCTCCTACATACACTTCTGGATGTGATAGTGGAAATTTAGAACTCTTACAGATGTACGGATAGAGGGAACAAACATCGGCGTATTTAATTTTTTCCGTATCTTTTATTTCATAGTATTCGCATGTATTTCCTGTTCGTCCTCCATAAAAAGCATCTCTTGGATTTAGTTTTGTCAAAATTTTATTGTAATGGGTATTAGTATAGGATTTTATCTCTGGATTATTTTTTAATAAATTTCTAAAATCACACTCCCACATTTCATTAACTAAAAAACCGAAATCTTTTAGTCTCATAATTTTTGCCTTTGTGGTTTCATATCTTAAATTTAGCGTTTCTGAGGGGTCCTCGGAAAGAGGATCGTTCCTGCCGAACTTGTAGCATACAGTACATCCATGGAAATAACATCCTTGAAATTCAAATACCTCATTTGTTTCGGAGCAGTAACCATCAACTTTTACACCATTTAAAACAGCTTCTTTACCATTAGCAGCATGTAAGATGTTGATTTTTCTGTGATTCTCGGTCCAAAGTAACCAATCTATGGCAATTTTGCTCTGCCTGTTTCTCCATCGGTATCCATTTTTTGGTATGATTCCTATAGTATTAGGCTTCAAAAAATTTCTTCTAAAAATTTTATTGCATGCTGAAGCAATAGTTGTAGCTTCAGTAAATGGACATACATTGGTAGTTTGTATAAGTTGTTCTCTAAACTTTAAACATGATTGCGCAAGGATTTCGACATCCGATACGCAGTAGTCTACCAGATCTCTTTGCATATCGAAACCATCATTTTCATGTTCTACAAACCATTTAAGAAATTTGGCTCTGTCTTCTTCTTTCATACTATCTGAGGAGTAATATTCAATTGATGGTAGAGGTCCTATATAGTTTTCATTTGCCTTTGTATTAAATAGGTGCGGGAAGTAGCCTTTTTTAAAAATATCCTCAAGTCCAAATGCCTTTGGTAGTTTGGCTTAAGGCATAGGGAAATAGTTAAGTGAGTCGATAAATTTTACATTTTCAAGTTGCATCGTAATTATTTTGGTACCTCTCATCATTAACTCAGGTGTAAAATCTGTCTTTGTCATAATGTAGTTTAATATAAACTGGTGATCAAAAGCCTGACCATTATGGGCTATTACAATAATTTCTTTAAAGTTTTTCCTCATTTGTAACAAATGGTTAGTAAATGTTCCCGCTGGGTCTATACCTCTGACTTTTTGTAACTTTAGACCACATTTTTTTACAAGTATCTGCTTCAGAATCCATGCACTCATCGCAGTATTGTTTGAAAACACAGAGATTGACTTGATGTAAAAACGTTGAATTTTCCAATAGTTTGTCTTGGCTCGTCTCTAAATCGTAGAATACAAAAAAGATCATCTTTAATCTTAGGTTTTCCCTTATCAGGCCGAATATAACATAGATGATCCTCGGATGCATGTTTATTACAAATTTTACAATAAATTTCACCACATGCATGTGCTCTTTTGGCTTTAATGGTTTTTAAACAAATAGAACATAGTTTAATTTGTTCGCATACTGTAAATTTGCCTGACGAATAATCCTTTTTATGATTTTCGTAACAGTTTTGACTTCTAAAAAATCATAGACAGTCCTGGCATTTAATTTTTATTGCTATTTCACAAGCAGAGGCTTGCTGACATGCCTGACAGCTTCCACCACATCGGTGCTCATTTTTGTGATCATATGGGACGTAACACTTTTCACAAAAATAGTTAGAACAAAAAGCTGCTGTCAGCGATGTAATTACATTAAAATGGCTTTTGTAATGTAATAAGTTCAGCCGTTTATTGCTTTCAGTTGAACCTTCAAATATAATATTTCGTCCTTTTGATCCATAGCTATAAACAACTAATTTATATTCTTTTAGATGATTTTGAAATTGTATTAACTCGGGAATTTCACCTCCTGCCTCAGGAATGCTAATTTTAGCTCTCTCCAACAATGATCTTGTTCTTTCGGTTTGAATTTTACTAATATCTCTTCTAACCTTACTGAATTCGGGATCTCTTTTATTATGGGCAATGGCGACTACCAAAGCACGTGGTAAACACAGGTTATCGGTATTTTTAATACTTATAATACCTCGTCGCTTGTCGCATTCCTCGTGAAAGCTGTTATAATTTTTTCCTCTTCCCCCACCAACAGGTAATCTAACAGTTGTCACACTAAGACAAAATGATTCTGTATTAAGACCTGCTGAGTTTGACTGATAAATGCCACTTATAACACTCCAAACATCTTAAAAGGTTATGTCTTTAACTGCTTTGAAGCGAATCCAACCTTCTCCTCGGTTGAAGTCTTTAGAGCAAAAACTAAAAGCCACACGATCTAAGGGTTGTAGGCCTTCTGTAGCGTTTTGAATAATTTGATTAATTCCTTTTTCCACCCAACCAACTGGTTCAACTCCCTGTGGAACAGGTTTTAACTTAAACTCTAGAGTGCGTCCTGTAAGGTTAAATTCTCGTAACTTTTTAACAACGTCTTTAACAATAATAAACTTCTCCATCTTTCTTTTTTTTTTGTTGTTTTATAGTCTACTATCTACCTACATAAAAAAAAAAAAACAAGTATATTTTCATATTTTTATCGGTCTTAAGTTCGATTTCAAAAGCACACTCCCACTTTTTGATAATTTCACAGTCTAAGCACATAGATCTTATATTTTTTATTTACGATCAATTCATCTTTATTCGCCAATCGTCTCAAACGAGTCTGCTTTTGAAAGTAATATAGCCTTAGTATTCAGAAAATATTAATGATATCGGAGCCTAAAACATCCTTAACACTAAAAAATCATTGTGTTTCCTAACAAAACCCATCATCTTGTCTATTTAGCTTGCTTTCCTATTGTTTAGCAGGTTAAATAAAATTATTATTTCGCTCTTTTTGTCTGTACTGAATCGTTAGGAGAATACGATTCTAGTCCTATAAGAGAGACAGTTAAAATTTATGTAAGCAATCAGAAATCCTACACTATGAGCTACTTAGTTAAAATTTCATATTTCCTTCCTGGATCAGCTAAAATTTGTGTTGTGTCGGTCAAAATTTATAAAATACGAAAAAAATGCTAGATACATTTTTATCATGACTTTCTATCTAATACCATCTTATTTCAAGGTATAATTCGGTTGTCAAAATGAGAATCTAAAAAATCCTCGTGTTTCCTCACAAAAACCATCATCTTGCCTATTTAGCTTGCTTTTCTATTGTTTAGCAGGTTAAATAAAATTATTATTTCGCTCTTTTTGTCTGTACTGAATCGTTAGGGGGATACGTTTCTAGTTCTATAAGAGAGACAGTTAAAATTTATGTAAGCAATCAGAAATCCTACACTATGAGCTACTTAGTTAAAATTTCATATTTCCTTCCTGGGTCAGGCAAAATTTGTGATGTGTCGGTCAAAATTTATAAAAATACGAAAAAAAAATGCTGGATGCATTTTTAGCGTGACTTTCTATTTAATACCATCTTATTTCAAGGTATAATTCGGTTGTCAAAATGAGAATAAAATAATTTTCCCATGGTTTATGTCATCTTAAAAAAGTCAAAAGGTTATATTCTGTAGAGGGTCAGATACATTCAAATTTAAAAATTTTCTCCAAGAAGAATTTTAAGATAGTATTATAGTAAATAAAAATTCTATACCTCCAATATTTCTTGGAAACATATCGTGTTCTAGCGACATAACCCAAAAGTACCTCTATTCAGAAACGCATCGTACTTTTCTTGTCAAACTTGACTTTGTTGTAATGTTGTATGCAGAGCACTTTGAAAACAAAAATTAGATTAGAAACCGCCGCCTCTTAAGGTATACTTTTTTAGGTCTTAGATAGGGTACACTGGTATACAGAACAAATGTCATCTTTAATTGTCTCATTGTCCCATCCATTACATTATTATAATCTTAAAACACCTGTTTCCAGCATTATCTGTTTTTATGGTTTTCATAAAACATAGCGATTACCGATGAAAATTAAACGAAAACTTAATAAATAACTTTTTTTTTTCAACTGAAATAGACTGATTTTCGATGGAAAAATGTTACTTATAACTAAAAATGAATATAAGACATATACGCAATGATATTTAGAATAAATCAATCTTTTCTAAAATTACTATGAAATATTCACAAAATCGTTTCGTTATAACCAAAGTAGCAAGGCTTGCAGATTTCGTATAGAGTTCAAACGCGATACTGAGATGATCTTTTTTTTATATTTTTGTAGGATAATTCACCACTACGTTGTAAGTACTTGAGAGAGGACTTTCTTGAAAAATCCTCAAATTTCTCTGCAATTTTGTTCCTTTTAGAGTTAAATTCACACAGAAAACCCCGTATTCTTATCTTTCAGGTTGGTATATTAAAAAGGGCTTATTAGTATGGTTTGGAAAACAAGCAATATTAATTAACGGATGTTTTTTTGTCGTATGAAGAGTTGAAAATTTTTTTTCCACTCCAATGGTTGCGATGCAGAGAGTCGGGTTTCATCATAATCTTTCAGGGTAGCTCAGGTTTGATTGCATGCAGAGAGTCGGGTTTCATCATAATCTTTCAGGGTAGCTCAGGTTTGATTGCATGTACTAAGGTTAGTGCTCCTTGCAATCGGTTTCAGGTTTGACGCGCCCCCCTCAGGTTTGTTCAGGTTTCTCAAGTGTTTGAGAAACCTGAACAAACCTGAGGGGGGCGCGTCAAACCTGAAACCGATTGCAAGGAGCACTAACCTTAGTACATGCAATCAAACCTGAGCTACCCTGAAAGATTATGATGAAACCCGACTCTCTGCATGCAATCAAACCTGAGCTACCCTGAAAGATTATGATGAAACCCGACTCTCTGCATCGCAACCATTGGAGTGGAAAAAAAAATTTTCAACTCTTCATACGACGAAAAAACATCCGTTAATTAATATTGCTTGTTTTCCAAACCATACTAATAAGCCCTTTTTAATATACCAACCTGAAAGATAAGAATACGGGGTTTTCTGTGTGAATTTAACTCTAAAAGGAACAAAATTGCAGAGAAATTTGAGGATTTTTCAAGAAAGTCCTCTCTCAAGTACTTACAACGTAGTGGTGAATTATCCTACAAAAATATAAAAAAAAGATCATCTCAGTATCGCGTTTGAACTCTATACGAAATCTGCAAGCCTTGCTACTTTGGTTATAACGAAACGATTTTGTGAATATTTCATAGTAATTTTAGAAAAGATTGATTTATTCTAAATATCATTGCGTATATGTCTTATATTCATTTTTAGTTATAAGTAACATATTTCCATCAAAAATCAGTCTATTTCAGTTGAAAAAAAAAAGTTATTTATTAAGTTTTCGTTTAATTTTCATCGGTAATCGCTATGTTTTATGAAAACCATAAAAACAGATAATGCTGGTAACAGGTGTTTTAAGATTATAATAATGTAATGGATGGGACAATGAGACAATTAAAGATGACATTTGTTCTGTATACCAGTGTACCCTATCTAAGACCTAAAAAAGTATACCTTAAGAGGCGGCGGTTTCTAATCTAATTTTTGTTTTCAAAGTGCTCTGCATACAACATTACAACAAAGTCAAGTTTGACAAGAAAAGTACGATGCGTTTCTGAATAGAGGTACTTTTGGGTTATGTCGCTAGAACACGATATGTTTCCAAGAAATATTGGAGGTATAGAATTTTTATTTACTATAATACTATCTTAAAATTCTTCTTGGAGAAAATTTTTAAATTTGAATGTATCTGACCCTCTACAGAATATAACCTTTTGACTTTTTTAAGATGACATAAACCATGGGAAAATTATTTTATTCTCATTTTGACAACCGAATTATACCTTGAAATAAGATGGTATTAAATAGAAAGTCACGCTAAAAATGCATCCAGCATTTGACGCGCCCCCCTCAGGTTTGTTCAGGTTTCTCAAACACTTGAGAAACCTGAACAAACCTGAGGGGGGCGCGTCAAACCTGAAACCGATTGCAAGGAGCACTAACCTTAGTACATGCAATCAAACCTGAGCTACCCTGAAAGATTATGATGAAACCCGACTCTCTGCATGCAATCAAACCTGAGCTACCCTGAAAGATTATGATGAAACCCGACTCTCTGCATCGCAACCATTGGAGTGGAAAAAAAAATTTTCAACTCTTCATACGACGAAAAAACATCCGTTAATTAATATTGCTTGTTTTCCAAACCATACTAATAAGCCCTTTTTAATATACCAACCTGAAAGATAAGAATACGGGGTTTTCTGTGTGAATTTAACTCTAAAAGGAACAAAATTGCAGAGAAATTTGAGGATTTTTCAAGAAAGTCCTCTCTCAAGTACTTACAACGTAGTGGTGAATTATCCTACAAAAATATAAAAAAAAGATCATCTCAGTATCGCGTTTGAACTCTATACGAAATCTGCAAGCCTTGCTACTTTGGTTATAACGAAACGATTTTGTGAATATTTCATAGTAATTTTAGAAAAGATTGATTTATTCTAAATATCATTGCGTATATGTCTTATATTCATTTTTAGTTATAAGTAACATATTTCCATCGAAAATCAGTCTATTTCAGTTGAAAAAAAAAAGTTATTTATTAAGTTTTCGTTTAATTTTCATCGGTAATCGCTATGTTTTATGAAAACCATAAAAACAGATAATGCTGGTAACAGGTGTTTTAAGATTATAATAATGTAATGGATGGGACAATGAGACAATTAAAGATGACATTTGTTCTGTATACCAGTGTACCCTATCTAAGACCTAAAAAAGTATACCTTAAGAGGCGGCGGTTTCTAATCTAATTTTTGTTTTCAAAGTGCTCTGCATACAACATTACAACAAAGTCAAGTTTGACAAGAAAAGTACGATGCGTTTCTGAATAGAGGTACTTTTGGGTTATGTCGCTAGAACACGATATGTTTCCAAGAAATATTGGAGGTATAGAATTTTTATTTACTATAATACTATCTTAAAATTCTTCTTGGAGAAAATTTTTAAATTTGAATGTATCTGACCCTCTACAGAATATAACCTTTTGACTTTTTTAAGATGACATAAACCATGGGAAAATTATTTTATTCTCATTTTGACAACCGAATTATACCTTGAAATAAGATGGTATTAAATAGAAAGTCACGCTAAAAATGCATCCAGCATTTTTTTTTCGTATTTTTATAAATTTTGACCGACACATCACAAATTTTGCCTGACCCAGGAAGGAAATATGAAATTTTAACTAAGTAGCTCATAGTGTAGGATTTCTGATTGCTTACATAAATTTTAACTGTCTCTCTTATAGAACTAGAAACGGATCCCCCTAACGATTCAGTACAGACAAAAAGAGCGAAATAATAATTTTATTTAACCTGCTAAACAATAGAAAAGCAAGCTAAATAGGCAAGATGATGGGTTTTGTGAGGAAACACGAGGATTTTTTAGATTCTCATTTTGACAACCGAATTATACCTTGAAATAAGATGGTATTAGATAGAAAGTCATGATAAAAATGTATCTAGCATTTTTTTCGTATTTTATAAATTTTGACCGACACAACACAAATTTTAGCTGATCCAGGAAGGAAATATGAAATTTTAACTAAGTAGCTCATAGTGTAGGATTTCTGATTGCTTACATAAATTTTAACTGTCTCTCTTATAGGACTAGAATCGTATTCTCCTAACGATTCAGTACAGACAAAAAGAGCGAAATAATAATTTTATTTAACCTGCTAAACAATAGGAAAGCAAGCTAAATAGACAAGATGATGGGTTTTGTTAGGAAACACAATGATTTTTTAGTGTTAAGGATGTTTTAGGCTCCGATATCATTAATATTTTCTGAATACTAAGGCTATATTACTTTCAAAAGCAGACTCGTTTGAGACGATTGGCGAATAAAGATGAATTGATCGTAAATAAAAAATATAAGATCTATGTGCTTAGACTGTGAAATTATCAAAAAGTGGGAGTGTGCTTTTGAAATCGAACTTAAGACCGATAAAAATATGAAAATATACTTGTTTTTTTTTTTTTATGTAGGTAGATAGTAGACTATAAAACAACAAAAAAAAAAGAAAGATGGAGAAGTTTATTATTGTTAAAGACCTTGTTAAAAAGTTACGAGAATTTAACCTTACAGGACGCACTCTAGAGTTTAAGTTAAAACCTGTTCCACAGGGAGTTGAACCAGTTGGTTGGGTGGAAAAAGGAATTAATCAAATTATTCAAAACGCTACAGAAGGCCTACAACCCTTAGATCGTGTGGCTTTTAGTTTTTGCTCTAAAGACTTCAACCGAGGAGAAGGTTGGATTCGCTTCAAAGCAGTTAAAGACATAACCTTTTAAGATGTTTGGAGTGTTATAAGTGGCATTTATCAGTCAAACTCAGCAGGTCTTAATACAGAATCATTTTGTCTTAGTGTGACAACTGTTAGATTACCTGTTGGTGGGGGAAGAGGAAAAAATTATAACAGCTTTCACGAGGAATGCGACAAGCGACGAGGTATTATAAGTATTAAAAATACCGATAACCTGTGTTTACCACGTGCTTTGGTAGTCGCCATTGCCCATAATAAAAGAGATCCCGAATTCAGTAAGGTTAGAAGAGATATTAGTAAAATTCAAACCGAAAGAACAAGATCATTGTTGGAGAGAGCTAAAATTAGCATTCCTGAGGCAGGAGGTGAAATTCCCGAGTTAATACAATTTCAAAATCATCTAAAAGAATATAAATTAGTTGTTTATAGCTATGGATCAAAAGGACGAAATATTATATTTGAAGGTTCAACTGAAAGCAATAAACGGCTGAACTTATTACATTACAAAAGCCATTTTAATGTAATTACATCGCTGACAGCAGCTTTTTGTTCTAACTATTTTTGTGAAAAGTGTTACGTCCCATATGATCACAAAAATGAGCACCGATGTGGTGGAAGCTGTCAGGCATGTCAGCAAGCCTCTGCTTGTGAAATAGCAATAAAAATTAAATGCCAGGACTGTCTATGATTTTTTAGAAGTCAAAACTGTTACGAAAATCATAAAAAGGATTATTCGTCAGGCAAATTTACAGTATGCGAACAAATTAAACTATGTTCTATTTGTTTAAAAACCATTAAAGCCAAAAGAGCACATGCATGTGGTGAAATTTATTGTAAAATTTGTAATAAACATGCATCCGAGGATCATCTATGTTATATTCGGCCTGATAAGGGAAAACCTAAGATTAAAGATGATCTTTTTTGTATTCTACGATTTAGAGACGAGCCAAGACAAACTATTGGAAAATTCAACGTTTTTACATCAAGTCAATCTCTGTGTTTTCAAACAATACTGCGATGAGTGCATGGATTCTGAAGCAGATACTTGTAAAAAAATGTGGTCTAAAGTTACAAAAAGTCAGAGGTATAGACCCAGCGGGAACATTTACTAACCATTTGTTACAAATGAGGAAAAACTTTAAAGAAATTATTGTAATAGCCCATAATGGTCAGGCTTTTGATCACCAGTTTATATTAAACTACATTATGACAAAGACAGATTTTACACCTGAGTTAATCATGAGAGGTACCAAAATAATTACGATGCAACTTGAAAATGTAAAATTTATCGACTCACTTAACTATTTCCCTATGCCTTAAGCCAAACTACCAAAGGCATTTGGACTTGAGGATATTTTTAAAAAAGGCTACTTCCCGCACCTATTTAATACAAAGGCAAATGAAAACTATATAGGACCTCTACCATCAATTGAATATTACTCCTCAGATAGTATGAAAGAAGAAGACAGAGCCAAATTTCTTAAATGGTTTGTAGAACATGAAAATGATGGTTTCGATATGCAAAGAGATCTGGTAGACTACTGCGTATCGGATGTCGAAATCCTTGCGCAATCATGTTTAAAGTTTAGAGAACAACTTATACAAACTACCAATGTATGTCCATTTACTGAAGCTACTAACTATTGCTTCAGCATGCAATACAATTTTTAGAAGAAATTTTTTGAAGCCTAATACTATAGGAATCATACCAAAAAATGGATACCGATGGAGAAACAGGCAGAGCAAAATTGCCATAGATTGGTTACTTTGGACCGAGAATCACAGAAAAATCAACATCTTACATGCTGCTAATGGTAAAGAAGCTGTTTTAAATGGTGTAAAAGTTGATGGTTACTGCTCCGAAACAAATGAGGTATTTGAATTTCAAGGATGTTATTTCCATGGATGTACTGTATGCTACAAGTTCGGCAGGAACGATCCTCTTTCCGAGGACCCCTCAGAAACGCTAAATTTAAGATATGAAACCACAAAGGCAAAAATTATGGGACTAAAAGATTTCGGTTTTTTAGTTAATGAAATGTGGGAGTGTGATTTTAGAAATTTATTAAAAAATAATCCAGAGATAAAATCCTATACTAATACCCATTACAATAAAATTTTGACAAAACTAAATCCAAGAGATGCTTTTTATGGAGGACGAACAGGAAATACATGCGAATACTATGAAATAAAAGATACGGAAAAAATTAAATACGCCGATGTTTGTTCCCTCTATCCGTACATCTGTAAGAGTTCTAAATTTCCACTATCACATCCAGAAGTGTATGTAGGAGATGCGTGTAACAAATTAAACCTAAATAATATAGATGGTTTAATTAAATGCACAATTCTCCCACCAGAAGAGTTGTACCATCCAGTACTCCCTCAAAAAATAAACAATAAATTGATGTTTATTCTTTGTCGAATGTAAAATAATGTAAAAATGAAGTAAACCTATACATTTTATCTTGCACGGTAATTTTTCACTCTTAATGTTTGTTAGTTAACGATAAAACCTGTAATAGCGTTCGAAAAAAATTATTTTTTTTTGACTAACATAAAAAGTGTTGTCTAGCTATCAGGACAATAATCAATACTTTATTGAGAAGGCTACCTCCTCGTCTAAATATCTAATCTATAAAACGTCATTTTTCCGACATAATCGGTTAAAAAGCATACAATTGTATTTGAACGTTTGTACAAAAACCATCGTGTTAAATCAGTTCTTATACCTGACTGACAACGCCGATCTTTAGCTTTTTTTTTACTTTGTAAAATAAAGAGATTAGTTCTTACTATCAAAGAAATTAAATATGCAAGAGAAATAGGTCGAAAAGATTAATAATAATTTATTTATTCCTAAGTTATATATCTTAACTACATCACTTTCTAAACCAAGAAAATAGATAATCTCCCTGCATTATTCCGTACTTAGATTTATTTTTCATGAAAATAGTCGAATCTATGATTTTCGTTCAAATCCATAAGGGACGCTTGTTTTGTACAGACGATTTACGATCTTATTTTCAACTAAAATACTAGTATAAAAAAGTATTTCTTCCGACAAACGTGGAAGGAATAGACATTTAAACAGTTAGCCATAACATACGCATACTGACTTGCATTATTTTCATGAATTGAATGGCTACATCTTTGTGTGTGAAGTGAATTTCTTTTTAAAAAATTACAATGCGCTCAATTATGAATTTTCTAACATAACTTTTATGGATAGTGGAGTCGGATATTGGAAGAAAATATTATCATAAGGACGACTCGATTATTGATATAATTATTATGGTTTCACAGAAGTTTCTACAGAGTCAGCCATGCTGTAGCAGAGACTGTTGTAGGTCGTATTTTTTAAAAAACCTAACAATACCTTTACTTTATATTGATAGACATATTCTATTAGAACATTTTTCTAAAATTTAGAGCCTTTGGAAATGTGATAATGCTATGAGCATCAAATATATTCAAAATATCAAAAATCCTTTGGTAGTTAGTTATTGCGGTATATTTTAATAGAGGCATAATTTATACTGTACTCCTAAATTTACGGCATATCACTTTGCTTATGTTATTATATTCACAGAGACTATTAATCTAACCAACTTTTATTTACGAAAAATTAAAACTGAAATACTCTATTTTATTGCCGATTGTTCGCAAAGACACTTGGAGTTGTTATTTTGCTTTTTTTACCTCTTTTCCCCCGGTTACGGAGAAATATGTTAGGGGAAGTTTGGGTATCCTCAGACGGTTATATGCAATGATTCGAGCTTCTAAAAAAGTACTAAGGCAAGTAATTATCAATTTGAATTTATGTATGTCGAAGGTAATGTGTTACTCATAAATATACATGATGAAAACATTTATTGTTCGATTGCATCTAATTTTTAAGAGTCTAGAAATAAGCAAATAATGTTCTTTAACGTTTCTTTATAAACATCTCGAGTTACCTGTCCTTTCCCTGCATCATAGAAGGGTATTTACCGACAAAGTTTGACCATTTTTTATGATTTGAGAGTTGGGTATTCTCTACAGATGTAAACTGACGTCATTCGAGTAGTCCGAACTTGTTAGATTTTAGCTTATATTCTTATTATGTGATTTTAAAATTATGTATGCGTTTGTTTAATTCATTGTAAAGGATTTTTTATTATGCTAATTTCAAAAGTTAAATGTTGGTGAGAATATTGAAATGTGACATCGATGTGGTGGTCGAGAGAATCATGGGAAATGATATTCACAAAGTTTCTCATACTTTTTAACCCTATGCGTAGGTGACGCTAATAATATTGAATTTTTTTATTAAAATATCTAAAGTAAATATCTAATTGATTTTTTTTAGCGCTAATTGGGATTTTAATTAACTAGCTCAGAGTCGGTATACACTATATTTTGCAGCGCAATTGCTTTCACACCCAGTAATGTATTATGATTTTTTTTTTGGATGGTCGTTATATTGTGAGTTTCTTAAGTTAGCCAGATTAATAATAAATTAAAAAACCAACGTGATTTGCTTATTGTTGTCATTGAGAATTAAGGTTATAAAATATTTAACAACCCCATATTTTTATGCTCGTGTTGAAAATAAGTTAAGATTGCTACTTTGTTGCCTACGCCTGATATTCATAATTTTATTGGGGGTTCTACCTGATGACAAATACAGCTTATGATACCTATCTAGTGGGTATTTTCAGTTTAAGGATCGAATAATATAGAGTTATTGTGCATACATCATCGCAAACAAAAGGTAGCTTTTTATATTATTTCGTATTTACAATCCATTTAACTACAATTTTACACTGTGAATTAATTTTTTTTACTTTTTTCCTGAAATTGTAGCCTATTTACTTATATTATGATATTATCCAAAATTTTTATAAAAGCATTATGAGGGCTTTTACCTGATGGCGAACACAAGTTGTATAGTACCTATACCTGCTTGGTATTTTATACGTATTTAAGTTTTATTTATTGTCTACTCTGTTCTCATTACAAGATAGTCCTATAATTTATCCATTTCCAGTACAAAGAAATCGCTAGTTAATGGTTCTAGATGGTAATTATTTTATTGTATTTTATATAAGTGGTGCAAAATTGAAAACAATTATTAGATATGCTACTGAATTTTAATGAGGGTCCTTCGGAATAATAAATAAAGGTTTATGTCCCTTTCTTTTTAAATCGAGTCGGCAGAGGGTTTGAGAGGGTTATTTAGGTATAAATAATTATTGCGGTGGCAAATAATGTACCGCATTATTATACTTATCTTGTTAGACCATATAAATTAGGGTTTTATTTCGATTTGCCATTCACCAGCGGCGTTTCACTAAGTTAGAAAATATAAATAATGTTTTTTACTATACCGCTTTAACAGCGGCGTTTCAACTAAGGGGAAATAATAAAAAGTCTGGTTTAAGGATGGCTCAGGTCGGATCGTAAAAAGTTGGGTTTAAGGATGGCTTATAAAAATTGGGATTTAATTATCCCGCTTTAGCAGCGGCGTTTCACTAAGGTTAAATCATAAAAAGTCGGGTTTTATCTCGGGTCAGATCATAAATATTCAGGTTCAAATTAGGGTTAGATGAGAAGCCGCCTCGCGAAAGCATCCGGGTTAGGTCGTAAAAAGTCGGGTTTTATCTCGGGTCAGTTCATAAATATTCAGGTTCAAGTTAGGGTTAGATAAGAAGCCGCCTCATGAAAGCATCCGGGTTAGGTCGTAAAAAGTCGGGTTTAATTTCGGGTTATTTTGTAAACAGCACCACCGAACCACCCGGGTTAGGTTATAAAACGCACCACCTGCACCACCTGGGTTAGATCATAAAACGCACCACCAGCACCACTGAGTCAGAACTGTCAATATTCCTCTACTGCAGTTTTTCAGCTAGAACGAAATATTCCTTTTTTTGTGGAATAAGTCAAAATGCCTACAAATTACCGGTGTCAATTCGTCAGCGCATGTCCTAATTACGACCACTGGAACATCGTCAGGACCAGAAGCTTTTTTGGTGTCAAGACTCCTTAAGATTCGTTTAACAGGACGGTGCGGGAAAAAAACCTCGGGCATTCTCCATTCTACAGGGGGAATGTTCGGTGAAGTTTTTCCCTGAACCGAGAATGTAAAGAGAATTGTTCTGCTAGTAAGTTTGCCTTTTTCTATGCTTTGGTCGCAATGGTCAGAACGTGTTAGAGGTGGAATGGTGGACTTGTTAAAGTTCTAACTGATGGCTTTAGCTACCGACCAAAATGATCTTGAGCCATAAGAACATTCAAGAAGTTTGTCTTTGATCCTCTGGTTGTATGCTTCTTAGCTTTGGTTTATCGTTTGCTTGCATTGGTTTTGAGCGGTAACAAAGATGGTACGATTTTCGGCGGTAGGGTTTTGACGTCATTGTCGGTAAAAATGGTTTTTGGATTTAACAGCTCGTTCGGTATTTTTGGTAGACCAAGGCTTACCGTTATAAGGGCACTTCTTTGAGAAAATGATGAAGGCTTCCCTGCCAGTAAGGATAACCTCCGATACTTCTCTAGCACAGTTGCTTGGATCATCAGAAGTAAAACAAACGTTCTGCCAAACAAAGATTCGAAAATGATCCTTTAGGTCATCCCACTTAGCCGATCAGCCGATGTATAATGCCAGATCTGGCGTGGTTTAGGAGGCTCTTCGGCACTAATTGGTAGTTTATTTAGTGTCAAAATAAGGTTGTGGTCAGACGTTCCTAGCGGAGGCATCACGGTAACAGTGTACAAGTCGGGATTTGAAGTTAAGAAAAGATCGAACAAACTAGCAAAACCACCATCTCAGTCTGGAATCCAAGTTGGTTCACCAACGAGTTGAGTGAGTCCAGAGCTGATGGCAAAGGATTCGTCTTCGCGACCTTGCTCGTCGGTGGTATTTGAGTATTTAAGCAAGTTGACATTATAAAACTTGAAGTCACCAAGGATGACAACTTCGGAATATTTGACTTGAGAGAATGAAACTAAGTAGAATCATAAATAACCCTATACATTTTTTTGAATAATGCGTCTACATTTTAAGATATTTTTGTATGGATATGAATGGGTCATATAGACTACCAATAACACCCGTTGGCGTCTTTCGACATTACGAAATTTATAGATCACTCCCTAGCGCGGTAAAACAAGGGAACCGTCATAAATATTCATAGGATAATACTAGGTAAGGGCTGCATTGTAGAACTTTTTAACGATTCCCACTGGCGCCTAGATATTTATTCTACTGCGGATGACCATTTAAGAAATCATTGAAGTGGGTGTGGGTGTATGTGGATTACATTCGTACCACTGAATATGTATGCCTTGTATAAGTGTACCGACAATTATTAGTATAAGCTGATTTTAAGCCTGTTGTGGTATGTTTCGTAGTTCTCTTAATATATTTAATCATTTAGGATTTCCTTGTAAAGTAAATTGCCTCCACATTAAATCTTACTGGTTTTAATAAGTGCTTCCTTATGTATTCAGCTTTTTCGTAACCTTTCACATAAACATAATCCACCGTTTTCTAATAGTTTTTATTATTTCTGTCAATTTTGCCTATAACGGGTTAAAAGAGATATTTTATTCGAAATTACTGACATTGGCATTGTTATATAGGCGCCAACAGCAGAGATCGTTAAAAGGTCTGCCTGCAACCCATACCCATACACTGGAAAGAACCATGAAAACGTCTGCGGTAGAAATATGTTGGCGCCAGTGGGCATCGTTAAAAGGGTCTATAATGCAACCCTTACCTATTATCCTATTAAAATTTATGACTATGACCTGCGAACCTGCAGAAAGCGATATTAAAATTTCGTAACGCCAGCTTAAATCTTTATCTTTTCTTAAATCTACATTTCTGTAGGCGCCAATGAGTTTTTGTGACGGTCTATTCGACCCATCTTTAGCCTATGCTCATTCAAAAATATTTTAATATGTATGATGCTCTTGTTTCTGGATTATTTTTCTTCTTTGTTAAAAATAAACACAAATTGAGTCGTTTGTATTCAAGGTCGTCCAATGTCACAATATAAGTTTTGATTTGGACACTTGCATGCCAAAGGCAATCAAGGGCATCTGACGTCACAATACAAGTTTGAGTTGGAACACACAGCGTCTCCTTATAGAATATTATTTCAATTTCAAGGTACCTACTTAAGATATAGTGTTTAAAGTCCCAAAGATGTGCTCTGCAATATAACTTGTATTAAGTAAGGTAGTAGAAATGCATAGATTTAGTTAAAAACATTATTGAGGTTTCAATATTCCCGTATTAGGGTAATCGGGGTAGTGATTGGCCGTTTAACATTAATATGATATATTTTTATGTTGGATATTGTATCCAAACAAGATTTTATTTTGGGGTTTATCCATACTAATTTAAAAGTATGTAAATTGTCTTTTGTTATGAAAAATATATTTATTAAATCAAAGGTTAAACCGAAAAAAAAATATATTAGAAAATATTAAAAGTATAGTGATTGGCCGTCCCTATATATTCATTGGCCATGTCATGGCACAGTGATTGGCCGGGTCTTAGTTTAATCAAATTTTGGGTTTGGTGTTCTTAGACAAGCTAGGACTCTATGACAATAAACAAATCAAGTATAATATTATTTAACATATATTTATTTAAACCTAGAACTGTAAAGAAAAACTACAATATTGATAATAGGTTTACAATTTAATACTGTTCAGACATGTTTTACAATGAAAAATGAGAGCATTAGACTTATGAAATAAGTGCTTCTTTAAGCATGTAATATGATAGCTTCTTATACAACTAGCGCATCGTATCCCATAATTAAAATGTGTTAAATTATAATATGTACAGCTGTAACAGAGTCCACTATAGGATGTAAAATTTAGTTTTTGGGAAAGTCCGATTTCTACGAGTATATTATCTAAATTATTTTCAACGATTTCTTGGGACTTAATGGTATAGTCCGAGATAATATTAATATCTTGTTCCCCAAATAGATTTCTTGATGCACGTTTGATGTTTTCTGAGATTACCGATGAAATTGCTAACTCAACTATAGGAGAATTTACTTTATTTAACTTTTCTGATATACCCGCAGTGTCATGATTTCTTCTTTTTTTATATCAAAAGTTTTTTCTGGTTTAGTTTTGTTATTTTTTTCCTTTCAACTTTTAAGTTTTTTAATTTTCTTTTCTTTCTCCTTTTCTACCATTACCTTCGTTTTCTTTAGTCTTTCCTTCTTATGCTCTTCATTCTCCATCTCTTCGGTCTTTTTTTTATCTTTCTCTTTTTGTTTAAATTCCCTCCAAGCTGGTCCAGTTATTACAAAGGTAGTTTTCTCTGTATTTCTTTTACCAGTCCGAACATGCGTCTTTGGCAGTTTTAAAATTTCTTTTAAGGTTTCTTTCTCTTTTTTTCTAGCGACGTCACCAATAATGAATTCATTTCTATCTACTTCTTCTATAATAATATTTTCTTTAGAATGAACATCAGTCATAATTATTGGGATATTTGCAATATCTATGATAGTTAGGTTTTGTAGCGACATTTCTTGTTCATTATTTTCTTCAATTATCAAGTTACTGTTTTCTAAATAATCTCTCTCTGTATTTCCGTACTCAGTAAAAGTTTCTTTATTATCCATTTCTATGCTAATAAAATATATTTGTTCGTCGGTATTGTTTTCTTCAACTACAATCAAGTTTTCACTAAACTGGTCTTCTTTATTAAGTTTGCATTTCTTTATTCTCTGGATCTGTTTGTTCATCAGCTTCTTTATACTGTTCTAGTTGCTTTGTGATTTGATCTTTCTTAGTTTTATGAAAGTTTTCCCAAAGTTGTCGCAATATAAAGACAGAGGAATTTTCTCTGGGTTTCGCCTTTGTTTTTTGGTGGATTTTTTCATTTCCCACTATGCCTTTGAATGTTGCGTATGTAAGTGTCGAATTCTCTGCTGCTTCAGTAGTACCTATTTGTTAAATTAGTTTCTTTACCTGCGGTAATCCCATGTCCTAAATATTTAGAAATTTCAATGGAGTCTAGATTAAATGGAACCATACCCGTGGCTCTAAAACCGTTAGTTATAGTTTGAGACTTAGCATAGTCATTGATGACCGTTTCCAAAATGGGAACAAAATTTTCTTTTGTTAAAGTTTGTGAAAGGTTTTCTCTCCTAGGTCTCCGTTGTACGCATACGGTGCAACGGTCATATATCACATCAGCGGACATGTATACGAATTTCACCGTTGTTGAACGATTGCAGTTCTCATAAATTTGTTTGGTTAAAATATTCCCTACAAAATTCTACTCTTCTCTGTCTGTTTTCATCAGTTAAAAATATTTTATTTGCGGCACATCGATTGTCTATATCTTACGCTCCTAGTCGACGTCTTGCTGTACTGGAAAATTGCTGTACGGGGAAATTAGTGTCCTCTTTCACGTTTGAGGCGGTCTTTAAATGATGCTTTCTTAGAAAGTCGGTAAGTTAGGTACCGTCATCGTCTGTCGATATCTTCCTTCTACTGGAACCTGGTTTTCTCATTATTTACCGGAATTCTCTAATTTTTTTTTATGTATCATATCACTGAATTCTTGCTTACTCTCAATTCAGCAGCAATATCTCCTACATGTAGGGAAGACTGGTACACAATGAAACATTTTTTGGAAAATATATTTTTTCTTAAGTCCTATTTAAGTTGAAGTAGGTATAAGCACACTTTCCTCTTAAGTGCATATCGACCCACAGAAAGAATAGTTTAGTTTCAAAATTTTAAACTCTAAAATTAAATAATTCATAAAATAATGGTCGCAGCATTTGTTCCATTGTGTACTATGAGTAGTACACAGTGAACCAACCTGACTCTTGAGGTAGTACACAATAAAACAATTTATATTGTCTTTAAAAATGCATAAATGTTTTCCTTTATCTTTTTGGACTTTTTTGTTTTTTTATTTTTATTAATTCTATCTGACACTATATTTCGTCTTACACTTTTTACTGCCAGAGTCTTCATATTTTCTGTTTTATACACAAGCTCCTTCATTTCTGGCGTGCTTGTAAGGATGACACTCTTTTTCGGTTTTCGCTGCCTTGTATTTTTCCTTGGTTCTGCTTTTGGAAAACCTTTAAATTGGGCTGGTGACAAGAAATCGCGGGACGTCGATGATAACTCGTTTTCCCCTTAAACTGCTGGTTCTCGGTCTGCGTTTAAATCATTAGGTTCGGAAACTCCAGAAAAAATTATTATCGGCTACCACAGTCCTACCAATATTGTCTGTAACATCCACTAGAGTCCGCCTTATGTGTGCAGTTTCGACATTTGATTCGGGTCTATCAGACACAGATGATAATAAGAAGTCAGCATCAGTAAATAAGTTCTTATTAAAAGGATATATGCCAGTCAATTTAAAACTCGACATAATATTTTCTGGGTTCATAGATTTCGCATGAGCAAATCCAATACATTCTGCAATTTGGTACAACGTCATGGGTACTCCTGGATGATTAAGAAGCCATGTATCAATGGCACTATTATAAAAAATTTTAAAAGAAAAGAAAACAGACATATTCAGGGGTTGTAATTTATTACTCGTATGTGGTGGAATCGTTAAAATGATAACACCATTGGCTTCTGCAATTTCTGCAATTTCTAAGGACATATGTGATTCATAATTGTCATATATTATTAATGATCGGGTTTCCTTTGTTTACCCAGAATATTTAATAAAATGATTTATTACGTGTACAAACAAATCAGCCGTCATCCAGCCACTTGGATTTGCTAAGCCCAGAGTACCAGATGGTGCTCCATTCAGCATATGAGGGATAAATTTCTTCCTCGGAAAAATCATTACTGGTGGCAAAAAGGTGCCATTAGCTCGAATTATGGCACATGTTGTTGAAAGCAAGTATCTTTCTGCCCTTGTGCATTGATTAAGTTGTTTCACGCCTCGTTGTGCAACTACCTTGTGTGGTTGTTGTACAGTTGTGGTCGCCGTCTCATCAAAGTCAAAGTCAAAAAAGCTTTATTGTACAAAGAATCTTTACATTTTCATTTACAAAGCTGTAAAAATAAAAAAAAAAAATTATCAGGCTTTCAATATACGTTTGGTGCGCCCCAATCCTAATGAATCCTAAAATAAAGCGTCAACATAACAAAATATAACAAACGAATAAACACTAAAACACTACATATTAAATTAACTGGCTATACAAAATTGCTAGAAATCCAAAGCACAATTAATAAAAAATTATCCAATCCAATATATATATCCAAATTATAAATTTGAATATGGCTTACAACTGATGGATACTTTCTAAATATTTCTTCCAAATTGGAGAAAAATCTTTCAACGTTATGTTTGTTAAAAAAAGTTAAGCGAGATAAGGAGCAAGCTTCAGGTTTCCTAATGCTTAAACTGTCATTTCTCTTTATAAAAGTTCTCAGCCAGTCTTTACTGGCGCACTTGTTCGTTCTTCAAGCATCTGGCATTCTTATTCTTATATTATCTTTTAGTGCCATTTCGTGCGCTAATTGTCTGACTCTTAGAGTATTTAAGCCAGACGCCATCCTGCTACATGTTTTAGTGTAGTTGCAGAATGATTCTTCGTGGTCCCTTGTGAAAACTAATCGCACCGCATAGTTAGGTTCCATTCTTGCGTTGGGGGTCAGCTTTTACTTTTAAAACATATCTTCTTAAAGTTGCAAATTTAACATTATGCATTTCTGCTGCAACGCGATAAGCTGGTCCATTATTGGTTACCTATGCAACAGCCGCAGCCATTTGTTGCGTTGTAACTTCTGCCCTCGTCCGCTTCTTTTTACGCGTTACCATTGTAAAATCTGTAAAATCAACAAGGATGTTTCACAATGGCACACGTATCAATGTGTACTACCAGTGAATGTGTCATTGTGTACTACCAGACATCTACTCAAAACAAGTCATAAAACGATTAGTTGCCGTTATGTTATACACACAGAAGTTGGAGGTTAGAAACACAACATAATTATAAAATAAAAGAACATTAGTTGAAATGCTGATGTTAAAATGTGTAGATACTGTACCTTAAGATTTCACAATAAAAAATTAAAGCTACAAATTAAAAAAAAAAACGCCTAGTTCAGTCTAGGAGCAGATCTAACTAACAACTAACCGTCGACGAAGAGTAAACACTGCAACGCGTTCGAGATTTGACCTTCGACGTTCAGGCGGCAAATTTAAAGAAGTTAGGGACAGTGTTTCATTGTGTACTATGTGTCATTGTGTACCAGTCTCCCCTACCTTGCCCCTCAATCTGGTGTGAATTATTGCTTTTTGTTCTAAAGCTTATGCTGGCATTATCATTTCTTTACATAGCAAATGTAGCAAATATTTATGACAATAATATAATATATTATTTTAAAAGTTTGATGACCAAAAATCAAAACGTAGATACCTGCAACTTGACATGTTACTTATAATTAGTACAGAAGATTAAAGGACATTTTTTAAATAAAATAAAGTCGTAACTGCTCTCTAGAAGAAGAGATAAGTAAGAGCCGTAAGTCCTATCACGTTCTTCAAAAAAACATCTTCGGGGCGAGTGGTAGGTTAGCACGAAAAAATATCTACATTAGACAATACAATGATAGGCACACACATTAGTTATTAATTAAACTTATCAATTACATTTAAAAAATTTACAAAGTAAAGATAACGAAACAAACCTCTAATTACAGAACTTAAAAACCCTTTGCCCCAGAATTTTTTTAGCCGCAATGGTACTTCATCGGATCGTTGATTCATTCGTCAATTTTTCCTATGATGAGGATGGCGCCATGAGAGCTTTTCATCAAAATCGCATGAACCAGAAATTACCAAAGTTTTAGCCAAATTCACCGAGAGCCAGCTTCCCTAAGGTTTGTGCCTTTTGCACCTTTTAGACACTGGCTATGCATTAAATATATACAGTGAGTCCCAGAAGTAATGTCTAAATTCATTTAATATTCAGCGGTGTGTTCTATTGGAAAAACGCTCGGACCCGTCGATTCTTATTTCTTAATGTGTTTCTTTTCATGGTAATTTCATGTATACAGGGTAGCCCAAAAATAAGTTACGACTATCAACTTAATTTTTTTAAATGAAAACATGTATTTTTTTATTTCATTTTTCAATTTTACATAGAATTCTAAGTAAGTTTCATGAACCATGTCCTATACCTACCTCAATAGTTATCAAAAAAATTACGATTGAACATATCAATAAGTAAGCCTTGTTTATTTGAAAAGAACAAAAGAACAAATCAAATCAAATGTTGAAAATGTTCACCATTTACGGCTTGACTCTTTGCACGTTTTTAACCATTTCCGGAGATATGGCACTCACCTCTCTTCGGATTGTCTGTTTCAACTTCTGCAGATTGTTTGGCCTGTCAACAAATACTTTCGATTTGAGGTAATCCCACAAAAAAAAGTCCAGCAGAGTTAGATTTGGCGACCTAGCAGGCCATTCGATAGGTCCTCTCCTTCCTATCCACCGATTGGGAAAGGTTTCATTAAAAAGGTACGCACAGTGGCAGCATAGTGCGGAGGAGCACCATCTTGCTGGAACATCAGTTCTTTATCAGGGAAGTCTGGATCAAATGGATTCGGAAATAAAGCCACTAATGCTGGAATTAATTCAAGTTGGGAAAATTCGATATATTACTTGTTCAGTTCAAAGGAAATTGGACCAATTACTCTTCCGCGTACTATTCCACAACACACATTTGTTTTTTGAGGGTACTGGCTGTGAACTTCCATCATTCAATGCGGATTTGCTGTTGCCTAATAAGGACAATTTTATCTGTTCACGTTACCACTCAGACAGAACGGAGCTTCATCGGAAAAAATAACATTTTTTACTAAATTATTATCTAGGTTGCACATATCTTGCATGCGTTCACAAAACTCATTTCGCCTATCGAAATCATTCTCAAATAACTCATGCACTGGAATATAAGTGCTATTTGCGGTTTTTAACTATGCGGCGAACAACAGATTTTCGCATGCGTAAATTGGCCCTAATGTGCGATAGAGGAGTAAGTACATTGTGAAAACCGGAAACTTGCAACTACGCTGGACAATTATTTATTTGAAGTAAAATCGTCAAACAGCTTCTATGGCACTAAACGGTGGCAAGTCAACATTAAGAAATACAAGAATTGAAAAAAAAAAACAAAATAAACACACAATGGAATGGTTTGCTCGATTTACAAATAAATCCTCGGAAATACGGTCTTACTTATTCGTATGTTCATTGTTCAATCGTAATTTTCTCGATAACTGTTGAGTTTAGATATAGGACATGATGCAAAACAAAAACCGATGCACGTCATCAATCAGCTGATAATTGTAAATCCGTAAGAAAACACGAGGAAATTAAATTTGGGCAAAAAGTATTAAAACTTTATGCGATATTGAATTTACTACAAAATTAAAGTGTTTTTCTTTCATACAAACCCACTTATAGCAAATATTTTGTTTATTTAAGCTCGTAAAAATTAATATAATTTGAATTTTATTGGCCGATAGTTGGCAACACAACTGCAAACGGTGCGGTGGCATCAGCTCGTTCGTTGGCCTATTTTGACATTTCGTGCAAAACTAACCTTAATTATTCTGTAGTTTATTTGCGTCTATTTTTTAACAAAAACTCAAGATCTTTTCATAAATAGCATTAAAAAACTGTTCTGTTAAGAGAAACAAAAGTGCTCATCCGTATCTCTGTCGATTACGTTGTTTACTATTTGTAAAAAATGCCGAAGCATTTAAATGGTCGTTGCAAAAAGCTTTTCTTAGAAGCTATTCTCAGAAAGAACTTAACAACAATGGCCTATTGTTACCCTTGACAGCAGTACAAAGAAGTAAATTTGAAAAGTATGTAAATGCCTAGATATTTTATTTCTACTTTACTAATTTTTAGTGGGTAGCAGCTGCCCTAAATTTGAATATCTCAACTGCAAGCGCAATTTCAACAACAGTTTAGGAAAATAAATTATTAGAATCACCTTAAAACAAACGTTCTAATTCAAAGAGAGTTGTAAATGTATGAAGATTGGATATAAGTTCTATCCGTGACACTATTTATGTAATTCACGAAACGAGTAAGTTGTATTATTTAAAAATTATAATATTTTAAATCGGTTATTCATAAGCTGTAACTTTTTTCAGAACATTATGTAACTTTGACAACTTTAAGTTAGGTTCAGACAGAGAACTATTTGATGGTTGTCTCAACTCTTTAAAAAGCCTCTCCATGGAAATAGGCTTCGGATGGTAAAAAGTTAAACTGAGGCGAGGGCTTATGGAACTTTACCATGCAGTTTTCAAACGACTGGTATTTCTGAAAGAATATATTAAAGAGAAAGAAGCATTCTTGTACCAATTCATTTTCTTGGATGAAACATAGATTTTTTAGAATGGTATACCATTGGTCGATCTTGGCAAGATGAAAATAAGAGAAGTGTTAAATCTACTAAAGTTGATGGTAAAAGGTATTATGCAGTAAACGAATACATAAACTATGGGAAATTTTTTATATTTATCTTGTTTTTATGAAAAGAAACTGGGTAATTCCCTCACTCGGATATTTTGGTTACAAGCTGGCAACACTGTCGATAACTGGCGTCACTCGAAGGATATGACGTGAATCGGTTTTTGTTTTGCATCAAATATATACATGAAACATACTTAGAATTCGATGTAAAATTCAAAAATGAAATAAAATATACATGTTTTTATTCGAAAAAAAGTTGATGGTCGTAACTTATTTTTGGGCTACCCTCTATACATGAATTTACCAGCAGAAAAACTACATTAAGAAATAGAAATCAACGGGTCTGAGCGTTTTTCCAGAACGCACACCGCTGAATTTTTTAGACATTCGACATTACTTCTGGGTCTGGGACTCAGTGTATATCTGCATTTTTGAGGTTATGCATCTACTCAGTCTCAGTGATTTTAAAAATTATAAGATCATTGGGCATTGGGCAGTCTCCGAAACAAATTAGCCAAGAAGAGAAGGAGCAACATTACAAATATAGTTACCAAAACCATAAAAATGCCGAAATTGCCGCACAAAAGACATCTGGCGGCATAAATGCTAATAAGGACTGTATTTATACGTAAAAACCCAAATTTTTATTACTTGAGCCCTGCGTATCCAGCGACAGTCCTTTTCAAATATTTGGGGATGTTGAGAGTTTTTGCATTACACCTTTGCCATAATAGCTATTTGTCTTTCATAATTCTTCATATTTATATGGAACAAAAACACAAAAAAAAAGTATGGCATCTTGTAGATCAGCTAAATATACTGAATTTTAAATTATTTTCTATGGGATAGCAAGGTACTACCTAATGTACACTACGCGTTTCGGCAAAATATTTGGACAAGCAAACATCTAAAATGGTCTAATATGCAAATTTTGAGTCCTATTTCAGGTATGGGATTATTCTCTAGGGGAACTGCGGAGTGGTGGAATAGTACATTATACACCTAGGGACTAATGTGGTATTTTAAATCCCGTGACAAAAAGTTTATAGCCCGACCAACGGGAGGGCTATAATTTGTCAAGGGATTTAAAAACACTTTGGTCCTGAGGTGTATATACTATTTTATGTACTTTAGGATAGGTAAAACGTTAAAAAAAAAAAATTAAATGCCACTAAACGGTAGGTACTCTATTTCTAAAAAATCATCGAAGCGGCTGATGTTACCATATCAACGACCAAATGACAAGTTATGACAAGTAACTAAGTAAAACAAAAGTCACTCGATAAATATTAGTCAAACACGCTACGTCCACTGAAAGACGTTTATCGCGATGGAACAAATCGAAAAGGCAGCTCAAGAGGCTGTAGGCCAATTATTACCAAGAAAATCTGGAGAACAATATAAAAAACAGTTATCTGAGTATATCAAATGGTGCAATGAACGGAACGTAGAAGAATTTACAGAAGAAAAGGTACTATTAGCATATTTCTTAGAAAAGTCAAAAAAGCTTAAAGCATCGTCACTGTGGAGTGTATATTCGATGATAAAAGCCACAAATTGCAACAGACATGGGCGTCGACATTAGCAAATTCTGCAAACTAACCGCTTTTTTAAAACGTCAAAATGAGGGCTAAAAACCAAAAAAGTCGAAGACACTCGATGTTGACAACATTAAAGAGTTCCTGGAAAAAGCACCCGACCATGAATTTTTGGGGCAAAAGGTAGGATACACATTTTTTTTCAACCGATATTTTGTCCCAGTTTATACCTATATCTATGTTATTTAGACGCTTTTTGGAAAATAAAGTAGGTACCTATTTATTTTATTTATACTTTGTTCCAGGTAGTTCTAGTCATGGGCGTGTCAGGAGCCTGTCGAGGCAAGGAGCTCTGCCAGCTTGACAAAACCGATGTCCTAGACTATGAAACGTTCTTTTTGGTCAATTTACGAGATACCAAGACACAAAAAGACCGATCTTTTGTTATAAAACGGTCAAAGGAAAACTCACACACACAGATGTAGTACGATTGGTGAAGAAGTATATTGCCTTAAGATCTCCATCAATACAAGGCCATACAAGATTTTTCGTTGGGTACAGAAATGGAAAATGCACGTCTCAGCCAATGGACAAGAATACGATTGGACAACTGCCAACCAAGATTGCCGAATATTTAAAGCTTCCAGATGCAAAATTGTACACTGGTCATTGTTTTAGAAGGACGTCAGCATCGCTACTAGCCGACTCTGGAGTAACGATAGATCAGCTTAAAAGACATGGCGGCTGGAAGAGTAGCACCGTCGCTGAGGGATATGTGGAAAATTCCTTATACCAGAAAAAAAGTATGGCAGATCAACTTTTTACTGGTACTTCCACCGAAACGTCTTCAGATATTTCGATTCCTATTGTACAAAATGAAACACCAACGACATCGTCGGTGCCACCGACGACGACAACGGCTACAATTTTCAAAAACACTTTAATTAATAAAAATAACAGCTGCAATAATGATAATTTACCTTTTTTTCACTTGGCTAATTGCAGTGGGGTAAACATAACTGTTAATGTTAATAGAAATTAAGTTATTTTTTATAGTTTAATATTGTTCTAAACACGTAACACTTTTGTTGCATCCATGTCATGTTATATTTTCTAATAAAATTATTGAAAATAAATTTCGAAATTTAGCTTTTATTCCAAAGAAATTTACTTTAAATCCCTAAGGATTTAAAGTACATTTTAAATCCCTAGGGATTTAAAGTACCACTTTTTTCCCTGAAAATAGGGATTTAAAGGGTACTTTAAATCCCTAAAGTACATAAATATTATTTACATGTCAAAGGAACTATTTTTGGTTAGGTACAATTTTAGAGGGGCCTGTAGAGCTAAATTTAAAGAACAGGGGATTCTCTCATTCTCATCAGTTTACATTCAGGAGTTCATCTTGTTTTTCTTCAACAATACTATTTAATTAAGTATTTATTTATTTGATAATAATACACTACGGAATAATAACATTCCCAATGGTATGCCTAAAACTAAAATAAAATAAAATAAAAATTGGTATTGTGAAATAAAACGTACATGTAAAACAAATTAACAGATTAAAATAATTTAAAATCAATGTTCAGTTCGTGTTATACAGTGAGCCCAAAAAGGTTGGAATAAATTCGTTTAAAATTCAGGCGACTATTTTCTGGAAAAACGCTTGGTTATGTCGATTATTATTTTTAATTGCGAATTTTTTATTATGAAATGTGTATATAATGTTGTCTCAAGAAGGACATGTACGGTCAACATTAATTTCTTTAAATAGAACACCCTGTATATAATATTATTTTTAAATTCTACGATACATTCTAAACACTTTTTGTATAACATACCATATCTCCAAAATCAACGGTTTTCGATATATTGATATTTTTTCTGGTACGAAAACTACAATTAAAAATGAACTCTTTACATCTATTTAGTCTATAATATTTACATAGACTATATTAAATTTTATTTTAATAAATGTTGAAATTGACCGCCACCAAGTTCCTGGCAATATGCAAGTCGATCTTTGAATTCTTCCAAAACGTTATGGATTACCTGGGGCTCTATTAATCTAACCTCATGCCTTATTCGAGCTTTAAGTTCATCAATATTGTTAGGTCTGTTAAAGTATACTTTAGATTTTAAATAGCCCCATAGAAAAAAATCTAGCGGGGTCAAATCTGGTGACATTGCCGGCCATTCTATTGGACCTCGTCGACCAATCCACTTGCCAGGAAAGACTGTATCTAAGTACTCACGCACCGGGCGTGTGTAATGGGCTGGTGCTCCGTCTTGCTGCTGCCATAAGTTATTGTTGGGAATGTCTGGCTAATCTGGATTTGGATAGAGTACAGCAAGTGCCGGTATTAACTTAAATTCTAAAAATTCTAGATACAGTTCGCCATTTAACGTACCATCAAAAAAGAAGGGACCTAAAATCCGGTTATCAACAATTCCAGCCCAAACATTCACTTTTTGCGGGTATTGTGTGTGGGAGTCCATGATCCAGTGCGGATTTTCCTTACCTCAATATCGACAGTTTTGGCGATTCACATGCCCATGTAGAGTAAACGTTGCTTCATCAGAGAACACAATTCTTTTTAAAATTTGAGGATCTTCAATGTACCTGTTCATCATTATTTTGCAAAATTCTGTTCTTCTATCCGGGTCATCTTCATTAAGTTCATGAACCAACTGTACCCTATAGGGATGCCATTTATTTTTGTGTAAATAATTTAAGACGGTTGCTCGACAAATATTATTTTCCGTGGCAATACCGCGAGTAACACTATGGTGGTTTTCTTGGACAGCTAAGAGGACATTTAACTGCACATCTTCTGAAATCCTAGGTCGACCTTGAATATAATTGTCTCTAACATGCCCCAAATCCCTATATTTTTTTACAATTTTACTAACAACAGATTGAGATATTGGTGCTTGGTTTGGGTACTTATTGTTAAATAACTCACACACTTCTGTTTGGGTTCGCATCCTATCTCCATAGCCAAGCATCATTAGTACCTCTATCCTATTTTTTCACTTAACCGCGCCATTTTTACAGAATTACTTGAAGTTAGATAGATCTACACAATTTGAAGAATTTTTGACAAGAAGTAAATGCGCAATTAAAACTAAAAATCCACGGATCTGAGCATTTTTCAGAAAAATATTAAAATGTCAATATATCGAAAACCGTTGATTTTGGAGATATGGTATATTAACAAAAAGTATTTAGAATGTATCGTAGAATATAAAAATAATATAATATACAGGGTGTTCTATTAAAAAAAAAATGTTGACGGTATATGTTCTTCTTGAGACAACCTGTATACACATTTCTTATGTCAAAAAAGTCACAATTAAAAATAATAATCGACATGTCCAAGCGTTTTTCCAGAAAATTATCACCTGAATTTTAAACGAATTTATTCCAACCTTTTTGAGCTCACTGTATATTTTTTATGGAACAAATGCTTAGCCTAAATATATCACAGTCTGAGAAGTAACTATTATAATTCCGTAACAATTTAGAGATAAAAGCATTTAGTCCGCAGGTAGTGCGATGAGTTGTCTCGAAAAACAATTGCTCCTGCCTGGTGCGCCTCATCGAAACCAAAAACAAGACAGACCCCAGCAAGGCATTACAGCAAATGGCACCACTAACTAATTTGTACAGGAAGACAAGCAAAGACTTTCTGGGACGGTATTCTTGACTCTTCATGCCGCAAGGGAAAAGTCTTGTTTCATATGGGAGGTTTTGATAGGGAAGCTTTAGTTTAAATAGTAGATATTTAGCAAATTTATTTTGGACACGTTCGATTCTACTGATGTGGCATTGATAATTGGGACTCAACACAATGGAACAATATTTAAGTATCGATCAAAGTAGTCCATTATATGAAATCAGAAGTGCGTTCGTGTCGTAAATTTGTCCGGTGTGTCGCTTTATGAAACCAAGCAATCTAAAATTTTTCAAAATGATGTTGTCCACATGCATGATGAAGGAGAGATCATTGTCGAAGATGACGCCAAGATTATTAAAGTTAAGACAGTACCCAGATTGGTGTTCTCCACCTCGTGGGTATAATTTGTCGGAGAATAATTGCCTTTGTGAAATCGAAGGACCTTACACTTGCTCACATAAAGCTGTAGAAGGTTAAACCAGACAACCAACCTGTCCAAATCCGACTGCAGATAGTTATCATGAGAAGCTCGGTAGAAAAACTTCAGGTCATCAGCGTACATCAGACACTCAGACCTATTAAAACCAAATATGACGTCATTCATAAATAGTAAGAATAAGATAAGTCCGATATGTGAGCCTTGAGGAACACCGGAAGTTACCGGAAACTCTTTGAAGACTGGACCGCATAAGGTAGCACGTTGGTAATAATGAGTTAAATATGAGCCGATCCACTTAAGGTACACACCAGCGATCCCATTATCAGACAGCTTTTCCAAGAGGAGTTCATGACAGACACTGTCAAACGCTTTTGACAGGTCAGTATAAATGGCGTCAACTGCTGACTGAAATTGCGAGCCACACAGCATATATCCAACAAGAACCCTAAATTATACTTTCCTCAAACTAAAATTTACTATGTATGAAAGTGGCGCCTATTATAATTGTATTAAATTTTTTACATCAGCCTCCCTTCATATTTATATGGATACTTGGATATTAAAATAATCTTACGAAAATTAAAAAAAAAGGTATTTAATTTTTTAAGACATTGAACCTTACACCATCGAAGAATATTTCAATAATACTGCAAGTAGGTTAGCTTAGATTAGAATTTAAAAATGTCAATTTGCCTGTTTTTTTTTCACACTATTTCATTTTAAATTCTTCAATGTAATTATGAAATAAAGAAATGAATTAGTATTATTATTATTATTCTTAATATTATTATTATAATACAGGGGGTCTGAGGTGTCTGGACCCCCTCCCCGTGGGCTCAATTTCCAATAAACAAAATGAAACATTTTTCAAATTCTTCAAATCGATATGTGTATCTACAAGAAAGTAATATTTAACATACAAATATTGTCGTTTATATTTAAAAATGTCTCTATTTCTACGTTTTTTCAGGTCGGGTTATCGAAACGTAGAATTTCTAAGTTTTGATAGTCCTACAAACCTAAAATTTTTTTACCTGCGGCGCACCTTTTGATAAAAAAGTAAAGATTGAACCAAGGATATTTTTTTACAAAATACTAAAATTTAAAACGCCATAATACGTTTTTAACAAACTTACATTTCGAACGGACATCCATAACTTGAATTTGAGACACAAGAATATTCTTGCTATACCTAAACATAACGATAAAAATATTTAAACGATCTTTTTCGTACAATTTTGCAACGTTTAATGATATAATGGATGATCCAAATTTTGTAGCATCATGCGGTGTCTTTAAAAGAAATGATAGAAAAATATTGTTCGGTAGGCAGAGCATTTAGCATTGAGCAAAATTGATACGGAATTATTGATTATTTTGTATCATTATTTATACATTATTATGTTATATATATCATATAATATAATTTCATAACGAACGGGTTTTGCTGTATTTTTCCCTTTATCATAGTGAGAGTACGACTTTTATCTAGGCCAAACTGCATTCCGACATCACTGGAGAATGTCCCCACTATTTTAAGCATCTGGTCCAGTTAGTTTTTGGTAGCGGCCATTAGTTTAAGATCATCCATTTATAGAAGATAGTTAACCGGGCTTGCTTCTTGGTTGCCATTTTTGATAGTGAATCCATATCTTGTGGAGTTTAGTCGGTTGGACAGAAGAGGGTTCATAGCTACACAGAACCACAGAGGACTCAAGGAATCACCCTGGAATATTCCTAGTTTTATTGGAACTGTATCGGTGGAAACATTGGTGGTCCCCTCATTAAGATGGATCTTGGTCTTCCACATCCCCATTGCGTGCTGTAGAAACTTTATCAAGTAAGGATCGATTTTGTGGATCTTTAATATGCAAAGGAGCCACTCATGCAGTACGGAGTCAAAAGCCGTATAAAGATTTCTTTGCCTTTCATAAGCTTGATTGCTGATGACTGAATTAATTATTAATTGTTCCTTGCATCCCATGGCTCCTTTGGTGTACCCTTTCTGTTGTGGGAAGAAATTCTCTTAGTAATACAGGATGTTATCAGTTTGTATAATCTGGAGAGGCAGGTGATTGGTCGATACTTTGATTGATCGTGTGTATTTTTGTGGTCTTTTGGTAGAAAATACGTTGTTCCTTGAGTGAGAAATGGTGGAATCTTTCAGAGTTTTATTAGTTAAGACGGCCAGTTTCCCATGCGCGCATCAGAATATCTTAATTCAGTAATTATATACTCCATCTGGGCCAGGCGCTTTTCAGTTATGTAACTCCCTGGTGGTCTGCGATTCAGATATAGTGGCGCTGAATTAAATTTATTTTATATACTTTGTTTTCTTTTAAGTTTTATAATTTGAGCAGCCTAAAACTCTTTAATTATAACTTTTTCAATATGCCTAATTAATGATACTTTCGAGTGGTTTGTTATTATTCTGTATGGTTAAATCCGCCGGCTGCGACACGAAAAGCATGCAAATAAGTGCCCTTTATGTCGATGTTTCGTTGTATTTGCCAAATTTTTCGTTTATTTTTGTATGGGATTTAGCTTTTAAAAGTGAGCTATTTGAACGCCAACCCTTAATTTTCGAACTTTTCACGAGTTAACGTATTCTGTCCCTGTGCCTTTTTACTAATGAGTATCACGGTTTAATATAAATTTTTCGGTTTATCACATTTTTAACTTTAGACGATCGTGCAGACCTTTTTAGACTTGTGGCGCTGCTATTGCAGACTTTTTGTGTTCCTTTGGGCACAGAAAATACACAGATATAATAATAATAATAATAATAATAATAAATTACTTTATTGTAATGGTAAGATTACAAACGGCGAAGTTGAAGCAAAGCTTCCTCACTTAACCACTATGATATAATATGTATATAGTAGGTAATTAATAATCACAATACTACATAACTAATTAACCAAATAATAAAAAATTAAACTCTATAAATTCAAAGTAACGTTATAATATATACTATGGTAGGTAATATGTAAGTAATAAGTACTAAGTACTTAACCTTATTAAAAACATGAAACTATATTTAAAATATAATTGAAAATATAATCAAAAAATATGATAAATATAATCAACCTGATTTGCGTATAATTTAGAGTAAATTAAATAAAAACTGTTATACAAAATTTTGTATTATTTTTTTTACTGACAGCTTAAATTTGATGCCAGTAGCAAACTTCATGCTGGCAGGAACCTTATTATAAAGCTTGGCCACATTAAAACTGAAGGATCTTTCAAAATATGTTGTGCAATGCAGAGGTGTAGTAATTGTAGATTTATTTCGAATATCCATGTTCATCATCGCGGAATTTAATTTTTTGATACAAATACTGAGGGCGTCGATTTAAAATAATTTTGTTATAAAGAACAAGTGCATGCAAAGCTCGCCTTTCATCCATTCTCAGCCATTCAATGTCTCGTAACTTAGCAGAAACACCACGCTCTCGTCCTCTTATACCTCCAATCAGACGGACGCAACAGTTCTGGATAAGCTGGATAAGGTACACATCTGCACCCACCAGACATGGCCCATAGACCGCGTCCGCGAAATTAAAGTGTGACAAAACAATCGAGTCACATAGAAGTCTTTTCATACTTTCATTAAAAATGTTCTTATGACCATAAATCAGTTTTAAATTAGCAAAGGCTCTTTTCATACAAAGGTTAACATACTCGGAGAACCTCAGGTTTGTATCGATAATAACACCCAGATTTCTTGCTTTGTCAACCAGTTCTAAATCTACATCGTTTATTTTAATTGATATTTTTTTCCTAAGTAAATTACGCATTTGTGAGCTACCGAAAAGTAAAACTTGTGATTTTATAGGATTTATACTAAGGCAATGAGACTCTGAGGCTCTGAGGACATCACTTAAATCAGTATTTATTATATTATTAGATTTTGCAATGTCATTAGGCTTAAAAGAAAAGTAAAGTTGCATGTCATCCGCGTAAAAATGAGATTTGCAATGTTTTACTTAAGTTATCAACTGCGATGTATACAGAGCAAAAAGTATAGGTCCTAAAATTGATCCCTGATGCAATACATTTTTTGATTTGGACAGCGTACCATGTGCCATTGTTTGCTGACTTCTATTACTTAGATATTTATTCAAAAAGTTGCAAGTATTTTTGCTAAAACCAAGATACCTCAAAATAGCTAAAAGAAGTGTATGATTTATTTTATCAAACGCCTTCGAGTAATCTAGGAGGACCAGTACTGTTAGTTTACCACGATCAGTTGCCTCAAAAACATCATCGGTTACCTTTAATAAGGCAACTATAGTCCTGCCTAAATCCAGATTGCACATCGGGCAGAATACTGCATTGACGTATGTAACTTTTAATCTGATTATTAAGTATTTTTTCTATAACCTAAGACAATGCTGGCAAAATACTAACCGGGCGCAGATCCTTTAAATCAATGGGTGTCGTAACTTTAGGCAGCGGAATTATATAAGACTTTTTCCAAGCATCTAAAAATGTGAAAGTTTCGATGCAGTAGTTTACCAGGTGCGTCACAACCGGCAAGACAACCGGATAACAATACAGCAACATTTTTACACCAATGCCATTATAACCCAAAGCCTTTGATTTAATTGAAAATATTGCTTCCCCTATTCCCTCAATAGTCGCCATTCTAAAGTCTAAGCCGGTTATATTATCACGTTGACCATTTAAGTAAAAATTTAATGTATCGGGGTCCGGATCAATCTGAGGAATGTTGACGAAATAATCATTAATCTCGTCAACTGTCCCCAGAGTATCAGGGACCACCGATTTCTCCCTACCATAAATCGCGAGTTCTTTAAGTAATCTCCAGTTTTCCCTAGAAGCATTACGACGAATCCTTTCCTCTAGAAATGCTTTTCTTTCCCTGTTCACAGACGCAGTGACAAAGTTTCGCAATTGCCTATAAGACTCCCAGTTGCCATTAGATTTGTTCTTTTTGTATTTTGACAGAGCCCGATTCCTAAGTGTCATAATAAACTTCAAATTTTGGGTAATCCATGGTTTTTTTCTTTTAGTTATACGAACAGTTCGTATAGGAGCATGCACATTGAAGATGTCTATTTTAAAATTATTAAATAATTTAACCTTGTCATTAGTATCATGCAACTGAAAGATTCTATAGAAAGGAATCCCCCTAAGTTCAGCATTAAAAACCTCTTTATTAAAATTACTGTAGTCCCTATAAGTATGATAAAATGGTTGCGGTTTATCGACTCTCAATTTCAAGTCACATTTAACAAGTAAATGATCAGATACATCCAAGGTATAATCGACACACGAGGAAGCTATATAATTTATATCAGAACATACTATGAGGTCCAGGAGGGTAGAGTCACCTAATCCATGTCTGGTGGGCTCATCAATTAACTGTTTCAAATCATATGCAGATAGTACTGACAAAAAACGATCGACATAGTTGCAGTTTAGATTCATTATATTAATATTAAAGTCGCCTGTGCATACGAAGTTATCACATTCAGGTAATAAACTACAAATATTCTGCTCAAACTCTGTACAAAAACTTAATATTTCTGAAATGGTAGGGGTTCTGTATAAAACCCCCACCACATTTCTTACGTTATTATATTTAAACTTTACCCACACTTGCTCTGCTGTGTCAACGCTCAAACTATTTATTTCATAGAAGTGAATATTATTTTTTATATACAAAATCACTCCTCCCCCTCGATTTTGCTGCCGGTCCCTTCGAATAAACTTATAGCCTTTAATTTGAATAATTTCGTCCTAGATATTATTTGTTAACCATGTCTCTGAGATACCCACAATATCAAGTTGACTATTAATAACATGCATTTTAAATATATTAAATTTGGGCATTAACGATCTTATATTAATATGCGCAATAGTAATTTTATTCGCCATTGAGAGAATTAACAAATTTATACTCTTTAATGAATAAAAACCAAAAAACGAAGTACATATTAAATAATATTTACCCAGAACTGATAAGACTAGTAACTTGACTAAAGGCTAGAATTCTATGAATGGGGCCGTTATCATCCTTTCTCGCAAATATACTACCATCTTTGCTCCACACATATTTATAGCCATGTTTCTTCAACTCTCTTGCCCTCTTGAAAATTTCACGTGTATTCTTAGGCAGGTCCTCATTCAGAAAGATTTTTGATGGATTACCCGAAGTTATTCCACATGCCGTGGTATCAAGAGTACCGAATTTTCTCCCCTGTAATACTTGATCTCTAATATTTTTGTCTGCAAAAGTTACTAATATAGGTTTTTTCGCCATTTGGCTGGGCAGGACTCTAGTTTTAAACCTATCTTCTGAAAGTTCAACTTTTAGGTGATTTAAGACTTTTTTTACTTCTTTTTTGACGTTCTCATCAACATTTAATTTTTGTGCTTTGCCCCGGGCCCCGGTGTAAAACTGAGAAAGAAATAATTAGTGCAATTTTTCTTTTTGAATAGGCACAGCATTGCAGGCGTTACTCGCTCTGGGTGGAATCAAGCGGGCAACCTCTAAGTTGAGATATTAGTTATAGTTTAGAAAATTAGAAAAAAAAAATTATAGGAAATAAAGAGCTTAAAAAGGAAAGGGCAACCTCAGTTGAATACTTGCCACGCAAATACTTGTAAAAGAGTCACCAACCTGTTGTGACGTATTAGGCTTACGAGGTTGTTTGCTAGATCATCTTCTTTAAATCGAATTCAGCAGTCTTAGGGTATGATTAGGAGCAGAATCTCAAATGCATGAGCAGTACTTCAGCGATTGTCGAGATTGGACTTAATAGAGAGTGAAAAGCTGTTGGGGAGAGTGTATACTATAAAGGGTGTTTCGTAACCTCGGTCAGAAAATGAAACTGGTAAATCCTCACGTAATTGTAAGACGAAAATGTGGTATAAAATTTTTTCGAATAGCGCTTTGTTTTCGAAATACAGGGTGTTAAATAAAATTGTATGCATGTTTTCTTATTATTAACATTTAATGAAAAACATTATTCAAATAATATTTGTCACACATAATAATGGGTCTGAGCACTTTATTTTGTATTCATGTTAAACTTCACAATTAGTTCAGTGACTGAGATCCGGATAACGATTACTAGAATTTCACAAAAATAAATAATACGAGAAGGCTAAAACACTATTTTATTAAGAAATTAATTTTAAGCCAATTACTTTACATTTTCCTCGTACATATTTAAATAAAAAATAATTTTATTGTTTACGCCACAAGAATTTCCTAAACAAATTATGACAAAGCTCTGAATAATGAATAAAGTCAAATAAATTGTTAAAAGTGTCATCCATGAGCCAATAAACACTCATCTACTCGAGGTGCAAAATTGTCCCTTACGGGTCGGAAAGTCTCGGGACTGGCGCGAATCCTATTAAAACCCATAATAATGCTCAGTTGAAGTTATTTAAAAAAAATTGGAGTAGTCTGTAGTCTTCACCAGTAAGCCGCATCGGAGAAAAATGCGGTCCATCTGCAATAATAATTCCTACCGACACATTAACTGACAATCTATGCTGGTGACGTTCATCGATGATAACATGAGGATTATTTTCAGCCCAAATATGGTTATTATGATGTATTTTAATGCTGTCTCGCGAAAAATTTGCTCCATCTGTGAATAAGATTTTTTTCAAAAAATGTTGGACTTAACAAAAATTAACTCTAGTTGGAAAATCTTGAGGCAACAAAGCTTGCGTTCTTTGTATGTGATAAGGATAAAGAGAATAGTCATTTAGGACACTCCATATTACTTTGTTACTATTTGTTTCCTATTTTCCTCGTACTTGTGCATGAAGATCTTTCAATCATATGTAAAATGTCTTCGTCAAGTTCCGGGGTTCTTACTGTAAATTGTCGACCGCCTAATTTATTTTTTGCAAAACTACCCGTTTCCTCTAATCTGAGATGCAATTTGGTAAATCTTTTTAAACATGGTATTCGTCTATTAGGAAAACGTTTTGCATACAAACGCCTTGCCTCCATTGCATTTCCATTTGCCAAACCATACATAAAGTGAATTTGAGCCATTTCTTGATTGGTACACTCATCCATTAAATTTAAAATTTAGTACACTTAAATTAAAAAATAACTCGCGAGGATACTTGACTCTTGACTTGACTTGGAAGAAAATAAATGTGATCACTATAGAAACTCGCAAAGCCTACTCGTTTATTCAAACAACAAAATGATGAGATTCCTGTGACAATAAAATTATTTCTTACTCGAGAACTGTAAGAGATACGGGAAAAATGCAAGAAACTTAATTTGCTTAAAATTAACTTTTTAGTAAAATAAATCGAGAATTTTCACTGCTTAACATACCCGCATTATTTTTTATTTTACGAAATTTTAGTAGTTACCCGGATCTCCGTCACTTAACTGATTAAGAAGTTCAACATGAACACAAAATAAAGTACTTAAACTTCTTATTATATGTGACAAATATTATTTGAATATTGTTTTCATTAAAAAAGAAAACACGAATAAAAATTTTTTTACACTCTGTATTTTGAAAACAAAGCGATTTTCGAAAAAATTTTAGTTTCATTCTTTGACCGCAGTTAGGAAATACCCTGTATACTCCGCTACCACTTTAATATTTTCTTCAATCTTATGGGATACATCTTACTGTCACTGATGGAAGGAAAGTTTTGTTAAGTCAAAATAGTTCTACAAAACGTTCATCCGGTAAAATAAACGGATTGTATGAATCCCTTACTACCCCTTTTTATTTGTCTATTTGCGACCGCCTCGCTAAAGTGATCACCTGCGTTAAACGACCGGTAATAAATTCCTCATATTTAAAAATGGAAGTTTCATTTATACTCCTCTTTACCGAACTATCTGATAAACGACCGCGGGCACTCATCATCGGATTTTTTAGTGAACATTAATGATAAAAACACCTTCCATTAGGAGCAATAAAACCCGACCCAATTCTTAAGAAATATAGGTACATACACTAATTATTACTTTATTGCAGGCGGGTCCATTCAATTTGCTTTAATGGCTGATAAATCGGTTGTTAACATTAGTTTTGTTTTCAACAGCTTTTGTGTGTTTTGGAACTAGCGTGAATATTTGAAGATGGCGGGAAAAATGAAATGTCTTTCTTTAAGCAAAAAAATTGAAATAATCGAGGAAAGTGAAAAAACTGGTTTAAGTACAGGGACATTTTTTTAAGTGTCTCACCGGATTGGCGATTTTCCTGCTGACTATAATAAAAAACAAATTGCATATTTCTCAATGATTTTCGATAAGGAAGCCGAATTTAATGTCAAAAAATACATAGATTTACAAATATGACAGATGAGACGCCATTTTGAATTTTCTTAAATTGCAACCCCCATAAATAGCCACAGGATTAAATTGCACTTGGCGATCCGATTCTAAAACTATATAGTTGTTGATACTTATTTTCAGCCCTTTCGGAAATACGGGGGTTCCTAATTTGCCTCCATCGAGTTTGTCGTTAAAGTGTCTCCCCCTTTAATAAATAGACCTTTTAAGCTGAACACCTTAATTTCTTTCACTGTGACATAATTTCCCGTAAGCAAGCGATCTACGCTATAGTCAAATCCGACAGATGTCAAAAAGTGACAGATACGACGCCATTTTGAATTTTTTTAAATGGCAACCCTCATAAATAACTAGACGATTGAATTGCATTTGGCGATCCGATTCTAAAACTCTATAGTTGTTGATATTTATTTTCTGCCGTTTCGGAAATGGGTACGGGGTTCCTAATTTGCCTCCATCGATTTTGTCTTTTAAGGGGCTTTAACCCTTTAATAAATAGACCTTCTAAGCTGAATACCCTAATTTTTTTCACAGTGACATAATTTCCCGTGAGCAAGCGATCTGCGCTATAGTCAAATCCGACAGATGTCAAAAAGTAACAGATACCACGCCATTTTGAATTTTTTTAAATGGCTACCCTAATATCGGATCGCCAAATGCAATTGTCTTGTTATTTATGAGGGTTGCCATTTAAAAAAATTCAAAATGGCGTCTCATCTGTCAAATTTGTAAATCTATGTATTTTTTGACATTAAATTCGGCTTTCTTATCGAAAATCATTGAGAAATATGTAATTTGTTTTTTATTATGGTCAGCAGGAAAATCGCCAATCGGGTGAGACACTTAAAAAAATGTCCCTGTACAAGAAAATGGGTTGAAACATTTAAAGTGGGTAAGACCCAAGTGACTATGTTGCTTCAAAATTAAGCAGAAGCTAGAAATTTATTAAAAGAAAGTGGCAACGGTGAACTAAAAAGAAAATGTCCCAAAACCGAAGGACCAAGTTGTTTTTAACTGGTCTTGTAAGGCGCGAAACAAGCACTTACCAATATCCGGGCCCATAATTCAAGCAGAAGCCCTCAAATCTGCTGTGTCTAGAACTTGATAAATTCAAGACATCAAATGGATAGTTAAAAAAATATCGTCGTCGGAATGATATTACCTTCAAGAAAATATGTGGCGAATCAGTCGATATCAATATCGAAGACGTAACTGCTTGGAAAGAACGGCTATTAACCATTGTAAAGGATTATGCCCCAAGGGATGTATTTAATTCAGATGAGACAGGTCCCTACTATCGTGCATTGCCAACAAAAACATAAGCATGACAAGTAAACGGAGCTGGAGAGAAAAACAGCAAAACAACGATTTACAATTCTTGTGGACTTCTTTTGTGGACTGTATACACTTTTCATTGATTAAATACTGTATTTCTTTATGAAAAAATAACTTTATCATAGACAAAAATATTATTATTGCTTGACGGCCGTCATTCTTGACAAGAGTTCTTTTTACCTGCTACCTTTGTGCTGGTTACTATGATTATTCTAAAATAGGCGCGAGCAATTCTGTTCTGTGCAAATATGGAAGGTGAGAAGGAAGAACGACTTATGTTAAACAAGCCAAGTGTTGTTATTTATATTTAACTTAAGTCAACAGTTCATGAGGCTTTTATGTTCTTCAACTGTAGGTTAATTTCACTGATTCTTTAATTTACGGAGTGAAGGAATTAAACGAGCTTTTTACTGTGGTAATTTGGCGTTTATTTCTCCAAATCACACAAAACTTCTTTAGTACATGATTTTACAATAACATACTATAACACTACTGATTTTACAAATAACTAGTCACTACATTTGTTTAGTACATTTGCTGGGTGCCTTTTTTCTAGGCAATGCTATTTGTTGACATACAACCTTGCTTTATCGAAGCCAAAAGTGTAGTCGTATACAAAATGGAAAAATATACCATCTGACAGTAAGGTTACGCCCCCGCTGTCACGACGACCAACCAACAATGCACTCTGATAGGCTACACAACCGCCATGTTTTCTTTTAACCAATTGGACGGTAATCAACAAAATGTACCATGCTGTGTCACCTTAACATCTAAATGTAGAACATTGCTTTTTCCTGGAATAACGGTCGACTAGCCGCTTATTAATGTATTTTAAAAGATGATATTTGCAAGTTTTATGTTTATTCCGGCGATAACACCATTCGTTCCGCAAACATTGATACATTTTGCTCCTTTATTGAATATTGAAATCAGATATTTAACAGTAGTATTGATTCTAAAAACATTCGTTGCATTATTTTTAATACATTTGGATGATCGTTTCCCCAACAACTTATAATTAGCAAAAGCAAAAATCCTCGATGATTTAAGGGCGCATATATCGAAAAGCTACCTCTGCAATGGGTCTCAAACAAAAAAGCGTGGATGACAGCAGACATCATGACAACATGGCTTCACAGATTTGATACCAAGACGAAGAAGCAGAATAGAAGAGTTGCATTGTTTCATTTGTTTCTGAATAATGCAACGTCTCATCTAAAAATTACACTGGACAAGTCAAACTTATTTTTCTTTCACCCAATACTACCTCAGATTGCCAACCTTTGGAGCAAGTCATTATTCAGAATTTTAAAATGTTCTGCAGAAGCTACCTTATTAAGAGGCTTTAACATGTATAGACAGTGGTTGTCCTCTTCAAGAAATCGAAAATAATATTACCATAACCAACGCCTTGATATGGGTTTCGGTGGCCTGGCGCAATTTGCCAATAGTGACAATAAAGAAATGCTTTATGAAAGTCGGATTTATGTGTAATATAGATAGTATTCAAGACTTCGAAGAAGAAGATAATATTCCGCAACGATTTGCCAACAGAAAGTGCAGAATTGACTATCATCGAGAATATTAAAGAGATCCAAGAAACGGATGAAGCTACTCTGTGACACACGAAGAGGAACCTGAACTTGCTCCAGTCTCGAAAATATCAAGCCTATCTGAAGCCTGCGCAAGTTTGAGAGACATTTTTAATTATGCTAACAATTTTTACAAGTCTACAAATATTTCTCAAATTGCTATTAAAATGCAAATCTGAATTATATAAAAATAAAATAAAAATATGAAGCAATCATTAATTTCTGATGATTTAAAAAAAAAAATTCCAAAACAAACACACAGTACATTGTATAATATATAGGATGTCCCGAAATTAAGGGGCAATACTTTACCACCATATTTTCCGGTTAAAAATAATAGAATTTTTTATATGGACATAAATGCTTGTTAAGGGAGCTACCCCCCCCCCCCCCCCTCGAATGGGAAACCCTGAAATCGTTTTTTTTTAATACTTTTGAATCCGCTCATAATTAAATTTTGAAATTAGGTATGGTTATAAACTTTTAACGATAAATCAGTTTCTGAATTCAGAATTTCAAAAATTTAGTCATAGGCGTCACATACCGGGGTCATTTTTTTTAACCACTCGTTTTTTTTTTATTATTTTCTTAGTAATTATGAAATTTCAAAGTATTCTGCGTAAAAAAGTTACCCTTAGTTCACCTTGATAGAACTTACAGTTTTTGAGTAAAATCGTTTTAAAGAAAATCACGTCTATAAAGCAGTTAATTAATAAAATTATTCTTAAGAGGGGAGTTAAATAAGAAATCAATTGCAGAGCCTCACGCAAAAGAGATCAATTCAAAAACTATGAATTTTCAAAGCATTTTGATGGCGCACGTCTAAAGATAAAACATGAGGCTGGGAGTTCGTCTATTTTTTATTATAAAATATTGCAAAATAGTCCAGTTATTAATTAACAAAAATAGCAACAATTTGAAATCTGTTGTCACGGAATCAAATAAAAAATAGTGAAGCTTCTAGGTAATATTATAACAAACATATTTACATAGTTTCAACAAGAAAAACGTCGGTTTGCAGTCAATGATCTCATTTTAGTAAATAATATGACATATGGGACGATTTTTGTCTGCCATGTTGAAGTTTTAGGCGAACGGTTAGCTTCGACAACCACCATCGCATGGATAACTTAGTTCAGTAAATACATGCCAGAGAGCAGCACGGGTGTCCCAAATATAGTAGTATTTTCTTGGTTACCCGACTTTGCATATAATTGTACTAAAATTTACAGTGTTCAAGGTATATGATGCAGTATACCAAATGAATTAAAATATTCAAAAAATGAGGAGACACAGAAATTCCATAAGTAAATTTAATTATTAAATAAAAAATGTGAGATATATTAATAAATAACAACTTTACTATTTAGAACAAACTACATTTAATTAGAACTGATTTAATTTACAATACATATATATATACCTACCTAGGTATTAAAACACGCAAGGTGTTCAGGGTTGGTCCAGGTTTAAAAAAAAAGGTTCTGATGCTTTTCTGTAGGTTAGGTGTATATTCGTATACATATTCAGGGTCCTAAATTTAAAACTACCCAGGCCCATATTATCCTTAATTTTTGACAGACAAATTTGTGGGGATTACCGAATTGTAGAGATTATACTATACATATATAGGTATAGAGTTCTTTAAAATTGTATTTATTAACTGTAGGGTATATCAACAATTTCTTTTTAAAACACCTCTGCTGCAACTTAATTTCCTTCAGATAATTTGTTTACCTTACCCTAAACATTAAATCATTTATTCTGACTACAATTGCAAACTTATAAATATAATCTATAGAGTGTATACCTAGGGCGTTACTTCTGTACTTATTGTAATGCGTGATTTCTATACCAATTGTAACTTTAACTAACTATTAGATATTTTTTAGTGATACAACTTTTACGATTACGATACGATAAAAAAAGTTCAACTCAGATTATAGCCGTTGCAGTTACGATTGCCGTTGTCGTTGGCGATTGTGTTTCACTCACACAGCGCCGGTTAACTTCCCGATTTCAGTTAGCTATTTGTATGATTGGCATCATAAATACTATTTTTTCCGAACTGTGACTAAATGCCAAAACCACTTGAAAAACATGGCAAAAAGACAATAGGTTTAAAGCGCCGTTGGACGTAGACCGAGTCGTAGTAACCACACGAGTGCTGTAATGAGCCTTACCGTACGTGTGATATACAACCAGAATTTTGGTTTTTTTATGTATTTAAAATGATTTTCATATTATGAAAGTAACATTACACAAAAAATGACAGTGACTGACGGAACAAAAAAAAATCATAGTTTGATTAAAAATGAGTAATGTAATAAGTTTATTACATCACTGAGTGATGCCGAATAAACGACATTTGGAAACCTGACATTGTAACACTAGTTATCCTATACAGGGCGTCAAAAAGTCTGGGGTATTGCAAATTTTTCAAAAAATATATACCAAATACATTGTTTGAAAATTGGCATGTGTATATAAATGTAATTCCAACGGCACAACTTGGAAGGATACAACCATGAACTAATCTGTAACTAAGTGTAATACAGGGTTGGTGAGGAGAATACCAACTCCAAAGTTTAAATGGAACGTCCTGTATATTTCTGAAGATTTAGATAGTCCATTAAAAGACAAAGTAAAAATGATGTAAGAATGTAATGGGTGTTTGTGCTAAAATGAATGAACTCGAATTTTAAAAAATTATACACAATAAAAATAAGAAATCCTTAAACAAATGAACAACACCTACTTTATGAGATGTTCAAAATTTTTGCCATATTAGTCATTCACTAAATTCCCGTAAGGCATTTTTTCAGCTTATATACTATTTCAAAAAATTAATTGTTTTAATTTGGATTACATAAATCTATTAGTTTGACAGATGAACCCAGCAACAGCAGCCTACCATTAAATTGTTTTTTTATGAGGCACTATTTGAAATTTCAAAAATATTCAGATCATTTGAAATAAAAAGAGATTATATTTTTGCTGACCAACCCTATATAGTATAGTAACAGATAAGGTTTTATACTTCTAAAGTGTGCAGCTTTAAACTATATATCGACATACCAATTTCCAAAAAATATTTTAAGTAGTTGTAGAAATTATTTGTAATATATCAGACTTTTTTGACAGCCTGTATAGCAGAATATTTAAAAAGTGCACCACTCATCAAGTCAACATATTATTATTACCACATACCACAGTTGAAATTAGCTATATATTATGTTATATAGGAGCTGGTCACAGTTTTCTTTGGTATAATTTAGTATAGTACAATCTAAACTTAAATAGTTAGTACAATAGTAAACTATGTACTCCCTTAAAAGCAATTCATCTATCGACGACTTTAAAAAGTTGTTGGGTGGGTAAATTACAGATCTCACATTTATTTTTAGAAATATATTGCTGATATCATACGTCTACCGTCATCTACGAATAATATATAGAATTTAAACTTTTAGCTGATTTTGTGTGCGATTCTGAGCAATTCAACTGCGCTCTTAACGCTTTTATATCAAAAATGTACTAAAAACTACAAAATTAATGAAAGTAGATGCTTTTAAAATATACGCAATCAGCTCTAACGCCTCTTACGAAACTAAATAAATTGAAACAAAATAAATATGACAACTTATTTAGAGAGTAATTATGCGATATGTTTAACAAAATTTTGAAGAATAACATTTTAATTTAAACCAAGAACTACTTCTTGAGAAGGTGTTCAAATAGACCAGCATTTTCTCTGATACAAGGTCCAGCTCTACGGCGAATGTTGTAAGATGCCTAAAGAATCTGAAAAGCATTTCTTCTTATTTTATTTCCAGCTTGAAAAATTCGCAGAAGCGGATCCTCACGGGTATCTACCTTCGTTGCATAAACTATGTTGCACATATGACTCCAAAAATATTAATCGAGTGGTTTAAAGTCCGGCGATCTCGCTGACCAGGATACTGGTCCACCTCTGCCTATCCACCTTTCAGAATAATTCTCATCTAACCAGTTACGAACAGCTCGTCTAAAATGGGCAGGGGCACCGTCGTGTTGGGAATACATCCCCAACCTGGACCTTAAGGATACTTCGTCCAATAGTCCTGCTAACTGATTTTGAAGAAAGGCCAAATATCTCTCTTTGGTTAAATTATTGAGCATTTTAATTGGACCAATTAACTGATTTCCAATTATGCCCGCCCACAAATTGACGGAGAATCTATATTGGCAAGTAGTTCTTAGGACTGCTCTTGGATTTTCATCGTGCCAAAGTGAGTGTTACGAGTATTAAACACTTTAGTTCTACTAAATGTTGCCTCATCAGACCACAAAATTTTGATTAGCAAATTTTGATGTTCTAAAATCCACCGACATAACTCGATTCTGGGTGGGAAATCTTTAGGCAACAGCTCTTGAACCCTCTGGTAATGATATGGGTGAAGACCTTGCATCTGAGTCACTCTTCCTATCTAAAATAAATATTCGTTATAATTATGCATAGCAATATGGTGAAATGAAGCGCATTACATTTAATTTCGGAATGTTGACTTCTGTAGCCAATGGTCTGAGTCCAACTTGAGAATTATCTACTATTTATTGAAGTGCATTTTCCAAATCATAGTCCCCCCTAGGTCGTCCTTGCCCACGAAGGAGTTCAAACGAACCATTTTCCATCAAGTTTCTATGAACCCTCTCAAATACTTTGCGTCCAGAAAGTCCCCGTTGCGGAGAACGTCTGCTATATACCTGTACCGCAACAAAGGAACGTTCATTACAATAGACGGATACAAAATGGATTTCGGTAAGCTCGTGGTTTGCAAAATTTTGCATTTTCTCATTTATTATGTCTAATTTTACAACAGTAATATCAGTAGACAATATCTGACACAGAAATGCCAATTTTAATACATTCACAATTTGCACTTTGATTTTTATTTTTATTAATTATGTCCTTTATGGACGTGATTTTCTTTAAAATGATTTAACTCAAAAACTGTAAGTCCTATCAAGTTGAACTGAGGGTACCTTTTTTACGCAGAATACTTTGAAATTTCATAATTATTAAGGAAATAGTAAAAAAACGACTGGTTGAAAAGATGGGATTATTTTAACCCTTAACCACCTCGGTATGTGACGCCTATGACTAAATTTTTGAAATTCTGAATTTAGAAACTGATTTATCGTTAAAAATTTATAACCATACCTAATTTCAAAATTTAATTATGAACGGGTTCGAAAATATTAAAAAAAAAACGATTTCAGGGTTCTCCATTCGAGGGAGGTAGCTCCCTTAACAAGCGTTATACAGGGTGTTTCAGAATAAGATGCTGATCCTTAACGGTGTGAATCCTTAGAATATGAACTTTTCTTCTTAAAATCACCTAAGGATTCACACCGTTAAGGATCAGCATCTTATTCTGTATGTAGATACTTATTAATAAACAAAGACTGTAAAATGCAGACCAGTTGTTTTAATTTTTCTCTATCGACTCTACCGACCACCCCTGTCAACTGACCAACATTTGATGCCCTGAGGGTGGTCCCTATCTAGAGAATTTACTGTATTTTAGTAATTCTTTATTAAATTAACAATCTCCATTTCATTTTATGTTTTATTAAATTAACAATCTTTATTTTATTTGAATTTTGAATTTTTGGATGCACTCCATGTTTAGTTGCAGAGGGAACCCGATTGCATCTAGCTAGTTAAATAACGGTGGGTTATAAATAACACTTACTTTTAATTTGAAACACACTAAAGTATTGTAAAGTCATTTGGGTTCTCGGACTAGTATTCTGCGAAACACCTGTAGATACGTTCTGCTTCCAATAACAAACAAGTGCTTGATCATGAATTAAAATCTGAAAATTACTAATAATTTTTGTGCATTTGTGCAAAAACTATCATCAAACGATAATATCAAAATTCAATTGCCCCTATATTTTATTAAGATTTACCACAGGCTTGTGACAACGCTAATTTTATTCTTTGTTCCCGTTAAATCGTTTAAAAGTTTTAAACTTAGTTCAACCGAAAGATAACCCAAACTCGGGTCAATCTTATGCGGTTAGTATAACGTCTTCCACTTATTTATATTATATAACACCCACACCCGCATACTCCTAATCTTAAAACCGGCAAGTTCTGGGCCCTTTCATTTACTTAGACCTATTTTGGATAATGAAGGGATTTTCAGAAGGTGCAGGGCCGGGTTTTAATATTAATAATGGCTTATAGGCTCCGTATAGTTCGATATAGTCGTTATTTTAGATTTATCCCATTTAGTAGCAAGGGACAAGGAATCGAAATAATGGAAAGTTGTTGTGTTTGCCATTGATAAAATACCGTAATGCTATTTGACAGTTTTGCATGCGCAGCAAGACAAATCGGTAATGTTAAATGTTAACGCTAATATCGACATAATATAGCGTTACCGTAACGCTATATTATGTCAAAATTAGTTGGACGGGACGCCTTCAGATGATCTCTTTACTTGTTAGACCATCCATAATATTAATCTTTGAATTTCTAATTTTGTGACTTTGTGTGTTGAAATTTTATGTTAGAACAGGCCAGCGAAGTGTTAAATTAAAAGATATAGTGAATCTTTGTAAATAAAAAAAAACTGTTTAAGTTTCCAGTAGAAGAAGATGTCATTCTATACAGGGTGTCTTTAAAAAATCTTTACAAAAACCTACCATATATTCTTCAGACCAAAATTAGCCGATTTAAGTAAACTTACCTTAGTACAAAGTTGCTTAGTTTGGGCGCTAGACGGCGCTGAAGTGACAATTTTTAAATAGTTTTTCTGGATTAATTCAAAAACTGCTGATACTATTTTGCCGAAATTTGGTATGTACGTTGGCATAGCTTTATGGGGCAAAAAAACCCATGTCACAATTCAGATTTATATCAGCCCATGGGCTTAGAACCTGGGTTTTTACTAATTGCTTGATTCAGATTTTTATGCCAATCGAACAAGAGGGGTTTGGGCACAAAATTCAGATGAACCAACTCATTTGCTACAAAAAAGGTACTCTTGATAAGACTCGATTCCTCTAACAGTTTTTGAGAAATTTGCATTTTATTACTTAATACGTATTAGTTTTTACAAAAAGAGAAAAAAATAACTAAATCATAAACAGAAATAAATAGAAATATCATAAAAATTGCTCAAAATGTCCACCATTTTCATGAATATAAAGCTGGTATCTTGTGGTATGAATATAGCAACTGTTCTTGAAGTATTTCATGAACAATATCTTTGGACACTCATATTTCCCTACCAGCCTCCTGGTGCTTATTTCTGGATCTTCTGCAACACATTCTAAAATGTCTTTCTCGACTTTAGAAACCCTTACAAAACGCTGTCTTCTATTATCAATGGTTTTAGGAGTAAATTGGCCGTTTTCCCGCAGGCGTCTTTCAACAGCATCAAACGGCGGGTGGCTTGGAAACCTTTCGGAGTAGACTCTGACATATTCTTGACCATTTCCTTGGCAATAACCAAATATCAATATCATATCTGTATATTCTGCATAAGTGTATTGCACCGCCATGATAATTCACGACAATTAAAGTTTTCTAATAATTAATGCAAGCAGATAAAATGATTGAACGTTAGCAACAATATTAAATATAACAAATTTGACAATAATCTTATGTTGTCAGATGAAACTAATAATAACCAACAATAACAATCGTTTGTGAGGTATAAGGTCGTGTTGTACATACCTGAAAAATACCGTGCGAACAAAAAGCAGATGATAAGAAAAATGTTCAAGAGGTTTTTTTGTAGTAAATAAGTTGGTTTAATCTAAATTTTAAACTTAAACCTCTTATCTTCCATTGGCGTAGAAATCAAAAACAGAAAAATTCTATAAAACCCAAGTACTGCGTGGTAAAAACTACTACGTATTAAGTAATAAAATGCAAATTTCTCGAAAACCGTCAGATGAATCAAGTCTTATCAAGAGTACCTTTTTTGTAGCAAATGAGTTGGTTTATCTGAATTTTGTGACCAAACCCCTCTTGTTCCCTTGGCATAGAAATCTGAAATAAGCAATTAGTAAAAAACCCAGGTTCTACGCCCATGGACTGATATTAATCAGAATTGTGACATGGGTTTTTTTGCCCCATAAAGCTATGTCAACGTACCAAATTTCGGCGGCAAAATAGTATGAGCAGCTTTGAATTAATCCAGAAAAACGATTTACAAATTGTCACTTCAGCGCCGTCTAGCGCCCATACTAAGCAGCTTTGTACTAAGGTAAGTTTACTTAAATCGGCTAATTTTGGTTTGAAAAATATGTGATAGGTTTTTGTAAAGACCTTTTACAGACACCCTGTATAGATAAATCATCTTGGTCAACCAATATGAAGATATAAAGGATAAGACAAGAAAGTATTTTACAATAGGAGCTCTGGAGGATCATTTAAAGCTTCTATTGAAAAATTATGTCACTCATAACCTACAAATTATTTGTGGTTCAGTTTTTTTTAACGGAGATACCCAAGGAATCTACAACGATTTACACTTTTTTGGCTCTAATTTCTGAACGGACTTGCAAAATTCAATGAAATTTTAAAATTTTATGTAGGCCATAAAGGCTCATAAAACTATACTACATTAGCTGTTTTACATCGTCAGGGAAGTCAGGAACGGACTTGCCACCACACTCGTTGGTCCAAAATTTGGTCATTCCTCTTCAAAAAAGATACTATTTTTAGTCGGTTTCTATGCGAAACACTCAAAAAATGCTTAGCAGAAATAGGTACAAATGAATTACGCAAGGTATGCTGACGTGCATTTAATTTTTGGGAAGCGCTCGCCAACTTTTTGGAGGTAAGAAGACTTTATATTGAAAGATTTCCAGCTCAACCATTATTGTCAAGTCCAAAAATCTATCGAAGGGTTGATCAGAGCTTAATTAATTTACAAGTTATTAAAATACAAAAATAATGAAAACGTTTGAATGTTATTTTGGCAAATGTTAAATATGGGCTTCACGTACTTTAATACATTTTCATAGTCTTCGAATATTTTCCCATTGTATTGCAAATAATATTCCGGCATTATTACGGACCTCGTTAGAATGCTGTGTTATTTTCGCTAGTAGTTCTTCTCTAGTATTTAATGGTGTTAAATAAACTAGTTCTTTGAGATGTCCCCAGGAGTAAAAGTCTAAGGGATTTAGGACTAAAGACCTTGGTGGCCATGAAACAGGCCCACCTCGACCTATCCATCAAGGGACAAAAACGCTTGTTAAGTGTTGACAGAATATACGGTTATAATGAGGTGAAGCACCACATTTGCATTCTTCTATCAAAAGGCACGTCTTCCAATAAATTATTCCAATTTTTGCTGCAAAAATTGTAAATAAATCTTACCATTGTGTCTTTCTTCAAAAACAAATGAACCTATAAGGTTATTTCCGATAATGCCAGCCCACCCATTTACGCTAAACCTTTGTTGGTGTTTGTTTTGAAGTATGGCGTGCGGATTTTCATCAGCCCAAAAATGTAAATTATGTGAGTTTATTATGCCATCTCTTGTAAAATCGGCTTCATCGGTAAACAACATAAGATTAGAAAAATGTAGATTTACGTTATGTTGTTGTATAAATCAGTTGTAATTAAATCAGAGTATTGAAGTCTTGTTGTGTTGCAATCTTCTGTCCGCAGGCAACACCTTGCCTTTTTAACATAAGAAAATATCCAATAGAGAGAGAGTTTCGCATCCGTGAAAAATATGAAAAAAATCGTGGTGAATCGGACGAGAACTGATAGTGTAAACGCGATCTCTTGCATTACAGCATACGAGGGGTCCAAAAATAGTGGACTTCTTCGGGGTTCGGTAGACAATGTCACCGGTTTCGTGGTTATTACCACTCATCAGATTGCCATAACCCGGGTAGATTTATTGTTACGTTATGTTGTTGTATAAATCAGTTGTCAATAAATCAGAGTATTGAAGTCTTGTTGTGTTGCAATCTTCTGTCCGCAGGCAACACCTTGCCTTTTTAACATAAGAAAATATCCAATAAAGAGAGAGTTTCGCATCCGTGAAAAATATGAAAAAAATCGTGGTGAATCGGACGAGAACTAATAGTGTAAACGCGATCTCTTGCATTACAGCATACGAGGGGTCCAAAAATAGTGGACTTCTTCAGGGTTCGGTAGACAATGTCACCGGTTTCGTGGTTATTACCACTCATCAGATTGCCATAACCCGGGTAGATTTATTGTTACCATAATATTGTGGCGCATCCACTGAGTGTTTGCATCGCTACATAAATTCGAGATAACACTATTGTGCTTTTACTGCTGAATGTGTTCTACATTTAATTGTTAAGGCGCTGGAAGGCTAATGATAGGGTTGATGCCCCCAGGTTATGGCAATGTGTTGAGTCGTAACAACCACGAAACAGCTGTCAATGTCGAATGACGGTGTGTCAAGTAACATTGCGTTGTTGTCAGATCCGATTATTTTTATAAACCTCTATTATTGAGGGATGTGCATATATTTCTTATTATTTATGGCTTTGTTTGACATCTTTTATATTCCCAGCTCTTCGGGGGGAGGAGGGGGTGCCCTCCGTGCCCCCCCTGGATCCGCCACTGCTCCTAATTTATCACACTCATAAATTTCGTATGTTTGTACGCCTATTTTCTTATTGTATTTCGTAAAGAGAGGGTGGCAGCTTTTTAATCTAGATGTTATTCTAATTAGACTCATATCTTGTTACTATGTAGAATCATGGTGGAAAAGAAGTAAAAATATTTTTTAAATTTTGACCTGTTCCGACTTTCTGTATTAATTGTGCCTGCCAACCATGTGTTATTCTGTCTTTTGCTTGTATTTATAGTTTCCTGTGGTATTACTGTCGGTATTTATTGTAATGTAGAGTGATTGAAAGCGTTAATATTTTTATTGCATCTTTGGCTAGTTTATCTGCAACCTAATTTTAAGCATAAAAGTTCATAAAGTTTATATTTTTTTTTTCGTTTTTTTAAATTATTTATATAATTTCTGTTTAACCTACTCCAAGATAATTAAATATAATTTGGTACACGCAGCAATTCATTTCCCAAACAAAAATTATTGTTTCGTGAATAAATCTATAGAGTGATACTTTTCCCGGGTTAGTCAATAACGCCTTATTATCCTCATTTCTTGTTCATTAAAAGTTATGATTTTTTTGCGCAAGACTTGTCGACTTTTAGAGGAAAGCTGAAGAGATAACAAAGTTGCACAATAAGATAAGGAAACTGGCCAAAGTATCAAATTGTGTTACTGACCCCAAAGCAAAATGTGAGGGGTAAAATGTATGACTGGGAAAAATGTATCACTCTGTAAATTATTTCCCATAATAGCAAATTTGTTTTTGTTAGTTAATTAATTAACTAAAAATGTTTTCAGCTTTTTAGCTGTCATAAATTGTCAGTAGAATATAACACATATAAAATCATACTATCATAAAACCATACAATAAACATAGTGAGCTTTGAAAGAAACATTCGTCTTTATTGACAATTTACTGTCACAATACAAAATCTAATTAGGTACGCAGTTTTTTTAATTCGTTTAAGAATGGTTGCACATTTCTCTTTTGAGAAAAATTTTGATATGTTACAGAGTTATATTTTATGCCATACAAATACTGGAGAAGCCGAGGAAACATATTTAAATAAATGCTCGGGAATACTACAGCCAAATAAAAAGGTGTTTGGAGGATTTGTTGCCAATTTATTGCAGTATGGGTCATTTAATAAAGTAATTGTTACTAGAAACAAACCATGTAATTAGGAAATTCAAAATAATGTGGCATGTAACGGAAGACCCTACAATATCAGTTAGAAATTAAAATTTGTAAAAATTGTTCCGTGTACTAAACTTCACTTAATTATCTTCAAAAACAAATGATGTTTGAAAAAGTCGAAACAAATTATAAACTAAGTTCGGAAAGAGCTACTTCAAATTTTTCGCAGATATTTGAAAAAGCTGACAACACTGAAAAGATAACTTTCAGTTACTTTTAAATTGGGAATTGCCAACATATGCTTGGCTTGAATTTCAGCCAATAAACATGTCAAAAGGTAGTTTTTTTGTCAGACTCGCAGTCAGTGCTTCAAGCAGTATATCGTAACAACGGTTGTAATCATCCTATTATTGCAAAAATCCTAAACCTTATAACTATTCTTTATACCAAGAAATTCCAGGTAGAGTTAATTTGGGTCAAAGGGCATACGATATTAAAAGGCAACGAAGAGGTTCATAGAGCTGCAAACGAAGCAGTGGAAAATGGTGAAATTTTAGCCAAAGTACCTACCAGTGATCTATTCGCCTTACTAAGGACAGATCTGCTGACATCAAGGAAAGCAAGATATCAGAACTACGTACTAAATAATAAAAACTTCTACACCTCCATCCATTTAAAACTTCCAATCAACCCACTAATAAACATAATGCAGCTATCTAGACTTTGTTTCACAGCATATTTTCCTTACGTCACTGGATTTGGCAACTTTAATAAGCATCTCTATAGACTAAAACTGAATGAAACACCTCAATGTTCTTGTGATAATCAATCTATCGACGATATTAACCACAAGATTTTTAACTGCAACCTTAACAGAACAGCATCAGACTTCCTCTGTTCAGAACTCGCCAAGCATAATTTATTGCCTCTCGATTTCACCTCTCTAATGTCGATGGCTAATATAAACACAGTTATAGAAAGTATATTTATTAATTATATTAAACTGTCTAGATTTGAAGCATAATTTAATATACCTAAAAAATCCCCTACATAGTCCTTGCTTATCCTTATATGTTTTTTTTTTCATTTTTGACTGGTCTTTACTGTCCCGTGCAAACCAAAAGTCCCCTAATAGGCCCCAGTGGCATGAAGCGAGTGCATACTCCTGTTATGTACCCTTACCTACTTTATTTCAATGTAAGCATTTATGTAATCATATTTTAACTTTAATATAATAATAATAATATATTCTACCGTGGCTAAATGAGCTGTACTCAAGGTCAAAAGAGGAAAAGAAAACAAAAAACTCTTAAGTGCTTCTTCGTTTTTTAGCAATGTTATTTTTATACACCTTTTTTGTCTGTTTTAGACACTTATTTACTTGAAAAACTTTTAATCCATTTATTTTCGTCTTGTATACATTTTTAATTCCATTTAGAATAAAAATCTACCTTTTCTTAGTAAATGCTTGATTGGTAGTGCATGATGTTTCAAGTACTATTAATAATTTGTCACCGTTCTAATTTATCTATAGTCCAAGTAAAACAATAGTCCGGTCCAGACATTCTAGAATACCTTATTATGGGTTCATAGGTTGCTTTTTGGTGTGTGAGGTGTTCCAAGAGCCAATAATGAGCACCTTAATAACATTGAACTATCAATTAACTATAATATAATATAAATAATATAAACACGGTTACTCAACCTAAAATATAGGCTATATTATGTATGTAACTCTTATACTGAAAGGTTAGAATACGAAAAAATTAGTTAGTTTGAAACTAGGGGTAAAGTGGGCCGATGTTTTACTATTCCATGATCAACATAGATAATATTACAGTTTAATCCCTTAATATCATTGTACAGATTCCCTAACGATAGAACGCTTAGGTTACTTTTCTCAACCAAAAAGTCCTGTACACCTTAACATCTTCTGATGTTCTATAAAACCCAAATTCGACCATCACTCGAATACTGCTCACACATTAATTTGGAGTTCTATTTCTAAATATATTCCGGGACTGCTAGATTTTATATAAATGGAAACCATTTGTCCACCTATACGTGGTTCCGCATAGCATGAGTCGATTGATATAATCTAAAATTCCGTTACCTGGAGAACGTTATCACATAGAGATAATGATTTTATTATCCAGGTAGGGACCGTACTTGGGCGTAATTAGTTTACAAAGCCTTATTAAATGATGGGAAAAGAATAAGTAGACAAATCAGTGTTGCAAAACCAGTCATTTTATTAGTTCGTGTGAAATAAAAACGCAGCTTTGATTATTATCCAAGTATGTGGCGTCCGTGGATTGGTGAATCTAGTATAGAACAGCCGGAGGGGGTACAGGTACAACCACAGTGCGGAAATGAAAATGGAAGAAGACACTTATAATGATTCTAAAGAGGTTATAAAAAATGTATAAATATACAACTCTCATAGAACGTGAAAAGTTGAATAAAATGGAATGTATTGAAGAAGCAGCCGCATTGACTAAAATTTCGGAAAAGACAGTATAAAAAATTGTGAATAAACCCGTCACCGAAAGGAGAGGAAGGAAAGATTCTGGGACTTCCAAAAAATTAGATCGCAGCGATGAAGATTTAGTCCGACGCAAAATTTATAAGATGTATAAAAAAGCATACGGTACCAACACTGGATAATTTACTGAGAAGACTCAAGTTAGATAACATGGATATCAATTGCGGTACGACAACGCTGTGGAAATGTCTTCAATGAAACGGCTTTAAATTTAAAAATATCGATAAACTGCAAGTTATTATGGAATCGCAACGACTTAAGGCATGGCGATTTGAATACTTGACAAAAATCGCTCAGTACAGAAGTGAGAACAGACCTATTATATACTTAGATGAAACCTGGTTTGATACCCATGATACCCCATCAAAGGGTTGGGTTGATTCTAGTGACAGGTGTAGAACAAAGGCACCATCAAACAGAGGAAAAAGAATAACCATAGTACATGCAGGGTCCGAAGATGGTTGGGTACCAAATGCACTTTCATTGGCAGCCAATAATTTAAATGACTCCTGTTTGGATTACCATAACGATACCGCAGCGGAGTTATTTGAGGATTGGCTCGTAAATAAGTTAATTCCGAATGTCTCTCCAAACAGTGTGATAGTTACGGACAACGCAAGTTACCACAGTAGACAGTTAAACAAGTACCCTTGCTTCCGCCGTATCACCGTATATTCAATCCCATAGAACACATATGGCATCAATTAAAATTTGCCGTTAAACGTAATAATGTATCACCCACTATAAACGCTAGTGTACTGGATATTATTATTACTGAAGTGGACAAAGGGCCAGTGAGTAGCTGGAAAAATTGGGTTTGTCATATTAAAACTGTTGAAAATTCATACATTCAAATTGGGAATATTACAGAAAGATTTATTATTAACATAGTTGTTGAAAATGACAGTGAAAATGAATTAAATGAGTAAACTGTACTTGCATTAATTAATTATAATATATAATTATAATATATTCTATCTAAAATTGTTTATTATTTGTGTCAAATCATAGATGCTTGAAATACAAATCAGTGCGGGCCTGTGTAGACCCCAGTCTGGTTTTAAACAGGCGTCAACACGAGTCGATAAGTTATTTTCTTAAATCTGTGAACGGACTTTACATCAGAGTTATAGGGACAGTACATTTTATATCAAGAATTAAATAGGAGAAAGCTTTGTACAAGATGAATGCTGCATTTGATCCATATCCAATTCGATAACAGTATACACCAGAAATGATATAGCACACAAACACAGCCCTGCACCACATCTGTGAAGCTTATTTCAGCTTCCGGAAAGCTCATAGTCAGTGATTCCTGGGATGCAAATAGTAAAACAATTACCGGCGATTACTAAAAATGTTTTTTGGCATTAGAATTAAATAACTCGTGAGAAGAGGCCTGGATTGCAAAAGAGAAAATCGTCTTTTTTTACGACAATGCAGCTGCTGGCAAAGGTCCTTTGGGAATCGGAAAAGTAAGAGAAACACATTCTGGGAATATTCACCCTATTCACCAGAATTATCTACCTCGGACTTGCACCTAAATCAATGATTATTGCAGAACCGCAAGTCCGCGATTTTACCTTCTTCTGCAAAAACGATTTTCATTTTGGGCTGTGTTGGCTAAAATTTTTTTATATTCTGTGGTTTTGAGGTTGACGAACCGTCATTTGTGTCATTAGGTCATATTTTACTTCGATGCTGGCCGCAGACAATGTGGAAAAAGGTGGAAAATCCGATTACATCTTTGAGATTTCCATACTTTGTTTTGTTTAAAGTACTTATTTGATAAATTTACTATGTAATTTTCTCTAGATTATCGATATTTCTGGGGTTCTTGCCACATAACCTCTAAAATTCCAGGTGTATTTTTTAGAGCCAGTCTTTTTATTTTCCGTTAATCCGGACCTCCGTCACTTCAAATTTGAACCCGTGGTTTCGGACCTGTTTTTCTGGACGTTTCGTGAGTCCTATTTGAGGACTAACTGAAATTACATTCAGTATCAGTTGTTCCATAGGCCATAGATAGTGTATTTAGCCACCTCCAGAGCAAAAGCACCATTTTATTTAAACTTCAAATTTTAATGTCGTGCTGATCTTCATTTTTTTTATTGATCTTAAGCCAAATATAGTTTCTTGCGGTACCTAAAACTAAGTTATTTTCTTTTTGTTCTAATCGAAGCCATAAGCTAATTTGCTCAACTATTTTCACAGTATATTTTAACATATTCAACGTTATAAGTGATTTACCTTATTAAACTTAGTTATTCAGACATGTGTGTGTGTGTGTACGTTTTTGGCACTGGTTTAAACCAAATGGCCAGCTTTATCTTTCCTATGATGGAGTTACAGTTATTTGGACTTTTCTTCAATACTTAACCCAAAACAATTCTGATAAATTATTCACCCATTGATCTACCGTTAATACTACTCTCTAACTAATTCTAACCTCTAATTATTATTAATATTTCTTTATTTCTTTTTTTATCTTTTTTTTTTTCTTCTTCTTTCTTTTATATATTTTTTTTTTTCTCTCAGAAGGTTTGATAAGTTTGTCGGGACTGGGCTAAATTCCTTAAGTTTACTAAATAGTTCAGTATTTTGTTGTTGAAACATCTCGCATTCAAGTATACAATGCTGTGGACTCCCCATCTCTCCACACTCACAGTTACTATTGATCTTTTTCCCTATTTTACATAAGTAGGAAGGAACCCAAACATGTGATGTTCTGAGTCTACAAATAGTTCGCACGAAATTTCTATTAGATACTGAGTGAAACCAAGTATTTCGTTTACTTTCCTCCGATTGTAGTGACATGTAATATTTACCGGTTTGAGATATTTGTTGCAAGATAAACCAATCTGAGAATAATTTATTTTTAATCAATAATAGATCGGTGTACGGAAGATAAATATTTTTAATGAGGCCATCGTCGACCGCCTGTTTTGCCAGTTTGTCGACTATTTCATTTGCGTTTATGCCTATATGGGCTTTTACCCAAACTAAATGAATATACTTTTGGCGGTCTTTAAGTAGTTTATTTAAATGAATAATGTCGCAGATAATGTGATTTGTGTTATTTTTAAAATTGCTATACTTAATTTTTTCTAAAGCGCTTTTACAATCGGAGAAAATTACAAATTTATAGTTTGTCTCGAAATCCAGACAGTAACTCATGGCTTCCCTAATAGCCAATAGTTCTGCTGAGTATATTGAAGTATATTTTGGTAGTTTAAATTTTTGTTGAACACTAACATTTGAATGAAAGTATGCGCATCCCGTTTTTTTGTTGATTAAGGATCCATCCGTATAAATATGCTCATATCCTTGCCATTTTGTATTGAACTTTTCTAAAAATCTGTATTTACCTTCTTCGAGCGACTCCAGATTGATATCATTTGATATTTGAACGTCAATTTCAATATCGTAATCTTCATAATCAAGTGCAAAGCAAGGAAGAATTTGGGATTGATGGATTATATCTTTGACATTGGTTAGCCACATGTAGCTTTGGACCAAATTTGGAATTTTACTTTTATGAATCCAATACTTGTCTGTAAGAACGAGAACGGTAAGGTTAGATATTTTTGTGATTAAAGGACTACTTCTTGCAAAGAGTTTAAGGAGATATTTGTCGCTTATAAAATTTCGTCTGAGCTCCAGGGGTGGTTCCAGAGTTTCGATTTCCATTGCGTTTATCGGAGTACTTCTCAGGTATCCTATACAGAATCTCAGGCATTTGTTTTTAATAGTGTCCAATTTTTTTTTATGCGTATTCGCTGCTGATCCATACAAGATACTTCCATAATCAAAGATGGACTTAATGAGGGACTTGTAGAATAATAGGCTAATATTTGGGTCAGCTCCCCATTTCTGATGGCTGAAGGCTCGTAAAATATTTAATCCATTTTCTGTTCTTTTGGTTTTATTATTTATTTCTTCTTTCCACAGCAATTTTTTATCCAATATTACACCTAGGTATCTAACACTAGTTCTGTAGGAAATGTTCATATCGTTCATGTTGATCGTGTTAGGTGGTGAAAATAGTTTTCTCGTAAAGGTACATAGAACTGATTTTTCTGGGGCTATGGTTAAGGAGTTTTGGTTAAACCACTTCCCAACTTCTACAAATTTATCATTCAATCTACTATTGCATATATCTATGTCTTTATCTGTATTAAATATACAGACGTCATCCGCAAATTGTTAAATTTTTGTGTTTCCATTAAAAAGTTGTTCCAAATCATATGTGTATATTATGTACAATAATGGGCTAAGGATACTACCTTGTGCCAAACCTTGGCTTGTTTGTCGGGACGAGGATAGTCCATTGAAAGCTTTAACGTTCAACTGTCTACAGTTGTATATCATCGAGATGTTATATATTATTTGTTCTGGAATGTTCAATTGTCTCATCTTTTCCCAAAGAATATCCAATTGGACATTGTCGTATGCTCCCTGTACATCCAGAAAAAGTGCTGACATTGATTTATTTTCAGTGAAATTAAGTTGGATATCAGTAACCAAATTGGCAAGGACATCCTGTGTGCTATGTTTTTTCCTGAAAGCGAATTGTGTTGATGGCCATTTTTTGTTCTTTTCCAGCCAGTACTCTAGTCTGTTTTTAATTAATCTTTCATAAGTCTTTAGTACGCATGATGCTAGCGAAATTGGGCGGTAAGAAGTTGCCATATTAGGTTGTTTCCCTGGTTTTAATATTGGAACAACTAGGTACTCTGTCCAATCTTTTGGGATTTCATGAGAATTATTAAATATGTTGTTAAAAATTGTTAGTAAATTCTTTTTGACTGAATCTGGCATGTGAGATAGCATTGAATATTGGATGTAGTCTTTCCCAGGAGCTGATGAATTGTTTTGTTTTATGCATCTTGTAAATTCGATGAAGGAAAACGGTGACACTAAACTTGCATTTCCATTATTAATGTTGTTATCTTGATGTTTAAAATTGAGATTGACGGTAGGAGGTGACAGTCGTGTATGAAATTCAGTAACCCAATCTGAGTTAATATCTACATAATGTGTGTTCTGTTGCTTTCTGTTTTTAAAATTATTTAATTTTGTCCAAATTGATTTGATTGGTACATTTTTATTTAAAGAGGAACAATAATTACGCCAGGCTTCCCTTTTACTCTGTTTTATGATTTTCTTTGCATCAGCATCTGCTTTTTTGTAGGACAGAAGATTCCTTAACGTTGGATTTTGTTTGTACTCGAAATACTTTTCTTTACGTGACGAAACTACCCTATTGCAATTTTCATTCCACCAAGATTTGCCTTTACTTTTTTTTGAATGATTTTTTTTGTACATTGGAATTGATTTAACTAAAGAGGTATTTAAGGCTTTTATAAAATCGTTATAATTATTAGTTTTAAAATGTGTATTTTTTAGAGCCAGTCTTTTTATTTTCCGTTAATCCGGACCTCCGTCACTTCAAATTTGAACCCGTGGTTTCGGACCTGTTTTTCTGGACGTTTCGTGAGTCCTATTTGAGGACTAACTGAAATTGCAGTCAGTATCAGTTGTTCCATAGGCCTTAGATAGTGTATTTAGCCACCTCCAGAGCAAAAGCACCATTATATTTAAACTTCAAATTTTAATGTCGTGCTGATCTTCATTTTTTTTATTGATCTTAAGCCAAATATAATTTCTTGCGGTACCTAAAATTAAGTTATTTTCTTTTTGTTCTAATCGAAGCCATAAGCTAATTTGCTCAACTATTTTTACAGTATATTTTAACATATTCAACGTTATAAGTGATTTACCTTATTAAACTTATTTATTCAGATATATAAAGCGGAATGTAACAGAGTCGAAACTTTTGCGCAATAATAATAAGTGTTTAACCCAGCCAAGCTCAAATATACTTTTACTATTTTTGTCTGATTTGGTAAATCAACTGATTACAGTTATTTATGACATCTTGAATGAAGTTTTGTAAGTTTTCAACTTAAAATATCCTCTTTGCATTACATCTTTAATTAAACTACTTTAAATTAATTTTTGTGTTTGTTTTGGCACTGTGTGTGGACTCCATTGTTTCACTCACAGGAATTTGGTGTTGTTATGTCTCGGAACTAAAAGAGCTGTGAGTGGCGCTCAAAACTATATCTTATGTCATTGGTTGTACAGCAAAATCCTTTGGGGTTCGTACGTTAAACACATTGTTGTTTAACTGGTAAGGACTTTTCACAGAAGAACCGTTTGCCACAAGCTCGAGATAGCGAAACTAGGTGGTGAGTTTAAACCTTGTTTATCTTCAAAAATACCAATATTTTCCATTGTTAATACCAAAAAAGGTAATAGAGGTTATGGCAGCCCCGTACATGGGTAGCTTGAAGGATTTTCAGAATCGTACTTCACAAACAGAATCTATTGATCTATGGTAAAGTGTGAAATCACATTTCCCGTCAGCAATTGTGATTAAATGAGGTTTCTTTCAGCTGAATTTCCAATTTTTCCTCTAAATAGCTCAAAGCTAACATAATAACCTCACTGACAATCACATTGGCCCAATAACCTTTATTACCTAGTTTTCTTACTTCAACGAAGGATGTAAACTTTCAAAATACTAAATTTTCTTTCTCCTCGGTTCAATTTTTAATATTTTTTTACCTCCAACGTCATTAATTTATTTAATTTTATAATGTTAACCTTTTTAACCTTGCACCAAAGTCTAGATTCAGTCTCAAAGACTTATCATTTTTGAACTTCGTATTTTCTAAACTGAACCACCAAGATCAATTGCTGTATCCCTGAACATGGACATTTAAGTGTCCGAAACATGTTGGATAACGATCTTAAATAATAAAACACTGTGGAGGTAGACTGAAGTCGTTTTATTTGATTATATCAACTCCACTGAAAGAATGGACTACTTTTTTTCAAGTAATATGTATGTTTAACATTTGTAAAAATCGTAAATTACTGGGGTCCTTAATCACTCTTGAGGATGAACCTACCTAGAAAAAAGGTCAGTATACCTACATTCTGAACCTTTATGCGGCTTTAATTTGATGTGCATGCAGGTAGAAATTATTGTTTCTTAGTCCACTCCTATAATGCTACAAACTATTTTTTTTTGTAAAGAGTATGTTGGATATTTTTTACAGATAAATCTGCTATTTTTCAATTCTTCGATAGGTATATGGACAATAATTATAGGTACTTAGAATTTAAACGGTAGGTAGATTACATATATATTTTATCTGATCTAAGCGTAGAAATATGATATTATTCAATAAAAACTACTAAATAAGAATAAGCACTTGTGCTTTCAGGAATATTTTTTCAAAAAAACACAAGATCTGTTAGGAAAATAAAAACATGTACTTTAAGATTAGTTTCATATTTTTTTCTTCCCGTCGCCTTTCCTTAAAATGGTACTTGTTTTTATACATTTAATATCAATTTCCCTTAAATAACATAATAAGTAATGATAGGTCTTTTCCATATACCTTTCACGTAATAAAATACAGCAGATAAATACAACAAAACAAATGTATCATGGCGGTGCAAATGTACTTCCTGTTCACTATCCTTTGGAAATGCAAACATGCTTATTCCTTGACCTTCTTTTGAGTGACACCCTCGAAACGCACATGTATTACCAGTCATAGTTTTATAATAGCACAGCACTCACAAAAATAAACAGTTAAACAATACACTTCTTTCAACAAAAAAGACAACTAAACGCGGTAACGATAACTTATCGACTACCGGACTAACGGGCCAGCTTAAACTTATGACAGTTGTCCGGGGTACCTCCCACTACATTGATTTCGCCAAATGTCATATTGTCGCTTTTCGTTTGTTGGCTATTCTCGGCCAATAGTTTACAGCTTTGACCTTGAGTCCACTTTTCTATTTAGCTAAGGATAATATTCCTCATCGCTGTTAGTACTACTGGTCAAAATAGTATTTAAAATATACAAGTCAGATATTTTCCAAAACCTTGTATTTTTGACTTCGCTATTAGTTTCATTTAACAAGGCGGCGACCGCGCAGCCTTGAAAATTGTTGCGTTTTATTTACCGCCGCGGTTAAAAATCGGTTTATATGCGAGAATACTTAAGCATACATACGTCCGATGAACGACGGCAATGTTGCATCAACCTCATGGCGGTTAAAAATCGTCCATGCGCTAAAGCCTTGCCCTAATCATTCTTCCTGTGGTATATTTTTAGGCCTTGGCTGTAATCCTGCATATTGCGTCACACAAGGATTTTCAATTGAAAATGTAACCCGAGGATTAAGAGTCTAAACTTAACCTAAGATTGTAAAATTCTAAAGGTTTAAACGTCTAAACGGGCTCATTCCAACTCTTCCCCGACCACTTACTGCTTGCCGTAAAATATAACGATAAGAAACAAAGAGCGCGAAACGACCATAAATTGTTACGTTAGCTTATTAAACTTTGGGACGTATTTAAATAATTAAATACCGAAAAGGGCAGGAGTTTAAACGGCTCGCCGGGAATCTGTAAATAAAGTAATTGGGGTGTTAAGAGTCATTATTTAGAATTGTGTCGAAATAAATCAGAGGAATTAATATTTAATTTTAATCTTGGGGGGAGGGGGGAGACCGCTTCCGGATTCTATTACTGACTTCCGCAATGAGTTATGTATGGGGGCAGCGAGGGCGTACAGGGTATCACATAATTAGTATTTTAAGGGATAATGAGCTTGTTAGTACGTTTTGCTATTGAGAAGTGCTAATTAGTCCGTTTTTTGGGGAAATTTGGATAACAGCGGATAACGAATGATCGAAATGAGATAATATACAAGAGAGGTTTCGTATTAGAATTTAGCTTTTGAACATATAAATCTCTACAAGATAATTTAAGGCCCGTTATGTAAATCAAGGTCACCAACGCCGACGCCTGGCGCCGCGACGTCTTATCTTACAACACTCTTCTTTTCCATATGCCCTTCTGGTCTCGGAGTTTGGCAATCATCATAGACGTGAGTATAATTAAAGATATTCTGTTAGTCTGATTAGTTGCACGGATGCACCAGCATTGGTCATATCTACAGGGTTCCCTATAAGGGATACAAGAAAACATAGAATGTAGGAGTTGTGGGGTTATATCTGAACCGCCAGAAAATTTGAAAAAGAAAGAAAATACGATCTGAAAGCTAAGAAAAATGGACCAATAAGTTTCTTTTTAACAAAACACCCTGCAAATTTTTTATTTTTATAAAAGACCTTTCTTTCCTGATTCCAAAAACATAAAGTTTGTGTATTTTATTTTTTATTTGCGGGAATCGTCATTAAATTAATTTCGATTAATTTATTGTAAACGGCACAGTACAATAATAATTATGAGTAGAGTGCCTTGGAAAACAATTGCCTGACAGAGTTTAGTTATCAATAATATAGAACTGTCAACGTAAAAATAATATTAAAGATGTTATAAAAACAACATTCCTTATTACAAATATAAACAAACTATTGTAGTCTCTCAGAAAAAATACAAACCAATAAATAAATAAATAACAGATGATAAGACCCGTGTGTATTTTACTGGTTCTCTATATAACCTAACTATATTTTTAAATATTTCCCCTCAATTTACTATTAATGGAATCTGTTACAAAATTTGGATGATCCCCTTTTAAAATTCGGACTTTATCCCGAATTATCTCTTCGAAAACTTGGATATATCGCGTTCTATTATAGTAAATGCAGCTTTTTGAATAGCCCCATAAATATATATCGAGGGGTGAAAGTCAGGGCTGTTTTCCGGCCATCGAATAAGACCCGCTTCTATCTATCCATAAATTACACCTGCTATTAGGGTAATTGATAACACGTATAACATTATAAGCCGGGCGCCATCCCGCTGCCAAATAAGACTATTATAATCATAAATCGGAAGTTTCCCTAAAATATGTTCTATATCATTTGTCAGAATATAGAGATACCGTGCACCAATAATTCTGTCAGCAAACAGATTGCACCAAACATTGATGCTACTGCGAATGAATTTTTACTTGTTGGATTTGTGCGGATTCATGGACCAAAGTGTTTATTTTTGCGATTATGCATGCCACTACTTGATGTTGCTTTATCCATAAAAATTATTTTATTTGAAAAATCTGAATTTACGTATAGTCTTCTAGTAATATTCAAGCAAAAAATTTTAATCTCTGTGAAATTTTATCTTCGGTTAGCCCTTGGACTGACAAAAACTTGAAAGGATGATATTTGTTCATTTTTAAAATCTGGTGAATTTTCCCCGTTAAGGTAAATTACAGTATCAGGAATGGATCGTTTAGGTTAGTTTGTATAAAAAATAATCATCCAATTATTTAATCTAAATTTAAAAAAAGAAGTTAAAATATATCTTCAAAAAAGAGTTAGACATCTAAATCTTCGTCGAAATTTCTTGTAAATGTCCTTTTCTTACGTTCGAGACGGTGTCTTAACTCAAATTGCCGCACTACGTATCTTATTGTAGTGTGAGTCTTCCTGGATAGGAGGATAGGTAATATTATGGTATTGGCGTTGAGCCCTTAGTCCATTACTAGCATCTTTATATTTCCGATTTTTCTTGACTTAAATAACCCATTTTAAAAAATAATCAAATATTTAAACCTGTATAGTTTCAAATTTTACATTCACTGTTCCATATTGAAATTGCAAACCTATATTTTAGCTTTGTAAGTGTTTTATTCACACAGATATTACTATAGTACTATTGAAAACTAAACTCTATCAAGTAATACTTGTTCCCTAAGGCACCATACTCATAATTATTATTATACAGTGCTATTGACAATAATTAATCGAAACTAATTTAATGACGGTTCCTGTAAGTGAAATATAGACAAACTATATATTTTTGGAATCAAACCTTATTTGTTAATTTTTCTTAGCTTTCAGATTGTCTTTTGTTTATTTTTTTCTAATGTTCCGGCGGTTCAAATAAAACCTCACAACTCCTACATTTAAAGTTTTTTTCTACCTCTTACAGGGAACTCTGTAGATATGACCGAAAATGTCTCTGAAAACCCTTGTACATTGAAACCACTCTCTCAGGTTTTATAGCCAAGAGATGCGTCGTATTCCAATACCTCGTTTTCCCTGTTGCCCTGCATGATGAATTGTATTATTTAGTATCTTGGGTATCTAATGGCTGGTCTCACTGCCTAGCTTAAATTTGAAACTTCGCTAGGATTGACCTTAACTTAAAGTTCACCTTAAATTGAAATTCGTTGCACAAATCTTCTTTTCCCTGAAACTTAGCTAGGGTGTTCGTAAGTCTGGCAACAAGGTCAATCTGCTGATAGTTTTAGTTATTTTTATTTTTTATTTCAACATTAACGTCGAAACATTTTTGCTTTGTCACTTACGTCAGCTTACATTTAACTTGATTTTATGATTTTATTTTCGTGTCATGTTCAGAACTTATTGTTTCATAAAGTAAAAACACAGATATTTGAATAAATTTAAATCCTCTGTATATCTTGATCTAGCTGCTAAGGTGACGGTTTCGGATACACAGGGACTAGAGTAGCGCGGGTTCGATCCCAGGGCCCGGGAAAACGGTTCGACTCCGGTTGGATTTTAATGGTTCGGCATGGCGTTGCAGTTTGACGTCGTGCAAAATAACTGAGTAGTGAAAAATTTATTGGCAGCCAAAACCTCCCCATTTACGTTGGTTAGAGGCCGAATGAGATCGGATATCTATCGGGTGAAGTTACGCAGTCCCCAGCCGGTAGGTCACAACTGACAACTTAAGGCTGCACGAAAGCAGAGGCTCATAGCCCTTGGAGGGTGCAGGCTGGGATGGAAGCAGTATAGGTTCCCTCTGGAATGGCCCTGGCAGCAAACTAAGAGGTGAGAATCCTAAAAAAAAAGTATATCTTGTAAAATAGTACTAGCCTTATTGATGTCATAATAACAAACAATAGTTTCGATGTAAGAAGTAATGGTTCAGTAAATATATCTGAAACGGTATCTGATCATAATTTAGTTTACTGAGTTTTTAATTTGCCTAAAAAGTTTAGTACTAATAAAATTATTCAATACAGGGATTATAATAATGAACAACTTACGGATTTTGAAAGTAAAGCGCAGCAGATGCGGTGGGATCGAATTTATTACACTCAAAATATTACCGAGAAATTAAAGATATTTAATAACTATATTCTATTCTTATTAAATAAACATGAACCTCTCAAGCAAAACATTATTAAGGAAAGGCCATTCACCCCGTGGATTACCAATAATATAAAGGGTTTAATGAAATTAAAGGATAAGGCACATCGCAACTATTTGAAACAAGAAATTGAGGGACGTCTGCAGTATTACAGGAAAATTCGAAACTATACAAAGCATGCCATAATTAGGGAAAAAATAACATATTTTAATATAATGTCTCAAAAGAATGGCAAGGATTTTCGGAATCAGGCTAACAAATTACATTTAACTCGCGATAAAGATTTCAATGTGCCCGATAAATTTGCTGATGTAAAGGTTCTTAATGACTACTTCGCAAGCTGCAATAATATAACAGATACTACCTCAGAGGAAAGAGTCACATTTTACAAGTCAAATAGGCAGGCAAATATAACCTCGGAACTTAATATTGAACTCATTAATGAAGCGAGTAGTATATTATAGTGATCGTCGCCACACAACCCAATGAGAGTGTGGCCACACTCTCACATAGTTACCTAGTCCTACACGATTGAGAGTGCCGCCACACAAACTTGTATAGATTTAATTAGTTCATTTACATCTTCCTACACGATTGAGAGTGCCGCCACACACACCTGCATAAATTTAATTACTTCATTTACATCTTCCTACACGATTGAGAGTGCCGCCACACAAACTTGCATTAATTTAATTTTTTCATTTACATCTTCCTACACGATTGAGAGTGCCGCCACACAAACCTGTATAGATTCAATTATTTCATTTACATCTTCCTACACGATTGGGAGTGCCGCCACACAAACCTGTATAGATTCAATTATTTCATTTACATCTTCCTACACGATTGGGAGTGCCGCCACACAAACCTGTATAGATTCAATTATTTCATTTACATCTTCCTACACGATTGGGATTGCCGCCACACAAACCTGTATAAATAGATCTAATTATATAATTTTACGAGATTATTTCTTCCTAACTTTAACCCCACTTAAGTAAAGTAGGATGACTATAAAAGACCCTAGATTTGAATGTTAAGGCAAGACAACGCTTTACCTAGACAACGCTTTTACCTAACAGTACAGTATGAAGATCTTAATTACTGAGATGTGTGAAGATTTTTTCATATCCGAAGCATATTCCCGTTTCTATGCCAGAACGGGTAACGATACCGAAGCCCAAGATATGGACTTGTATATCGAACAAACACAGCATGCTGATTTGTGTCAAAAAGGAGCCGCAGCTTGTAAAGAATTTTAAAAATCTAAAAATTTGTATAAGTTATTGTTAGAATTTAGGATCTTAGGCTTAAAAGATCATATTTCATTAATTAAAAATCATATGCCAAAGAAAGAGTAATCTATATTATATCATACCTAGTGGAAAAATAAATAAAACAATTGAATGAATAATAAAGTTTTTTTTCTTACTTTGTTTAGCCAGGATCTTTTAGACTTATGAAAGGCCTTCACACCACCATAAAACAGTAAAAAAAAAACAGTAAACATACAGTACCCGACGAAAAACAGGCAACATATTACCGATCCAATCGTATTAAATATGATTAAGGAAAAGAAAAAAAATCTCCGTTTAGGTAGCAAATTATAATAATAACAATAATTTAAAAAAATAAAACGGTAAATAAAATTAATGTTCTTTTATTCGTTCATAAAAAACGTAGCATACAAATAATATACATTCGCTAAGGCACAAACCCAAGGTGACGTTGCATGAAACATACACTTTGGTGTTGACTGAAGCAAGGCTGGTTCTTCATCCAGTTCAATCAGTGGTTTGGACACATATTTTCTAAGAAACTCAGCCTTTTCTGTGCCTTTAACGTAAACAACTTGAACCTTTTCAGTAATCCTCGAAACTATCTCGTCAAAACAATGGATAGGGGTAGATCCTAGGTTCCAGTTAATGCAATGATGATTCTTCATTAGCCAGTTCGCTTGCTTGTAACGTTGTTAAAATTTTTAAAATCTTTAATTTCATTACCTTAGTGATAAAATAATTTTGTTAATTTTGTGCCCCCCTGTATTACGACTAATCTCTAATTTTTGATATTGGACCGCCCGACATCCTTTTTTTTAAATAAAAATATTGTGATACTTCAGAGTACCTAAAAGTCTTGGCCCCCCTGTAGGGACAAATATACTGAAAGGGTTAAATGTTTCATCATGCATAATTTTAACGACAACTTTTACTTTTCGAATTATGCAGGCTTGGCTTTGTTGTGAGAAAACGTGAGCTGATGTAAATTGTCTTATTATGTTATTCTATGAAATGTTTCACCATTTGCCTAATTTTAACAACTTTTTTACTTTTTTTCGAATTATGCAGGCTTAGAGTTGTTAGAAAACGTGATGCGAGGTACTATACATACTCAGTTTCGCTCGAATGTCTTTACTTAAACGTATGTGTAATTAGTGCCTCCTGTAGCAGTTTAGTTAAACCAGTTGTTAATATACTAGACAATATAATAATTCCAGCAAGCGAGGTTAGTAATAATAATAATAATAAATCTATAGACAAAGAATTTAGTTTCTTATCTCCATTGTTTGACTCTGAAGGTATTTTTAAGGAAGACCTGAGTTTCACTCATAAAATTAATCAAATTATACAAGAACTAGAAGGTATAGATAAGGAAGCATCATTAGTTCCTATCGTACCGAATAATTTTCCTAAACAATTCGATTCTATTTCAACACAAACAAATAATAAACTCTTGAACGTGGAAACACAAACTGAAGAGTGTTTTACTAATTTAGGCATAATTTAGGCATTAAAAAATCTGTATTAGACAAACAAAGAAACAAGCGTAGAACCAAAGCTACCTAAATGAGCTTAAAATTTTGTTTAAATGACTTTTACGAAAACCATGGAAAAAATTTAACAACTAGAGGGAAGCAGAAATGGGTAAAAATTAAAGAAGTATTTGGTACAAGTGGTAATACTATAGCAGAGAATTTTTCATAGTATTACCACGTTCAAGAGCTTATTATTTGTTTACTATAATAATTCTAGTTTTTTCCACTATTTTTCTAAGTATTAAAAGTAAATTTTAGTTAAATATCACTTAATTAACACTGGTTATTCCTAGATTGTATAGCAGGTTTTTAACACAAACTTTAGGCAAGAAAAAGAAAAAAGAAATGGCATTTGAGTGTAAAACATGCAACAAATCATTTAACAGAAAAGATACTTTGCTAAGACATTTGCGACAGTTCTGTCGTATGAACCGAAAAAAACAACTAATGGATAGGAAAAATGTAAAGAGACAGAAAACAGGTAATGCCAATATTTTATTGGTACTAATGATAAAAAAAAAACAAAATATGTCTGAGATAATTCTGTTTTAAACAGTATCGTTTTTTCTTTTAGGACAAACATCGAAATACTGTTTCGATTGTAAAAAGATGTTTCCTAAAATGTTCTTTACAAGTCATCTACGCTCAAATGAACATAAAAATATCGTGTCTATATTTTCAAATGGGATTGAAAAAATCAAATCAGCATTTAAAGAAAGAATAATCTCATACAGAATCAAGTCTGAGGAAGTTCATATCAACGTCAAGCAGTTTTTTTGAAGATGTTTTTCAAAAACTAAGTAATCTATTAGCACTGGAGGTTAAAAACATAACTGTATAAAAACTAATTTGGAACTTGGAACTATTTGGGTTTTATATATAAGTCCACTAAGTGGAATTCATAGTGTGAAGTCTTTCAACACTAAATTTAAAGTACTCTTTCACACTTCCGACCTAACCCTGTATATTGATGATATGAGTAAAATAATAGATGTCAAAGCTGATGAAATGGCCGAAAGAGATTCAGGTATTTAACAAATTGTTAGTATAACTTTATTATTTGTTGGTGTTAAATTTTTCAAAATTAGTTATAAAAGTTTTCTTTTACAGGATGGAGTTTGGTCAACATTTTACATTTGGAAGTTAACATCAACAAATGTAAGCCACTCCGAGCTTCTGCCTATATTGAACTACCCAGAGATATTCAGAGGAAGGCAGCAATTGTCAATATAAGGACCAATTTTGTTTCTTCTGGTCAATCGTGGCAGCATTATACCCCCCTACAAGAGTAGAGTTTGAGACAAGTTCGTATCCACACTTTACAACAGTATTAGACGTCACAGGTATTGAAGCCCCAGTAAAAATTAGTAACATCCCAAAATTTGAATTACAAAATAATATATCGATTAATGTTTATGGTTCAGAAAAACTAAAATTTGATTTCAAGTCTAAGCACGAAGTTGTTGGACCTTTACATTATACAAAGGTTAAACAAAATACGCATATTAATTTATTGTTAATCAGTGATGAAGATGCGAATTTTCATTACTGCTTAATTTCCGATTTGTCTCGATTAGTTTCTCACCAATTAACACAACATCACGGGAAAAAGTATTTTTGCGACCGTTGCTTACAATATTTCGAAACTAATGAGGAATTAACAACACACAATATTTCTGATTGTGGTCATACGAGTTAACTTACCAACCATAGAAAGTAAAATAGATACCTTTGACAACATGACACCTGGAAATGTTTTAAAATTTACAAATATTCAAAAGCAAATGGAACTTCCCTTCGTCATTTACGCGGATTTCGAATGCATCCTTAACCCCTTAAATAATAAGCCCAATGACCTAGAAGCCAACCAACCTTACACTCTGAAACAATATTAACATTTTCCCTTCTCTTTCGCCTACTATAGTAAATGTACTTTAATAATAAGGCTTCAAAATTTCAACTCTAATAATTCTGCTAACGTTTTTATAAATTGGATAGAAAGAGATGTTCGTGATATTTAGAACTAATATTTACAACATAAAAAACCCATGCGTCCTTTAAGTGAATTGGAAAAACTACGACATAACTATACAAACAAGTGTCACATTTGTCAAAAATATTTAAAAACAAAATAAAGAAACGAATCTAAAAACGAGTTTGAAAGAAATACTTATAAATTAGCTAACAATAGTATATACGGAAAAACAATGGAAAATGTTGAAAAAAGAACTGACATTAGGTTGGTCACAGAGTGGTCAAAAAATAAAAGAAAAGATGGGGCGGAGAATCTCATTGCAAAACCATATTTTAAAGATTCGTTCGTATATAATGAAAACTTAGCGGCTATTCAAATGCAAAAAATAATGATTAACTATGATAAACCCGTGTACGCGGGATTCTCCATTTTGGACATATCCAAAACAATAATGTATAGTTTCTTTTACGAATTTTTAAAACCTTTATATCAAGAGAAAGTTAAATTGCTGTACACAGATACAGACTCGTTCATCTTAGAAATAGAAACCGCAAATGTTTACGAGGATATTAAAAATCATATAGATAAATTTGACACTTCAAATTATAAACCTAATAATATACATGGTATGCCCATAACAAAATCTGTAGTAGGTAAATTTAAAGACGAATATGCTGGTGAACCCATTGAAAGCTTTTATGGTACAGGAGCGAAAGCTTACTGCGTTCAGACTAAAAATACTTTGCTTAAAAAAGCAAAAGGAATTAAAAAAAGTAGCATTAATAAACAGTTAAATTTGACACATTACAAGGATTTTGTTGAAAATTACTCCAAGATTTTTTGTAGCATGTATTTGTTTAGATCTCGGTCACATAATATTTTTACAGAGCTGGTAAACAAATTGGCTCTAAGCTCAACTGACACAAAACGATTTAAGGTGCCAAACTCTTTTGATAGTCTTGCATGGGGTCACCAGGATATTCCTTTGTATGAATGGTCTAGGGATCATGAAGATTGGTAATCCCCTCCACTTTAGGTATATTAATTATTAAGGTATATTAAGAGCTTACGGGACTGTGAAATATTTCAGTTTTAATTAATAATGTGCTTAGAATCTTTTGACAACTATTTTTATAGCAGCTATGACCAACGAATAATTTCGTTTAAAAAATGGAATGGAAAATTATCACCTGAAATATTAGCAGTCTGTGGATTTTATTATTTAATGATTGAAGATGTTTGCAAATGTTTTTATTGTGGTGTAGAAATATTTGATTGGAGATATGAAGACTGTCCTATTGAGGAACATTATAAATTGAATAAACATTGTGATCTAATCGAGTGTTTGTGGCAACAGAAAATGAAAGACAAAATACCAAAAATGTTACCAATGCAACAAAATGATTGTAATATATTAAGACCAATTGTTTTAACTTTTCTATTATTTTTACTATATAATCTTATATCAAGTTATTTTTCTATATAATAAATGTTTTAAAGAAAAAAAAATCGTATAGTGTTTTAATTACTTATTACTAAAGTTTACATTTGTTGACCTTTTAAATAAAACTTGGTGGGGAAGCGGATATATAACAAGTAATTCTGGTATTACAATTTAGTAAATAAGATGTATTCTACATTTAATTTAAATCAGGGTTACGAATATGTCACCAAGAAAAGTGAGGTTAGTGGCGAAAATAAATATAATGAAAACATTTTAAATGCTAAAATGTATTACTTAAACAAGTCCTTAACTAAATTTATAAGTGTTGGATTAAACTTGGAGAACTTTTCCCCGAAAGTGGTTATTGGGGGCCATAATGGGTTCAAAATATTCCTGACTGAAGAAGAGTGGAAAAATTTGCTTAGCTATCAAGGCGTTCTAACCAGCTATTTTTACTCGTTTAGTGATAATACCACTCCGTTGAAATTTGGCGATTTTACAATTTACTTTGAAATGTATCAGCAACGTCCAGTAATCAAAATCAAAAAAAGTAATGGATACTATGTGAGTCTTGCTTGTGAATCCCTGGATCAATTGTGGACACTTATGGATATAATTAATTACAGGATTGAAATTGTTAAAAGACAGGACTTTTTACAATATTTTAATGTGTTTAAAACTAATATAAAAAATGCAGGCGACTTGCTTACAAATATTTATACTGTTTTAAATCCAACTCAAAATCCAAACAGTGAAAATGTATGTACCATGCTAGAATTTGCGACAATGTATCCGAACGAGTTGGAAAAGATGCTGTCAAGAAATGGACAAAAAAGAAAGTATGAAGAAAACAGTGAGTTTCTGTGAAGATCGAAATAGAGTTCATATGCTAGTTGTATGGTTATTTGCCTATAGGAATGCTCGAAAAATAACTTTGAAAGACAATATTCTCCGATTCAAAAGACGAATTCAACAATGTGAAATTATACTTGCTAATGTTTTAAATGTAGAACATAGAATGTTAATATATGTTAATAGATTCAAATTTAATTAGTAATAAAATACATTTAATTAATAATATTGTTTTATTTCTCAATCTATTTATTACAAAATATCTTTTTTTGGAATCCATGAGTTGTGTGATTTGTCAAATCCTAGCCATTTAACAAACACCATACTTCCTTTCTTTCTCAATATTTTTTCAACTAAGTACACGTCAGGATGTTTCACTTTCTGTAGCTCCTCGTGGTAAAATCCTCCTTCAATATTTTGATTTTTCTGATCCTTCAGAAGATATGTGGTGGGGTTTGTCAGGTTTACTTTTCTTATTTGAAAAATTTCAGTCGACCAATTTGGGGTATATCCCTTATCAAACGCTTTTCTTTGCTTGGAAATTCTAACAAAGTCATTCACATTAAACTTTCTATTTAAATCGATTATTTTTTTAAAAGTGAAAGAATTTAGTAATATAGTTTTTTCATTTCTTGGGCTAACCTCAACCGGTTTATAACCTGTAGTGCTATGAGTGGTATTATTATATTTTTCGATAATACTTGACAATGCGGTATACCATTTATAACTGCCCTGATTACTAAAATATTTCCACATACTATTTTTAAGAGTTCGATTAACACGTTCAACTATACTCGCTTTCAGGTTAGAAAAACTGCTGTAATGATTGATTTTAAACTCGTTCATAAGCTGTTGAAAATCTTTATTGTAAAACTCCTTGCCTAAATCAGTTTGTAAATTTGTGGGCTTACTGGTTTGGTCTAATATTGTTTTCATAGCTCGAGTAACCTCTTTTCCTTGCTTACTTTTAAGGGGCTGGGCCCAGACGTATTTTGAAAAGGCATTTTTTACTATCAAAATATATCTATATCCCCAGGATCGGTAATATAGTCTTTTAAGCTCAGTAGTTCTTCATAAAACTCATTGTTCTGAAATTTGTTCACCAGCTCCATAATGTTTGAAGTTTCCAAAAATAATGCGCACATGCCTCCACACCACTTCCATAGTATTTTTCTAAATCTTGATGGGAAGAAGTCCATCGTGGTTTACTATACAGGGTGTTTCAATAAAAACTCCCAGGCCAATTATTTCGAAAACTATAAGTGACATGTAAATTCTGTAAACGCAGTTTTTAGCCTCTACGATTGGCTTCACAACTGTGTAAAAAATGTGTTTAAATAATACAAGATGTAGGTGGCGCCATCGTGCAAAGAATTTTTTCGATGACAGGAACTTTTAAATGTTGTGGTTCTTAAAGATAATTAATTTTTGATCAAGTTTCGACTCATAAAAATTTTTGATAAATCCAACATGAGCGGGGATATTTGGGGTTAAGTTTTTTTTTATTAAAATGATTTTAACGAGTATTTTAATTATAAATATTTTTAATATCCATTAGCAGATTTTAATTAATTTTGGTAATGATTATTTTAGTGATAAAACGCTCGTGTAGCGCTGAATTATTACGACCAATGACGCCTTAACAATTAATATTGGCAAAAAAATAAGACGTCACTGAGTTTTTGGTAATTTTTATATTATTTTCGCATTAAGCAACTAAAAATATCCTTTTATTGTCTGTTAAATTGTTTTCATATCTTGCTTCGTTTTCGAGAAATAAAAATGCATATCTCTGGAAAACAAAAATCATTAAATAATTAACATTATTAACACTCAGTGTCAGTGTCAGAATTTGCAATTTCTACATTTTAAAAATAAAAATGGTTCACCATATAAATCAAGACAAATTGAACATGGTTTTAGTTTATGAAGAATGCCATCAAAATGTTTCAGAAACTGTGCGCTGCTATCGAGCTCGTTTTCCAGATAGACCAACGCCCGATCGCAAATCTTTTGTAGCTTTGTGTATCAACTTAGCTACATATGGTAGCTTTAAAAAAGAAAAGGTTCCAAGAGGGAAGAGGGTTACGAATGACGAAAATGTAGCTATAGTCCTACAAACAGTAGAAAATAGCCCACAAACGTCATTACAAAAATTAAAAGATGAAACTAATATTACAGTAAGTTCGTGTCGCAGAATCCCAAAAGGAAATGATTTTTTTTCATACAAGATTCATTTAGTGCATCATCTACAACCAGAAGATTACCAGCGCAGATTAAACTTTTTGGCACATTTTCATATTCTTTTTGAAGAAAATCCAAACCTATTAAACCAAATTATGTGGAGTGACGAATCCTGGTTTCACAATAATGGAGTAACTAACAGACATAATTGTCGCTACTTGTCCCGGGAAAATCCTAACTTGGTGTGGTATTGTAAATGGTTACATAATCGGGCCCTATTTGTACCATGAACATTTAACTTCAGTTCGTTATTCACAATTTCTGCAAAACGATTTCCCTTTGTTGTTACAAAATGTAGGAATTGACGTAAATACTAGGTGGTTTCACCAAGACGGTGCCCAGCACACAATAGCAATATCGTTATGAATCATCTAAATGTGACGTTTCCAGGAAAAGTAATCAGCGCAAATGGGGATCTTAGATGGCCAGCAAGGTCCCCTGATCTCACCCCGATGGACTTTTACTTATGGGACTACTTACAAAATGAAATCTACAAGGAATCAATAGAAGACATTGCTGACCTGTACAACAAAATTTATGCTACTATAGCCGCTATTAATCAAAATACACTATTAAGAGTTTGCAGAACCGAATTATTATATCGATTTTCTATGTGTGTGTATGAAAACGGTAATAATTTTGAACACCTCATTTGACCCCATTAGTTAGTTTTTGGTATTCTTCTAATTTTTATTTATAATTTTGTATAATTTCTCATCAGTTCTTTCATAAAATTTAAAACATCTTTTAAGTTTATTTCATTATGCTTTAATGTTTTAACTTTGCTTTTAAACAACAAAAAATAGAACGTTTTGATAATTTATGGTTTTGTTTCCTAATGCATATGCAATAAAATTGTTTTTTTTATTTCTCGAAAACGAAGCAAGATATGAAAACAATTTAACAGACAATAAAAGGATATTTTTAGTTGCTTAATGCGAAAATAATATAAAAATTACCAAAAACTCAGTGACGTCTTATTTTTTTGCCAATATTAATTGTTAAGGCGTCATTGGTCGTAATAATTCAGCGCTACACGAGCGTTTTATCACTAAAATAATCATTACCAAAATTAATTAAAATCTGCTAATGGATATTAAAAATATTTAGAATTAAAATACTCGTTAAAATTATTTTAATAAAAAAAACTTAACCCCAAATATCCCCGCTCATGTTGGATTTATCAAAAATTTTTATGAGTCGAAACTTGATCAAAAATTAATTATCTTTAAGAACCACAACATTTAAAAGTTCCTGTCATCGAAAAAATTCTTTGCACGATGGCGCCACCTACATCTTGTATTATTTAAACACATTTTTTACACAGTTGTGAAGCCAATCATAGAGGCTAAAAACTGCGTTTACAGAATTTACATGTCACTTATAGTTTTCGAAATAATTGGCCTGGGAGTTTTTATTGAAACACCCTGTATATAGCAAAATAATATTCAGCCATAACCTTTTCGTGAAAGATAGTATGTAATGATGAAGCTGTCATTATTTGAAGATAATTAACTCGAAGTGAAAAGTAGTTTGGGTTTTAATTCGAAATCTCCTTCCCCATCTTAAGTTGTTGAAAGGCAAGGGAGGAGTTTCTATGGTGTTTTTTTTCTTTTTTATTATGAATAAATAAAAGAATATTAATTTTATTTACTGTTTTATTTTTTTTAATTCTATTTCTATTACAATTAGTGTATTAAACCTACATGTTGATAGGCTCCTCTGTTCTTCCTCAATCATTATATTGAACACATGCTTCTACACCTTGTTCATAATATTCGGCTTGATCTTGATAGAAGTTACACCATCGTGGTCTACTATTCATAGCAAAATACTGTTGCTCACTAACCTTCTCACAAAAGGACTTCTGTAATTTCTTAACATGTTGGTTTAACTCACTACTTGTGATACTAGACGATTCCATTATTATAAATAACTAAACGTGACTGCCTTGTTCGCTGGTTTTAATTCAAAATCCCTTCCACACTTTAAGCGTCTACTTCTCTCTGTTTCTTACTGTTTTCCACTGTTTTTCTTTAGATACTCTATTTTTACTGCCTTTTACTGTTTTTTTACTGTTTTTTACTGTTAATGTGGTGTTAGTAAGCCCCTTGGTTAGTGTGGGAGGGGATTACCAATCTTCATGATCCCTAGACCATTCATACAAAGGAATATCCTGGTGACCCCATGCAAGACTATCAAAAGAGTTTGGCACCTTAAATCGTTTTGTGTCAGTTGAGCTTAGAGCCAATTTGTTTACCAGCTCTGTAAAAATATTATGTGACCGAGATCTAAACAAATACATGCTACAAAAAATCTTGGAGTTATTTTCAACAACATCCTTGTAATGTGTCAAATTTAACTGTTTATTAATGCTACTTTTTTTAATTCCTTTTGCTTTTTTAAGCAAAGTATTTTTAGTCTGAACGCAGTAAGCTTTCGCTCCTGTACCATAAAAGCTTTCAATGGGTTCACCAGCATATTCGTCTTTAAATTTACCTACTATAGATTTTGTTATGGGCATACCATGTATATTATTAGGTTTATAATTTGAAGTGTCAAATTTATCTATATGATTTTTAATATCCTCGTAAACATTTGCGGTTTCTATTTCTAAGATGAACGAGTCTGTATCTGTGTACAGCAATTTAACTTTCTCTTGATATAAAGGTTTTAAAAAGTCGTAAAAGAAACTATACATTATTGTTTTGGATATGTCCAAAATGGAGAATCCCGCGTACACGGGTTTATCATAGTTAATCATTATTTTTTGCATTTGAATAGCCGCTAAGTTTTCATTATATACGAACGAATCTTTAAAATATGGTTTTGCAATGAGATTCTCCGCCCCATCTTTTCTTTTATTTTTTGACCACTCTGTGACCAACCTAATGTCAGTTCTTTTTTCAACATTTTCCATTGTTTTTCCGTATATACTATTGTTAGCTAATTTATAAGTATTTCTTTCAAACTCGTTTTTAGATTCGTTTCTTAATTTTGTTTTTAAATATTTTTGACAAATGTGACACTTGTTTGTATAGTTATGTCGTAGTTTTTCCAATTCACTTAAAGGACGCATGGGTTTTTTATGTTGTAAATATTAGTTCTAAATATCACGAACATCTCTTTCTATCCAATTTATAAAAACGTTAGCAGAATTATTAGAGTTGAAATTTTGAAGCCTTATTATTAAAGTACATTTACTATAGTAGGCGAAAGAGAAGGGAAAATGTTAATATTGTTTCAGAGTGTAAGGTTGGTTGGCTTCTAGGTCATTGGGCTTATTATTTAAGGGGTTAAGGATGTATTCGAAATCCGCGTAAATGACGAAGGGAAGTTCCATTTGCTTTTGAATATTTGTAAATTTTAAAACATTTCCAGGTGTCATGTTGTCAAAGGTATCTATTTTACTTTCTATGGTTGGTAAGTTAACTCGTATGACCACAATCAGAAATATTGTGTGTTGTTAATTCCTCATTAGTTTCGAAATATTGTAAGCAACGGTCGCAAAAATACTTTTTCCCGTGATGTTGTGTTAATTGGTGAGAAACTAATCGAGACAAATCGGAAATTAAGCAGTAATGAAAATTCGCATCTTCATCACTGATTAACAATAAATTAATATGCGTATTTTGTTTAACCTTTGTATAATGTAAAGGTCCAACAACTTCGTGCTTAGACTTGAAATCAAATTTTAGTTTTTCTGAACCATAAACATTAATCGATATATTATTTTGTAATTCAAATTTTGGGATGTTACTAATTTTTACTGGGGCTTCAATACCTGTGACGTCTAATACTGTTGTAAAGTGTGGATACGAACTTGTCTCAAACTCTACTCATGTAGGGGGGTATAATGCTGCCACGATTGACCAGAAGAAACAAAATTGGTCCTTATATTGACAATTGCTGCCTTCCTCTGAATATCTCTGGGTAGTTCAATATAGGCAGAAGCTCGGAGTGGCTTACATTTGTTGATGTTAACTTCCAAATGTAAAATGTTGACCAAACTCCATCCTGTAAAAGAAAACTTTTATAACTAATTTTGAAAAATTTAACACGAACAAATAATAAAGTTATACTAACAATTTGTTAAATACCTGAATCTCTTTCGGCCATTTCATCAGCTTTGACATCTATTATTTTACTCATATCATCAATATACAGGGTTAGGTCGGAAGTGTGAAAGAGTACTTTAAATTTAGTGTTGAAAGACTTCACACTATGAATTCCACTTAGTGGACTTATATATAAAACCCAAATAATTCCAAGTTCCAAATTAGTTTTTATACAGTTATGTTTTTAACCTCCAGTGCTAATAGATTACTTAGTTTTTGAAAAACATCTTCAAAAAAACTGCTTGACGTTGATATGAACTTCCTCAGACTTGATTCTGTATGAGATTATTCTTTCTTTAAATGCTGATTTGATTTTTTCAATCCCATTTGAAAATATAGACACGATATTTTTATGTTCATTTGAGCGTAGATGACTTGTAAAGAACATTTTAGGAAACATCTTTTTACAATCGAAACAGTATTTCGATTTTTGTCCTAAAAGAAAAAACGATACTGTTTAAAACAGAATTATCTCAGACATATTTTGTTTTTTTTTTATTATTAGTACCAATAAAATATTGGCATTACCTGTTTTCTGTCTCTTTACATTTTTCCTATCCATTAGTTGTTTTTTTCGGTTCATACGACAGAACTGTCGCAAATGTCTTAGCAAAGTATCTTTTCTGTTAAATGATTTGTTGCATGTTTTACACTCAAATGCCATTTCTTTTTTCTTTTTCTTGCCTAAAGTTTGTGTTAAAAACCTGCTATACAATCTAGGAATAACCAGTGTTAATTAAGTGATATTTAACTAAAATTTACTTTTAATACTTAGAAAAATAGTGGAAAAAACTAGAATTATTATAGTAAACAAATAATAAGCTCTTGAACGTGGTAATACTATGAAAACAAAATTTTAAGCTCATTTAGGTAGCTTTGGTTCTACGCTTGTTTCTTTGTTTGTCTAATACAGATTTTTTAATGCCTAAATTATGCCTAAATTAGTAAAACACTCTTCAGTTTGTGTTTCCACGTTCAAGAGTTTATTATTTGTTTGTGTTGAAATAGAATCGAATTGTTTAGGAAAATTATTCGGTACGATAGGAACTAATGATGCTTCCTTATCTATACCTTCTAGTTCTTGTATAATTTGATTAATTTTATGAGTGAAACTCAGGTCTTCCTTAAAAATACCTTCAGAGTCAAACAATGGAGATAAGAAACTAAATTCTTTGTCTATAGATTTATTATTATTATTATTACTAACCTCGCTTGCTGGAATTATTATATTGTCTAGTATATTAACAACTGGTTTAACTAAACTGCTACAGGAGGCACTAATTACACATACGTTTAAGTAAAGACATTCGAGCGAAACTGAGTATGTATAGTACCTCGCATCACGTTTTTTAACAACTCTAAGCCTGCATAATTCGAAAAAAAGTAAAAAAGTTCTTAAAATTAGGCAAATGGTGAAACATTTCATAGAATAACATAATAAGACAATTTACATCAGCTCACGTTTTCTCACAACAAAGCCAAGCCTGCATAATTCGAAAAGTAAAAGTTGTCGTTAAAATTATGCATGATGAAACATTTAACCCTTTCAGTATATTTGTCCCTACAGGGGGGCCAAGACTTTTAGGTACTCTGAAGTATCACAATATTTTTATTTAAAAAAAAAGGATGTCGGGCGGTCCAATATCAAAAATTAGAGATTAGTCGTAATACAGGGGGGCACAAAATTAACAAAATTATTTTATCACTAAGGTAATGAAATTAAAGATTTTAAAAATTTTAAACTGAAGTTTTAAAAAAGTTGTTCAAGTAAGTAAAACGCCATTATCGTGCGCCCCCGAGGAAGAACATATTTACTTATTGTCTAATTTTTTTTCTCCGCCCGGGTTACTGAGAGAATAACAATAAGACAACTTGCATCACCTCACGTGTTCTCAAGGTAAAAGTTGGTGTTGAAATTATGAATGATGCAACGTAAGAAAACCGTTTCAAGCAAAATTTGTTTTTTATTCGGTTTAGCGAGCATATAAAAAGCTCCGTTTTCAATGTCAAAAGCAGTTCAAGAATTTGATATTCTAAACGACTATATAGTTTTATATAAAATTTACTGTTTTCAAAATTAGTTAATATGGGTTCCAAACTTGTGATGGATGTGCAAGGGTTTATAGACAATAATAATAAATTTGTCCCTAAGGAAATAGCCACTTTTGACGGAGATAAGATTAGTCACTATATTTTCAAGCCACCTTTCGAACTAAATTCACTTTGTCAAAAACGTTACAAGCAAGCGAACTGGCTAATGAAGAATCATCATTGCATAAATTGGGACTTAGGTTCTACCCCTATCCATTGTTTTGACGAGATAGTTTCGAGGATTACTGAAAAGGTTCAAGTTGTTTACGTTAAAGGCACAGAAAAGGCTGAGTTTCTTAGAAAATATGTGTCCAAACCACTGATTGAACTGGATGAAGAACCAGCCTTGCTTCAGTCAACACCAAAGTGTATGTTTCATGCAACGTCACCTTGGGTTTGTGCCTTAGCGAATGTATATTATTTGTATGCTACGTTTTTTATGAACGAATAAAAGAACATTAATTTTATTTACCGTTTTATTTTTTCAAATTATTGTTATTATTATAATTTGCTACCTAAACGGAGATTTTTTTTTCTTTTCATTAATCATATTTAATACGATTGGATCGGTAATATGTTGCCTGTTTTTCGTCGGGTACTGTATGTTTACTGTTTTTTTTTACTGTTTTATGGTGGTGTGAAGGCCTTTCATAAGTCTAAAAGATCCTGGCTAAACAAAGTAAGAAAAAAAACTTTATTTTTCATTCAATTGTTTTATTTATTTTTCCACTAGGTATGATATAATATAGATTACTCTTTCTTTGGCATATGATTTTTAATTAATGAAATATGATCTTTTAAGCCTAAGATCCTAAATTCTAACAATAACTTATACAAATTTTTAGATTTTTAAAATTCTTTACAAGCTGCGGCTTCTTTTTGACACAAATCAGCATGCTCTGTTTGTCCGATATACAAGTCCATATCTTGGGCTTCGGTATCGTTACCCGTTCCGGCATAGAAACGGGAATATGCTTCGGATATGAAAAAATCTTCACACATCTCAGTAATTAAGATCTTCATACTGTACTGTTAGGTAAAAGCGTTGTCTAGGTAAAGCGTTGTCTTGCCTTAACATTCAAATCTAGGGTCTTTTATAGTCATCCTACTTTACTTAAGTGGGGTTAAAGTTAGGAAGAAATAATCTCGTAAAATTATATAATTAGATCTATTTATACAGGTTTGTGTGGCGGCACTCCCAATCGTGTAGGAAGATGTAAATGAAATAATTAAATTTATGCAGGTTTGTGTGGCGGCACTCTCAATCGTGTAGGAAGATGTAAATGAACTAATTAAATCTATACAAGTTTGTGTGGCGGCACTCTCAATCGTGTAGGACTAGGTAACTATGTGAGAGTGTGGCCACACTCTCATTGGGTTGGGTGGCGACGATCACTATAATATACTACTGAAGCGGAAGTGCAAAAAATATTACAAACAATAAACACTAGTGCAGTTGGTGAAGATTCTTTATTAATAAAGGATTTTAAATTATGTTCGCCTTTCTGCATGAAATCGTTATTAAATATACTTAATAGCTGTATTTTAAATAACTTTTTTCCCGCGGTGTGGACTATCATAAAATCACTAGGTAAAATCTCTGAGCCCAGGGAACTTAAAGACTTAAGACCTATTAGTATATTACCAGTGGTATCTAAAATTATAGAAAAACATATTTATCAACAGGTCTGTTCGTTTGCTAATCGATTTAAAATTATTCCACACTGTCAATCCGGCTTTAGTAAAAATTTTAGTACAACAACCAGCCTTGTGCATCTTCTTAATGATGAAATACGGTTAAATATAGAAAACAAGCAGGTTACTTGTCTAGGGTTGTTAGACTTTAGTAAAGCCTTTGATACTTTAAACCACAAAATGTTGTTAGCAAAACTTCACTATTTCGGGCTGTCACAGAATGCAATAAAATTTTTTGAGTCATATCTAGCTGATAGGGCCCACTGTGTTCTTCTTACAAAGGAAGGCAAATCTCAAAAGCCAATCTACATACCTATGACTACCGCGGTTCCACAGGGTTCTATTTTGGGACCCTTGTTATTTTCTTTGTATGTCGCGGATATGTCTAATGTTTTGAAATCTACAAAACTCCAACAATATGCCGATGATTCAGAGGTGTACCTAGCCTTTTCAATCGAAAACTTGCAAGTTGCTCAAGTTGATTTTAATACTGATTTGGAAAATATTAATTCATATGCACATAACCATAACTTAAAGCTAAATGCTGGTAAATCTGGTACGATATTTTTTACTAGCAACAAGAGTACCCTTCCATTTAAAAAAAAAAAAAAAACTTGGGAGTTTATTTTGACGAAGGCCTTACATTTGAGACACATACAGTGTGTCCCAAAAGTTCCGCAATGTCCAATTATCTCACGAACCTTTTGGACACGCTTTATGAAATTTGGAACCTAGAGGTAATACAACATTTTGCGTTCGCTGGCAGTACCGGCGACGTTGCCAGATGTTCCACTTTCGAGAAATCCTAGTCAACTTTTTATTTTTAAATGGTATACCCACTTTTTTTTTTTTAGTGGATTCCATGCTTAATTTGCTCTATGCTGGAACCAAAATATCAGGTTCCGAAATTGAAAGTAAGTTCAAATAAATGGTTTTTCTCAGAGCAGGTAATAGGTACCTATCCCGTTCTGACATCTACCTTTTCCAATGTGTTGCAGGTTGGACACTGTGACAATTGGATTTGACGTATAGGTAATTTTAATAAATAATTGTCACAACGAATTAGGTTAATAGACAAGAGAAAATTCTTTCTATTTCTGAGAAATCAGATTGAAAAAAAATCAAAGGCTTTAAACAATTTATTTTAAAACAATATCCAAAAAATCTGTAGGTAACAAAACAGTAACTTTAAAACGAAAACTATTTTATTAAATGCTCAAAATGTTTTCCTTGTACTTCTTGACAATAAGGTGGATTTATAAACTCGAAAAGTTGGTGAGGTTGAAGTTATGGTCAAGTTGTGAGGTTAGATATTCCGAATTCCGAGCATAAAAATTGATTATTTCTAACTACCCGGGAAGTTTTCGAACCTTACATGAGCTTTACGTGAACAACATGAACGAGTGTATAAATAGAACTGAGTGTTCCCTTTAGTTTAAATTGAACTCCTATTTCCAACACCAACTGAACCTCAACCTCGCCAACTTTTCGAGTTTATAAATCCAGCTTTTAGACAATTATTAATGTTATGTATTATTAACGTATTTTGATTGTCATTGTCAGTGTCCAACCTGCAACACATTGGAAAAGGTAGATGTCAGAACGGGATAGGTACCTATTACCTGCTCTGAGAAAAACCATTTATTTGAACTTACTTTCAATTTCGGAACCTGATTTTTTGGTACCAGCATAGAGCAAATTAAGCATGGAATCCACTAAAAAAAAAAAAAGTGGGTATACCATTTAAAAATAAAAAGTTGACTATGATTTCTCGAAAGTGGAACATCTGGCAAGGTCACCGGTACTTCCAGCGAACGCAGAATGTTGTATTCCCTCTAGGTTCCAAATTTCATAAAGCGTGTCCAAAAGGTTCGTGAGATAATTGGACATTGCGGAACTTTTGGGACACACTGTATAAGGAATATACTTAAAATAGCTTATATGCGTTTAAAAAAACTGTATTACCTAAAAAATATTTTACCTGCTAAAACTAAGTACTATTTATGCAACACGCTTGTTTTATCTTTGTTTAACTATGGAGATGTAGTATATGGTAATTCACTGACGGCTCGGCTTGCTTACTCCGTTCAAAAAATATAAAATTCCTGCATGCGATATTCATTTAATATTCCCTTTAGAAATCCTATAACTCCTAATCTAAATAATAACTCTATCTTAAACATGAAGAATCGCAGAAGATATCATATGAACTCTTTTGTGTATAGAGTATTAAAAAATGGAGAACCTCAGTATTTAAGTGCAAACTTTCAATCGCATTCACATCCGCATCGTACTAGAAATATAAATAACTTTAGGCTGCCGCAGCATCGTACATCTAATTTTCAAAAGTCATTCGGTTTTATAGCAGTTCAAATGTGGAATAAACTACCTGACTATGTCAGAGAATTCTCAATTACCAAATTTAATAATTTCGTCAAACGATATCTTTTGGATATGCAACGAGCTGAAGTTTAGCGTTGTTTTGTTTGATCTTTAAGTGTGTTAATCGTTAATATTAACTAGACACCTCAGCACGGGGAACTGCTTGCATTTTTTAAGATTTTTGTATCGTGTTTAAGCCTTGTATGTCAATTCCTCTTTTTCTTCTTCTCCTTTCTCTCTCCCTCTCTCTTGCTCCTGGGTCGATCATTGCCTCGTTGCCTCGCTGAACCAAAATCAAAATATTAATCTACATCTTTAGGTAATAACAATTTATACAGATATTAGCGCTAGTATATAATTAAATTGGGGCTATACTACACAGGCACAGTATATCTGTGCTATGTGATACCGGTTTTATATAATCGCTGTATAGTCCATGTTATCTATTAAAACTAACATTATTTCATGTATTAATTGATTGTTAAATTGATAAATAAATTTGGTTTGAATTTAAATTTGAATTTGAAAATGGAAAACTTAGAAAAACGTGCATCAAACTTTCCTCATGTAGAAAAAAATTTATTCGAATATATAATAATACAGTTTAAAAACATCAATGAAAAGAAAAAGACTTATACCCATACATGGAGAGAAAAAGGAAAAACGTGGGAAAAAGTTACACTTATTTTTTTTTTCCTGGCACCGCAGTCAACTTCTGCGGGGGGTGAGAACCTGACCAGGCGCGTCCCCAGGTGGCGGATAGGGGAAGACCACGAGTCTTGCGATAAGTGGTTAGTTGCGGTTATAACAGGAGATGAGGGGAATAACATTCCCCAACATGCCCCTTAAAGCCGTAACCGCGGACCAACCTCACCCCAAGCGAAGGTGAAAGGCAAAGTGTCGAGAGCTGAATGGCCGCAGGGGGTAATTTTGCGGTCTCTAACTTTCCCGTAGGGGCACCAGGCGACACCCCTACGTATTCCAGCCTTGCCCGGTTTTGCGGGGCTCTGATCGGGTGTACTTCTATTTCCCTAGCTACTCGTGGGATTAGCATATGGAAAGCGAAACTGAAAAAACAGGCGAGGAAGTTCCAATGGCCACTGAGCTGGGAACAATCACTGCCATCAAAGAGGTTCCTAAAGCCGCGGGGCAGGAAACCCCAAACAGGGGCTCGGAAAGCCGCAAGGCCACCGACCAAGAAAAAACGGCGAAGGCAAAGGAGGAAAAACCAACAGCCTTCAGAGCAACCTCCCTTGACGAGATAGACAAGATGTCCGACGAAGAAATTCAGAAGGCAAGACTATCAGGCGTCTCAAGGGCCAAAGTGAAAAAACTAGTGAAACAAGGTCAAGATTACATTCAGGCCAAAAAGGCTGTAATCAAAGACAATTTCGCTAGCTTCTCACGAAGAAGCCAAGAAACACCTGAAAAAGTAACCCAAAGACCACAAACATCCGGGGTAAAGAAGTCAACGGAGACCAAAGAAGTCGCATCAGGTCCGACACCAGCACACCTCCAGAAAGTCTACGCGCAAGCAAAAGGACCAGAACGGAGGTGCTAACCTTCACAGAGGCCATGTCGTCCGTGAAGATCGCTGTAGCATGCGTGGGTTTTCCACAAGTACAGATGGAGACAGAAAAGCTTAGGGCAGTCCAATGCTTCATAATGAAGGCGTATGAACAAATACCGGAGCAAGGACCCCAAGTCCGCTTCGCTAAATGCACACATAGGCCAGGCTATCTGCTTATACACTGTGCAGACAACGAGAGCGCACAGTGGTTGAGAGAGACAGCCCCTACCCTGCAGCCATGGGAGGGTGCCTCCCTCGAATTTCTGGAGGGGAGTGAAATACCCAAGCCATGGGTCTGCACAGCCTACATTCCAGACGAAGAAGGTAAAAAAATCCAAATAGAGAGGATCCTCACCAGATTTCGAATAGGGAACAAAGGCATAAAAACGCATCTGTGGACTGTTCTGGCGTCAACACCAGATGCCAAAGGTACACTATGGACTTTCTCCGTGGACAACGAGTCAAAGGAGGAGATCATTACGGTTACGGGAAGCTATGCTTTAGGATCAAAGATGCATAAAAGCCAAAGGGAACAGAAGGCACCAAAAGCCAGGTACCAAAAAAGCAAGGGAAAAAGCAAGAAAAACCCAAGACGGTAAAAAAGCCAAAAGCAATACCGCACAAAAAGGGAAACCCTCCAATAAGGACAAGCCCTCTTCTACTGGTGTAAGTCCGCTCAAAAGACTCTTTGCCAAAGAAGCGGATGAAGCCATGGAGGAGGACGAAGTCCAAAGAGATCCTAAAGAAAAGAAATCCCATCCTCTTCGAAGAAGTGAGGAGAGAATTACGGTTTCTGCAGCTAAATCTCCAGGACGCAAAAGCCGCCTCGGCGACGCTTACCAAGAGATTCAACAGCGAAGGCTTGGATGCTGCCCTACTACAGGAACCATGGCTATACAAAGGGCGAGTTGCAGGCCCATCGCCACAACGAGGTAACGTATTATACTGCTCTAATGCAGAAAGACCAAGGGCCTGCATAATACATAGCAATAGGGTAAAATGTACACTAATTCCGGTGCTCTGCACCGGGGATTTTGTTACAGGTATCCTAACCGCAACCACGGAGGAAGGAGAGAAGAGCTGGGTCATATGCCCGCCTACTTTCCTGGAGACGAGAGGATATTTCCACCGCACATCATAAGCGACATAGTTGCATTTTGCGCGGATAAGGGTCTACAACTCGTCATGGGATGTGATGCTAATGCGCACCACACAGTATGGGGAAGCACGAACATCAATCAAAGAGGTGAGTCACTGTTTAACTTTATCAGATCACAGGCAAATTTGCTACGATCTTAACACTTCTCTTACAGTCAAAGGGTACAGAAATCCGAGAGAAACTAACTGGTAAGGTTTTAAAGAATCAGTCAGCGACTCTCTCAAAGATGGCACAGCACCAATAAGAGAAACACAAGGACTCGAGCTGGCAGTGGAAATTATGAACGAAGCCATTAAAACGGCATATCAAGAAAACTGCCCGCAAAAAACAGTACAACACAGAAGCTACAAAACTGTCTGGTGGAATATAAACCTCGAAAAGCTCAGGGCTGAGGTGCAAAAGGCGTTTAATAAAGCCAAAGATAACCAAAGTTGGGATACATATAGAACAATACTCACGCAGTACAACAAAGAAATTCGAAAAGCCAAAAGAGCCTCCTGGAGAAAGTTCTGCAACGAAATAAACGACACTCCGGCATGTTCAAGGATACACAAAGTCCTGGCAAAGGATGGAGGTACTGCAAAAGAAGTAGGGTTCCTTAAAAAGACCGACGGAACCTACACGGAAACGAAGGAGGAAAGCCTTAAGGAACTACTAAAGGTCCATTTCCCGGCATCCACTATCATAAGAGAAACAATGAATCCGAGCGAAAGCTACAAAAGTCCAAGCGCGGAAGGATGGAAACTGGCCACAGAAATCACCAGACCAAACAAAGTCAGATGGGCCATAAATAGGTTTCAGCCATTTAAATCTCCTGGAGTGGACGGAGTGTATCCCGCCCTGCTGCAGATACCACATTGTGCAAAATCTTCAAAGCCTGTTTGGCATGGGATATGTGCCAACGTCATGGCAAAAGGTCAAATTCATATACTTGCCCAAGGTAGGTAGAATAACAGATCTAACACCAAAATCGTATAGACCCATTAGTCTGACATCTTTTCTCCAAAAAACACTAGAGAGGTTGGTGGACAGATTTATAAGGAATGAAATCCTAGTACGATCACCACTCAACATAAACCAGTATGCATACCAACCGGGAAAATCAACAGATGCGGCTTTGGATGACCTAATCTCAAAGTCAGTAGAAGACAAAGAAATAGCCATGGTCACTTTCCTAGACATCGAAGGAGCTTTTAACAATGCCACAACGCACTTACTGGTGAATGCACAAAGCAGACGGGGTGTCCCACCAAGCATATGCCAATGGATTAAAGCCACCCTGGAGAAAAGTACTATTATATTCTCTCTAGGAGGGTCCACAATCGAAGCAATAGCAGGCGGAGGCTGCCCGCAAGGCGGCGTCATATCGCCATGACTATGGGAAACCCTAGTTGATGACCTATTGCAAAGACTATCCCAAGAAGGCATTACCTGCGTAAGATACGCTGACGATCTGGCAATAGTCATCAGAGGCCGATTTGCTGGAATAATTTCAGAAAGAACGCACATGGCCCTAAATAAAGTGCACAACTGGTGCAAGAGTGAAAAACTATCCGTCAACGCCAAGAAGACACAAATTGTTCCTTTTACTAAGAAAAGAGCACTGCAAGGCCTCAAACCACCAGTGTCTGGAGGAACAGAAATTCCATTTTCGGAGGAAGTAAAGTACTTAGGCATAACTTTCGACCATAAGCTCACATGGAAAACACATATCCTGAACACAGCCAAAAAGGCATCGATAGCCCTAGGCAGATGCAGAAGGATGTGCGGGAAAAACTGGGGGTTAAACCCCAAAATGACTGTATGGCTATATACGAGGCTAATTAGACCCATGGTAACCTACGGGTCAATAGTATGGTGGCCCAAGACCCAACAGGTCGGGGCGATTAGGCTGTTAAGTGGCATCCAAAGACAAACATGACTCAGTATCACAGGGGCCATGAGAACCACGCCTACCGCAGCGATGGAGGTTTTACTCAACCTGCCACCGCTACACATATTCGTCCAAGGAGAAGCAAGGTCCGTCCTGCACAGACGAATACAAGGACAGCCGCCCATAAGCCAATCGCAGGGGGCAGAACATCAAAGGCTAGAAAGAGAGCTAAAGGAGAATCCGCTAATGGGTATGCCAAGCAATGCCATGGCCACAAAGTATAACTTCAATAAAAGTTACAAAATAGTGATACCAGACAGGGAAGACTGGAAAGATGGTCCGCCCATCAGCGCAGAAACCGTCTGGTACACAGACGGCTCGAAAACCGAAGAAGGCGTGGGAGCTGGAATCTATGGACAAAATTCCAAAACAATGATCTCAGTAAGCCTAACAAAAGAAAGCACCGTATTTCAAGGGGAAGTAGCCGCAATACACCATTGCGTGGGAGAAATATATAGACACAGCGAAAATAGCCGCTCCATTGCCATTTTCTCCGACAGTCAAGCAACACTAAAGGCCCTAAATTCCATGAAGGTAAACTCTAAGCTAGTATGGGATTGTACGAGGGCTCTCAATGATTTGAGCCAAAATAGAAGGGTTACCCTAACATGGGTCCCAGGACACAGTGGCCATTCGGGAAACGAAAAGGCCGATGAAATGGCAAGACAAGGATCGTCAACGACTTTCGTGGGCCCAGAACCGTCTTGCGGCATTGCTAAAGCAAGAATTAACAGGGGCGGCTCGTCAATAAGTGCGCCCGTGCGCGCGCACTGCCTAAGAAAGCCAAGCACCAAGCAAAAATAAAATTTATATAAAAAAAATATCAAGAAAACTTGTATATAAGAATGGCGAATGCGAAAGACTTTAAGCGCGACCGCAACATGCACATATTTCTACTGATTGAAATGGTCTACCGTGTGTATTCGTTCGGCGCTCTCGTTAAATGGATTTTCCCTGTGCGGATTGATCGGGAATATTCGGTTAATCGCCCGATGAGAGGACGTCGCCGTGCGCTATCTGAATACACACTTCAATAATTTAATATGATTGTTTTAGAGTTTTTTGACACGATTAGAGAAGTTTATAACTTTTCGACAATCAAAGGAAAATTGAAATAAAAATCCCATTTAAAAACCGCATTTTTTTTTTAATATTCTTTTGGGATAAAAAGCACAAGGAAAATCGATACAAAGGTAAAAAGGGGCGTGGTACCTCGAAAATTTTTCGCCTGCGGCGCAATTTTGCCACCGCCGCACACCCTAACATAAATGTCACGAGCCGCCACTGGAATTAAGCAAGCCATCAAGCAATGGATCACAGAGAAATCCGTAAGGTCATGAGAGGAAACACCAGGACAAAGACAGGCAAAACAGTTTTTCAATAGACCATCGCCTAAGTTTACAGAAGACCTACTAAGAAAGGACAGAAAGTCCGTTAGGATAGTAGTAGGCATATTAACAGGACACTGTAGGCTCAGGAAACACATGAGCAACATGGGTCTGGCAGAAGAAGTTGAATGCCGGTTCTGCAACGAAGAAGAGGAGACCCCTATACAGTGTGGCCCAAATTGGGCCTACATGTATGGGGATCTTGGAAACTATAGAAGATAGAGACACGGTTAAATAGGGAAAGTTTTTGACAATTATATTTCTAACTGAAAACCGTTTAGGACGCGGCCCTATCTTTTTTGGTTTTTGAAATATGTTGAAAAAACCAAAAAGATGTATTTTCGAAAATATGCTGTAGATTTCTTATTATTCACTATTTTGGCAATCTGTAAAAACATTTTTAAAGCAACTTTTTAAGTAGATTTCAGTTCTGCAATTTAATTTTGAACACAACGTTTCAGTTATTTTATACCATCATCAGGTTCATTTTTTCTTATGGGCGCCATATTGTATTTTATACTTAAAAGGTAGCTTATAACGTCAGCATTTCAACGATGTATTATTTGTTGGAAAATAAATGAAATTGACTTGAAAAATAAAGAAAATTAATTTTCGCAACACGTCAAATTTGACAACTGTACTATAACTCCCTAAATTGAATACCAATTAAAAGGTTTACATTTTGTAGTATTTACAAAACACTGCTTGCATTGTTTCAATCAACAATATTACAATAACCTATGAATCAAAAATAAAATCCAGTAGCCTATGACCTTACAATAACCTATGAATCAAAAATAAAATCCAGTAGCCTATGACCAACCACTACCGTTTAAAAATGAAACAAAAATATTACTTGTCAGAACGAGTAAAAGTATAACAGTTTTTATTATTATTATCTAATAATAACGATTTATTTGTGTATTCTGAATTTAAAAGAAAATGGCATTGCGTTTTTCTCACGAAGAAAAATTTGATTTGCTAGAATGTTACATTCATTGCAACAGAAATGCAAACCTTGCATTAGAAAGGTATTTTGAAAATTTTCCTGAAAGCCAAGTGTCAGACTTTTTCCAAAAATTGTTATGAACCTGAGAAACCATGGAAGTTTTGAAAAACCGCGGCCCAAGAGTTACGAAAAAGCAGGTAATAACGAGCGTGACGAAAATGTCAGAGCCTATTTTAATGCCGCTCCGACATCATCTGCAAGAGCGTCGGCAAGAGACTTACCAACCCCGCGAAGTACCATACAAAGAGTCCTTAAGGAAAATAAATATCGACCATACAAGCCAACTATAGTTCAGGGTTTACGAGAAACGGATTATCCAAGAAGAATGCAGTTTTCAAATTGGTATGTGAATCAATGCGAACAAAATCATGATTTCAGTCGTCTTGTAATTTGGACCGATGAATCACATTTTACCAACTGCGGGGTATTTAATAGACATAACCATCATTTTTGGGCAACAGAAAACCCTCATCAATTGGCTCAACGAAGACTGCAAATCCGATTTGGTTTTAATGTATGGTGTGGTATGTATGGTAAGTAATGTCACCTAGCTTGCTAAATACATAGCAGGTATTAAGTAACCCAGCTTTACTTTTCTCCTTACATTTTAGACAACAGACTTATAGGACCATTCTTTTATAATCATACGTTGAGTGGCCAAAGATACTTGGAGCTGTTAGAAGATCAAATATTACCGGCAATTAGAGCAAGAGTTCCTCAAGATCAATTGAATAATATTTGGTTTCAACAAGACGGTTGTCCCGCACATAATGTTCGGGAAGTTCAAACTCTCTTAAGACAGATATTTGATGACAAATTAATTTTAAACGGCGGACCAGTTAATTGGCCTGCTAGATCCCCTGATATAACTCCTCTCGATTTTTATTTATGGGGTTATGTAAAAAATGAAGTATATGAGTTTGAATCTGTACAAGAATTAGAAGAGAGAGTGAGGAATGTGTTTACGAGCATAAATGGCAACACGCTTCGCAGGGTCATCAATACTGTGTTAAAAAAGTGTCAAAAATGTATTAATAAAAACGGCCAACATTTCGAATAAGTATAGTAAGTTAGATATTTTTCTTATTTTCTTTTCAAAACAATAATTATTATTCATTGCGTTTTTAGTTTTCTTTATTTGAAATGTTAATATGAGATTTTTAACCATAAGGAAAAAATAAAATAATGTATTATAATATTATGATATTTTAAACAAATTTAACCCTGCCTAATGTGTTCTTCTCAAATTTGACGTGTTGCGAAAATTAATTTTCTTTATTTTTCAAGTCAATTTCATTTATTTTCCAACAAATAATACATCGTTGAAAAGCTGACGTCATAAGCTACCTTTTAAGTATAAAATACAATATGGCGCCCATAAGAAAAAATGAACCTGATGATGGTATAAAATAACTGAAACGTCGTGTTCAAAACTAAATTGCAGAACTGAAATCTACTTAAAAAGTTGCTTTAAAAATGTTTTTACAGATTGCCAAAATAGTGAATAATAAGAAATCTACAGCATATTTTCGAAAATACATCTCTTTGGTTTTTTTCAACATATTTCAAAAACCAAAAAAGATAGGGCCGCGTACTAAACGGTTTTCAGTTAGAAATATAATTGTCAAAAACTTTCCCTATTTAACCGTTTCTCTATCTTCTATAGTTTCCAAGATCCCCATACATGTAGGCCCAATTTGGGCCACACTGTACATATCCTATGCGAATGCAAAGGACTAGCTAGAGTGAGACTAGCACAGACAGGCCTAACTTACCCCGATGCAGGAAGCTACGTAACGCAGCCGCTGACAAGGCTGTTAGGTCTAATTAAGAGGATAAAGCTGGAGCACGTCCTCTAAATGTAACAGGGAACCACAATAGATCTGAAAAGGTCGCAGTGGACGAGGCGAAGGCCACCCTATCATACATATCTATATATCTACACTTATTTTGATTTTTTCCGAAAGTCCAGAAGAACTTCCCAGAAATAAAGAAAGCTTAAGAGAGTTACATGACAAGAATTGAACGAAAACGTTCCAAAACAAGCAACAGTGGGTAAAAATTTAATATTATAAGACGGTGAAGGATTACCTAATAATAGAGGTACTACAGAGAGCAGTAATATAAATTTTAAAATATTCAATGTTATCTGTGAATGCCTTTCGAGTGACGCCTGTTATCAGCAGTGTTGCCAGCTACATCTCGTGGTAACCACACGTATCAATCCAACCAGGACAGCGAGAATCCATATAGGTTCAAACGTTGGCAGGGCGGCCCATTGCGGGCAAACTACGTTGGGTGTCGCTGGAAGCCTATGTATCGGTTCAGCTTACCGAAAGCATGTATTTTGAAAAACACAAACTTAAAATAAGTTCGTGTACAGAGTTGTCCCTTATCCTTTCCGTCAGACCCAATCCTTGGACGCGTTTCGCTGTTTACGGCTCTTCAGCAAGGCTCCGAGTCTGACGGAAAGGTAAGGGACCTCAAAATGCTTTAACACAGAAATGCAAGTTTACGAATCAGAGTTGCAGCACGTGGCTACATCTCGTGGCAACCACACGTATCAACCCAACCGTAACCCTTATTCGTAAACTTTCCTTTCCGTCAGACCCGGAGCCTTGCTGAAGAGCCGTAAACGGTGAAACGCGTCCAAGGATTGGATCTGACGGAAAGGATAAGGGACAACTCTGTACACGAATTTATTTACTGTATTTTAAAAATCTTCCAGGGTGGCAATATATACCTAAATTGTATTCGAATGGTCATGTAATTTTGTTGTTAAAAATTCTATAATTATTTTTAGTTTTTGGTTTCAATATTAAGACTAGTAAAACTAACAATACAAAGAGAGATCATCAATCATGTTCCAAATCACTTGAATCACTAATTTTATGAACTTCAATAATAATGGGCTGAATGTTCAGTTCTAATACATGTTCTCTTTCATACCATTTTAATATCTGTCTTTCTGTGTGCCGAATTGAATTTTTCCAAACATCAGGAGTAGCAGTACGCAATGATTCTTTTCACATATTTATACAGTCAGTTTCTGTACCGTCATCTCAACTAATATATATACAGTATATCTCCAAAGAAAATAGTCTAGAGGCGTTAAGTCTGGGGACCTCGGTGGCTATTCAATTGTACCACGTCGTCCAATCCAGCGACCTCGAAATATTTGATCTAAATATCTTCTCACATTGACACCGAAATGCGGGAGAGCATCATCTTGTTGAAACAAAGTTGTTTCATTAGGTAGTTATATCTGGATTTATTTCGTTTTGGAAAATTACAGCTAGAGCAGGCAGGCCTCAACTCGAAGTTTAAGAAATGCAGGTACCGTTCAGCTGTGAGGTTTCCTTCCAAAAAGAATGACCTTAAAATTCGGTTATTAATGATACCTGCCCTTACATTTACTTTCTGGGGCCGCTAAGTATGCGCTTCAAATATCCATCGTGGATTTTCTTGACTCCAGAAACGATAATTATGTCTGTTAACCACCCCGTTTAAATAGAAAGTAGCTTCATCTGAAAATAATATGTTCTGTGGAAACCTATTATTCTCGTCACACCGTCTCATCATTTCTTCGCAAAATTGCAAGCGTCTATCATAGTCATCTTCTAAAAGCTCTTGGACAAGACATTCTTTATAAGGGTGGTATTTTTCTGCTTTCAAAAATCTTCCAATAGTACCTGTAGATGTATCGTGATTTTGAGCCTATGAAACTGTTGAAACATGCGAATTATCCTGCAGAAATAATGCAATATCCAATTTTTCATCGTCGCCTAAAACACGTGGCCGTCCATTCCTAGGCAAGTCCTTTACTGTGCCATGTTCATCAAATTTGTGGAATACTTTACTAACAGTGCCCTGTTAAATTTAATTTTCCAGATATTTAGCAATAAATAAAGTGCACACTTCACTTCGACTTCTTATTTTATCTCCACATCCTAACAATATAAAGTCTTCGATACGCTGCCTTTCCGACAAAACCATTTTTGTTTAGAAAATTGTAAAATAATACTTCGGAAATACCTAAATTAATTTTACAAGTTCAAAATGTCAGAACGTGAAACAATGGAGATTTCTTACCTTGAAAGTTAAAAGAAAAACATCAATGATTTATCATTTCCGCTTATTTAAATAGGGATTTTTTTAAAACTTTTAACAGTCGCCATTTTGAAATAGCTTAACAGAATCGCGCCAAAATTTATGAGCATACTGTACGAGATATTAGCTTTCAAATGATGTACCACAGGCTGTATGTTTCCATTAAAAAAAAAAAAAAAAGTGTCTTCATATCTTTGACAAATGTCTATAAAATAACAAACGAATAACGTCAAAATGTGAGCATTTATAAAACTAAATTGACGTATCTGAGCATTTGAATTTAAGAAGTTAGTCAAAAAGCTTAAATAATCTTTACTGTTCTTGCCTTTTTTTAATGAAAAATGTTATAATATCTGATACATCTATTTCTTCAGAAATGTCCTTTTCAATACTTATAATAGATAAGTCTGAAAGCCTTTCTTGTCCCATTGTTGATCTCAAATAATTTTCTAATATTTAAAGTTTTGAAAAGCTTCTTTCCCCGCTGGCCACAGTCACAGGTAATGTTAAAAAAATTCGTATGGCAATCACTAAATTTGAAAACAGATAGATGAGGTTATTTGTAAATAGATATTGAACCCCATTCAACGCGCTTATTTCAGAGGAAATAGAGGGTGCAATGTTCTTAATTTCATCGCATAAATCTTCAGCTATAATATCTTTTTCATTTTTAGATGGATCATGTAATATATTTTCCACAGATTCTCATTGTGAAGACTTATTTCATTTATCTGGTTTAAGGAAATTATTTAGGTTGATGAGAAAATTGAGAACTATGTGATGAATATTTTGTTTGTTCGAACCTTTCTTCTATTTTTGATAATGCAGTGTCCATTATTACAAATTAAAAATTAATTTGGAATCGGTCTTCTAGATTTTTTCGAGCCTCTTCTTTACATTCTTAGTTTTTAGTTGTTAAGATTGACACGTTTAAAATTAATATAGTGCACATTGTCCTGGTGTGTGTATTTATAGGCTCATTTTCCTGCGACCTGGGAAAAACCGTCCTACGGACGCGATGCCGGCGACAGGGCTCGATTTGATGGGATGATGGGTTAAAACGTGTTAAAACCGCACCACTAGCACCCCTGGGTTGGAACACCCCTTTAACATGTGACAATTACTTAGAACGAAAACGTCTATTTTATCTTGATTCTGGAGTAAATAATCACTTGTTTACATTGGAATATAGAATCAGCACTCTTTTATATTATTATTTCTGAGAACTAAACTACAATACCTTTCTTTGACTATGATGCCAGAATAACTAATCACTGCCGTTGGGAAACTACAATTCTCGTATGGAAGCCCTTTAAGAAAGATTTATAATATGAGACCTCGTTGCATACCCAGACACACACGACGCCGACGTAGTTGCCATTTTTGGCTGACAGAATACCTTTTATGAGAATATCACTTTACTGTGATCCATGCAAGAAGAGTGACACCCTATGTCAGAAACACAATTGTGGATCCCGCTACCCGGCCACGTGGAGCAGCTTCTCGCCACGAGTGTCTCGGACGCTACTATTTTTTGTTTCCCTCGCACTGAAGTCGTTTGTATATTTATCTTCTGATGGGTAATTTAGCCCCGCTAAATAAAATATTACAATGTAAGAATATAGGAACACAGGAGAGCATATTTTTATTATGTTCGCCCTGAGTTATAAGAAAATAAAGTAACAGTTTCGCGCTTCTGACTATAAAGTTGTGCTCTCAATTTGACGTGGTACTTTTCTCTTACCTCACCTAATTAAATTTCACGATCGTTAAAACACTTTTAACTTTACAAAGTTCCTTCCGCTTTTTGAATTTCAAAACTTCCTTTTAAACAAGAACAAAAGATTTATTCCCGAAGTTTTTTAACTTTTAGTTTGATAAAATAAACAACCGACACTAAGCAGAGAGTTTTGTATACGGTTACTTGTTATTCTGAGACAAAAATTACAAATATTTTTGTAAAACGCATTTTTTTAAAGGGGCTACTTTACTTAAATCCAACCGCAGGGACAATTACTACGCGAAAACTTTTTTAAGGGTATTAAGGTCAATTGGTGACGAGCACTTTCGTATTTTTTGTTACATAATAATGATAATAATAATAATAGTAATAACAATAATGGATCAACAAATAACCAACTTGAGGGAGTACTTCCGCAATAGAGCCCAAACTTCAGACCTACACCATGCTATTTGCGAAGCAGACCACTCCACTCCTCTAAGATTGAGGGATCAGAATGTCCCACAATACCACAAGACCAATGAAGAAAAGCTGCAGATATGGAAGGAAAAACATCTGCATGGACGACACCTGAACGAGGCAGTCACGTTGACAGTCTTGCGTCGAACTACTGGCTCATCTCTGGATAGATGTTTCCTGAAGCGGAGAGATTCCTACTGGCAATCCAAGATCAGGTCATACAAACTAGAAACTACCTGAAATACATAATTAGAGACAACTCAGTCTAGGCAGACAAATGCAGATACGGATGTCAAACGGCAGAAACGATCCAACACATCACGGGAGGATGCCAGATGTTTCTGCAACAGAATACAAGGAGAGGCATGATACAGTTGCCAAGATCCTACACCAGGAGTAAGCGGTGAAACTACAGCTTGTCCAAAACGAGAAGATCCCATATTATAAATATACACCACAGACAATCTTAGAAAGCAACTACTATAAGATGTTCTGGGATCGGACTATTCTTACTGATCTCTGATAGATATAGCTATACCAAATAATAAGAACCTTCTAGTGAAGCATGCTGAGAAGATAGCGAAGTATCGAGACCTCCAGGAGCAAATAAGAACACTGTGGAATATGGACAGCATCGAAACCATGCCGATTATTGTTTCAACAACAGAAGTAATACCAAACAAGCTTTTGGAAAACCTTAGAGCACTAGACGTACCTCAAGGTCTCTACAAGAATATGCAGAAAGCAGTGCTACTTTCAACAAGCCGAATAGTCAGAAAGTATATGGGAAAGCAGAGGAGTGTTTAATTCCCGAAAAAAGCCGTAAATGTACGAAAAGTGTTTTAAAATATGTGAAGACTGGTTTCCGGAGAAAAAAGTAAGAGAAATAGTCTCAGAGACTCATATTTCGCCGATATGAATAAAAATAAGAAACCGTCTATACATTGGTCAATGCATAGCATGATAAAATCCATGTTAGCTAGTAGGGAGAGAGTTGACATTTCAAAATTTGGAATGCTTATTGCATTCCTAATAAGGGCTATAAAGCAATCAAGTCTAACACACTTTTAAAGAAAAGTATAGAAGATTTTCTTTAAAAAGCACCGCAGTAATTTTTTCCTGTCGAAGTAAAAAAAAATATTTTAGAAGATTAATACCTATTTCAATAACAACGTCTCTAAGCATAATATGTTGCATTGTTTCGGTTGGTGCTTGCAATCGGTGCATTCGGGGCTTGCAGAAGTGATGAATTGGTAAAAATGGAACTAAAACACATCAACTTATTAGGATAAAAAGTCTCAACCATTTCAGTAGCTTATGCTAGTGTTGTCGATGTGGACCACAAATCAAACAAAATGGTTAGATTCTATGTTATGTTGATCCAGCAAATAGTGTCTTTTCATCATTTCTTAGAAAATATTTATAGAAGTAAATTATTCGAATTTCAAAAAGTTTGAAATACTAATTACTTTGTGTCATTAAGAATAAAATATCTTCAATGTACTAAATTAAAGTTTATTTTTTAAGAAATTAAAAAAATCTTCTGTCGAAATTATTCTTGATGGCATTTTGAGAAATTACACAACATCAATATAAAAGGAAGAAAGACAGAAAGCTATTATGAATGGAAATCATGTTTTTTTTTGGAGAAATTGAAAACTATTGAGTTTTCACGTTGGAGGTATTAGAAAACGTAGATAAATAGGTGAAATTTCTTGTCTCAGAAGGATATCATAGAAGTGATGATGTTTTCTGTCGATTACAGACCTAAGATTTTGTAGGTGTTTGTACTTATCATCTGAAACAGGTGGTGGTTTCTTAAAAGGCTGACATTCATAAACTGACATCTCATGTAATGTCCAGTTACCTCATTATCTGAGAGCTGTAATATACTTCTCCACGTGTACTGTACAGGGTCGTTGGTATGTATGGAAACGGTCAATTATTTCTTAAAGTGAAACAGCTAGCAAAAAATATTTAAGACAAAAGTTTTAGAGTCTTTTTGAAGTCTATTTGAATTTAAAAAAATCAGTATACAGGATGAGTCAGAAAGCCATAGGAAAACAATGTTACCTTTTTTTAATGGAACACCCTCTGTCTTAGAATATGTTTGGAATTAACATTAAATTACAATTATTTTTTAATAAACACATTATAAGTCTAAACCTAATAGTTTCCGAGATGTCGACTATTGAAAAATTTAATTTTTGAACTTTGACATCCTCTAGCTCTCAACGGTACGTCTTAGTGTAAAACGGCTTACATATCCCTCTCTTACTTTTTTATTATTGTCCTATTGGTGTCAACTTCCGGTTAAACCGGATGTAACTCAAAAGCCGGAAATATAGTACTTCCGGTTTAACCGGAAGTTGATATTTTTGGGAACATAATAAAAAAGAAAGATAGGGGCATTGAAGCCATTTTGCTTCATGACATAACATAAGAAAGCTAGAATCTGTCAAAGTTCAAAAATGTAATTTTTCAAAAGTCGCTATCTGGGAAACTATTAGGTTTAGACTTATAATACACTTATTAAAAAATAATTGTAATTTTATGTAGAATCCAAAAAGTTATAGGGTATTCCATTAAAAAAAAAGTAACTTTGTTTCTCTTGTTGACTTATCCTGTATACTGATTTTTTTAAATCCTAATATACTTCAAAAATACCCTAAAACTTTTGTCTTATAGTTATTTATGTATCTAGGGAATTATAATGGTCTTAATTACCGAGGGCAAAGTTTACGTCCCGAGGGCCTTTGGCCCGAGGGACAGCAATTGCCCGAGGTAATTGAGACCCTTATAATTCCAGTGATACATAGATAATTTTATTTCTGACCGATTTTAGTAACATTTTGTTCATTTTTAAAGTGTAATAAATGTTTCAATAGATGACAATCAAATTGACATTAGATGTCAATCGTTTGATTTTATGTCAAATTTTTCTTAATATCCCAAGGGAGTTATGACCCTTATAATTCCCGCGTAACAAAGACGTTATAAGCTAATAATATACCGGTCAGAAATAAAATATTTTTTGCTAGCTGTTTTACTTTAAGAAATAATTGACCGTTTCCATACATACCAACGACCCTGTATACTATACATGCACATTACAATTTTGGGTTGCATATTGTTGGCGCCTTTTTCCGCTATCTTGGAAGGTGATAGTGCTTCTCTACTATTAGTGCTTCTCTACTATATACCGACGGGAAGCCAGTAGTTTCTGTAGGTAGTTTGTAGGTCGCATTTTGTCTCGCTCTCGTATGTGAGCGAGTAATAAATGGGTTTGTCGAAACGTCCGTACCTCCGCAATAGTTGCTAATAATTTTTAAAAGGAACTCAGTAATAGTTGGTATGCCAAAATCCTGGTGCGACACGGGGTTTATACTATACCTGGGGACATCTGCGATAATTCTAAACGCCCTATTCTGAATTAACTGAAACTTATTCAGTTCCACTTAACTTATGTTGTACCACGAAGGTACACTATAGGTAAGAACCGGCCTGACCAATGCCTTGTAGAGGTTGACCTTTGTCCTATTTGCAAATCTACTCCGCCCGTAAAGCAAAGGGGGAAGATAGAGCCTAACTGTCGCAATGCAAGCTTTACTCTATTTATTGAATTGGGCCTCCAGTTCAGTCTTTGGTTAAAGATAAGTCTCAGGGACTTCACTTCCCGGCACCAGGTTACTTGAACTTTATTGACTCTGAGCCTTGTTATAAGGCCGACGTATGCGGCTATTCGAAAAAAATATTCCCTTCATCTTAGCGAAATTCAGTCAAATCTTTCAAGCCGAACGTCATTCTTCCAGCTCGACTACGTGACGCTGCATCCGGCTGACGACAATGCGCGGTGATTTGACAATCGAAGTAATTGCTGTATCGTCAGCGAAAATATAGAGCTATGTAAATCTAAATCACGGAATATTATGAGTATGAAATAATGTTATACAGCATCGAAGAGAAAGGTGAGCCCTGCGGCACCCTAATGCGTTTATTCCGACGAGACCGCAAAACTTCTTTCCTCAATAAAAGAGTTAACTACCTTGGTGAGGTAGTTCGGAGCTCCGAGCCTTATCAACTTTAGGTAACTACAGTAATGCTAGGGACAACAAACACAATGACATTGATTAAATGAATTTGAAAAAAAGATTTTTAGGAGATTTTGACAAAGAAGTTAAATTAGAATTAGCTACTTAGGTATGTAGATTAAGGTTAAATTGGTGTTTTGTGATTGAGTTGTTATATGATTTGATTAGGCATTAAAGAATCCCTGTAATTATACTGTAAAGATTATACGAATTACAAATTCTGTACTTAGATAGCAAATTATCGCCAAATTGTCAAATTGTTATTTTATTAAAAAGATAATGATTAGATAATAAAATAAAACCGCCCTTAAACCATTATAATCCTTCCACAGATAAATAGGTATCTAAGATAATCCGTCAACAAATGAAAATAAAATATGTTTTCTATAAACGTGTTAAAAATGGAACTTTTAACACTGTCTACTAGCCCTAAAAATGTTACTTTAAGGCTAGTGCCTTAAAATACCTACTTCAAGGCATTAGTGTTCAAAGTAAAATGTCAATTTTTTCAAAAGAACGTCAAAAAACATTTCTATTTAATTTATTTACACTTATATTAATAGTACAATTTGAAAAATGAATTCCTTCCTCAGTTCTGCTGTTCTTCGCGGTTGAGGAGGACTGAACAAAAACAGCAGCATGTTCAGTTGATGTTGAAGCATCATCGGCTGATGTCGTTTGTACTGCAAGCAATTTTCGAGCAATATAATTTTTATTTTCCTAAGAATACACGATGTACCCATCCGCAACGGTTGAGGATTTTTATCCCCCATGCCGCTTAATTGTCGTCAAATTTGCTCCAGCATCGGCAAGTAAGCTCGCAGAGGAACGGCGAAAGCAATGCCCCTTATAGAGTGTTGAATTTGGAAGTTGCAGAAATCTTGCTATAGCAGCAGGAAATTTTCCGAACGTATTAATTCCGACCGCATTTCTGGTACATTTACCTTTTACATATTTTAAGAAGAGCCGCCGATGTACGACATCTGCTGGACGAAGATAAGAATACTTCCGATAAAAATCCAAAAAAAAAAATTTTTCAACGATAGTGAAATATCATGGTACCTTGGTTTTGGTATCTGATATTTTAATAACTAATGACGTCTTCATATCTTCCACGTTGTCAAGAGTCAACTGACGAAGCTCTTCCCTGCGGCAGACACCAAATACTCCTACAATCGTAGCTACTTTCATCAGAAGGTATTCATCATCCGGTGCGTACTTCAGAAACTATTTAATTTGGTCTCTAGTAAAATTTTTTGATTTTTTGGCCTGGTAACCCTCTCCTTGACGCTTCAAGTAGGCAATCAATTTAAAATGTTTGCTGATATCTACATCGTTATTTATACGTAGCATAGCTTTGATCACTAAATAATGGGACCAAAGCGAAGATGACTTCCATACCTTTGCCTTTTCCTCAAAAAGGACAGGAATATGTTTTCGGAATACTTTCCAGAAGCGCCTTTGTTTTTACACCATTTTATAAATTTATTATGAGCAACCTCTAATTGAATTCTTGATTTTCGTGGCAGTAAATTCAAGGTAGCTCTGTTAGCAGCTTCTTCTATGTCTTTAAGTGGATCGATTTCTTGTATTTCTTGCATGTTTGACAAATCACAACAGCCAGCGCTAGCGTTTTAATAAAACTGACTGGACCTTTCAAATTTTCAATTTTTCTGTAAACAAATCAGCCAACAATGATAGTTGCTAGGTTTTATTGGCAGATGTGAACTAATTTAATATAAATATACGATGCTATTAGAAACTACTTGGATGTAAGAGATTCTAAACATTTAATTTTCAATTATTGTATGCTTTTTATTGCCGTTTGTAGGAAAATATTGTATGATATTTGTGCTAAAAGTATTTGTAAGGCACTCTTGTAGTTTACAAAACTTGCTTCGCTTGTTCTGCAAATTTCCACATGCGTGCCTTACAAATGTACTTTTTACACTTATATCATAAATAACTAATAAGCTGATTTTGTTCAATTTAGAACCTGAATTAAGAGACTTTTACCTTTTAAAATAGGAAAATATCGTTCCTTTCATGCAGAAGTCCAAAAAGAAAAAAATTAACAAATAAATTTAAAATTTTATAATTTAGCTAAGAACACTAGAAATAATGGAAATAATGTTAATTTAAGTAGAAGTTAAAAATTTAGGAGTTAGGATACTTTTATACGTTTCTAATATTTTAAGTCCCAATATGGAGATTTTTTAAATATGGGAGATAAAATGAAAACTCTTATAAAGATTCTTGTTCGATTTAATGGAATTTTTTTTCTTACTTCAGGGTAGGCATTAGCAATTCTTCTTTTATACCTTTATATAAAAAAATAATGGGCAGGGTTAAATAGAGAAAGCAAATGGCCAATTTGTAATTTGTTGAAAGTTTCAGTTCCTTATTTTTATTATTATTAATATTGTTATTATTACAACCAGAAAAAACACCCATTTTTTAAAATCTATTGTAATATGTTCCTTAACTGCCGTGGTAGCATTTACTATGTAGTGATTAATATTATTTTACAAAAATAAGTTCTAAATAAGACAGCTGTTATGAATGTTAAAAACATTTACAAAAAACAATAAAAGGGAACTAATTGGAAGTAACCCAAACCACTAGTTTCGTATGATAGTATGCAGTCAGGGCTGGGCAAACTACTTGAAAAAAGTAGTGGAGTATAACTACTAACTACCTATTAAAAAAGTAGTTTAACTACTTGGCAGTTAAACTACTTCTCCAAAAATGTAGTTAGATTACTAACTACCAAGTAGTTAGTAGTTAAATATTTAACTACAAAACGAGCATTTGTGGCCTAAAATATAGTGCAGTACTTAAAAAATAGATAAAAAGGACTGAAATATCAAATAAACAAATATCAAATTAGATTTAAAAAAAATGTTTATTATTGATCACAAATTTTTAACACTGGTCCTTTTAGGCTTTTAGGCCCTATTAGCTAATAGTAATATAGTAGGAAGTATTTAAAAAAAAATAATATATTTACATTGTTTAAAACTTTCGAACCCTGCAAATTCTATCTTAGGTTTGCTTTTAAGAAAACTAATTGCTCGAACAGATTATCAGAGATAGCATTCTTGATGAATTAATCAAGCTTGCAAAATTGAACATCCGTTTGACTGCAGCTGATGATGGTAAGTTGGTTTTATATCTAATAAATATTTGTTTAATCAATTTATAATCATGGAGCATTTCTTTATTATTTCTTCTATCTTCCAAGTACTGTAATAACTGTAATTCCAATTTGTTCTTTATTAAATTTTTTTCTGATTCTGATGTTTTTTTTTGTATTTATCATGATTTTGTAAATTTTGTTCTGCCTTGAAATCGAAAAAGTCATTTTCGGGTCGTGCATCACTTACGGTTAAGTTTTGATCACTTCTTTCATTTAAAACATTTTCATTAAACAAGTCACAACATTTGTTTATAATAATCATTATTTATTGAAAATAAAACGTTAAATCGTTTTAGTAATCGAATTACAATTTTTTCAACTACAAATTGAAGATTTTTTATATTTAAATCGCTTTTTAGTTTGTCGAATTTTACTTTCAATGAAATAATGCTTGGCAGAAGATAACCATTAAAGGTATTTTGTTCCTCCTGTAAGAAATTAAGCGTTTCAGCAACGAGATTTAATATTGCTAAATATTCCTCAAGGTATATTATTTCAGTTTCTTTTAATCCATTTTTAATATCAAGTTTCTCGTACAACTCTTTTAATTTATCTTTCTCGTCAATAACGTGCTTAATTGAAGTGTATAACAAATTTTATCTCGTTATTGCTGGATAACTTAACGTATGTCCCAATACACTGTTAATAATTTCAGCTCTCTTTGGCCTTCCTGCTTTATTCCATAATAAATTGCATTTTTGTAAATCTTTTTTATGTCTACTTTCAAATATTAGATTCGTCTTTAAAATATTATTGATATTCGTTGTTGCCAGCAAGTTAAGGGTGTGACTAGCACATCGCTTATGTTTTGGTAGTGTATGCTCGTTGCATTCAAAATGTGCATCATCATCATCGCTGTCGGCGTCCTGCTCTTCCTCTTCAATTATTGAAAATTTAAGGCCAAACTCTGCAAATGCTTTCACAAAATTGCTTCCATTATCGGTAATGATAGAAACAATTTTCGTATTATCTAACTCAAATGACAGGCTAATATCTTCAAGAAGGTCGGCAATTCTGTCGTAAGAATGTGTGCCTGCGAACCTTCGGCAAGCCAAGGCAAAATAATGCCTTTTAAGGTGCTCATCGATGAAATGCACTGTGACGCACAAAAAGCTTCTTCTTTTTCCCGACCAAATATCAGCGGTAGAACACACAAATTTACTATCGCGCAAAACCTCTTTAATTTTAAAAAATTGGCTTTTGTATGTCTCTTTAATTTGTCGGGTTAAAGATCTTCTACTGATAACTCTAAAATCTGTACTGAAAAATAAATTTCTAAATCTGTCATTATCTACAACGGATAATGGAACCATAGTTTCTAAAGTTGTTCTAACGTGTATTCGACACGCTTACACCCTCACACGTAATATTAGGGGAGTAGATAAATATTTTCAGAAGTAGTTAAAATACACAAAAGAAGTTAAAATAAAGAAATGTAGTTAAAATAGTTAAAGTAGTTAACTACTTTTTAACTACCTTTGCGAATATTTTATGCAGACTTTAAAATAAAAGTATAACTACTAAGGGCCGCCATAGACGGGCAGCTTTGAGCAGTCGGGATCGACAGCTTGAAGCAGTCGCAGTTGGGCGATCTGCAGTTTCAATACAAAATACTCGTTCGCAATACACGGACTTCTCAAGCAGTTCGCTTGCGGTCGCAGCTGAAAAATGCAGTGGGCTTGCGGTCGAGTATCGCCATGCGGCCGGCAGCAAAGAGCTGCTCAGTCTGCCATACACTGGACCGCACTGCTGCGCGACCGTCGACTGCGTACCAGTCACCCCGCCGGCGCCGCGTGCCGGCGCCGTTTCCTCTCTCCGCATACCGCGATGCCGCGAACCTGTATCAAATCCTTTCCTCATTACGTGTTCATTCCTGTCGTCGTTTGGTCGGACATAATGGCGAATATTGAAAATTTTGAAGAAGATTTGTTTATCAACGAAGTAAAAACACACGAGTACATCTGGAATTATAAAAGTGAGATATATAGTGATCGAATAAAAAAAGATGGTGCTTGGGCAGCTATATGCGAGACATGTGTTCCTGAATTTAATATCAAAACAGTGCAAGAAAAAAACCAAATTGGTAAGTTTCCTTAGTGTTTATTTATTTGGTAGGTATAATATAGTTACAATAATTACTATTTACTGCAATATTAATTGTAATCGTATTCACAAATTTGTACAGTTTCATACTTATTAAATTAACTTCCATTGCCAGTCTAATTTTCCTTCTTCACTTACGAAGTAGTTAGCGAATTCATCACGGATAGAGTTCAGGGCTGGCCCTCCTTGCTGAACATTAACTTGCGAAGGTTCTACGTCGTGAAAGCCCGTGACGGTTAAATAATCTTCCACGCGATAACCATCTCTCTCTCGCACAAAGTTGTGAAGAGTAAAACATGCTTTGACTATCGTTTTAGAAAATTCCACTGACACATTTAATGGCCGATGGAATATGCGCCATTTGTTCGCAAGTATGCCGAAAGTGCACTCAATGTATCTCCGGGCACGTGACAGTCTATAGTTAAAAATTATTTTTTTCTCAGTTAATTGTTTTCCGCCAAAAGGCCGCATTATATGTTGTTGTAAGCTGAATGCTTCATCGGCAACGAACACGTTTGGCAGAACTGGCCCTGTAGTTGTTATTTTCGTTGGAGCCTCAATATTCAATGTATTTTCTTGTAGTTTTTTATAGAATTCACTATCTTCAAATACTGTTGAGTCGGCATGCCTTCCATATGATCCAACATCTATGAATGTGAATTTATAATCACTGTCATACACGGCCATCAAAACCAAAGAAAAGTAGTGCTTATAATTGTAATACAATGATCCGCTATCAGTTGGTTTTATAATTCGAATGTGTTTACCATCGACCGCACCTATGCAGTTCGGAAAGTTAGCACGTGTGCGGAAATCATTTTTTATGTTCTGCCAGTTTTCTTCAGTCAATTTTACATAGCAAATATCTTTCATATATGTCCAAATACATTCACATACGTCTTTGACTATTTCCCCTATCGTCGATGCCGCAATTCTATAGTTATATTCTAATTCAGTAAAGGTACTCCCTGTTGCCAAGTATCTGAAAAATAAATAAAATTTACGTAATTAATTTCTTATTGTTTCAGCAAAAACTTTACAGAAGAAATGGAAAGTTTTAAGAGACGGTTTTAACCGATATGTAAGCAAGTCAAAAAAAACAAACAGTGGCTCAGGAGCAAGTCAATCACGTCAATACATATATTTTCATCAGATGTCATTCTTATTACCATTGGCCAAAGAGAAAGCAGAAACAGTAAATAACTTAGAAGACGAAACAGGGACAGAGAGCAGCGTAGGTATTACTGAGGAACAACAACGTGGTCGCTAGCGAGCCAGTGCGTCAAAAGAAGATAATTTAATTGAACAATTGTCAGCAAATCTAAACAAGAAATACAAGGAAAATACATTAATCCATGAAGCAGATGATGACAAACTATTTCTTTTGTCTTTACATGCCGATTTTAAGAAAATTTCTGATTGTTACAAATTAGACGCTAAGACAGACATACTCAATATTTTAAAAAAATACAAACTATTATCGTTTCAAACTGGTCTGTATCCAGGCCCCAGCCAGCCCATCCAGCCATCCTACCAGCAGTGCAACTATGATGATTTTAGTAGAGGTCATAGCACTGGACCTTCTACTTCTACATACGTTCAGCGTACCTATCAACCCGGACCCACTTCTACATACGTTCAGCGTAACAATGAACCCCAAAAAATTACCACAAGAACTGAAGAAGTAATTAATGTACTGTCTCCTGATTCTGTCAATAGCCAATCACCGCAGTCATCGATACATAGCCTTTTCAGTATGTAATGTCACGTGTGTTGCGTTAAAATAAAGTATTGTATGAAAACGTGTTCTTTACTTACCTCAACGTTACTGCAATCCTTTCTTCAGGGGGTATGCTTTTTCTCATAGCGGTATCCGTCCGCTGAATTTGATCGCGTAAAATATTAGTCAGCTCATCGAACGACGCCCTTGACATCCGGAAGTAGTTAAAAAACTTTTTACCATCTTCTCTCAGCTGAGGATACAATGTATGAAATATTCCATACCTCATCCTTGAATCTAATATTGGATGCACCCATATACTTCGGCGTTTTCTACGCCTTCGCTTACGCAATAATAACAGAAGAAGCAGTGTTTCCTCCTCGAAATCCATGTTGTAACTTATTATTTATTTAGTGAATAAACCATGAACAGAGGCAGCTTGAAGCGGTCGAACAAACTGCAATATGACTGCTGGTAGCAGTCAACTTGCAGTTGACTCAGGCCGCCAGCCGACTGCACTCGTGCAGTTGACCCCGACTGCTCCAAGCTGTTCGTCTATGGAGGCCCTAAGAGAAAAAAAGTAGTAAGAATACAACCACTTTTATAAAAAAAGTAGTTAACTACGTAGTTAACTACTGCCCAGCTCTGAGTATTATGCTTGAAATAAAAGTCACATTTTTGAACAACTAATATCTGTATAAAAATTGAACTTGTATTGACCATTATTCTGATAATAATGAAAATAATTGCGTACCTATAACCTCCAAATAATTTTTAGTGAAGAGTTTATTCCAAAATATTTTTTTAATATTATTTTTAAAATCATTTTCCGCATTAATTTTTTTTTTTAGTCAATAAATGAATAATAAAAAATATATAAATTTATGTTGTAATTTAACAAGTTATATTATTTCAATGCCAATTTACCTGAATTGGACTTTTATTTAGAAGACTTATTATTCTTTTATATCTGGAACTCTTAGTAATTCTTTTGTGAACTAATGCATTTAATAGGTTTATGCGAATAGGTACGTCTGAACCCGAAAAATTTTACGAACCTAAACACATACACTGAAGATTTAAAGGAAAGTTCACTATACAGGGTGTCCCAGAGTATGTGGGCTATTTCCCGGATTTAGATAAAAACAATTTGACAAGTTCATATACATTTATTTTCCTACGGCCCCCCCTACGGAAATATAGGCCCATATAGAACGCCCCTGAAAATCGTTTGTTTTTAAATAACTTTTAAAATACTAGGTTTAATTAAATAGTTTTTAATAAGTCTTCTTAAAATGGACCATTCGCCTTATTTAGTTTGCCAGGGATAAACTAGCTATAACACAGTAATGCTATTATTTGTACACCCTGTACGATAAGGGCACAACAATAATATTTTTAGATAGCTTAAACCTTAAACTAAAAAAAGGTACTCTTGATCGACATTGATAAAATGAACTGTTGACGAGAAAAAAATATTATTGTTCAATATGGTTTCTATTGAATAATTTTGTATGTCGGTTCAACATGAGCTCCTTCTATCCTTATGCATTCCCTAGCTATAAGAATTGAAGATTGTTTTACCCTCCACAGTGCCTTAACATTAGTCATTATTTCGCGACAATGAAAATTAATCATTTCCAATAAGCTTTTTCGATTGTCTATTGGATTGCTATAGACTATAGTTTTTAAGTAGCCCTACAAAGAAAATCTAATGGATTTAGGTCAGGTTATCGAAGAGGCCAAGCTACTGATCCTCCTCTTCCTATCCATTGATTTTCGAAGTTCCTTTCCTGTTTTGGTGTTCTCGAACTACTAGTCTAAATTGTGACGGGGCCTCATGGTGCATGAACCACATATCACGTCGTATTGGCAGAGGTTTGAAGAAATTCCAAATAAAGTTCTCCAGTTAATCTTCTTGACAATTCAAATGGTCCATTTAAATATTGCCCGATAATCTCAGTCCACACGTTGATGGGTTTAAATTGATGCTGATGATGCGTTACATGTAAAAGGATCTGATTTTACGGCATTTAAGATATGTTCTTCAACATCCTCACCGATACATTTCATTTCCAAAATTGTGGCTGGCATTGTTCAATTTTCCGATAATTATTTACGACACTTTACAATAAATCTCTATCGTTTGATAAGAACAAGTAAAAAATAAAACATCGTTGTTTTCCCTGTCTTTCTCAAACAACAATCCACTTTTTCAAAGTTTTTCCTATCAGGAATACTTCTATTTTGAAATCGTTCTTTATAAAACCTTCTGACTTCTACGACATTATATGCAAGTTCATACATTAAATGCATGTCGGCATATTCAGCAAACGTAAATTCCATTACTAATTAACTAACAAAGAAGAAAAAGAAGAAAAAAGATTGAAAACTTTAAAACACTATGTTTTGAACTGACACTGGAATAAATATCCGTATAATAATATATCAAAAAAACCATAGCAATAGAAAACGAATTTTATGAAGGAGACTACCAATGCAAAACACCATATTGAACAAAAATATTTTTTTCTGTAAACAGTTCATTTTATCGATGTAGATAAGAGTACCTTTTAAGGTTTTAGCTGTCCAAAAATATTATTGATGTGGCTTTGTTAGAGCTAGTCCATCCCCGACAAAATAAATAAGCCTTATGTGATTAAAAGGGTCCATTTTAAGGAGACTTATCCAGTAACCATTATATTAAAAAATTAATAAATTACACCTCGTATTTCAAAAGTTATTTAAAAATAAACGATTTCCAGGGGCGTCCTTTATGGGCCCGTAACTCTGGAAATCGTAGGAAATAAAATGTAAGACAAATTGTCAAACTATTTTAATGTGTTCTATCTGAATCCGAGATATTGCCCATATATTCTGGGATACCCTGTATGTCCACGTTAACCTATTACGGGTGCACAACCACGATAATAACTTGTCTAACTCCACTCTAATAATTTGTCAGATAAACTAAATTTATAAATAAATATGAATATAGAATAAACCCTATGTCCACTGTCAAGTATTTCAAGTGTGGCCTTCGTCAAATATGAACTAGCCTTTATCCCAATAACATGGTGGATGTACTAATTTGAAACAATAAAGAAGCCTATGTCCACTTTAACATAGTATAAGTGGTGTGTCCTTAAAAGTTTAAACAAGCCTAACTCCATAATGCTATAGACTATAAAGCATAGGATTATTAGGCTTGTTGGGGAAACGATCATCCAAATGTATTAAAAATAATATAATTAAATGCAACAAATGTTTTTAGAATCAATACTACTGTTAAATATCTAATTTCAATATTATTTTATTAAAGGAGTAAAATGTATCAATGTTTGCTGAACGAATATAGTGTTATCGCCGGGATAGGCATAAAACTTGCAAATATCATCTTTTAAAAGACATATAATATGTCCTAAATAATAAACGGCTAGTCGACCGTTATTCCAGGAAAAAGCAATGCTCCACGTTTAGATGTTAAAAGTATATATTTAGAATCTTGTATAACCCTTTGACGGCGTTTTGACGCTCTAGGAGGGTCACACGGCATGGTACAGTTTGTTTATTGCCGTCCGATTGGTTGGGGAAAACATGGCGGTTGTGTGACCTTTCAGAATGCATTGTTGGTTAGTCGTCGTGACAGCGGGGCGTAACCTTGCTGTCAGATGATATAGTTTTCTTTCTTCAAACACACTACACTTTGGGCTAAGATAAAGTAAAGTCGTATGTCAACAAACGCACGTGGTTTTCTCTCCGCCGGAGTGAAACAAATAATAGCATTGCCTAAAAAAAGGCACCCAGCAAATGTATTAAACAAATATAGTGATTAGTTTGATTGTAAAATCAGTAGTGAATAGTTATGTTATAGTACGTTATTGTAAAATCATGTAGTAAAGAAGTTTTGTGTGATTTGGAGAAATAAACGCCAAATTACCACAGTGAAAAGCTCGTTTAATTCCTTCACTCAGTAAATGAAAGAATCAGTGAAATTAACCTACAATCGAGAAACATAAAAGCCTCATGAACTGTTGACGCAAGTTAAATAACAACACTTGGCTTGCTTAACAAAGATAATAAGAAAAATTCAAAACTAAAAGTCCCCACCTGGTATATACATGAGCTTTAACATCAGACTTGTTACAGTTCTGTATGAAAATAATATGACTTACTAGACTTAGGCTTACTTGTTATCTAGTTTTGTGGACCTTATTATAAGGATATGGACATGAGTTAGTTTTGCATGAAATCTGCAGTGCCTTAATGTACCTGTTGCAGTAAAAATCACAAATTTTACAAAAATGGACTTAGCATTAAAGAGACGATATACAAATTATGTCCAAATATCCTAAATATGCTATCAATGGCCAACTACTTTGAAGATATATGCATTTGCATAGAATCCGGTCATCAAACAGTAAGCACGAAAAAACTTCACTGACCGTCTTGCTCATCAATTATCATTTAACGATTCTGATTAGGTAGATCAGAAGTTCAGTCGCTGATATTCGCGTAAGGAATCTTGACGCCACCAACAGAAAATATTTTTTTAATCACCCTGTATATAAATCCTATCAGCCTTTGTCCTATGACAAGGATACAAAAGCTATTGTTAATGGATAAATATATCTCCATAAACGAAAAAGGTTTGGGCTACCTTTTTTTTTATTATTTAATAACCGACTTGTGCCTCTTGTCTACTTTTCTTTACACAAAACATATATAAGAAAAATTATAATATATGCCTGGCAATTTAGAATTCTTATAAATCTTTCAAAATAAAAAAATATGCATAAACTTATGAATAAGCAGAGAAAAAACATACAATAAGGTTAGTGTATAGGATAGGGATGTAACGAAGATATAGGATGTAATATGGTAATCGCGTTACTACGAATATGTCCGATAAAATTCAATTAAGGACGACTCGACGGTGTATGCGGAGCGAAATTGTGCATACGATATTAGACGATAAAATGCAGGACAAAGAGAATATGGTGGCAGGAACAACGGGAATAGAGCCGTCTTAAGTTGTTTAGGTTTGTTCTGACACACTGAAATTTTCGTATTTCCTTCCTTTACATTATGAATTCGTGGCCCGTTTAGGAATCTAAAATACAGAGTGCTCAGGTGTTACATAGCGATTTTGTGGCGTTTGCCACTAATCAGATCACCAAAACCTGATGTAGGGAGCGATCAGACAAAAGTGGATTATTCCATTATCAATTAAAATTAATTTTATAAGTATCGGGTTTCTATTTTTTTGAGTTAGATAAATCCAATGTAGTATCAGATTCAGCCTAAGCCAGATGATGACGCACTGGGGTAATTTCCTAGTGTTACATCAACTTTAACTGCGTGGTCAATAGGGCTGCCCACTGGTTCGTAATTTTTCTGGTGCCTTTACATCGTGTTACTTTATGTTGCACTAAATGTTGTGGCACATTCGCTGTGCTAGAACAACACAAAGACAACTTAAAAAACCTAATTTCGAGAAGATTGACTTTTTATGCTTTAATTGCGGATATATTTTGTTATTACTTTAATAAATAATGTTATTTTACTAGTTGTTATGTGAACATAGAAGCCTATCGTAAATATTAATTTTATTTTTAAGTATCAATTTTTTTTTAATGATCATGTTGTAAGGTGTCCTTGTATTATTCTATAAAAAAAAACATTTTTAGAAGTTGTCTTCTTTTTTGCTATAAGTTATCTTGGTATTGAACTACCTAACGATATGTTTTATATAAGTTTTAACTATTTTTGGTAAACATGTCGTTGAATTGTTCTATGTTTTATGAAACTCACAAATTTAACTCTATTTTTCAGTTTTTAAGAAACCCTAGTATTGCGTGGTTTTTGATGTAAACTTTATTAGTTGTCTTTTTTTAATTAATTTGAAAGTTGTCTTTAAAATATCCTGTTGAAAAAAGAGTCATAGTAAAATATAATATTTATTTTCACAAAAGTAGCTACACAAATGTTTAAAAATAAAAAAAAATATGCGAGAATAAACTAAACTATTACTATTTTTCAAAACTAATAATCCCAACCTAACTACAAATAAACACAACACGCTAAGATTTATTTATCACTTGTATAACATTTAAAATTTGGAGAGCACAAATTTGAACAGAAATTGCTGTAAACGGTTTTTTTTTAAGTTGTGGAAAAATAGTGACCTTTAAGCTTATCCCTACAAGTCAAGGAATTTTGTACAGGTTTAAATATTTTTTTTATATTAACTTTAAAAGTTTAGAACCAAAATTGGTCTTCAAATTTGTGTTTTAAATTGTAATTTCGGTAACATCATTTAAGAAATACTAATTTGCCAAGGGATAAATAAGTCTGACGTACAGAAGGTAAATGATTAAATAAAAACAAACATATATAATACAAGCCATAAGATGCATCAATGGAAAAAGTTACTCACTATCTTCGTTTTTTACTTTGTGTCTCTTTTTAAAAGCTCTTAAATTTAAAAAAAAATCATGATGTTCTGTTGGTATATGTATCAAGAAGCTTAAGAGATCCTCTTTTTTTTTTAAACGTAATTTTGGGTCTTTCAGTATACGCTGTTGTAGGCTTGTTGTCTTCGTTATTTTTTTGAGTAACCTTAATTTTTTTTAATGTGTCAGTATTAAAGGTGTCTTTATAATAAATCAAGTCCTTTTTTCCAAACGACTAAACAAATATGCTTGAGTCTCATTTTCTTTTTGATGCCAAACATCTCCACTCTAATAAAACAAACAATCAAATTATTTATGAAAACTGTTAAAAGGAAGTGGGGCAGACAGGCTTCTCTTTCCAAATTCTGCTTCCACAGGGGGGGGGGGGGGGGTTATAACCCATAGGTTGCTGAGCTCTTAAGAATAGAAATTATAAATAACACTGTTCAATTCCACAACAAAACATAATTTCCAAATGAGAATTGCAGCACGTGGCTACATCTCGTGGCAACCACATGTATCAACCCAACCAGGACAGCGAGACGGAAAGGATAAGGGACAATTCTATGCACGAACTTATTATAAGTTTGTGTTTTTTGAAAACATAATTTATTCGCAACGGAGAGAAAACACGTAAATTGCACTAACATTCGTTTAACTAACAGAAAAATCAAAACATACACTACTTCGAGACCCTCAAGTTACACTCCCTACGTTCGTTGCACCCGTACCTCCTCACCATGTCACCTTGGTTCGTTCCTCATGATTGGCCACGGGTACAGCGAAGCACCGTCCTTGACAAGGAATGTACCTGTGTTTGAGCCATTGTGGAATTATATTTTAAAGATCGTAACACTTAACATTGTTGCCGATTTTTTCCGCAACAGGTAGATACCAGAAAACTTACCCTGTTGATGTGTGCATAGTGGCTAGTTTTTCGTTTAATATCCTTCTGCTTTGGTAAAGAATCATTTAAGCACTCAGTATAATTACTCACTATATTTTTAACATTTTCACTTTCTGGTGAAACACTACATCTTGCTGCTTCTTGAAGAATTTTTTTCGTTCTACTGAACATCGATTTCATAATAATTTCGAGAAGAATGACTTACGCAGACTGGCGGATCGACAAGTTTGAACCAATATCTGGTTCAATACGAAGACATCTTTGACGAACTTCGATTTTTTATTCGATATTAAGTAATACCTTGGTGCAATACAAATATAACTTAAAAAAACAGGTATTATTTAAATAAACAATCCGCTTTGTAGTGAAATACTCAGATATGTTTAACAGTGTAATACTAGGATAAGTTAAAAAACAGAGATATCTTAAAAAGTCCTACTATTTCACCGGCAAAATATTAAAATAATGAATCTTAACTCAAACGAAAAACAAAGACTTTTTAACATATCTTACTATTTGCCTAAAAACCAATTAAAATTTAAATATTGTAATAGTAAGATATAGGTTGTATTGTGCTTAGGTAAATTAATCTTAACTATCTTACTATAGCTCTAGAAAGAGCATTTTTGTACATTATAATGGTCCCGATAATTGAAAATCGATGTTTTTAAGTTGTTCTAGTAGGTATTGTTCTAGCACAGCGATATACACTATTCCTCGTGCACTGCTTAGTTTGTAATTAGAGATCTTCTTGTGAAATGCATTTCTAGGTAAATTTGCAGGAAAGGGTTCATAACGTTTTTTGACAGATCCAAAGCAACCTTTGCTACAAATATATGTGGTAAAAACATATTTCTTCGTGGTAATGGTTCCTTATTAGGCAAACCAAGTGATTTTGTGATTAGTTTCTGAAAAAATGCATTCTTTATCCTCCGTCCGATATCCGTCCTCGACAGCCAACATCAGCAAATAGCTCTTACTGAGAGGAATGTTGGATATTGCAATAGCTCAACATAACAGTGATATCATATTATTTAATTTGACAAATGGGAACGTATTTTTGAAATAAACGTACTAGAACTATAACTCTCCCTTACCATATTCTTCAGTACATCATACATCTGAATGACTTTGATTAACACGGCAAATTACTTAAAATGTTGAATAATATTGAAATACACTGTCAAATTGAGATATAAAAAGTGCAAAATAGCTTATGGCTTGGACTGTAGAATTAAAGTATGATATTACCTAATTTAGGTACGATTGAAAAACACATTTGGCTGTAAAACATGACGAAATCAGTACGACATTTGTAGTTAAATTAAAATAAAATATTATTTATCAGTAGGCTCCTACTGTAGGTGGCAGGTTCTGTTAAGGGATGGACCCTTGTTGCTGCTCAGCAAGGTTGTCAAACAGTAATATTGGCCCTTAAATATGCTTACTTTAACCAATGTGACCTGTTACGATTGTATATTCCTTATCTGGCACCTTATTCACAACAATATCTGAATAAAGAGTCATCTCAACATCACAATATCCATATGAGTACTAATCATCTTAAATATTTTTATAAGTATCAAGTATAAAACTGTATAATAATAATATTATCTGTAAAATAAAATAAATAATATATCGACTGTATTTTTCCTTGTAAGACTGTATTTAAAGCGTTTATATATGTAGGAACTTATCTGAATATGATTCTGAAAAGACCTGATTAATGTTGCACATGTTTCAGGTACTAATCAAGATAAAAGTTGCCGTAAATCTTAAATGTATACATTAGACTTATACGTATACGAATCACCAGTAGCCAAAAATCGTAAGGTTTTGGACCAACTATTTTCAGCAATTCCTCAAAATCAGATGAAGCCATCCTAAGGAAATCTCGAAAGCCACTACCATCTTTTAGTTTTAACTCTGCAATCAAATTTGCTTCATAATATTTCAAGGAACTTTCTCTGCCACTAATTGATTGATGAATTGATTAGGCGTAGTAATTTCATCGTTTTTATTGTCGGTTATCTTATTCTCACCTTCAGTTTCTTCGGGTCGCTTATTTGGACTTAATATAATAATAATAATATTAATAAATAATCTTTATTCAGATAAACAGACCAAAGTAGAATATACAGAGAGAAAACATAATATTATACTTTACAGAAAAAGAAAACAGACGACTAATTATCGTTATCTGAAAGGGCGAAGTTCACCCCTTGCCGTAAGCAAGGTTTGGTCTTCCACTTAACCCAAGTAAGCAATTTTCAATTCCAATTTTATCTATAACACTGCAACCAAAAATTTAGAGGCAAAATATACATACAGATAAAAATATAAAAAAGTTTTTCAGGAAAGAAAAAATGTTATGCGGAGGATTTAGTTACTCTGAAATTACAATTTGTAGCCAATTTAATGTAGTAATAACTACTTATCATAAATAATAATAATAATAATGGTTTATTACAGTAAGCACAATAAAAGAAGGAACAAAATAAAAAAAAAATATAAAAACAGTAAATACCCTCAATTTAGAAAGGTGTAAAGTAATCAATCAACTGCAAAACATTATCAGCTACCATCAAGTAAGATAAAAGAGAGAAAAACAGAAATAAGTATAACGGAGAGAAAAAAAGAAAAAAAAAGGAATGCCGGATGAAGAGGGAAAAGGAGTATTAGGCTAATAGTTAGAATGATAAGAATAATAAGAACCTCAGGCATTCAGTAAAATTTTTTAAACTCCTTTTTAAATTTTATAGGGGGTTTTGTTTTTAGTTCTGATCATGCAGCATTGTAAATAGCAGATACGTTATATGAAATACTACGTTCAAACATAGTAGTTCTATGGAAAGGTGGTGTTATGATACCTTTGAATCTGATATTAAGATTGTGCACATTTGTACGAAAAATTATCTTACGGTATAGATATGAAGGCTTTTGACGCACTATTATTTAATGAAAGAAAGCCGCTGAATGAAAATGTACTCGCTGTTTCATAGTTAAACACCCTACATCTCTCAACTTATGCCGTACAGAACAACGCTTTCTTATACCATAAGCGAATTTTAGACAATAATTCTGAATTTTCTGGATTTTCCGAGAGGTTACTGCGGTCAAGCATGGGTCGTATACAACATTACAATAGTTAAACGTAGATAAAACCAGTGACTCGCATAACATAAGCTTAAGACTTGAATTCAGGACAGTACGGGAGCTGTACAGGGTTTTAAGCTTATAAATGCATTTCTTGACATATTCAGAAATATGTTTTTCAAATCTCAAACCTATATCCAACCAAAGTCCCAGAATTTTTACTACCTCGGAAAAAACTGTTGGCACGTCTTTAATCATAATTTGTAAATCATCTTGGACAGCAGATCGATCATTGCTTTTACCAAATAAGAGAGCAATAGTTTTGTTTGAATTTAAAGACAGTGAGTGGCCTTTGGAGAAAGCATAAATGGCATTTAAAATGATCAGTTCACAGGCTTGGTTGGTGTCACTAGGGAAAAAGAATAAAATAATTGAATATCGTCAGCATACATCTGTGTATAGCAACTGACAATATCCTTAGTGAGAAATGCTGTGTATATTAAATATATAATATTGGTCCCAGTATCAAACCTTGCGGAACTCTACTCGATATACCCCTTACGTCAGAAGCCTTTCCATTCAAAATCACCCGCTGTTGCCTGTCGGCAAGATAACTTTTCAAAAATAAAACCGCCGACCCGGACAAGCCGATGAATTTCAATATTAACTGGAGAGAATCATAATTTAGCGTATCAAACGCCTTAGAATAGTCAAGAAGAACTAATACTGTCAATTTGCCAATATCAGTGGCTCTAAACATGTGATCAGTAACATTCAACAAAGCTGTCGTACAGCTATAATTCCCCCTAAAGCCAGACTGGATATCGGGGAGAACCTGATTTTACTCAATAAGTTCCACCAGTTGCCTCTTAATACACCTTTCCAGAATGTTAGATATAACTGGTCTCAAGTCCTTGCATTCCCGGACCTTCTCGGCCTTAGGAAGGGGCACAACATGAGAAATCTTCATAGATGTAGGGTAGACAGACTGGGTTATACAATAATTTACTATATGATAAATATATGTTATGAGGAATGGACAGCAACGCAAGATAAAAGTGATATTCAAACCATCAGAGCCGACGGCTCTTGTTTTAATTAAGAATAGATAGGACATAACTTCTATTTCATCTACAGTTTTAAAATTTAAAACAGCTTTCAATCCAGGAATGCTATCCCTATAATACTCATTTAAATATGGAGAGGTCATGATTAAGGGAACTGAATATATAAAGAAGTCATTTATTTTATTAACCTCGCCAAGAGTTCCTAAAATGTTAGGCATTGGTTTTTTATTGTAAATATTTAGTTTGTGTACAGCACGCTTTGCTCCCATTTCTTACCTGAAGCCTTATGTAGGCCTTTTTTTCTCTTTCAAGTGATTTGTTAGTAAAATTTCTCAATGATTTATATTCTTGAAAAATTTGAGGATGTTTTTTGGTTCTGTACCTAGAAAAAAAGCTTGTCTCTTGCACGGTTTGTGTTCCTTTCTAGGTATCATAGTTTTAAAGGGTGCATGTAGTTCTAATAAAGCCCGAAGGTTCTCATTAAAAAACTCGAACTTACCATCGGCGCTTTGCACATCATATATATTCCGCCAGGGGATGGACTGAAGGTCATTGTACACTGATCAACATCATTAGCTTTTATATTTCTATAAACGATAGGTTCGAAAATGAGAGGTGGGGACATTAATTCCAGATCAACGTAAACCAAATCATGATCTGAAATATCCGGCAAATGCACAGACTCGCAGTTTGAAAAATTACATGTATCCAATAACACGATTAAGTGAAGCAAAGTTGAGCTATACTGAGTGGTTCTACTGGGCAAGTTAACTATTTGCTTAAGGCCTGTATTATTTAATAAATCAATAAAAGCCTGATTTGTAACATTATTAACATTAAGAAGGTCAAAATTAAAGTCCCCAAGGCAAATAATACAGCTAAACTCAGGAACGTAATGGATCAGCGTATTCCCAAAAGCATCTAGAAACAAATGTGCATTTACATTTGGAGGCCTGTATGCGCAACCAACGGCAATATCGCCGGACCTCAATTTTAACCCAATCCATAAATCCTCTATGTTCTCAGTATTCTCCAGTCGTGAGTATTTAAAATTGTCTCTCAAGTAGATACCCACTCCACCCAGACACTCTTATGTGTCGCGATTGATATTAACTTAAATATGTTTGTGATTCTATAAAATTAGAAATGTTCAAATTATCCGAAGATAATAATTATGTCTAACGTTTTAATAACAATTAATGTACAAAATAATTAATTAGTCTTCAAATGTAAATATGTAACTATTATAACTGAGAATATAGAAAGATAAACACTACTTTTTTGTGTATCCTGTTGTCCTGGGACTAAACTTGGCTTTACGTTTTTGCGTAAGTTTGAAACAGTTTGCACCAGCGGTTCACTTTCATTGATTTTATTTGCAATATTAGACACTGTAGTTCCGTCTCCCGAATCGGTATCTTCGTAGTGACTGCTCTCTAATTCATTTGTAGCTGCCTTTCGATCAATTTGTTTTAGCTCATCTATGGTGTAATACTTTTCTCCTATTAAAAGTCTATTACCAGTAATTTTAGCCTCAAGATTTCGCTGTTTTGCACCTCGTAATGTGTATTATATTCTGAATTCTTTTCAGGCATATCAATGCAAAGGATATTTTCTTTATTCTCAATTTTAGGTTGTTCTGGACTTTCTTGTTTTTTATTACCGTTTAAACCATTATTTCCTATTTTTTCTTTTTTGCCCTTTTCAACACACTCAATTTCGGTAAGCTGTCGATCTGCAAGATCTCAGAATCAACTCGCATATTTAAAAATTCTTTTTCGTAAAATGATACGTTTTTTTTCAATTTCCGGTATATTTGAATTCCAAAAGTGAGTCGCTTTCCTACGCCGGATTCATCTCCAGACGCGTTTCGCTGTATAACAGCTCGTCAGTGAAGCTATAGAATCCGATGAAGGAAAGCAACTTTAAGAGGCTACTTGACCCTGAAAGATCGATGAATAATGGCAGATGTAGCCTTTAAGCGACATCTAGTGGCAATCACATGCATCAACCTGGCCCGTCTAACAAAATCAGTCAGAGTCGGAGAAGCAAACTACTGTAAAAATCCGGCGAGCCGGTATCCCCACAGAGTCGCCGCTAGGAGCGCATTAAAAGCCAAATCTCGGTTACGGACCGAGTACCAACCATTGAATTCCAAAAGTTAGTTGCTTTTCTTCGCCGGATTCATCTCCAGATGCGTTTCGCTGTATAACAGCTCGTCAGTGAAGCTAAAGAATCCGACGAAGGAAAGCAACTTTAAGAGCCTATATCCGGTATATTTGTTTCGTATCTAATGCCATATTGTCAATCTCCACCACTTTTGGATTGGAGTAGATAATATTTTTGGACACACTATAATATATTTATTGTATTCGTTCATCAGAACAGGTTGCGAACAGAAGTCTTCTACAACTATTCGTTTATTATTCTTTTTCTCGAAAATGGTTTATTTCATCGACAATAAGCAAGAGCACCTTATTTTACTCTAAGTTTTTATCATACAGGGTATTAAAAATGTAAGTATTAAGTTGTAAAACTTAGTCCGCCCCTGGTAAACTAAAAAAGCTAAATATGTTTCAGGGACACTATTTTAAGAGGTCCTTACTAGTGTCCATCACATAAAGTTTTTAATAAATTATATTAAGTACTTTAAAGGTTATTCAAGAAAAACCGATTGCCAGCGGCGTCCTTCAGAGGCATATATCTCCGTAGGGAAGGCATGTAAGAAAAAAATTTATAGGATCTTGTCATCTTATTTTGTCATGTTCTATCTCAGTCCGAGATCTATCCTTTTTTTTTTTTGTTAAATATTCTACAATTTTTAAAATTCATTTTATAACTATTTTGACTTTCACACCATTCTACCTTCATTTTTCTGCTCAAGTTGGCAGGAGAGAAACAGCTTTCATGCTGAGTAGCACAAAAAAATTTTATTACAGAGCGAAGAAACAACATATTTTTTGTGCCTTCAAAATAGAACCGGAGGCGTGGAATCCGGTCGCGGAACGAACTTCTCTCGTCAAGATGTTATTAGCGAGTCGTTGCCACTATTCACCGATGCATTAAAGTGGTCAACCTACTATTCTTCGCACTACCGTGGTGGATTATTTAAAAGTGATTAAATACGTAGTTCTATGTCCTCATTACCGTCGCGGCCATGTTTATACCCGGCCAACCAGAAAGTTGAATGTCTGAGAGGCAACCGGTATCACTATGATTTTTTTGCAAATAAAATGCAATATATTTTTTTTTTAAACGCTCGGACCCCTTGTTTTTCTATTTAGATGGGCATATTTTAAACTAATTATTATTTATACAAGGCGACCAAAAAAATTTAGCGATAAAGGTGAGAAACGTGATTCGGAAACATCGGAAGATATCGTAACATGTGAACTCACTGAATTTCGCCAAAATTGAAGGGTGCGATTAGGATTCCGTGCCAATTTTTTGTAAGGGGTGATTTTTGAGACCATGCTTACGATTGCACAACGCATTACGAAACTGGTCAACTTTTTCGATGATAATGTGTACGTACGTGTAAACCAATGCGAGTTATTAGCATTATTTGTTTTAACAAAAAACCATTACTTTTCTACAACTGCGCTAAAAACACTCAAAGACATATTACTAAGTACCTAAACCTGAAAATCATATTTTACATAAATGGTTGATTTTCTAGATATCGTTTCTCGCAATGCGCGTTATAGTTTACACCCAGTTCGCTGGCTATGTCATGCTGTGTGTAAACGTTTTAATTAAGTTTGATTTAAGGAATTGTTATTTCTCGAGTGAATATAAAAAGGTACAATATTCTAAAGTTTTATATTTTTATTATTATATTAAATTTTCAACTTTGTCGGATATAATAAAATGCTAATGAGGGCCCTTGTTAAACACCGACGCATCATAGTGACAGCGGTTTCTTCTACAACTCACACAACTGTATGATTAACGTTTAGAGACAGTTTGGTTGTTATGTCATATCGTAAGACAACACACAGCATTGCAAGGAAGAGCTATTATGTAAAGTTTGAAAATTCTTTTTCACACTAGCTCGATTTATGGCCTTTCATCTGCGGCGTACAAACATCTTACTTGTGTGAAAAGAGCAATTTTCAAAACTTGTTCAATCTACTATTCGCTGAGGAGCGTAACAAATTTGCTGGTAAATACCATAATTGGTGATTAGTTTGCGTTCAAAGTCTTGGTAATTAATTTCACAATTTATAATATAAACAATCTTACACGACATTAAGCGAACACTAAATATTAGGCGTATATCTTAATAAATGCCACTTTCCAACACTAAAACCCTCAAATTCATATAAATGTCCAAGATTTAAGCTAATGCATTTTCCATTGTCTCGTTCTACGAAGTTTCCGTGCCGTATTGTTCCGAAACTTAACAAGCCCTACAGTTTCAAATGTCTCATTTAATCTAACAAATATACGGTTTAGCTCAAAATGCGATTATTTTGAAGTTATGACGTGACAAAGCAACATGGGATGGAGGTAAGTTATTTCGTGTGATAACTAAACATGGTAAAATAGTCCAAGGACGAGGTGCACTCGATAACATATTTACTATTTGCCAGTGAAATCAGATTGTATCGGTGCCGCTTGCTGGAGTTAGCGCACACACTGAATTGAAAGAATTATAAAGGGCCCCACAGACGGCACATTATGCATGCACATTTTATTAACTGGTTTTGGGTTCAGTCAAAATGCGGTTGCTTCAACCACAGACGTGACATTTTTCTGCAAATTATGGACAGGTTTTCGCTGTGCCGTCGGTGCCCCTGCACCGGACGCAGAATAACCACCTAAAAAACATGACTTTGATAACATCAGAAGAATAATTTAAGAATTTGCTAGCAAAAAAATTGTAAAGAAAACGCAATAATAGCAACTTCCAAGGATGAGGAATATAAAATTGAATATATAGTGGAATAACTAGTGATATAATTTATGTTAACATATTAATTGTATGAAGATTTTAACATGAGTGAAATTTTTTAATTATTGATGAAAAAATTATTTTTATTTAATGAAGAACCATTCTTAATGAAGTAAAATTTTATGAAGATAAAATATTGAGAAAAGCATTATTGGGGGAAAAAAAATGTTTTTTAGAAATTTAAAAATTTTATGAAAACGTTTATGGTAGTTGAATATCAACTAACATGTAGATATGGGGCTATGCCCCATAATCTTAAATGTCAATGAAACTTTTTCATTTTTGAATTTTCATACAAGTAGGTGGTTATAAAATTTAGGTAAGTCTCACTTTAACTTTCAATCCTTACTGGTCGTTTAGTCTAACAATGTACTATTCATTCTAGTATTCCTGAGGATGTACGTCTAGACATTCGAAACATGTTGGAAACTATATTTTACATATAGGTATTAAATTATGGTGGAAGACGGGATTGTTTTATTTACATTATTAATTTAAATAGATGGTAAAATAAAAAACATAATTTTACACTTTCCACAGATTTTTATTTTGACTCGACATATGTTTCGCAACACAGTTGCTTCTTCAAAAGAGTACTATTAAATGGTATTTTAACAAGTATATACTTAGGTGTAAAATTTTTATTGCAGGTAATTTTTAGGTACGGTTGTTGGAAAAACCAATAATAATATTTACAAACTAATTAAAGAGATTTAAAAGAGGTGATCCATTTAAATCCAATTGATCATTAAGGAGAGTATTGTTATATTTAAGCCTATTTATCTCTAAAGATTCAAGCAAATTTAATTTTATACTTTTGTTTTCAATATGCAAGATATCGTAGTTAGGATTAAATGTATGATTTGCTTCTAACAGATGGTTAGAATAATTAGAATCTGTTTTGTTTTTTATAAAACTTGTATGATGTTCATTCACACGTTTTTCGAAGTTTCGACCTGTTTGTCCGATATAAACTTTAGGGCAATCATTACATTTTAATTTATAAACGCCAGACTTATTTCCTTTGTTCAGTTTACTTTTATTGTTTTTAATGTGTTTTCCTAGAGTATTGTTCGTTTTGAAGGCGATATTAATGTAGATCCTACAAATAAATACCAAAAAATCATAAAACACACGATAAATACTTGTAAAAGCTTATTTCTTGATATGGATTTACGCAAATTTACACTTATGAATCCTTTGTCCCCTAAGTTATACTCTCTCTTAAAAATACATAAAATAGGTAATCCAATTCGACCTGTTGTTTCATTTTTTTCAGCACCTTCTTATAAACTTTGTAATAATTAATAAAAAATAAAAAATTTAAAAAATATAAAAAAGATTAAAAAAGAAGATTCTTATCTACTCTATTCAATCTATGGTTGTTCTTGTTATATGTTTATTAATTAATTACTTGGGTCACCACGGCCACTCAGTTTTTTAATTCGCTTGAGAGCTAAGGTCGTAGATTTAATTCAGATAAGATTTTTGGGCGCCATCAACCAAAGGGGTTGAAAAAGATTATAAAGAAAAGAGTAAACAGAATATTTAGTTCCCTAGCCCTGAAAGAGAAAGCAGTATGAATAAAACAATTATTTCAATCAATTCCTATTTTATTAATTAAAAGAATAATATTTTCCAACTAACACCCATTTTATTCATATAGGAAGAAATAAACATAACATAGAAAAAGAATTTGAATAAAAGGCTAAGCAACTAAATCAGAGAAAGAAGATATAAAAAATAACATAGAAAAAGATATGACATGAGCTAGACAGCTCCACTAAAAGATATATTAGATCGTAGGAAATCAAACAGAATAAGAAGTGAGGATTCTTTCTAAACACCCAATAATAGGAGTCAAATACTAAATAAAGCTTTGAACATAATTAAAGTGTAATTACTTTAAAGGTAGTGACCAAAATAAAACAGAATTTAAATTTAATGTAACTAAATCAAATTATAGCATTCATTATGCCAAAATTGAAAATAAAATGTTCTTTATAGTAAAGTCAATGAAAGTAAAGTTAATATAAAGTCATATACATATATATATAGCATTCCCTACGCCAGAATTTAAAGTGAGTTAGAATTTAGAATCAAATTCATAAATAGTAACATCACTTCCAGGTTATATTAATAAAAACATTTACCATGCCCTATTCCAAAATAGAAATGGGAACTTAAAACTTTAGTTATGTTCCCAGCAAAATAGCTTAGGGGTGAAGGTAAAGATTATCTAGCTAAGTCTAACTAATAGATATATAGCCAAAACCTAGAATGACAAAAGATACATACTGATGGTGACTAAAATATCTGGGTCAGTAAGTAATGCATTCAAAACCGAGATTATCAGTCTCTTATTAACCTGCTCACAACAGATATAGGTATATCCATTACGAGAGTAAGTCCAATGAAGAAGTTACCGATATAGGAATATCCCAACAACTTCATAGGGGTATCTTAATAAAATTAAGTCAAAATAGAGAAAATTTCAGCTATAGAAATAACTCAATACTCTATAGGGATATCTTAATCACATTAAGCAAAAATAAAGAAATTACAGATATAATATCTCAATAACTTTAGTGCGAAAACGCATACTTCCTGAGGAAGTAATAGATTTATACTTAAAAATTAAACATTTAACCGCTACTTCTGTTAGAAAGTAAGACTTACGTTTTTTGTTTAATGTAAATCTCAATTTAAGAGAATTAAAAAACCATCTTAGACTCCTTAACGAGTGAAAGTTAGTATCATAAATCAAAACTAGCCTGTTCCAGCTAGATAATCATAAAACCTACTAGGGATTAATATACAAATGAATTTACAATAAATAGACCAACCACTCAAGCATTCCTTGACGAGGGAGGTTTCGGTTTTAAATTGAAAACTAAGTTTCGTAGGATACAAGATAAGCAGTTTAGGTAATATGTACATTACTGGATTGACCCATCCACTTTAAGCGAAATCTACAAGAATTTACAACAGTCTTAAGCGAAGCTAGGGTAATTATACACCATACATAAAAATATACAGAGGGAAGAATATACAAATATAATACAGTCTACCAAATCACCACATAAAAGATTTATAACATAGGAAATTAAGTTAAGGGTTAACAAATTGACTTTTAGTGGCTATCAGTCATCAAATAAAAAAGGTTAAGTCCGGTAAGTGTGGCATTGTGCCAGTCAAAACGTTACAAGTGAATAAAAGAGGTATTTTAGCAATATGACATAAAAAGGTGGCTCTAGGCCCATTAATAGTACATTACGAGTGATTTAACTGAAGTACAGAGGTGAAATTATCCTGAATTATTGGACACATGAAATTTACTTATTCAAACTCAAAGGAAGGGTTTTTTTTGGTGTTATATCTTATGAAATTTAATAAAAATTAGTCGGAAGTGGTGTTAGTACAGTAAACAAGGAGAAAAAATATGCTACTTAGCTCATGTAAGGCAGGACTCTAGCAGACAGGCACGACGGATTATGCATCAACCTCCAGCATCAGATCAATGTGGACGGTTGACCATACAGCACGTCGGGGTGACCGGCACATGCACCGAAACAGGAACTTCATCCAAAATGACACCCCCACTCGTCTTGGCCTCTCTAAGACATACATCCTCCATTCCAGACATGGGATCCATAGCAGGGTAAAGAATTAAGAGGAAGACTCCAGATTACGAATACTGACTTAAGCATTTCCAACACATGGCTAAATCCATGTAGAACGTAGAAAATAGAAGTAGAAGGTAATAAAGGTAGGGGATAAAAGATGTAGGAGATAAAAGAACCAGAAGATAAAAGAAAAATAGACGGTAATCGAAGTAGATAAAGGAAGTAGAAAAAGAAGTTGATAAAAGAAAGATGATGAATAGTGAAGGATAATAAATAATGAAAAATAATGAAGGATAATAAATAATGAAAGATAATAAATAATGAAAAAGAATCATGAAGGATAATAAAGAATAATAAAGAATAATAAATAATGAAACCTAAAACAAAACGTGGACATTAGGACGCCATTTTGTGAAACCCAAAAATACTACTCACCAGATGGTCGGGCTTCCTACGGTCTAGGTGACGAAACAATCCCATTTAAGGCTCAAAAGACAGCTTCTGTGTTAAATTCCGATCCGGCCATTGCCAACACATATAAAATGTGAATTATTAACACAAAACCATAATTTTTATATTTTCGTCACCTGCTGTTCAAGTCTTCTGGACCGGTATTTAGAACGAACAGACCGACGCACTACGCCTTAAAGTCCTTAAATAGACTTTCCTATCCAAAAAAAACAACTTCCCACTCGTGACTCGTACTGCTTCGAAAACCCATGTGACTTCCGGAAATGACAAGTAAAGCTGGAGGGCACTTTGAACTTGAAAACGGGAATCTACTCATTTTAACCAAAAAAGCCATGAAAATAGCTGCAAGTTTGACCCGAAACTAAATGCATCCAAAATACTAGGTTAGGCAACGTCAAAAAACCCGGCAGTCATCCCAAACATGTAAAAGATAGCTTAATACCATCTGGGTGTCCGACAGCTAGTCATGCATATCGTCATATTACGGGTTGCCTATACGTAGGTTATTATATTAAGACGAATCGGCCTGGGTCTAGAACCGTTTAGACAGGGGCGTATTCAAAATTTTTAAAAAATTTAATTATTTAAATTGGTCAAAATTTGATAAAAACTCGGGCTATCTACTAACGTTGTAACAAGCACAAAAAGATTGTTACAAATACCCCCTTTCAACAAAAAATTAAAAAAAATAAGAAATAATTCAGGACAATTGAGTACCTCTTAACGTCTAATTACCAAAAAATTTTTTTTAGGCTACAGGTTGCCTTTACATTTGAGATACAATATACATTTCGGTTTATATTTTAGTCTTAATTACTAACTTACTAGCTATGGAAAACGGTTGGGTCTAGGGCTGGTCAGCGTCTTCAAGATCAAGACTGCTATCCAGAGGGGATTTAAGATCTTTAATGTGATACCGACCGATGCTTTTATCGTGCTCATCCTTAAGTTCATAAATGATTGGAGAAATTTTCTTAATGATTTTACATTTAATGAATTTCTTTGCCAGTTTTTTAGAAAAATAATTCCCAGCGTCAGACAAGATGAAATTTCTTTTATAGACTACGTCACCTACATTAAACTCAATATTTCTTTTTCTCAAATCATAATATTTCTTATTTCGCTCATAAGCTCTATTGATGTTTTTAATAACTTGTTCATAAATGTCTGGTAATTTAGACAGTTCTTGAGCTAAGTTTTGTCTGTCGTCAAATTTATAGGGACAAAGATTTTTACTTTCTATGATACCAAAATAATCTCCAGAGGTAGGTAAGTTACGTCCAAAAGTTAAGAAAGCTGGTGAAAATGCAGTTGATATGTGTGTAGTGGTGTTTATAGCGTTACATATGTGGTGTACGTGTTTGTCCCAGTCACGGTGGTTATTTTCTTTAATATAGGACCTAATCGCGGTGCCTATCACTCTATTTGCACGCTCTACGTTATTTGTTTGGGGATGGTATCGGGCATTGTACCAGATGTGACCTACTTTATAACTATTCATCAGGCTGGTGAATTCTTTTGATTTAAACTGCGTACCATTGTCTACTACTAGAACTTGGGGAACGCCAAAATATATAAAAACTATTTCCTCCAGAAAGCTACAAATTTCCTTAGTCAAAGCTCGTTTCATTTTATGAATAAAAGTAAATTTGGTGAACCAGTCTATTACGACGAGCAAATAACAAAAGCCGGACCTGGATTTTGGAAAAGGTCCCTGAATGTCTATAGAAAGTAATTTAAATGGTGTGGAAATATTCTTAGGTGCCCCCATGAGACCAGCCCTAGCAAATTGAGAAACTTTCTGTTCATTACAAACCTGACAACGAGAAATATACGTCTTTATATCTTGTCTAATCCCTGGCCACCAGCATTGTTCTAAAATTTTATCGAGACACTTTTTAAAACCAAAATGTGCTCCTAATGGATTATCATGAAATTTTTCTAAGACTTCCGATCTTTTAATTCGTGGTATGATTAGTTTCCAATCTTTTTGGTTAATTTGAACATTGTGACTACTGGGGAAATGTTTATATAAGTTATTACCCTCTATTCGAAAAGCTGGATATTTTTGAGGATGTTTTTGTATTTTATCCCTCAACTGTGAATACCATTTATCTAGTGGAACGTTATCTATTGATGAAATTTCTGGAAAACTACGACTAAGTGCGTCTGCGACGACGTTTGAGGTGCCAGACCTATGCTTAATAACAAAATTAAATTGTGACAGCAAGATGGACATTCTAGCTAATCTACCCATGGGGTTTTCTAAACGGAAAAGCCACTGCAAGGAATAATGGTCAGTTAAAATTGTGAAAGTTGGGCCACCCTCTATATAAGACCTAAACTTTAGTACAGCGTGTACTATGGCCACAAGCTCTTTTTCTGTAACTGTCATGTGTTTAAGTTGGTATTTTGTTCGGTGTCTCTACTAGATAAGGTTGCAAGATTTGGTGTGCGGGAACAATTTGGTTGAACCCAGCTTTCAAAGTCATTATCAATTAAATTTTCGCCATTATCAACTTTATTTTGAGATATTGAGTTTAAATTAAATTGTCGTCTATACAAGTTGATGTTTTCTTGTATGTCCCTACTAAACAAGGTTTTAGGCTGTAATGTATGAGAACAGGTTGGTTAAATAGAGCTTTCAAAATCATTATTGTTACTCATATGTTGAGATACGGAATTTAATTGCGAAGCCTCCTGTGCTGGCCCACGAACAAGAACGTCAGAATGAATAATTATTTTAGGATTTTCTCCTGGATTTACTCTTTGTTCGTCGGTCGCAAAAGATACTCTACGAGAATTTACAATTTCAGGAGTTTCAGAATCGCTTTCATACGAGGTCTCTGAAGAACTTTCATCTGTGTCCTTGAAATGCAAAAGATTGACGTCATTATTTTGAGCTTTTGCCTTTAAATTGGCAATAAGAGAGGTTGTTTCAGTTATAAGTTCGGATTTGAAATTGTCTTCTTCTGGGTTACCAGAAGAGATATACTCTAATCTACGTTTAACATGTAGTAAACGTGACATAGCTCTTTTATAATCAACATGTTCTTTATTGGAATTAAAAATGGTTACCAATCCTTGTAATATCACGAGTTTTCTTTGGCATATTTGTGTTTCTTGTTGAAAATCCATCGATATCGCTGGATGAGGCACGATAGAATCATCTTTCTCAGCTTTCTGTAGCTGTCGCAATAAGGATTTGAGGATGTTGACTTTTGATCCTGGATCAGCCTGGATTCCTCTGACGCAGAGTTCCCAAACCAACTCATCCTTCCACAGGTAGGTAGGGTTCATTTTAGACATTTTTCTCTATACCAAAATGTACCTAAAAATTCCAAATACAATTAAAAAATGGTCAAAATAATATCTCTGGCCAAGCCAAAAATATAGAAAAGTTATGTGTTTAGAAAGATATCACTGCAAGGAAAAATGAAGATTTTTATCTGAAATGTTGTTGAAAATTTTACTTGTTACATACGACTGAGCTACCCACAAAATGTTATTCCTGGCCCCACGTTGGGCGCCATTTGTAATAATTAATAAAAAATAAAAAATTTAAAAAATATAAAAAAGATTAAAAAAGAAGATTCTTATCTACTCTATTCAATCTATGGTTGTTCTTGTTATATGTTTATTAATTAATTACTTGGGTCACCACGGCCACTCAGTTTTTTAATTCGCTTGAGAGCTAAGGTCGTAGATTTAATTCAGATAAGATTTTTGGGCGCCATCAACCAAAGGGGTTGAAAAAGATTATAAAGAAAAGAGTAAACAGAATATTTAGTTCCCTAGCCCTGAAAGAGAAAGCAGTATGAATAAAACAATTATTTCAATCAATTCCTATTTTATTAATTAAAAGAATAATATTTTCCAACTAACACCCATTTTATTCATATAGGAAGAAATAAACATAACATAGAAAAAGAATTTGAATAAAAGGCTAAGCAACTAAATCAGAGAAAGAAGATATAAAAAATAACATAGAAAAAGATATGACATGAGCTAGACAGCTCCACTAAAAGATATATTAGATCGTAGGAAATCAAACAGAATAAGAAGTGAGGATTCTTTCTAAACACCCAATAATAGGAGTCAAATACTAAATAAAGCTTTGAACATAATTAAAGTGTAATTACTTTAAAGGTAGTGACCAAAATAAAACAGAATTTAAATTTAATGTAACTAAATCAAATTATAGCATTCATTATGCCAAAATTGAAAATAAAATGTTCTTTATAGTAAAGTCAATGAAAGTAAAGTTAATATAAAGTCATATACATATATATATAGCATTCCCTACGCCAGAATTTAAAGTGAGTTAGAATTTAGAATCAAATTCATAAATAGTAACATCACTTCCAGGTTATATTAATAAAAACATTTACCATGCCCTATTCCAAAATAGAAATGGGAACTTAAAACTTTAGTTATGTTCCCAGCAAAATAGCTTAGGGGTGAAGGTAAAGATTATCTAGCTAAGTCTAACTAATAGATATATAGCCAAAACCTAGAATGACAAAAGATACATACTGATGGTGACTAAAATATCTGGGTCAGTAAGTAATGCATTCAAAACCGAGATTATCAGTCTCTTATTAACCTGCTCACAACAGATATAGGTATATCCATTACGAGAGTAAGTCCAATGAAGAAGTTACCGATATAGGAATATCCCAACAACTTCATAGGGGTATCTTAATAAAATTAAGTCAAAATAGAGAAAATTTCAGCTATAGAAATAACTCAATACTCTATAGGGATATCTTAATCACATTAAGCAAAAATAAAGAAATTACAGATATAATATCTCAATAACTTTAGTGCGAAAACGCATACTTCCTGAGGAAGTAATAGATTTATACTTAAAAATTAAACATTTAACCGCTACTTCTGTTAGAAAGTAAGACTTACGTTTTTTGTTTAATGTAAATCTCAATTTAAGAGAATTAAAAAACCATCTTAGACTCCTTAACGAGTGAAAGTTAGTATCATAAATCAAAACTAGCCTGTTCCAGCTAGATAATCATAAAACCTACTAGGGATTAATATACAAATGAATTTACAATAAATAGACCAACCACTCAAGCATTCCTTGACGAGGGAGGTTTCGGTTTTAAATTGAAAACTAAGTTTCGTAGGATACAAGATAAGCAGTTTAGGTAATATGTACATTACTGGATTGACCCATCCACTTTAAGCGAAATCTACAAGAATTTACAACAGTCTTAAGCGAAGCTAGGGTAATTATACACCATACATAAAAATATACAGAGGGAAGAATATACAAATATAATACAGTCTACCAAATCACCACATAAAAGATTTATAACATAGGAAATTAAGTTAAGGGTTAACAAATTGACTTTTAGTGGCTATCAGTCATCAAATAAAAAAGGTTAAGTCCGGTAAGTGTGGCATTGTGCCAGTCAAAACGTTACAAGTGAATAAAAGAGGTATTTTAGCAATATGACATAAAAAGGTGGCTCTAGGCCCATTAATAGTACATTACGAGTGATTTAACTGAAGTACAGAGGTGAAATTATCCTGAATTATTGGACACATGAAATTTACTTATTCAAACTCAAAGGAAGGGTTTTTTTTGGTGTTATATCTTATGAAATTTAATAAAAATTAGTCGGAAGTGGTGTTAGTACAGTAAACAAGGAGAAAAAATATGCTACTTAGCTCATGTAAGGCAGGACTCTAGCAGACAGGCACGACGGATTATGCATCAACCTCCAGCATCAGATCAATGTGGACGGTTGACCATACAGCACGTCGGGGTGACCGGCACATGCACCGAAACAGGAACTTCATCCAAAATGACACCCCCACTCGTCTTGGCCTCTCTAAGACATACATCCTCCATTCCAGACATGGGATCCATAGCAGGGTAAAGAATTAAGAGGAAGACTCCAGATTACGAATACTGACTTAAGCATTTCCAACACATGGCTAAATCCATGTAGAACGTAGAAAATAGAAGTAGAAGGTAATAAAGGTAGGGGATAAAAGATGTAGGAGATAAAAGAACCAGAAGATAAAAGAAAAATAGACGGTAATCGAAGTAGATAAAGGAAGTAGAAAAAGAAGTTGATAAAAGAAAGATGATGAATAGTGAAGGATAATAAATAATGAAAAATAATGAAGGATAATAAATAATGAAAGATAATAAATAATGAAAAAGAATCATGAAGGATAATAAAGAATAATAAAGAATAATAAATAATGAAACCTAAAACAAAACGTGGACATTAGGACGCCATTTTGTGAAACCCAAAAATACTACTCACCAGATGGTCGGGCTTCCTACGGTCTAGGTGACGAAACAATCCCATTTAAGGCTCAAAAGACAGCTTCTGTGTTAAATTCCGATCCGGCCATTGCCAACACATATAAAATGTGAATTATTAACACAAAACCATAATTTTTATATTTTCGTCACCTGCTGTTCAAGTCTTCTGGACCGGTATTTAGAACGAACAGACCGACGCACTACGCCTTAAAGTCCTTAAATAGACTTTCCTATCCAAAAAAAACAACTTCCCACTCGTGACTCGTACTGCTTCGAAAACCCATGTGACTTCCGGAAATGACAAGTAAAGCTGGAGGGCACTTTGAACTTGAAAACGGGAATCTACTCATTTTAACCAAAAAAGCCATGAAAATAGCTGCAAGTTTGACCCGAAACTAAATGCATCCAAAATACTAGGTTAGGCAACGTCAAAAAACCCGGCAGTCATCCCAAACATGTAAAAGATAGCTTAATACCATCTGGGTGTCCGACAGCTAGTCATGCATATCGTCATATTACGGGTTGCCTATACGTAGGTTATTATATTAAGACGAATCGGCCTGGGTCTAGAACCGTTTAGACAGGGGCGTATTCAAAATTTTTAAAAAATTTAATTATTTAAATTGGTCAAAATTTGATAAAAACTCGGGCTATCTACTAACGTTGTAACAAGCACAAAAAGATTGTTACAACTTTCTAAACATTTAATCGATATTATTAAAATTAATACTAACTTTTCGGCAAGATACTCTATTAAAAATTCATATGATTTGGTTGACAAGATCAAAAATGTTATTTTACCTAGTAACGCTAAGTTTGTTTCCTTTGACGTCAGTAACTTATTCCCTAGTATTCCTGTAGTAGACTCTGTGATACTGGTGGAAAAATTGTTATTAACAAATAAAGTTAATCCTGTTAAAAAACAGGACATTTTGAATACTTTAGAGGTTTGTTTACAACAAAACTATTTCGAATTTAATAACGAATTTTATACTAGTAAAGAAGGTCTTATTATGGGCAATCCTCTAAGTCCCCTCTTAGCGGAAATCTTTATGGACAATATAGAGTCTATTATTTCGAAACATTCACTGTTTAAAAAATTTCTTTATTGGTATAGATATGTGGACGATGTTCTAGCTTGTTTTATAGGTACTGAAAGGCAATTGGATCAGTTTTTAGAATTCATAAATAATATACACAACAATATAAAATTTACAATAGAAAAAGAAGTCAATTATTCCATTAATTTTTTAGACCTAACGATAACAAAATTCGAAAATAAACATGATTTTTCAATATACCATAAACCTACTCATACTGATACTACTATACATAACACATCTTGCCATCCAGTACAACATAAATTAGCTTCTTTCTTTAGTATGATACATCGACTAGTAACATTACCTTTAAACAAAACTAATTTTCAAACCGAATTAAATATCATTAAGCAAATTGCAGTTAATAATGGTTATTCCGCGATAACAATAGATAAAATCCTAAATAAAAAATTATACAAAAAGGCTATAAACCTAGTGTTTCCAACAGCAAATAAGAATAATAACAATTATAAAGTTATCTCGTACATAGGTCATATTAGCACTAAAATTAAAAACTTTTTAAAAAACTTGAACATTAATATCGCCTTCAAAACTAACAATACTCTAGGAAAACACATTAAAAACAATAAAAGTAAACTGAACAAAGGAAATAAGTCTGGCGTTTATAAATTAAAATGTAATGATTGCCCTAAAGTTTATATCGGACAAACAGGTCGAAACTTCGAAAAACGTGTGAATGAACATCATACAAGTTTTATAAAAAACAAAACAGATTCTAATTATTCTAACCATCTGTTAGAAGCAAATCATACATTTAATCCTAACTACGATATCTTGCATATTGAAAACAAAAGTATAAAATTAAATTTGCTTGAATCTTTAGAGATAAATAGGCTTAAATATAACAATACTCTCCTTAATGATCAATTGGATTTAAATGGATCACCTCTTTTAAATCTCTTTAATTAGTTTGTAAATATTATTATTGGTTTTTCCAACAACCGTACCTAAAAATTACCTGCAATAAAAATTTTACACCTAAGTATATACTTGTTAAAATACCATTTAATAGTACTCTTTTGAAGAAGCAACTGTGTTGCGAAACATATGTCGAGTCAAAATAAAAATCTGTGGAAAGTGTAAAATTATATTTTTTATTTTACCATCTATTTAAATTAACAATGGATTTCCACCAAGTAAAAGCCGAATCAATTCAATTATTTACATTACTTTGACTCCATTGAAAGTATAGACTATTTCTTCAATTTCAAAAATGATAATGTTTATAGCCGTTTATTTTAGCGTAAATTTGTTTTAATCTAGATATAATTACGTAACTAAAATTTATATTTTTGATATAGGTACCCGTTAAAAAATTGGAAATCTGGTATTCGAAATTATAGTTTCAATATTAAGCAAGCAGATGATTGTATAAAGAATTAGTTTTTCTTCTAAATCCACACTACAAATAAAGAAGTTTTCTTCTTTCAAACTCTATTGTTAGACTTCATGGACAGTCCAGTGGCGGATACAAGGGAGGGGGGGGAGTGAGTCCTTGGGCCCGGAGCACACCCTTTGAAATATTCGAAATCCTTGTATTATTCTCCCGACAATTTACGTATCATATTTTGAAATTAAAAAATCCGAAAGGAATTAACATTGGAATAAATAGTAGGTTTTAAGTTTTCTTCTTGACCTTATGATTTAAATTTTTGTCTTGTTTATTGGGGGTTTTTAGGTCATTTATAAATAAATAAAGGTTTGGTTTAAGTTGACGTTTCGGTTTATATTACATTAAACCATCTTCAGAACTACAATTACAGGAAAATGTGATTATTAACTAATTTTTAGGATTAAAAAGTAGACATACCTCTATATAAATCTTAGCACTATCACTTCTATTTTTACATGTTTAACCATCTATTTATGTCTTATCAGCAGACAAAAGCAATAAAACGGTTCTAATGGAAAAAGACGACTATAATAAAAAAATGTATGACTTACTAAATGACTCTACAACTTACAAAAAAGAAACCCACGATCTAACTAAAAAAATTCAAACTAAAATAAACAACATCGTAAATAACTGGCTCAAAAATAAATACATAGATAAATTCTTAAAAAATAAACTAATATCACACAATGGTCAACCCCCATACATATATGGACTACCAAAACTTCACAAAAATAATATTCCTCTACGTCCTATAGTTAGTACAATAGGTTCTGCTATATATAGTATCTCTAAATACCTTTCAAACATTCTAACAAACGTGATAGGCAAAACCGAATATCACATCAAAGATTCATGGAATTTTCATGAATTTATAAAAAACAAAAAAATACCCAAAAATCATATTCTTGTCTCGTTTGATGTCGTCTCACTCTATACCAATATACCAATCGAACTTACTATAAAAAGTATAAAAGAAAACTGGAACTCCATTAAACAACACACAACAATTCCACAAGAAGAATTTATTAAAACAACTAATTTATGCTTAACGTCAAATTTCTTTCAATTTAATGACGAATTCTTCTCACAAATTTATGGTGTAGCAATGGGATCACCAATTTCTGCTTCAATCGCAAATCTTGTAATGGAGCTGGTTGAAACAAATGTATTAAATAACCTAGAATATATACCATATTTTTTTAAAAGATTCGTTGACGATTGCATTCTTTGCATACCAAAAAATAAACTTGAATATACACTTAACAAATTCAATTATTTCCATAAAAAAATAAAATTTACATACGAAACAGAAAACAATAGATCAATAAACTTTTTAGACATCAACATATCTTACGACGAAGAAGGCAACATCACAACCAATTGGTATACCAAACCCGTTTGGTCGGGCCGATATTTAAACTTCAATTCCTATACCCCCAAAAAATATAAAAAAAGTGTTGTCAACTCCCTTATTGATAGAGCGGTTAAATTAACAGATCCAATAAACAGACCACAAAACATAACAAAAGTAAAAACTGTTCTACAAAACAATAACTACCCAAAAAATTTTATGAACCAATTATTAAGAATAGAATAAACCAAATTTACAATAGCACAAATAAAACGGATCCCCAAAAAGAAAATAACTTCATCTCCCTACCATACATTCCAGAAATCAATACAAAAATTAGAAACGTACTTAAACCACACAAAATAAATATAGCTGATAAACCACCAAACAATACAAAAACCTTTTTTACAAAATTACAACCAACCATTCCTAAACTAAATCAAGCAAATGTAATATATAAAATAGACTGTTTGGACTGCCCAAAGACATACATTGGACAAACAAAACAATACCTAAAAAACCAAATATATGAACATAAATATAGCATGAGAAATACGAACCAAGCACACACATCGTTTTTAAAACATGCTATTGACAACTTACATAATTTTGACTTCAATAATACAACAATTTTAGACCATGAAACAAATTATAAAAAACGAAATATAAAAGAAATGATCCATATTAAAAAAAATAAAAATACATTAAATTTTCGAACCGACACTGATAATCTTAGTACAGTTTACAGTAATTTAATAACCTAATTAAAAATTGCAAATTTTTACTACCGTTAACAAAAGAAACAATAAACCGTAATCAAATGGTTTTTCCCATTTTTAATAAATGTACCTACCCTCCCTCATAAAGAATCCCTTTATAAAATCAGTCTTGCATAGTTACTACATAGTTAAACATGTAAAAATAGAAGTGATAGTGCTAAGATTTATATAGAGGTATGTCTACTTTTTAATCCTAAAAATTAGTTAATAATCACATTTTCCTGTAATTGTAGTTCTGAAGATGGTTTAATGTAATATAAACCGAAACGTCAACTTAAACCAAACCTTTATTTATTTATAAATGACCTAAAAACCCAATTAACAAAAAATTGGAATAAATGGTTTTCACATTTGATCATACATCTGTTCAATGCAAATATTAGAATAGAACATAGAATCAAAGCCGTAGACATAAAACTGTCAATTGATTGGTAATTTCGCCTATTACTTTCCTAAGCATACAGAATACAGAGATACAGAGGTTTCTTTTTTCATAGTCTTAGCAACAGAACATGATAGTGGCAGAGATATTCTAAGTAGATTCGAATAGAATTAGCAAACGTCACATTTGATGTAGATCTTCGTAAAAGTGACAAGGGTTTGTTTTTGTGTTCGATATTTATAATGCATACCATTAAGTTTTCTGTTCAAAATAAAAATTCATTAAGATATTGTCACAACTTGGGGGTAGTTTCCCTAACGGGGCGTGAATAAAAATGCTTTGGCTAAAAAACAATACAGACTTTTATTTTATATTCGCCATTTATTTATCAGGTAGCCTGGAGGAAACCCAGCATGTCTCCAGGGGGGTGTGGACCAGACCGGCACTGTCGATGGGAGCTCTCACGGGATGTGCCTGAGGGGCTTTACGTGGCTCCGCCTCCACAGGACGGGAGTCGGAGAGGCTTGGAGCCTAGGGAACTCTTGGGGGTTACTTTTAGATCGATCAGGAGAGGGGCCTCGAGTCTATATAACACATGGGCACTTCTGTCGCAGGGTAGTTGACCAGTCGTTGAGACAAAGGTACCGTGTCCATCGAATGTTCGGGCATTTATACACCAAAAGTGCTGACTCTTGTTTAATTGAACTTGACATTGGATGGCACAGTGGTCCGCGACCTCAACGCACAGTGGTCTAGAAGTGTAAAAATTATAATTAAAATGTGGAGCCCACCATTTTGTTGACAATATTGCATGTAAAAGAAAATACTACTGAGGATGTCATAATAAAATTTCTTCATGAGATACCCAGTATAATATCTTTGATGATTTTGGTAAGTGACACCTTATCCAAGAGTTATTCTTATTTGACTGATATTTGGAACATAATATACCTAAAAAAAACGAAGAATAATTTTCAAACAAATTAACAAGACCGTAATTACAATAGCATAGCTCGATACATTTATATGTAGCTGTCAAAAGAATGCGAATAAACAGTCAGTGGTTTACGATGTTGCCACATATCGTTACTTAATTATACTTCAATATTTATCATCAAGAAAACCCTGGCATTAAATGTATTCATTGAAAATAAATAAAAAATATATTTAAGAAACTAAGAGTATTTTAATACAAATTCATCATTGTTCAAAATTTCCCCTTATCCTATTAGTTCTGATATTGAAATGGCATGGAAATATGGCAACATAGTGAACAAGCTAGCTACCCACAAGCTTTAAACGTGTGAAACAAATTTTGGCACAAATTGAAACATTTTATTTTTTATAGCATTTTGAATTTATTGTTCAAATGTAGCATTTCTTATGAGAGCATTTTTGAATTAAAGGAAGTAGGTGGCTATTAATTGCACGTGTGTGACTCGTGTAGTAGGTACTAATCTAGCGGGAAATCATCCTGAATTAGTTAAAAGGGAAGAGCAAACCATATACATGGAAATGAGCTGTTATGAAAAGAAAGGGAAATCTAGGACAGTCCTATACGAATACAAAAACTAAAAGCACTCTAGAGAGAAAGTTAAAAAACTGTAAAAACCCATGTAGACTGACATGCATGAACAAAATTTACAAAGGTATGAGCCTTGGGGCTTTAAGAGACGTTGATGGTCAGCGGGATTTTATTCCGCGTTTTGTGTATTTCAAAACTAAGGAGCGCCAACGTCCTTGTCATAAGTAAAACTCGCAAATAGGGCTACAAATAAATTCAGAAAGTCGATGAAGGTAATATAGAGAAAGAAAGTGACAGAAACGTTCCTGATTTCAGGAAAAAGTTTGTCATAAGTTCTTTTTGAATACCCTTATCTAGTGACTCTAGACAAAGACAATAGGGGTAGACATATTGTTATAACTAGCATCAATGATTAACAAAAAAAAACTTTGAAAGATCACATCAACTCATTTGATATGGTAGAAAGTTCTTATGCCAGAAAGACTCTTAAGTGGGTGTCTTATTTAATAGAACTAAAGTGTGATGTACAGGGACATTTTTTTAAGTGTCTCACCCGATTGGCGATTTTCCTGCTGACTATAATAAGAAACAAATTACATATTTCTCAATGATTTTCAATAAGGAAGCCGAATTTAATGTCAAAAAATACATAGATTTTCAAATTTGACAGATGAGACGCCATTTTGAATTTTCTTAAATGGCAACCCCCATAAATAACTACACGATTGAATTGCATTTGGCGATCCGATTCTAAAACAATTTAGTTGTTGATATTCATTTTCAGCCGTTTCGGAAATACGGGGGTTCCTAATTTGCTTCCATCGATTTTGTCTTTTAAGTGTCTCACTCCTTTAATAAATAGACCTTCTAAGCTGGACATCCTAATTTTTTTCAAAGTGAAATAATTTCCCGTGAGCAAGCAATCTGCGCTATAGTTCAATCCGACAGAAGTCAAAAAGTGACAGATACGACGCCATCTTGAATTTTTTTAAATGACAACTCTTATAAATAACCACACGATTGAATTGCATTTGGCGATCCGATTCTAAAACAATTTAGTTGTTGATATTCATTTTCAGCCGTTTCGGAAATACGGGGGTTCCTAATTTGCTTCCATCGATTTTGTCTTTTAAGTGTCTCACTCCTTTAATAAATAGACCTTCTAAGCTGGACATCCTAATTTTTTTCAAAGTGAAATAATTTCCCGTGAGCAAGCAATCTGCGCTATAGTTCAATCCGACAGAAGTCAAAAAGTGACAGATACGACGCCATCTTGAATTTTTTTAAATGACAACTCTTATAAATAACCACACGATTGAATTGCATTTGGCGATCCGATTCTAAAACCATTTAGTAGTTGATATTAATTTTCAGCCGTTTCGGAAATACGGGGGTTCCTAATTTGCCTCCATCGATTTTGTCTTTTAAGTGTCTCACCCCTTTAATAAATATACCTTCTAAGCTGAACACCGTAATTTTTTTCATAGTGACATAATTTCTTGTGAGAAAGCGATCTACGCTATAGTGAAATCCGACAGATGTCAAAAAGTGACAGATACGACGCTATTTTGAATTTTTTTAAATGGCAACCCTCATAAATAACCACACGCTTGAATTGCATTTGGCGATCCGATTCTAAAACCATTTAGTTGTTGATATTCATTTTCAGCCGTTTCGGAAATACGGGGGTTCCTAATTTGCCTCCATCGATTTTGTCTTTTAAGTGTCTTACCCCTTTAATAAATATACCTTCTAAGCTGAACATCTTAATTTTTTTTACAGTGACATAATTTCCCGTGAGCAAGCGATCTACGCTATAGTCAAATCCGACAGATGTCAAAAAGTGACAGGTACGACGCCATTTTGAATTTTTTTAAATGGCAACTCTCATAAATAACCACACGATTAAATTGCATTTGACTATCCGATTCTAAAACCATTTAGTTGTGGATATTCATTTTCAGCCGTTTCGGAAATACGGGGGTTCCTAATTTGCCTCCATCGATTTTGTCTTTGAAGTGTCTCACCCCTTTAATAAATAGACTTTCTAAGCTAAACAGATACGTCGCTATTTTGAATTATCCGCAATTAAGGGAATAAATTTAATAATAGGATCGCAAAATGCAATTCGCTCGTGTGGTTACTTACAGCGGTTGCCATTTAAAATAATTTAAAATAGCGTCGTATCTGTTCAGCTTAGGAGGTCTATTTATTAAAGGGGAGAGAAATTTTGCATCAGTTGTTTGGAACCCTCAGTACGCGGTTTATCAGCAGAGGCTGGAAAGAATTCAAAACAAATTTTTGCGATTCTTGTCGCGTAAGACAGACGTAGCTATTGTCAATGGCAATTATAAACCAATTCTAGAAAAATTTTCAATTATGACTGACTGGAAGACGGGTAGTTTCCGATCTCATAATGGTTTATAAATTGGTGAATGGTCTTGTCGACTCGCCTATGCTTAGGCCTAAGTTAATTTTTAATTTACCAGTTAGAGAGTTAAGGCTCCAAAATATTTTTAATATACCGTTTAGAAACACAAATTCTGGCAAAAATTCTCCTCTTTGTAGAGCAACTCGTTCTTATAATGATTTTAATTTGAGCATGGAAGTGTTCGATATGTCTGCGGTTGGGTTTAAGAAGTATCTCAAAGGTTTAATGTAAACCTTTAGTATTAAGTATTATGTCACAATTGTTTATTTTTTATAATTGTTTATTATAATATAATATTGTATATTAATTCCCACTAGCTAATACCAAGATGTGGATGCTTAGTGGACTAGTGTCTGTTGTATCCCTATTTGCAATAAATAAATAAATGGTTTTAGAATTGGATCGCCAAATGCAATTCAATCGTCTAGTTATTTATAAGGGTTGCCATTTAAGAAAATTCAAAATGGCGTCTCATCTGTCAAATTTGTAAATCTGTGTATTTTTTGATATTAAATTCGGCTTCCTTATCGAAAATCATTGAGAAATATGTGATTTGTTTTTTATTATAGTCAGCAGGAAAATCGCCAATCGGGTGAGACACTTAAAAAAATGTCCCTGTACCTGAATTACTCAGTAGAAATTAAAATATTTTCGATTTATAATACATCCTTAATTTATTATACAACTTACTGCTTTTGAATCTCCTCTTGATTTCGAGATATCTTCCGTCCGCGTACTAAATGGCCCATCAGGTCGTCCTGTATACCTTAACTATGTATGTCTTCTATACGCCAGCTTTACTTCATTTTGCAGAGAAGATAACACAGCATAACATAACTCCTTGTGCTGTCAGGAACTCACGAATATGTTCCGCTGTAAATTAGATTCACGAATTTGTGGCGTTGTTGCATCAGATAAAATGAATGATGGTTTTACGCTTGGCGTAACAATTGTAATACAGTGATACTTTGTGTGCACATTAACACAAAATGACTAATACAAAATATATTGTTATCTGTTACACTTAGTATCGATTCAATTCGTTCACAAGAACGGAGATTGGCATTGGCGTAGCTTGCGCTTTTACCTGGGAGTTTAAGCCCCAACAGTGGCGTAACTGGAAGATATGGGATCTGGGTTTAAAATGAAGAAATGCTGCAGGCGTGCTGGAGAGAAACCGCTAAAGCCAAAATTTGTTTCTGAAGCCACGTCCAAATTTTAGATCGTTTAAACCAAGCTAACAAAATGAATAGCATCTTTAAAAATTGAAACTCGGTTATGGATAAGAATATTTTTTCACGCTCTTTTAGGCCTCAAGAGGGCCCTTAAAGGTACGGGCCGTATTCCAAGGAACCCTTGGAACCATTGTAGTTACGCCGCTTAGCACATACAAGAAATTTATGAAGAAGAAACTTCACCCAATAGTATTTCTTTGTTCGTATTTTCAGAAATAATTTTTTACGCAGCATCTTTCAGAGAGTGCTGAGCCACCTTCTTTCCAGTCCCCTTAATGACGCGAATGGGGGTTGGTTAGTTTAAGAGGTTAAATGGGAACTGGAGCAGTGCAAGTTGCAACCCTCTCCGTCAGCGACTCGAAGAAATATTATTGACGTCAATAAACAGCTGCCATTATGATGTATAACTACAACGTTATGCGCTGCAAATGTATTGGCTTAAAAACTCTGTTATATCTAATAAATAATTTTATAAATATCTCCGTTCTTTTACTTTATTCTTTATTTTTGGTTTCTCAGAAAATATTATTTTTGATACAAGTTGGTACATGTCCGACAACCATTTTAGGTGCATCTAGAGTGGCTTCAAGTCTTATATCTAATAAATGGTCTTATAAATATCTCAGTTCTTTTACTTTTATTAATCGAATTATACAGTGTTGTCGATTGAAGTAATTTTGTTCTTTCAATTAACTTGTGCATTGCCCATTCTTACTCTTGTTTGGGATAGCTTTGTGATACCTCGTAAAAGGAAATTGCTTGAGTCCTGCCATCATTAAGACAAATCTTGCAAGAGTACAACCATCCCTGAAGGAGATTGATATGTCGTTGCAGACAAAGAACTACAACCCAGGGCAACTTCGAGGTTGCAATAATTTCGGTATCATCAGCGAAGAAATACAATTAGGTGTGCGGATTCGGCGGACTATCATTACTAGAAATGTTGTATAGTATAGTTAGTGGCGATCACTGGGGCACTCCCGTCTTAATGTTTCTGACGCTTACAATTGTATTTTCTGATGAAACCGCGAATTTTTATCAAATAATTGAGCATACCCGATTCTATCAACTTTAATATCCAATCTTTTGAGTATTTATGTTTGTCTCTAGTGTTTGATCTTATGTGTGACCTAGATATCAGTCGGTTTATCGAATTGTCAGCTCTTGTATGGTATCTTGTAATTATTTTGTCAAAAAATTATTTAATCGTGTCAGTTGTCATGTCAAGGTGCAACCAGTTGGTTGAGAAGTACCTTTGAATATTAGTTATAATTGTTAAGGCGCCTTTTACTGTCTGTCGTCTGCATTGTGAGCCCAGGGCATTCTCTTGTCAAACGGCAATTGCTCTTAAGAAGAAAATATCCAGGATTTTGTCTGCATTTAGACAAAGCTTTCAGGTGTCCAGCCATTTTTGGAGTAATTCTATATGGCGTCGAAGACCCGAAACTATAATCCAGAGCATACCTGAGGTAGTGGTGATTGCGGTATCATCTGCAAAAACAGATATAAGTCTGTTTGAGCATGCCTCGGAACATCACTTGTGTATACGTTGTACAGAATTGCCGCCTTGAGGAACTCCCGCCTTTATACGTACAATTTCTGAGAGTGCCTTCTCAGATGATACCCAGCAGAACCTGCCCTGTGAACCAAAACGTTTGGCATACCTAATATTATTAGCTTAAATATTAGGCTGTTATGCCAGACCTTATTAAAAGCCTTAGAGACGTCAAAAAGACTGCTCCCATTAACAAGCGTCTGTTGAACCCTCCCAGTACGTTGGTTGCGAACCTCGTTGTTTGGCACACTGTATAATTGGCAGCTCGAACTGCTCTAGTAGTAAAATGTCATTGCTTCATACGAAATCAGAATTATGATTTGGTATTATTTTTTCAATGACTGTAGTTGCAGTTAGCTGAAGATCTTTACCGGTTTTTGAGGTCAACACCACCATAGCCCTATATAGTAATCGATCAAAATGAGTAGGACATGTGCCGGTTTCGGTAGCCTGGTGAGTAGAGAGTTCGTTTGTTAACCGATAAATCCCTGGTTCGACTCAGTGCTAGGGCACGGATGCTTGTGATTGTTTGTATACAACTTTTAAATAATTATTATAACTGTGTGACTGGCTGCATGAAAAAAGTCCAAAGTCATAAAAAAGATAGTAGGACATGTTTCGTCATCTCCAGCAATCAAACAAACACTTATGGTACAATAAATAAGCTGTGTCATGGATTAGCAATCAGAAGAAAGGCCAGTTATAGGTTATATGTAGGATGTTACAAATTTGATGCAAAGTAGTACAGGGTGTCTACTTTTCGACACTTTTGACGGGTATCTCCGTTATTAGTACAGATAGAATGATGCGGTTTTCGCAAACCTGTGCCACTTTTTTATGAAACAAACGATGCCCTAAACGGATGTATCATGGCCATCTTGGTTTATGAGATACAGGGCGAAATTGAAAACGGTGCATTTTCAGACACCCCTGTATTTCAGTTATCTTATACCCTATCGGAAATATAAAAAGGGGGTGTTATACAGTTTTTACGTAGAATTCAGTGGCGTAGTTAGTATTTTTCCAGGTATCCCCATTTTTGAGAAATATACCAAAGTCGTGCTTTTTTAAATAGAACACCCTGTATATTTATTCTTAGTTGCATTCTGCTTACTGAGAGCTTTCCAAAAATATATAATAGTTGGCACTTTGTTTTACCAGGACGGTTGAAATTTATATTTTTTAAATAACAAGCTTTAAATTGACAGTAGGCCTTGGATTTGGTTTTAATAAAAATAAATTATTGACGATACAATACACCATGAATATTACCTTATAGTTTGATTTAAAATTTGTAAAGTTTTTTAATAGGTACTTACAATAGTAAAAAGTTGTTTTCTAAATAAACAAAAACATCTACTATGGCCTTGACTTATCCAGGCTATGAAACAAAAGTTTCATAATGGCGTTTAGCTCTTGTCATGCAGAATTGTATTGATGTCATTAGAGTTTAAAAAGTTACTGATAATTTATTTATTAAGTGTTATTGTTAAATTTTAACAATTGCCCAAAAGTATGAGAATTATGAAAAATACGATATGCTGGTATGCTTTATACAAAGCCATGAAAACCCCCATGCAGCTGCCGATTTATATTTCAATAGGTAGAGGTATATTATTATTTGCGATCGAAAATTTCTACAACGACCATGTTTATAGTTATGCGGAGTGTTTGTTTAAGCAGCTTCTTATTATCATCATCATTTTATAGATATCCTGAAAGAAGGCAGCCATTTCCAGATAAATTTTCCATTCTAAAGAAAAATTTAATTGAACATGGAACCTTTACACAGCCTCGGCCTAAAACATACAATAAGGAAAATAGAGAAAAAGATGAAGTAAATGTTTTAGCTTATGCAACCGTTACTCCTTTAACTTCCTGCAGAAATATAGAAAAGGAAATTGGTATATAGATAAAAGTCGGTCACAAAAAATTTTAAGAAAATATAAATACCACCCAAATTTAAAATTGTGCAAAATTTACATCCTGGAGATGCAGATCGGCGATTAATCTTCTGTCATTGGTATACAGAACAAATCCGGACCAATGCCAATTTTGGAAGATTGGTAATCTGGTCCGATGAAAGCCACATTTCTAGTGCCGGAATTTTTAACCGACATAATACAAGACATTGGTCTGAAGAAAATCAACATGTTATTTTCGAAAGGGAGCAGCAAGTGCGCTTTGGATTTGGTGTTTCTTGCTTCATATTAGGTAATCAAATAACTTACTGTATTTATGAGGGAGGTCTTACGGCAAATAGATATCTGGAAATCTTGGAAGACGTTATACCCGAGTTATTAGAAATCGTTCCCCTTGCCCAGTTATATGCTATACATTTCCAACAAGACGGTGCGCCGAGTCATAACTCTCACGTAGTAAGGGCTTTTCTACAAAATAATTTTCTCCAAAGATGGATAGGCACAAATGGCTGTAAGATGGCCACCACGATCGCCCGATCTATCGGTGTTGGACTTCTTTCTGTGGGGGTTTTTGCAGAGCAAAATATACAAGACCAGGCACACAACTGTAGAGAAACTTCGACAGGCTACCCATTTAGCATTTCAATTTCTACAAGACCATCCAATAATAATTTTAAACGCCTTGAGACGAATTACAGAAATGTGTCAGCTTTGTATTAGGGAGAATGGCAACCATTTTTAACAATATTTATAAATAAAAAGTTTGTATTTAATACCACAATTTCATTGTTCTAGTGAAACCAAATCCAAGGCCTACTGTCAATTTAAAGCTTGTTATTTAAAAAATATAAATTTGAACCATCCTGGTAAAACAAAGTGCCAACTATTACATATTTTTAGGAGCTCTCAGTAAGCAGATTGCAACTAAGAATAAATATACAGGGTGTTCCATTTAAAAAAACACAACTTTGGTATATTTCTCAAAAATGGGGATACCTGGAAAAATACTAACTGCGCCACTGAATTCTACGTAAAAAACTGTATAACACCCCCCTTTTATATTTCCGATAGGGTATAAGATAACTGAAATACAAGGGGTGTCTGAAAATGCACCCTTTTCAATTTCGCCCTGTATCTCATAAACCAAGTTGGCCATGATACATCCGTTTTGGGCATCGTTTGTTTCACAAAAAAGTGGCACAGGTTTGCGAAAACCGAATCATTCTATCTGTACTAATAACGGAGATACCCGTCAAACGTGTCGAAAAGTAGACACCCTGTACAAGGATTTCTGGGACTATAAGAGATAAAAAAAAACTCGGTTAAATAAGGGCAAAGTTTCAAAATTTAGTGCTCAACAAATCGCCGTGGAAGGAATGTGAAAGTTCTGAATACCCTTGGAGATATCCGAAAACAAAAACGAAAATTAACAAATTTTTATTTTTTCCTAATTAAATTTTTTAAAATAATTTCAAACAAATGCCACATTTCCTTTGCCACTTATTCTGCTCTACAAGTTGAAATAATTTAATTTCAATTTCGACGTTTTCATTTCTGGCTACTATCATCACCTTCATTTTTTCGAATGTGGACCTGAAATTTAAATTGAATATTCTCGATTCTCATATCCCTATACCCTAATATTTGATGTCTTCTGAACGCCATTCGGACGTTTCGATCATTAAAAATATGTCAGCAAAATATTTATATTTTTTACAAATAGTGGAAGTTGGAACAAAAACAGATACATATTAGATAAACTTACTTAAATAATTAAATTCTAAAATAATGTTATTTCAAGCCCTTCAAGATTCATATTTCTCAAACATTATATCCTTGGAAATGCAGAAAAAAGTACAACTTTTTGCTAAGCCACAATCAATCTGAATTTTTTAAATCGCATTATCTGGACGGATGAATGAAAAATCACAAACTGTGGTTTATTTAACAGAAATAACTTAGTCCTCAAATCAGGTTTTGAATAAAAATGTTTGGGCATGATTGTGTAGGGACCAAAATTTTGGGTCCAATTTTGCAGACATGTATCTTAATTTTTTAACCAACCAATTTGAAGATTTTTTTGGACATCCCGTTGGCTACGCTGCCCTATCCTTGATTTTAACATGACGGGGCATCTCCCAATAATGGTAAAGGTATGCGTGTATTTTTACATCGACATTTCTCAGAAAAGTGGAGAGGAAATCGAGGTATGGTGGAATGTCCAGTGAGATCACCCGATTTTTCACTCATTGATTTTGCTCTATGTAGTGCAATAAAAACAGAGTGTATAAAAATGGCCCCCTTGAAGACTTGGCACAGCCACGTGACAAATTTATAACTTCGTGCCGATCTCTATGTAGAAGATCAATCTAAGGGAAGTAAGAAAAGCAAATTACAAATCAGTTTAATGTTTAAACGTAAATAAAGATGTTCCTACTTTTTCTTAATTTTGTTTTGATATTATCGGTGCCTTAATCGTGTTTTATTGTGACGTCTATCTTATTTAAGTAAGTGTCTCTAATGTTCTTCCGTTTCTCTTACCCATCATCTTTTACAATAATTATTATTAAGTAAGTATTCCAATGACAAAAAATATTTTAATTTCCCATTTCAAACAAATACTGTGATTTTCACCTGGGTAGTATTTGTAAATATTCAAAATCCTTGCTGATGTACTTTTAAGACAAGGACCTTCCAAATGTCATTCAGAAGACATTAAATATTAGGTGTTAGGGATATACAAATTAAAAATATGCAATTTAAATTTCAGGTCCGTATTAAAAAAAAAATGAAGTTGATGATGGCGACACAAAAACGAAACGTTGGAATTAAAAAATAGTTATGTCAACTTGTAGAGGAGAAAACGGAAATGTGACATTTGTTTGAAATTGTTTTAACAAATGTAATCAGGAAAAAGTACAAGCCAATTTGCTAATTTCCGTTTCTTGTTCGGACATCTCCGAAGCTATTTCGAACTTTTATATTTTGTCAGCGGCGTTTTGTTGAGCACCTTATTTCGGAACTTTGCCACCATTTAACCGACTTTGTATCTTTTATAGTTTCAGAGATCCCTGTACTTAGCCTCGAACTTGTATTAAAATGAGTAAATTTTAAATCTCAAAGGTAGTATTAAAACAGATGGACAGGAAAGAAAGAGTCTTAAGAAGAATCTTTTAAATATTCTGCAATATTTCCAAAAGTTTTATTATTATTTATTATATGTTTGAGCAATTGTGCCTCACAAAAATGTAAAAGTGTAGAACCTCGAGGAAACTGACAGCGGCCAAAGATGGTTGAAGAAAATGATTAGAACTTTACCTATTTTCTTAAATAAAATTATTCTTAGTTTAAAAGGGTTTTTTTTTGAAAATTTATGAAATTATGCGTGTTGTGGATATTCATTGGTCTAAGCATAGTAATATAATGATGGTAGTAGTGTGGTGTGTAAGCATCCGAGCATAGCAATTTCTAAGATTCACAGTGTACATGTCGACAACATTCTAGTACGTTTGTTTACAGTCGGTTGTGTATTTTTGCTTAATTTTCGAAAATTAATGAGAAATGATTGTGGAAAGTATTGTTAAATCAGTCAATAGTCCCTTTCGTTCATCTGGGAATACGTGCATCCTGTTTAATGTTTATTAACACGAAATAAAATGGGTGTTTGTTCTGTTGATCAGTGGGCTCAGCTGGCCGACGTTGTCAGATTGTGTGCAATATTTTCCTAAAAAAAAGCCGGCAGGGTGTATTTGTAAACAAACTAAACAGATATATTATAGGTGTATAAGTTATTTAGTTATTTGATTTTTGAATATACAGGGTCGTTGGTATGTATGAAAACGGTCGATTATTTCTTAAAGTATAACAGTTAGCAAAAAATATTTTAGACAAAAGTTTTTGGGTTTTTTAAGGTTTATTAGAATTTTAAACAAGAAAGTATACAGGATGAGTCAGAAAATCGTAGAGAAGCAAAGTTACTTTTTTTTAAAATAGAACACCCTATATCTTAGAATATTTTTGGATTTTGCATAAAATATCAATGATTTTTTAATAAGTGCATTATAAGCCTAAACCTAATAGTTTCCGAGATATCGACTTTTGAAAAATGACATTTTTGAACTTTAACAGCTTCCAGCGTTCTAACGGTACGTCTTAGAGTAAAACGGCTTACGTGTCCCTATCTTACTTTTCTATTATCTTCCCAAAAACATTAACTTCCGGTTAAATCGGAAGTACTGTATTTCCGGCTTTTGAGTTACATCCGGATTAATCGGAAGTTGACACTATTAGGAAGATAATAAGAAACTAAGATGGGGACATGTAAGCCGTTTTACTCTAAGACGTACCGTTAAGAAGCTAGAAGCTGTCAAAGTTCAAAAATGTCATTTTTCAAAAGTCGATATCTCGGAAACTATTAGGTTTAGACTTATAATGCACTTATTGAACAATAATTGCTATTTTATGTAAAATCCAAAAATATTCTAAGATACCGGGTATTCCGTTTTAAAAAAAAGTAACTTTGTTTCTCTACGGTTTTCTGACTCATCCTGTATACTTATTTTTTTTTAATTCTAATAGACCTTTAGAAACCCTGAAACTTTTATCTTATAGCTATTTATGCCATCAGTTACGAAATGCCTAATTTCATTTCGTAACGTATTGCATACAAGATTTTTTCTAATTTTGAAGAAAGTAATAAAAAATAAAATTTAATATAATTGATAAAAATTTGGAAAACATAAATTTAGTTTTTCTAATTTTGACATATAACTGATGGCATAAATAGCTATTGTTGCTGTTACTTCATGTTAGTTGTCAGTTTGACATTTTGTAAAAAAGTCTAGACGGAAGGTTTTTATCGAGATTGATATATTTTTAGTTTTATTTTTAAAAAATGAGTCATTCAAGTTCTGAAGAGCTACCAGGCGATATTGAAGAGGCAGCAGGTAATGCTCTATTATCAGTAATTCCCAAAAAGTCAAAGGCAGTTTATGATTTGGCATACGAAAAATTTGTTACGTGGTGTGATGAGAAGAAAATTAAACATGTTAATGAGAAAGTTTTACTTGCATATTTTGAGGGTAAGAAAGATCTAAAAGTTTCCACATTATGGACACTTTACTCAATGTTAAGGTCTGAACTAAATCTGAAAAGGAATATTGATATTAAAAAATATACAAATTTGGTAGCATATATTAAAAGGCAAGCGGACGGGTACAGTGCTAAAAAGTCAAAAGTTTTTATTAAAAAAGATTTTGCCAAATTTTTATTGGAAGCTGATGACAAAGAATACTTAATGGCTAAGGTTGCAATGATAATTGGAATGGCAGGAGCATGCAGAAAAGCAGAATTAACATTTCTTCCAGTTGAAAATGTTATAGACGAAGGAAGCCATTTTCGTGTTGATATCCCACCTTCAAAAACAAAAGTTATACGGCAGTGTGCAATTACCACTGGAGACATTGAAAATACGAATCATGTTGAAATATTAAGAAAATATATTAAGTTGCGTCCCCAGATTCTTAAACACAACAGATTTTTTGTAAAATATGCGAATGGAAAATGTACCAGAAATCCTGTGGGAATTAACACATTTAGCAGTCTGCCAAAAGTTATTGCACAATTTCTTGGTCTTTCAAATCCTGTTCTATATACTGGCCACTGCTTCAGAAGAAGCTCTGCCACTTTCCTAGCAGACAGTGGCGCTGATCTTTTAAAATTAAAGAGGCACGGAGGTTGAAAATCTAGCTCTGTTGCGGAGGGATATGTTGAAAATTCCATGAATAATAAAAAACTTATAGCGCAAGAAATATTTGGTGAAACATCTAATGCAATGTGCGTCGCTTCCCAAATAACAGCAAGTTCGAGCAATGAAAAAAATATGTCGTCGGGAATTAATTTGAATAATTGCAATAATTGTGTTATCAATATTTATAATAATTAATTAATTTATAATTTATGTTTTTAACTTGTAATATAACAGTTTAATAAATAGAATAATTCTTTTTGTCACTTATTTTGAAATACATTTTTCGTCACCAATTGCATAAAATTTTACTTTATGCAACTAGTTACAAAAAGTAAGACATTTCATAATGTCAATCAGTTTTAAAAAGTGTCACTTTATATGTCAAAATTAGAAAAAATATTTTTATGTTTTACCTATCTATTATTGATCTATAATACCTTAGAAACGGAATATGTTATGATAGCAATAATACCTGCTATCACACCTAGGGCATTATAAGCGGGCATTATGATAATGCCCGCTTATATTACCCTAATGCGCTAATATGGAAATTTTATTGCTTATCCAATTTTATTTCTCTCACAATAAAGATCAAGTTTATACAAAAAATAATTTTTTCTTTAAACAATACTAAAAATTAAACTTTATTTCCAAAATAAAAATTACAATTTTGAAATGTCCCGGAAAATGTAGCTGATCCCACTATAGAATGGTCGGTGTTTTTTGTGATGGTAGCAGCGGTGGTAGCACTAACGCTATTTTGTATAGAAGAACAGTCTATTAAAGAATTTTCAATAGTCGCTACGGAATTAACCTCGGAATTAACTGAATTGGCAATCATTTTGGCTATTTTGTTTTTGGATGAAATACTTTCTTCTATATATCCTTCAGCTACTGAAGAGCTTTTCCATTTCCCATGTTGTTTTAGCGTTTCAAACGAAGCACCTGCCTCAACAAGTAAAGTTGACGATGTGCGACGCAAACAGTGGCCGGTGTAAGCTTCTGCATTATCCAGTTTTAAAAATTTTGCGATCAATGTTGGGACGCTTCCTATGGTATTTTTTCCAATGGGTTGTACTGTACATCGACCCTTTCTATAGGTAAGAAAGAATCTTCGCTCCTTTATTCCAGCTGGTCTTAATGTTGTATACTTTTTTATTAAATTTAAAGCGCCTAAATCTTCTTCGATGATAGTAAAACTTTTTGAAGTTGAAGTTTTAGTTTCTGGTACCTTTATAACCAAGACTGTTCCTCTATCTTCAATGTCATCAATGGTCATTTTGACCAACTCATCTCGTCTTAAACCTCCAAAAACACCCATTACCAATATGACTTTGTGTACCAAGTAGATATCATCAGGAGCCTTCTTAATAAATTTTAATATTTGTTCTCCTTCCAAAACTTTAGACTTCTTCGGGACGTATCCTTTCGACTTAACTTTTAAAAAAGATATGAGACGATGGTATTGCGAAATGTCTATATTTTCATAGACCATCAACGTAGACCTTAGGGTAGAATACTTGGTCCAGAGAGAGTTCGGACTGTATTTTTCCGACTAAAAATAATAAAGTTTGTTAAACATATGTATTAAAATAAAATCAATAACTTACCAGTTCCTGGAAATATGCCATTAAAACGTTTTCGGTTATTTGAAGAATTGTGTTCGTATCTTTCCAAATACCAAATATGCCATACTCCCGATCATACTGTTGCCTTGATTTAACTGGCAAAAGATTTTCGGTCGCTTTTATGACCTTTTCTCTTATATTTTGTGGAATTTCTTCCATTTTGAGCAAATCGTTAAATAAAAAATGCCAACTGACTAACTGACAGAAACATCAAAGTCAAACTTAACACCAGTCATTATCTACTTACGTATACAGGTACAGGTGCAACTTATTTTTTATATTGCGAATAAATAATGTAATTAGTCATTGAAAAACTCTTTTTTAGGTAAAACATAAAGCATTGTATGCACCACGGGCTTTACTGGACTATAATGCCCATCAGGCAGAAACCTATCCCTCGGGCCAGAGGCCCTCGGGCTATTTCTACCTTCAGGGCATTATAGTCCCCGTAACGCCCTTGATACATAAATAGCTATTTGCTAACTGTTTTACTTTAAGAAATAATCGACCGTTTTCATACATTCCAACGACCCTGTATATGTATTAATAAATGGTGGTAGTTGCTAACTATGACATTAGCATAAGCAGTTCCTTCGGTACCAATAATACATATTGCATTGTTTTGAAAGTCACCTTAATTTGGATCATAGTATTAGTATTATTAGAGCTTTTATTAATATGTAAACAAAATATTGTCATATTGTGTAGATAAAGGATTGTTAAAAAAAAAAGATTTTAAATAATATGGGTAAGAAGTTAGTAGTTTTTGGGAATAATGAGCTTATTTGGACTATTTTATGAAAAGTTATTATATTCCATAATATTTCTGATAGACCTGAAAATAAACGAAAAAAATACCTGCCTACAAAAGTTTTCTTTGGATGTTATAGTTTATAATTATACTAGTTTTGTTTCCAAATCTTCTACTTTTTTACGAGGTGCTCAAGCAAATGCAAATCATATGTTTTCTCATTTTTTTTTAATGCAATACCATGTATTTCCAATAGTTATAATATAATAAACAATAATAAACATGCTAATATGGTATTCTTCAATAAACTTATTCGTAAATTTCCCGAAGACGTGCTTGTTAGGGGCAAATCTTATATATTTACAAGTGTTTAAAATTATTAATTGTAGGGAAACTGAAAAGTTTCCCCAAAATTAAAAGAGAGTGACCCACGTACTTATTAGTAGGTCAAGAAAATTTAGATGTAAGTATATATACATTCTTGCATTCCTGTATATCTCACAAGCACTAATCTCACTTAGTTCAAAAAATAGATGATTTTGCCTTTTAATAAACTAACAACTTTATTTGTCACTAAATTTAATAATCAAATTATCAATACAATTCAAAATAATATTCTAAATCTAAATCATGCAAATTAGATAAATTAGAAGCAAAAATGATGGTGATGCGATCTAAATATAGGTTTAAATTTATGATGAACAAAATAACAATTTGTTTTTGCAATACAGATACCTACGTCAAAAAGCGAACAAATTCATTTTAAAGTTAGACAAAGAAACCTAAAACAACATTCTCAGCCTTGTGGGTAGTTATAAACATGAGAAGGCTCTTAAGTCTGCCGCTTTCAGTTATGTCCAAAATTAAAATGATCACCCTTTGCAAAAAAAATAGAAAGTGAAATGAATTTATTTACCTAATAAAAATTAAATTTAAATACCATGCTTCACCATTTAGATCCAAATTTTTTAACCAATTAATGGAAGTATCTATATTACTGTTGAAATGAATATGTTTTAACCGATTATAAATTCAAATTAGCCTAGAAATGATTTATTTATAATTACCACATACCTTGTCAAAAGGGCGTAATAAATCTTATAAAAAAAAAGGATATTAAGTAAATCCCTTCTTTATCGTCAACTTTTAATATTTTCTACTTGCTTTGATCATCTATTTTAAATTTACTGCAATGGGCAGGACATTATTTCAAAAGGGGGTCATGTTATTATAGTCTGGAACTTTAATGTTTCATTATAAATTCTTTGACTTCTTTTTCTATATTTGGAGAGAATATTTTTGAAGTTAACAAATGTTTCTATATTTTTCTCAGCTCGATTCTGTTGCTAATCAACATATCATTCGTTCTTTTTTTTTTAAATTAGACGCCGCATGTCTTTCCTACACATGACAGACCCAACAAAAAACAGGTATTTTTAGTTGTCAAACAATTTTACGATTTTTGGCAGGTGTTGACGTTTTCCTCTTTGCGAGGTGAATAATTAAATAAAAAAAAATAAAAAGATAATAGAAATAGTAAATGTTAGACATATTGTTGGAACTAGTTTTCCAACATTAATATTTAAGAATATTTTTAGAAAAAGTTCCCAGCATTCAACAAACGCTCCTTTTTTGATGTTAGATTATTAAAATTCTGAAAAGATTAACTATATAATTAATTCACAATAATATTATTTTATAATTAACTATATTTTTAAAGCGTTTGTTTCCAATTTTATATTTTTGTAATGAAATAATTTTTTTTATATTTGTTCCTAAGTAACCATTTAAATGAAAACATAAATATTTAAAAGTTTTTTGTCCTATGGACTTATTTATTTTAGGTTTTATGAATATTTCATTTTTATAACGTTCATTATGGTTATGGTTAAATATATATATCAAAATATTATAAATGTAAAGTTGCCTAACGTTAATCTTTTTTGTTTCTGAATATAATTCTTTTGAAGGATAAAGATAGCCCTTTTTAAATATAATTATCAAAAATTTTTTCCGTAATACTTCGAATTTTTTAACCAAAGTTCTGTTTATTTCTCCCCAACCTAAAATTCCGTAATTTAAATGAGTTTTTAACTTATGCACAATATAATATTTCTGGATGGTTTATATCCCGAAATTCTTTATGTTTTTAAAAATTGGTAGTAGACTTCTTAATTTTCTAATCAAAAATTCTACTTGAAAATTCCAATTTAGTTTACTGTCAAAAATTATTCCTAAATATTTTACATGATCAACTTTAAAAATTTAATTGTCATCGCTTATATTCATACTATTCATATTTTGTGGTACATTATTCACAGTTAAAGTAAAGGGAAGATAATTTGTTTGATTAAAGTTAATTGTTAATAAATTATCAAACCAATTTTTTATAATATTAAAATCTTTCTTAATTTTCTTATTTAAATTGTCCCAATTTGTATCGTTTAAAAAAAATCGCAGTATCGTCTGCAAAACTATGAATTTTTCCATCGAAATTTATACTAAATAAATCATAATTATGAATATTAAAAAATAATGGCCCTAAAAATTGTCCCTTGAGGATCACCATATTTAAATACTTTTGAATAGCTGTCTTCTTCATCTATTTAAATATAAGTTGGTCTATCTTAAAGATAATTTTTAATTAATTTTAATTGCTCTTCTCTAATCCAATACTTTGAATTTTTTTAATATTAAATCATGGTTAACCGTATCAAAGGCTTTTGTTAATCCAGAAAAATACGAATACAAAGTGTTTTATTATCTAATGCATTATATATTTGTTCTATTAGATAGTAAGTAGAATTTTGCGTCGATTTATTTTCTTGAATCCCAAATTGTTTTTTAGAAATAAAATGTTTTTTCTAAATAATTGTCAATTCGTATATCTAAATTTTTTTCAAAATCTTTAGCTAATAAAGATATTAATGTTATAGGCCTATAATTACTAATTTTACTTGAATCTCCATTTTTAAAAATATTTTATTATAAAAAAAGTTAGTGGCCTAGAAATAGCATCGACCCCAGGAGAGTTTTAAAATTTTGAACTATCATTTTGTTATAAAAAAAAAATAATTAATTAAACCCACATCAAACAATTTAAGCGTGTTATAAAGAACCCAAATTACGCCCTGGAGGATGTTCTTCAGACACCCCTTAGCTAGCTCAACTCAGGGTAGGTTCGCTATTTTGTTTCTAGTTCGAGAGGTTTAGCACTCTTATAAGTAAGTTATAGTCAAATCCTGAAGGCGCCACCTTAGTTTTATTTTACTTAAAAGCCTTTAAATGTTCTAGTGTTTGGCCTCAGATAAAAACAAACTAGGAAAAAAAACACTTATGTCACAATCGGTATACCCTAGCTTATTATAAGCTCTCATTCACTCAAGTCCTCAATGTCACTCTATTTAAAATAAAAGCCAAATTTTCGCAGAGGCCAATACAAATATTTATTCTTAAGGTGGTGTTAAGCCCTTGGTTACTTGATTTTATAAATGCAAGCTCCTCTTACTTTGGTGGACAATAGATACTTAAAGTTAAAAGATAAATAAGTGGAATGAAATATTAAAGTGATAGTACTAGGTTTGACAATAAAATTTCTGAAGGTTTAAATTTACAAAGTTATCGATAAAAGAAAGCAAAAAGTCAAACCCTGTTTGACAGAATCTTGCACAAGACGGCAACTGTCAGACCTACACTGTAAAAAAAATGACTGTTCAGTCTGATCTGGCAGCCACATAGACCTACATCCAGGACATTGCCTGAGACATGGAATTTCCGCAAGGTCTGTGCAAGAACCTCTCACAACTAACTAAATTTACCATAAAATCTCTGTTATAGTATGATACAATATCTAACGAGTACCTGTGGTTACTCAATAAGCATACTAGCCACTCGGCCATAGATAAATTAAAATGTCGAAGTTACAAGTACTAAATTTGGAATAAACAAATGGCCTTTAGCCGGGAAACAAAAATATTTACTTTATAATCATAAATTGTACTGTATTTATAACAAAAGTAGCTGTAACAGACTACCTAACGCTTTGAACTACTAGAGACTCTTGTGACGTCTAAACGATATGTCGACATACGCTATACGTTTACATTGCACAAGCTCTGTACATAACATAAGTGCAAAACTTTACCAAAACACTGTATGGTGAACAATACGCAAATGCAGAATATTGATATTTTAAGTTGTTACTAAGTTACAACAACATACTCAAGAAAAATGGTTCTTAGCTAAAACCTTACGTGCTACCCATGGTTCATGAAGACTCAATCTTCACACACACTCACACATGGTCTCTGAAACAGCTAGCGTGGAAACTGCTACACAGCTAGTCTCCAAGAAATCCCATAGTACACGGCAACTGGCACGTCCCGCGTCCAGGCAATTCCAAAAAAAATAAACTAGTACATCACTTTGTACTCGGACTTTTAGCCCCTACCAAAAAAAAACCCTCAAATAACTAACGAGGGTTTCCAATTTACCAGATGGCGTCTATGACCGCTGTTGAAGTTCAGTAAAGCATTTTAAATCGGCATTCCGCCCAAAGGAATAAGCAACTACAAAGCCATACCCTTTTTAGTGCATTTGTGGATGCTATATCGGCATTACATTAGCCTGCATGGCCCAAAAAAAACTAAACTTGGGGAGCTACTTCCACAAACGTGCTCTAACTTCCAGTGTCCATGGTCGAAAGGGACGCTTCTTATTTTTCTCCAACGTACATAGTTACCGAAACAAAACAATCACAAAACTTAGTCACCCTATCTACGTAAACTAAGCTCTTTCAACAACACAGAAAACTAATGGCGACCAAAGTCTACCCACGTGACCAAGCAAAAATTAACCAGAAGTCGCTGTGAAAACGCACAGAAACTGTCAGTCTGACACTGACCTATTATCGATTTTCTTAAAACACAGCTGATTTACGACATTCGAGATGATTAACCTACAACTTCTATACTAGGTTAAATAGTTATAAATTACCAATTACCAATTAACTAAAAGAAAGATTTGAAATCAAACCTATCTGCAACTAGTATTAAACGATGAACAGAAGAAATCAATCCATTTAGCTATGTCGTACAAGATACAAAACATTCCTCAAATATAACCAACAACAAAGGTTTGAAACTAAACATAATGAAAATTTTGGGCTATTACAGGTAACTTAATTAACAATTACTGTTTAAGGTGAGAGTCTACATATGTATTTTAACAATTTAAAACCGAAAACTTAACAGAGATAATCAAACTTATAAAATGCAATTTTCAAACTGTAACAATTTATATTTTTAACTTCTTGTTGATTAGTTGGTTTTAAATAAAATGAGGCTATATTGTTTATTTTCTTATTCAAAAATGTGTTAGGTACTTAATATTTACTTATTTGGTAGATTTTGACCGACTTCACAAAAATAGTCGATAAAGCTATAAGCTATAGGTACGTTTCTTGCCCGTAACTGACACATTCTCAATTTTAATTCGGTTATACTTTTACGTTTTTGATTTTTATTACATACTGTTTTATTAAAGTTCATTTTTTGTCTTAATAGAATTTAATAAGCCACTGGTAATCCATTCTTTTCTCTTTTTATGTTTTCTTTTAATTTTAGTTTTACATTTCTGTACATTATTTTGAATTTCTTGTATTAAATTATTAGATAAGTAAGTCATTTGTTTCAGAATAGAAATGGAAATTTCTCCAATCTGTTCTTCCCATATTTTCGTTTAATTTGCAGTAATTAACATAATTTTTATACAATAATAAAGGTCCCTTATTAACATTATTACTAATAAGACTTTTTGTAAAACTATTGGCTAATGATCCGTTATTTGATATTTCGTATGTCTTTTCTTTATGATTAGGCACAGAACAGCAGGATCAATTCTCTATGGCGCTCCGCGAGTGGTTCGTATGTGCAGGGAACGATTCACGTTGGTCTTGAATCTTTGGAAATTAAACTCGTTGGGAAACACTGCCTCAGGGAGGTCGTTCCAGAGTGATGAGGTTCTCCAGATGAAAGAATTCTTAGACAGTGTCGTTCGAGGGACACGAAGCGGGCAACCCGCACAATTAAGCACTTGGCCTGAAAGTATTTGTAAAAGAGGCACAAGTCGCCAAGGGAAGCGAATATCCCGCCGGACTCCCCAGATTTTTTATTGCGTTGTTCCAAATGTGAGTAACATAAGCGAGAAGGACTCCTGCTGATTTAGGCTTACGAAAACCACACTGGTGGTCACTGATATTGTTGAAGCCTTCCAGGTACTTTAATAAATTTTCATTCTTCCATAACTTTTGACTCAACCGAAAGCAATGCGACTGGATGATAGTTGCTTGGCAAGGTTTTCTTGCAGCGGGAATGTTCGCTAAATTTTTTCACTGGAAATTATTCGTTGAATATGAAGAGAATAGTTTCGCCAGTCCTTATCCTGTGTTTTGGTAGTAATTGCGCCATCAAAACGTGACAAGAGGTGGAATGGTTGACTTGGTAAAGTTCTGACTGACGGCTTAGCTTCCTAACAAAATGATCTCGATCCGTTAAGACATTGAAGAAGTTTGTCATCCAGTTTTCTTGAATGTCTTGCTTAATACCATTATTTATGTCTTACAGAATAGATCTCTGATAGAGAGATACTTATCGAGTATCTAGATAAAAAAAAACAATTTTTTATGCATTCTTTAAGGATAATCCTTGCAACCCTGTCTTGCCTGCTGAAAGTCATTTTTCAATATAAACTAAATATCACCACAAAACTTAGTAAATGTCAACTATTTATTTTAATTTAGCTTTGTTTAGACGCATTGTCTAAAATAATATTTTGGTCACAACACCCTATTCAAACTTTGTTCAGGAAATTGTGGGCGTTGTTCGCCAAAAATAAATGTTTTAATTGATGGAAAGTGATTAAAACTGGTCGAAAATTACGAAATTGGATTTTGAAAGATAATATTAAATATTTTAATGTCAAATTTTCAATGTAATTAGTGCTGAATGCCGTAAATGATGGTATTAAGCAAGGTTAAACTGATATTCCAGAAAACCTGATGAATTTAGACATAGGAAGTGTTTTATCAAATGAATGCTGATTAAAAGGTACGTCTTCTAAAATAATATACAGTGCGCAAATTATTTAACGCGCAACCAAAAATTTGCCCAACTATAATGTTATGGATTTTCAAAACTTGTTGTTTGTTTTGTTTAATAATAATTTGTTGTATTTTTTCTAACCCCCTGTGTTGATTTCGCTAAAAAGGTAACTTTGGTATTAATATACTGAAATACTCTTTATTAATACTTTAGCCATACAGTTGAAGGGTGTACACGTCAAATAGGTATATATACAATGGTATATAACTACATACAATGTTTAAAACAGATTTAAAATATTACATAGTTAGCAAATACTTACATTGTAGTACAAAACAGACCACATATATCACATTAAAATTAAAGTCTATGAACCATTCAAAGTATCAGTCATAAATTCAGAAACCGAGTAAAAAGCCCTATTAAACAAAATTTGCCTAATTTTTTGTTCAAAACTAATAAATGACAGTTATCTAACCTCCCTTGGTAATTTATTGAAAAGTTTTCTGTCAATATATGTTGGACATTTCTCGAACTTAGTAAGCCGGTGCAGATCAGTTACAATAAGATCATTCATTTGTGTGTTATAAGAGTGAAAATCTTGCCCAATTTGATGAGTGTTCTCATTATGTTTGATATAATATATACAATAAGGTCTTAAAAATATATAAACAAGGAAATGTTAAAATCTTTTTCCCCAGGTCTGCAGCTGGACAATAGTGGCACACCAAACAACAGTCTGATCACCCTTTTTTGAGCTATAAAAATTCGATTACTCTCTACAGAATCTCCCCAAAATATTACATTATAGCTTAAGTGGGAGTATATTAATGGATAGTATATAGACAGAAGTTCTTTTGTTTCCAAAGAGTCTCTTAATCTATTAAGAACAAAAAAAACAGAATTAATTTTACTCACTACATGGTTAACATGGGCATGCCAGGAAAGTGTTTCATCTACACATAATCCCAAGAACTTGGTATTCCTTGAATGGTTTAAGTATTCTATTCCAACCACTGGGATATTTGAACGAGTTCTAAAGTGTATGTATACAGTCTTTTCCAAGTTAAGTACTAGGCTGTTTGCCCTACACCACCCATCGAATTGGTCCAAGACAGATTTAAGCCCCAATCTAAGCTCCTCGGGCGTCTCTGCTGAGACCATCACTGTTGTGTCGTCGGCGAACATCGTGAGAGGCGCCCCGCTAACATAATCTGTGATTTCATTAACGAAAATTAAAAACAGTAATGGTCCCAGCACCGACCCCTGGGGCACGCCAATATCCATGCTATTCATTTCTGACACTTCACAACCCACCTTAAGACAGAACTCTCTGTCGGTCAAGTACGCTGCCAGCAGGTCCAGGACGGGTCCACGCAGATCACTTGCATAGGGTTGCATCGGGTGTTATAAAGATGTTATGTTCTTTTTCGAAAATTTAAGACATAATGTGGGGTATACTAGCCATTACAAACTATTGCAGTTACAGCTATATTAAAGTCTTGTATTTTCTTTACATTTTCGCTTTTAATTCATTTGTTTATCACTGTTACTTCACAAAATACACAATTTTTAGTTGAGCGTGTTTTTATTTACCTAAAAAGCCTTGATAAAATTAACTAGCTCTAGGACTACTTTGTCGTACTAATCAGATCCGAAAAAAGATCGAAAACGGAGTTACCCCATAACAAAACGTGTTTTGGGACACAGGATTTGCTTCGCCAATGTGTTTTCCGACACACAATATAAGGTCTGTTTTGACTGAGGCATTCTTAAGCTCGCTTCGTCTTTAATTCGACTTTAGTAGTGGAAATTACCAGCAGACAAGTTGGATGACAGATTGTTTCAAAAATAATGAATTATTAGTTTATGTATCACAAAACGCATTGATGAACCAAATTCGGTTTCACAAAACAAGTTTTGTTATGGGATAACTCATAGCTTTTGATCTTATCAGTTGGACGAAGTAGTCCGAGAGCTTGTTAATTTTATAATGATTTCTATATTTTAATAGTTCAAATTTTCTCAAAAGCCAAAGGCTGTGCCATGCTGAGGATTTTCAGAGCTTTCCACACAAAGATCGATGCATGCAGACTCTACGCCGTGCACTTTGCCAAATGTTTCTTAAAATGCCTTTATCGGTAAACCAAAACGTAGCAGGCTAAAAAATCGGAGACTACACAGATACGTCATAAAGTGACAACTTTTTAAATAGCTTTTGTTGCCAGTTCAGCAATAATTTGGATAATGGAACGGCAGTCTAGAAATCTATCTCATGATGAGTGTGTGTAAGCAGTTGCATTACATGATGAAGGGTGGAGTTACAACCGCATAGCTGAAAGGTTGAATACAAATATAGCGAGGGTAATTAAATAATATAGAGAAACAGGAGAACACTATAGACGTGCCGGTCAAAATAGACCTCGTATTACGACTCCTATACATGATTGGTTTTTAAGAGTATGTGCTGTAAAAGAACGATTTACAACTGCAAAAAAGTTAAGATCTGAATTTCAAGGCGCAGGTGGTCCACTTATATGCCTCCAAACTGTGCGCCAATCACTAACAGAAGCAAATTTCAGACCCAGAATTGTCGCTTGAGGACCAGCATTAACAGTAAATTATTAATGGACCAGACTAAATTCTGCTAATGAAATAAACACGTTAATTGGTTGGAGGCACATTGGAAAAATATTCTTTGGACTGATAAGTCAAGGTTCGGTTTATATAATTGTGATAGGCGTATCAGCGTCTACCGGAGACCCAATGAGAGATACAGTCTACACTGAGCGAAAAGTATTTTACTCTTTACAAGAATTCTCATTACCTTTATATAATCATTTAATACGATTTGGGACAGCAGCACTTGCTTATAGCCTTTGTACACCAGATACTGCTAAGACAAGGATATATAACGATAATAAGACTGCTTTATATCCGTAATATGGTATTGATTTATAGTACTTATTAGCACGACCTATTGCCATTAAGAATTGTTTGTTCGGCACTATAAAACGTGCCTATACCTGGTATTCTATAACCGTTAAAACTAGTTTAATGTTCTTTATAAAACGTTATTATATTGGGTATGCGCCTTAGCGGCTGTGGATATAATTCAGTTTTATAAAAATGAAAGATGTGTTTATTTGAACTTGTACAATTTGATTACAAACAATATATTTACAGTACAATTTACGAATACTAAACTAACCTTGTCTCAGTTTTAAAAGGGTACGAACACCGACGTATATTTTTTAAAACTCTAAAGTAGATATTATGTGTATACTTTTCAATTCCTATCTGCGCCAACTTAGTGGTAGGACAAGCATCAAAACTAGGGGATGGGACTATTCGCCGTCGCCGTTTCGCCGTCGCCGTTTCGCCGTCGCGACAATTCGCCGGCAGCCGATTCGCCGTGGGCCGTTTCGCCGTCAAATAGAATATAAGTCTATAATTATTACAATTTTTTTATATCTAGCATATACCGAATTGGACCCAAAAAGGTGGATTAGATGCCGTGTTAGCGCTGTTTAACAAATATAAGTCTATAATTATTACAATTTTTTTATATCTAGCATATACCGAATTGGACCCAAAAAGGTGGATTAGATTAGAAACGGCGACGGCTGAACGTCCTAGACTTTATTATTGACTTGCCTATGTAGGTATATTTTTATCAAACAATTTTGTTAAAATTTAGCAATATATATTATAACCTTTTTTACGTATTTTATTAATTTCTATTTGACGGCGAAACGGCCCACGGCGAATCGGCTGCCGGCGAATTGTCGCGACGGCGAAACGGCGACGGCGAAACGGCGACGGCGAAACGGCGACGGCTAAATGTCCTAGACCCTCAAAACTATATGGACGCCATTGGAATCGGACTTGGAGGAATACTGCAAGGTGTAGTTTTGTTTCGCTTGGATCTGTTTTAAAATACAAGTCATCGGTTCTGTATCGCCTGATTATGGAAAAGCCCCGTCACTGATTCATGTCCTAAAATAAGATATAATAATTTAGCTCCTAATATGTTTAGCAATATTCTATTTTGGCTTCTGTAATGCTACCTATAACCCCGTTTTTATGGCGTAGAATATAAAAGCGTATTTATAATTGCAATTTTTGCAACATAACATATTTTAAAATTAATTAAAAAATAATAGGGGTAAAATTCAAAGCCTTATGCCAAGACAAAGAAATTAAACGTATTTTCTTTGTATAAATAATAGATTATTTCAAAAAAACTATACAAAAGTAAGAACTTATCTTAAAAGGGTGTAATACCAGCACAATCTATTGCACATTATTTAATTAGATACTGAGTACTTTTCCGAGAAATCATCCGCCCCAAACATGTCATTAGAGAGTCTAAAATACAACTGATTCGTTCAAACGCGGAACGCGATTGTCATCGGCCATTTTGGATTTGTTGCATAAAGGTACTATGGAGGGCTTTAAGGAAGGAGGCCGATCGAAAATGGCCGAATTTAAAATTTACGTCCCTGTTTTTCGTTACTTCGCTGGTTGGCCGTCGAGGGCGCTGCACGCTTAGCGGCTATTTTTTGCAGGTTTTGATAGGCGAGTGCGGTATTTTTTTCGAATATCTTGAAAAATAAGCTTTGGAATAATTTTTTTGCGTTATTAATATACACAATGAGTGGCGTACAATGTTTTACAAGTAGCGTTTGCTTCGTGCCGGGGTGTAAAACTGGATATTCGTGTGATAGAAAGCTTAGGAAAAATCGTGGTGAGAAAAATCCTAGTCTCTTTCAAGCCCCTAAGGTACGCAAAAACCACAAAAGGTTCACAATATTGTTTATTAATAATGTCTTCTTATTAGGATCCTGAAACATTTGAAAAGTGGCGAATAATTATTCCTAGAGCAGACAAAATATGTAATATTTCTCCTTTAATTGGTATTTTATACAAATTAAGATATTAAAATAGGTACCTACTTACGTCCCCTTAAAACTTTTAAGAAATATTTACCTTACAATATAGTTAGGTAGGTACTCAAAATTTCAATATTTAATATCAGTTTGCCAGTTCGTCGAATATTAATCCTTTAAAAAATTACAAAATAAAACCCTTAAAATGCATTCAAGGCCCCCTCGCCTAATTATATTACCTACGTACAATTTTGGAAAACAATCAATTATAGATATCTACCCATTGTATATATATGATAGAATAATAAAAGTTTATAATAATATTCCAAAAACAATTAAAAATATAAGATATTTCTATTTTTTTTATACTGTTTAAAAAAAGTTTTAAAAACTTATTAATATACAGTATGTCCACGGATGGGGGTTACAAGCAGACAAATGGACTAAAAATTGAAAGATACGAAAAAAGTCACTCTTAATAAACGTTTTTACTTGAATAATGAATAGGTGATACTTGTTGTCAATGTCTTTATCTAATGAAGTAATTATAATAATAATAATAATAATAATACGAGCATTTTTATTAACATGAAAAGAATACGATAACGGTTTCATAATTCAAAAGCTCCACCCCCTTACTCGACACATTTTTCTAATTGCTTTCTCAAATAAGTGAAAGAATTTCTGATTTCTTTCTGAGATATCGATTGGACAGCCTGGATAATTCTGCCCTTCAGCACTTCAATATCATTTGGTACTGCGGTAGCAAAAAAAATTTGTTTTAAACGGCCCCATAAAAACATATCCGCCAAGGTTAAGTCGGGTCTTCTTGGGGGCCACAAAACTGGGCCATTCCTGCCAATCCACCTTGGACCAAATCTGCGGTCAAGCCATTCTCTAACCTCACAAGCGAAATGGGCTGGACAACCATCATGCTGAAAATACATATTTTGTCGAAAATTTAATGGTAGATTTTCGAGTTCATCATTGAAAAATGTATCCAGCATTTCTAAATATGATAATCTATTGCACGTGTTATCAAAAAAACTATGGCCCTATGATGCCATGGATGGATATCGCGCACAACACGTTCACTTTTGTGAATTATTGTCTTCTCGTCATAATTCTGAATTCGGGGTTTTCTAAAGACCAGTACCTAAAGTGCTGGGTTGCAACGGTTCCATTGGTAGAAAATGTACTTTCATCAGAAAACATGATACATTTATAAAAATCAACATTTCCACTTTAAATTTTGTCTCCTATCCACAAGCAAAAATCAAGTCGTTACGCGTCATCTCCCTCTTCCAATCTTTGATTAAAGCGCGGCTTATACGGATACTATTTATTTGCTGTAAGGATCTTCTGAATTTGACTTTTTTTCACAACTTTCAACTGAGTAACACGATTTCTAAGGGATGTCATAGGATTCAGATTGAAGAACTAAGACTGTAGCAGCATCATCATGGTCGTATTTCTTCTTTTTTTTGAGATCCAAAACCGAACCAGTTCTCTGGAACTTTTTTATTAACTTGCAGACTGTCATCCTAGTTATTGGGATTCCTACAAATTTCTCGGTAAATTGTTCCATGACGTAGCGGTATGAAACTTGACCATCCCCATAACATTGTATTATAAAAACTCTTTTTTCAGTAGATAGCATTTCTACTTAAATAATAACTTCATAAAATAAAGACACTGACAGCAAGTACCTATCACCTTAAGTGTCATTATTATTTTAACTAGGTTCACCAGTTAGAGGTGTGCCAGCGAATACTTTTTGGAAAATAATTTTTACATGGGTAAACCTTTTAATGAATTGTTCTACTTCGGTCTGTTGTGTAGAAAACACATTCATTAAGAGTGGATTTTTTTCGTATCTTTCAAAATAAAGTATGTTTACTCTTAAGCAAAATAATATTTTTGCAGTTTTTACCCACCCTGTATAAAAAAAATTGAAGTTTCTTATGGTGAATCGTATTTTCTAGACATGCAAAAACGTTTATTAAGAGTGACTTTTTTTCGTATCTTTCAATTTTCCGTCCATTTGTCCTCTTGTAAACCCCATCCGTGGACATACTGTATACATTATTTTATTGTTAAAAAAATATTTTTTAATTTAATTTTTTGGTTGTTAGTATACTATACTTTTTATTCCGTTTCTTTTAAATTTAATTTTAAAATCCCCATTTATAATATTTTGTAAAGTTAGTTGAGAAATAAATAAGTTAAGAATCTTCTTCTTTTCAGGTCTGTTAAGGTGTACGTACTACCTATGATGAACATATGTTAATTTATTTTTAGTTTGAATTTAAATAAAAAATGTAACGTGCAGATTGTGTAATTATTTATATTAAAAAGTTGTTTGAGTGTCTAGAAAGACCGCCAGTATTTAAAAAAATTAATCCTCCTGGTAATAATAATACAGTGTCTTAGAATGCAATACACCCTTTTACATGCTAGAATTATGTATCTAGGGAGTATCCCGCACCCACCTCTCACACATATTTCGGTCTGTAGAGTGTTTAAATTAACTAATTTCGACAAAACAGTTAATTCTCCCATAAGAACCCATGAAATTTGCACCGCTAATGGAACAATGCGATCCTGGCGGCAGTTTTTGAAGCTGAATTACCGATGCAAAAGTGGGACCGGAATCGATGTATTGCGATCAGCCTCCTTCCTTAAAGCCCTCCATAAAAGGTACCAAAACGTTTCATAAAGGCAATCATTATAATGTGTACAATAAATAAAACGTTTTATATTCGGTATATGTATATGACTCATTATATATAAAATCGTTTTTTATTCCCAATAAGACTATTTTATTAAATTGCATTCTTTATGATAATTTTGTTATAATGATTACTGCCGGGGTTTATACCCAGTTTTCAACGCAGGGATTCATAAAAAAAAATGTAAGTATATAACTTCTGAAGATTCTAGAACCTTTTGTGTGTTCTTCAATGTTATGTTTGGTTATAAAACAAAATGTGTCCTCAAGTCAAGATCGTCTTGCATTAAAAAAAGGGTATGTTAAAAAAAGTAGATTATTGCTTAAATGTGAGTTAATTGAAATATTAAATGGCTAAATTTGATAAACTATGGTGACGATATACATTAATTAAATTATAAGAATGCATCCAGATAACTTTATATCGCCAGTCTGCAGCTTCTTCAATCCTTCAGGATGGTCCCATCTGGTTTTTGTCGGGTTACTTCTGGTAGACCAGGTGGAATTGACTTAGTACAGTACAGCCCAACTAGCACCCCAAACTCTTACGAGAGCCTTAAAATCCCATGTGATTGGTTCTGTATGTGGTTTAACCTACATAAGTGCCGAACGGCAGCTAAAGCGGCAAAATCGATCGAAACCCAAAAAAGCAAACCACTAAACATAACAAAAATAGAAAATTACCCAACAGGAAACAAGTGACAAAATGAATAAAAACCAAAATATTTCCAAAATTTTCTGATAATAACTTTAAGCAAAAGATAACATTTGATAATTTTTACACAATAGATTTTTGATTTCTTCATCTTTTTACAATTACATGCTCTATAGATAAAAATTCTCAATTAAACACCTCAACGAATTGGGTTTTCCTCGCTTTTTAGGAAGCACTAATCACGACCCAAGGCCAACAGCGCTTTGCATTACATTTAGAGCATTATACACTTAATATACAAAATCTACTGGTCACGCAGAATGACTTACTAGCAATAAAATGAGCAATTGCCATGGCACTCTAGAAAAGCGTTATACGTACACGGTGCGGCCACAGCTTAAGGTAGACTTTCGATGAACGCGGCTGCGACTAATGCGACTGCGGCTGGCGACCAATGCGATCTGTCGCACATGTAATCCCTTTCCGAGATATGCGACTTTGTGCGGTCACGACCCGCACTATTATGGTTTATTATCTGTTGTTTCGCGACTTTCTAGGGTTTAATTTCTAAAAGTATATTATAATGGAGTCTAAAAAGTTAAGGTACTGCAAGTTATTACTGGAGGAGGAACGAGATGATGACGATTTAGTTTTACATTGATAAAGGAAAACAGCAATTAATGAACTATACCACGTACTCGCAAAGGTTCATATAACATCCTAATTGAAAATTATTTTGCTTTCGTCTTCGCTGCCAAATGAAGTCATTTTGAATTACAATCATATATAAATAGTATAAAACCACTTGCGATCAACACGACCAACTCGACCTGACTGCTTCTAGAGAGTCGAGTCGTACGACCGCGTTGATCGTATCTGTCGCACTCGTCGCAGTCGGATGCCTTCAAAGAAGATATATTTATGTAAATGCATTAAACCGGTACACATACGACCGGCCGCATAGCCGCATCAGTCGCATGGGTGGCATTGGTCGCGACCATCGAAAGTCTACCCATAAGCTGTGGTGCGGCAGCCAATGCACTCTAGCCGTAAAAGACAGGTATAAGTAACCCTAGTACAATTAAAATTGCATTAAAATGACTTTTGATTAGGCATAAAGATAATAGGGGTTGATTTAAAATAACAGAATTTTAGGACTTTTTTAGTTTTTACTATTACTATTACTATTAGTATATTTAAAAAGTCATTTTAGGAGACTCAGGTAAATATTTTTATTTTTTAAAGCATGCTTTTGTCGGTACTTAAAACTCATATTCCAAATTTCATGTATTACTGTTTCTCTGTACTACCGACAGGTGCATGTTTTTTAAGTGTTACAAAACACCAAATTGTTGGAAAATCGTTAATAACTGAAAAACTATTAAATTCAAAGGGAGAAACAATCGTTTTTGTATATTAAGTGTATAATATTCTAAAATTATTATAGAGCTGAGCGATTTCGGCCTTAGGCCATCATCAGTCCTTCCTAAAAAGCGAGGAAAATCCGATTTGTAGAAATATTTTATTTCAAAATTTCGTTTCACGTAATGTAATTATAAAAAATCAATCAATGAAAATATGTCGTGTGAAATCAATTAGATGTTACCTTTTTGTTGAAAAGTTGTTTTTAGAAATCATATAAAAGGTATGTTGGTCTTTGCTCACGTTATTCAGGAAACAGGAACACTTCATTGATAAAAAATATTTTTTCTCTAAGTGGGCCATCAACACCACAATGCAAAAACTGATTACCTAAAACAATTAACACTTAAATTCGTAAACGACAAACATATGGAATGAACCACTCTATAAAAATTTCAATCAATAATTAACATTTTTCTTTTTTCCTTTACATTTTCGTTCCACGTGGAAACGTGGTTTCAAATCGAAATTTGACGGTTATTTAAATTAGAGGGATTAAATCTGTCTTGACATTGAAATGACATTGTTGACGTTGTTGAGAATAAAGAACGGGTTATTTAAAAATTTGTTAAGGTTGGAAGATATTTAAATTTTAGATGTTAACTTAGAAGGCGTCAATGTAAGGGAATATAACTCCTGTTTAGGTTTACTTGTGCATTTAAACAAAGGCAAGTGTCTAGTAATTCCTTATTGATTTCTATATCGTCCATGAAATCGGGGCTACTGAAATTTTTGAAAGATATGTCATGGATGATCTTTAAAATAGGGGAAGGACTGAAAGCATGATTTGAAGTTCTGAGATGTTGACCAAAAGCAGAGTAGGATCTAGAAAGGTGTTCTTTTATACGGGTCTTTAGGGGTCTACACGTACGACCAATATAGGTGCTGTATAATTTACAATAATTTATTATTTAATATTAGAATTGGTGGTTTGATCCAGGTATAGCAATATATTTTTTATCGATTATAGTGGGGAGAGGGTATATCTCATTCCTAATTCGTCTGCATCTTGTTCTTGAAATCAAGGAATCTATTATACTTGGGTCATAGTTTTCGTTGAAAGCCATTTGTTTTAATATTTTTACTTCGTTCTGGTAGTTTTTTTTTGTCATGAGAATTTTAAGTAATCTATTTATGTAGAAATGAAACGATGCTAATTTATGTTGTTGAGGGTGATTCGAATTGTAAGAGATAACATGGTCTGTTTGGGTAGGTTTTCTGTAGATTTGCAGTTGTAAGTTATTTGTGGATTTTTGTATGGTAATGTCTAGAAAATTGATTGTTTTGTTGTTTTCTGTTTCAAGTGTGAAGGACATATTGGGGTGTATGTTATTAAGTTTATTGTGTAATTCTAGGGCTCCTTCGTTGTTACAATTCAAGAAACACAAGCAATCATCTACGTACGTGTATCATTGGATCTCAGGATTGTTTTCCGACATTATGTGATTATTTTCCAAAGAATCCATAAAAACATCCGCTAAAAAAGAAGACAAACAACTTCCCATGGCAAGTCCATAAGTGTTCATTACCAAATCCTTATCTAAGTTTTTTGATCTTGAGAGATTACCAACAATATCCTCTGCTTCCGACTTAGGGACAGTCGTGAATAAGTTTGTCACGTCAAAGGAGACAAGTAGAAAGTTTTGAGGTAAGTTTGAATCCTTGAGGTTATTGGCCAAATCTAGAGTGTTAGGTATTGTGTATTAAGGTTTAAAATTAGTCATGGAGTTTATAAGATTGAGTGTGAAGGTAGAAAGGTTGGAGATGGGAGTGTTAGTAAAACTTACCACTGGTCTGATAGGGATATCGATTTTGTGGATCTTAGGTAATCAGTATAAACATGGCAAGATGGGATTGCTGGAAATGGTGTTTCTTGGTGCCTCGTTATCCTACAAAAATTCACTAAAATATTTTAAAAATCTAATTTTGTTTTTCTAATGAACCTGTCATGAGGATTGTCTGTTAAGATTCTGAAATTGTTATCCTGTAAAAAACTTTCAACTTTAGATACATAATCCAATTGTTTAAGAATAACCAAACAATTGCCTTTATCTGCCTTAGTTACAATCAAATTTTGGTTTTTTATTTTTAATTTCAGGTTTTTGAGTAGGTACTTTGTTTGAGGATGAAGAGACTGAAAAATTGATTTGCCTTTTAAATTTAAGCATATGATATGTTATACAAAGTATTCTTAGAATTGATCAAGCAATCCAAAAATATTATAATATACAAGGTGTTCTATTAAAAAAAAAATCTTTTTGATATGCGCTAACTATTTGGGAGAGCCTGTATATTTCAAAATAATTTTAAATTGTAGGCCTAGTGACAGAATCCAATGAGAGGTATATGCATAAAAAATATTAAAAACTATTACGCGAATTTGTTGGGTTTTTAGCGTCTTTGGTTTTCACGAAGATGACCCTGGCTCGAGCCTAGCTTTTCCACATTTTTTTTTCATATTAATAAGTTATTAATAAATAATAAAAAGGATTATTTATTATGCAAATTTACTTGAAGAGATAGGCCAACTCTGTCAAAATACGAAAATTTGCATATACAGGATGTCTCAGAAGGTCGTATTTTAATTTATGTGGCTCAAAAGCTAATTCTTAATTTGGTCTTGACTTTTTTAAAAACAAGTAATTATAGATAACTAGATAATAGATATTGTGATAAAAATATAATTATTATTTAACTGAAATATCAGTAAAAGAGAGTAGAAGCAACGGAAATACAAATTAAATAATGGTACCAGTAGAGGGACTCCTTGTGCGGAACACGACCCGAACGCAAATGTGTTTTAACGCCCCTTCAGAGCACAGCAGAGCAGAAAACCCCCTTAATATCCTTAGATAAAGAGTTGCAGGGTAGGCAGTGATGCCGCCCCCTTGTCATAACCCTTCCCTCGTCAATAAACCCTCCTGAAAATCCCAATGATTTCCTTCCAAGCACGTATTTCCACTAGATTAGATTAGATTAGATTAGACTCTTTATTCGATCCATATATAGAGGTTTACATCAATATAAATTTTTACATTGCATCCCTACTACATTTCTACCCCTAGGGTGTTGATCCCGTCAATTCAATACTTAAAACTTAATCATACGATCTACAATCGCAAGTCGCTTACATATATACCTACATACTAGTTACATGACAGTTAAAATAGCGAACACAAATAAATAAATAAACAGACGTATACATTATACCTACTCCAAACACAATACATTACGATTTCAGTTGGACATTTAAAACTCGGATTCAGAGTCTCCCAGAGTCCCCACAGAGAGGCAGCATAGGCACCTATGCATCTTTATTCCCTTTCCCACCTTATGTTTAATGTAAATAAAATTAAAAGACAACTATGTATTATAAGAATGTGTTTTAATTTACTAGAGTCTTTACTTGGTTGTCGGAGAAGAATTCTTCCAGACTGTAATAAGCTTTTGAGTTCAAGAGCAGTTTGAGGCTCTGCCCCATTCTCCGAGGCGGCTGCCTTCGAAAATCAGGAGGCAGAGTATTCCAAACCTTTAAAATACTATGTTTGACATTTTTTAAGATATATGAATAGTGAGCAATATCAGTTTTTAGGTCCTCTTTAAAGCGTGTGTAATGGCCGTGATCTGACCTCAATCCTTCAAATATATCTTGGTTTTCAGAAATAAATTTTATACATTCAAGGATATAGATGTTAAAGACTGTAGGGACATTATGTTCAATGAAAAGATTTTTACAGCTCTCTGTTCTTTTTTTTTGAAAAATTGTTCTTAGACATCGCTTTTGTAACAGAAGGATCCTCTCAGCCTCTGAGACAGCCCCCCAGAAAACCACACCATACCTAACCCTCGACTGTACATATGCATGGCAAGCCGTCAGGGCGGCAGAGCATCCAGCCGAGTCTCTGATGACTCTTAACGCATAGCAATATCTGCTCATGTTTCCTGCCAGTTGATCAATGTGCGCCCGCCAGTCCAGCCTTTCATCCAGCAGCACCCCGAGGAATGTGACCTTGTCCTTTGTTGTGATCGTGGTGTCATTGTAGTCAATCAATATTCTGTCAGGCTTAAGATTGAAGTTGATAATTTGTGTTTTTGCTACATTTAGCTGTAGATTATTTTTAGTAAACCAATCTTGAAGAGATAAGAGTGACTCCTGAACATTTCCTATACATGATTCCTTTGTCCTTTCACAGCAAATCACAGAGGTGTCATCTGCAAAAAGTAAAAAACGTGAAAAAGTGTAGTTTTGCCCATTTATTGTGCAGAGTCAAAAGATTGTTCCTTTTCCGAGCTCTCCACGCGGTTTTGTAGCAGCAGCAAATTCTGTATGTATACGGGGTGTTTTATACATGCATTTATCCTACGCATTATTGAATCCCTAATACGCTGAAATCCGCCAGGATTATTTCTTATAACATCACATGATGCAATTATGCGATTTCTCAGGTCTTCGATATCCTGTACTGGGGCAGTGTTAACTAATTTTTTGAGATATCCCCAGATACAGTAATCCAAAGGATTTAAATCTGGGAGTCGAGGCGGCCAATGATGAGGCCCACCTCTTCCAATCCAGCGGTTTTTATGAGTAAGATTTAAATACCTTCGCACATTTAAGCTGAAATGTGCTGGGACACCATTATGCATGTAGTACATGTCTGTTCTAGTTCGCAGGGGTAAATGTTTTACTAGAAGAGGCAATTATTATTCTTGAAGAAATATCATGTCATGAAGATATGACTCACCAGGTAATCTTAAATGTAGAAAATATAACCCAATTAAATGTTCATCGACAATTCCTATCCAAACGTTATGATGATATTGATGTCTAGATTTTGTTACTGAATGCGGATTATCTTCAGCCCATATACATAGAGTGTGGCCCAAATTGGGCCTACATGTATGGGGATCTTGGAAACTATAGAAGATAGAGAAACGGTTAAATGGGGAAAGTTTTTGACAATAAAATTTCAATCTGAAAACCGTTTAGTACGCGGCCCTATCTTTTTTGGTTTTTGAAATATGTTGAAAAACCAAAAAGATGTATTTTCGAAAATATGCTGTAGATTTCTTATTATTCACTATTTTGACAATCTGTAAAAACATTTTTAAAGCAACTTTTTAAGTAGATTTCAGTTCTGCAATTTAATTTTGAACACGACGTTTCAGTTATTTTATACCATCATCAGGTTCATTTTTTCTTATGGGCGCCATATTGTATTTTATAGTTAAAAGGTAGCTTATGACGTCAGCTTTTCAACGATGTATTATTTGTTGGAAAATAAATGAAATTGACTTGAAAAATAAAGAAAATTAATTTTCGCAACACGTCAAATTTGAGAAGAACACATTAGGCAGGGTTAAATTTGTTTAAAATATCATAATATTATAATACATTATTTTATTTTTTCCTTATGGTTAAAAATCTCATATTAACACTTCAAATAAAGAAAACTAAAAACGCAATGAATAATAATTATTGTTTTGAAAAGAAAATAAGAAAAAAGATCTAACTTACTATACTTATTCGAAATGTTGGCCGTTTTTATTAATACATTTTTGACACTTTTTTAACACAGTATTGATGACCCTGCGAAGCGTGTTGCCATTTATGCTCGTAAACACATTCCTCACTCTCTCTTCTATTCTTGTACAGATTCCGGGGGTTCAAACTCATATACTTCATTTTTTACATAACCCCATAAACAAAAATCGAGAGGAGTTATATCAGGGGATCTAGCAGGCCAATTAACTGGTCCGCCGTTTGAAATTAATTTGTCATCAAATATCTGTCTTAAGAGAGTTTGAACTTCCCGAACATTATGTGCGGGACAACCGTCTTGTTGATACCAAATATTATTCAATTGATCTTGAGGAACTCTTGCTCTAATTGCCGGTAATATTTGATCTTCTAACAGCTCCAAGTATCTTTGGCCATTTAACGTATGATTATAAAAGAATGGTCCTATAAGTCTGTTGTCTAAAATGTAAGGAGAAAAGTAAAGCTGGGTTACTTAATACCTGCTATGTATTTAGCAAGCTAGGTGACATTACTTACCATACATACCACACCATACATTAAAACCAAATCGGGTTTGCAGTCTTCGTTGCGCCAATTGGTGAGGGTTTTCTGTTGCCCAAAAATGATGGTTATGTCTATTAAATACCCCGCAGTTGGTAAAATGTGATTCATCGGTCCAAATTACAAGACGACTGAAATCATGATTTTGTTTTCATTGATTCACATACCAATTTGAAAACTGCATTCTTTTTGGATAATCCGTTTCTCGTAAACCCTGAACTATAGTTGGCTTTTATGGTCGATATTTATTTTCCTTAAGGACTCTTTGTATGGTACTTCGCGGGGTTGGTAAGTCTCTTGCCGACGCTCTTGTAGATGATGTCGGAGCGGCATTAAAATAGGCTCTGACATTTTTGTCACGCTCGTTATTACCTGCTTTTTCGTAACTCTTGGGCCGCGGTTTTTCAAAACTTCCATGGTTTCTCAGGTTCATAACAATTTTTGGAAAAAGTCTGATACTTGGCTGCGGTCTTTCAGGAAAATTTTCCAAATACCTTTCTAATGCAAGGTTTGCATTTCTGTTGCAATGAATGTAACATTCTAGCAAATCAAATTTTTCTTCGTGAGAAAAACGCAATGCCATTTTCTTTTAAATTCAGAATACACAAATAAATCGTTATTATTAGATAATAATAATAAAAACTATTATACTTTTACTCGTTCTGACAAGTAATATTTTTGTTTCATTTTCAAACGGTAGTGGTTGGTCATAGGCTACTGGATTTTATTTTTGATTCATAGGTTATTGTAAGGTCATAGGCTACTGGATTTTATTTTTGATTCATAGGTTATTGTAATATTGTTGATTAAAACAATGCAAGCAGTGTTTTATGAATACTACAAAATGTAAAACTTTTAATTGGTATTCAATTTAGGGAGTTATAGTGCAGTTGTCAAATTTGACGTGTTGCGAAAATTAATTTTCTTTATTTTTCAAGTCAATTTCATTTATTTTCCAACAAATAATACATCGTTGAAAAGCTGACGTCATAAGCTACCTTTTAACTATAAAATACAATATGGCGCCCATAAGAAAAAATGAACCTGATGATGGTATAAAATAACTGAAACGTCGTGTTCAAAAATAAATTGCAGAACTGAAATCTACTTAAAAAGTTGCTTTAAAAATGTTTTTACAGATTGTCAAAATAGTGAATAATAAGAAATCTACAGCATATTTTCGAAAATACATCTTTTTGGTTTTTTCAACATATTTCAAAAACCAAAAAAGATAGGGCCGCGTACTAAACGGTTTTCAGTTAGAGAAACGGTTAAATGGGGAAAGTTTTTGACAATTATATTTCTATCTTCTATAGTTTCCAAGATCCCCATACATATAGGCCCAATTTGGGCCACATTGTATACTTGTTGTGATAGTTTTGAATAGCATCTCTTGAGGAACCATTGAGAAAAAATCATTATCGGTTTAAAATCTCTTGGTACGAGAGTTTGTACCCTTTGTGCTACATGGTAAGGACATAACTGTCTTTCTTTTAATGTTTTCCATACAGTTAATGTATGTATGTTTGTGGCTCTGGTAAAACCAAATGGCCAGCATCTGTACAGTTGATGCATCAGTATTTAATTCCGCTGCAATTTTCCTGGTACTTATTTCAGGTTAGTTCAGGCTAATTCGGGTGCTCGAACTTCGCGATGTCGGCCGGTATCATAATTTCTTTTCTCACAAGTTCCAGATTCATGTAGCCTTTAATGAAGCCTGGTAAAAACGCTGATGATGTATAAAGACGACCAACGTAAAAGGAATTTCCGTTTGCACGCCCGTACATAAAATGCATATCTGTTATTTTTGCATTAGTGTAAATAACCACTATTGTTCTATTGATTTCATTCAAGCTTTTATTAGTGCACAATTAAACAGATCAGATAACAAATTTTGAATTGAATTAATCGCAAAATATTGTTTTCAAACTAACTAAGCAATGCCAAATAAAGCAACATAAGAAACGTCCTAAAAAGTGACAGCAGCAAACTAGATTTTTTTTCTCAAAAATTTCCCCGTCCCGACATGTAATGCTTTATATTTTACTTTTTTATTTCAAATCGGTAAGTTATATGAAAAAAATACAAGGAATAAAAATATTTTTGAATAAACCAGGCTATCCAAATCTATTTTTTTCAGGTCGTTGCGTAAGTTTTTTTTTAATTTAGTTAACAAGAATGATAGGGGTAGTCTATTTCAACCCCTTTCACCCATTTTACAAAAGTGAAAAAATATACCGAAAGTTTGTTTTCATAATAGTAATATTTCCACAGAATTTCAATATTCAATCGCTTTTCGTTTTCAAGATAAAAAATAAAAACATTATTTTACCGCCATCTTTGTACTGCGATACGGTTGACTTTTGACCCAATGTTTATACAGGGTGAGTCGGGAGGAATGGGCCTAAGTCTAAGGGTGTAATCTATGCATCAATATAATAAGAAAAAACTGAAATGTTGTTATCCAATATTCATTTGTTTTCAAGTAACAGCGTTAAATAAAATAATATTATTGTTAAACCAAAATATCCAACATTATCATTGTTTTAAATAAATCTTTGGTTAAGTAAATTTTCAAAAATACCTCCATTGACTTCCAAACATTTTGCTTACGAATGGCGCGCGTGGATCTTCTAATTGATTCGTGCCTTTCTTTAATATTGAGTACAGCATTTCTAATGCGTCTAATTGATGCATCCCTAGTATCTACTTTTATTTGTAAACCTCAGTTTTTAACCAACCCCATAAATTGTAGCCCAACGGCGTGAGGTCTGGCGATCTAGGAGGCCAACTAATAGGACCACCGCGACCAATCCAAACCCCTGAAAACCATTGGCCTAAATATTGCTTGACCCGACGATCAAAGTGGGCAGGCGCTCCGTCGTGTTAATAATACATTCCAATTCTGATGTTTAAAGAAATCTCCTCCAGTAGGTCCAGCGATTTTCCAAAAAAAAAGGGCCAATTAAATTATTATCGATCATGCCGCACCACACGTTTACTGAAACCTGTGTTGAAAATTACTTTCGACTATTAGTGAGGATTTTCGTCCGACCATACCATGGGAGTTTCGATTATTATTCATGCCGTCATGGGTGAATGTAGCTTCGTCAGTAAAAAGTATGTGCGGTAAAAGATGACGATTATTAATTATCCACTCACAAAATTGCATACGCTTGGCGTAGTCTCCAGGTTGAAGATTCTGTACACGCTGTACATGGTACGGCTATAAGCCTTGCTCATGAAGCGTATTGATCACTCTTTTTTGAGGAATCCCCAACTGAATTCCAATTCTTCGTGAGCTTGTCGTCGCATCTTCTTCTACTAAAGCTAGAACATTTTCTATTTCTTCTAAATCCTGTTGAATGTCTCGTTCAGATGTTACATTAGCACTTGGAAGCGTTCCGGTTTCGTAGAGCTTGTTGAAAGTTCTGATAAAGGCCTTTCTGTTCGGTGTTCTTTCATGTAGAAATTGTTCACGATATTCTTTAGCAGCCGCTGTAGCAATCCCATTACACAAACCATAAATAAAAACCATATCGGTGTATTCAAGATGTGATTAAATGTGTGGCATTTTATAAAATTAAAATGATACAAATCCGAAAGTTAACGGTGAATCAATGTAACATTTTATACTGACACTAATAGGATAGTGACAGCACAACAATCAAAAGCAAACAATAATAACATTTATTACAGGAAAGCTAAATTAATGAAATATTTTGTTTTTGCTTTATAACTTGGAAACAAATTAATATTGGATAACAACATTTCAGTTTTTTTTATTATTTTGATGCATAGATTACACTCTTAGAGTTGGGCCCATTCCTCCCGACTCACCCTGTATATTAAACTACTCCTTATTTTAAACAAGGAATCGCCCCTATAAGTTTTTCTCATTTGTTGTGAAACTCCCTGTATAATTTGTATATTCTCAGACTCATTTAATATTAATCATATTTATACCTACTACTAATACATGGTTGAAATACGAGTACCTACCTATTTGACACGTTTTCTAGCGAGTGGTGAAATACATTTTCGCATTTTTTATACCGAACAAAAAGCTTTATATTTTAATTCCACTCCATTCAACAATTTATTTTCAATATAGAATTTTTGCGGTTACAATATTCTCTAAAATACTAAAATGATTGATGATCCTCCTCCATAAGTTTGTTAAAAGCAGTTCAGTTAAAAGCAAGCAAGCAAGTTGCCGAAAGTTTCCCATATTATTGGCCCCCCGTAAAGAAAATCCATTTTATCGAAAAGTTTCAAAATATTTATTAAAACATGTCAATGGGATTAAAAGGTATTTAGAATTTTGTAAAGCGATTATTAAAGTTCCATTAGGTCGTTAAAGAATTTGTATAATACAGGAAATTCACCGTCACTTTAAGCATTGACATTATTTATGATATTATAGTACGTGTTTTTTTTTCAACTTGGATCATAGGATTTTTCGTGCCAGATTTTTATTCCCGTGCGTATTGGAAACTCTCTCTACTGTATCGATGTAGCTTAAAGTTCAAAGACATTGTTACGATTTATTTTTAGTTAGATAATTATTAATTAAACTAGATAACTATTTAAAGGTTTTGTAAAAATGTGATATTTTTATTTTTATATAAGACCCACACGAAAAGAGCTTATTACATAACCCATTTTAGCCTGTTTGCATTATGTAATATACTATATTATCGTACTGAGTGATGTAATGAACTCATTATATCACTCAGTGATGTAATGAACTTATTACATTACTCATTTTTAATCAAACTATGATTTATTTTGTTCCGTCAGTCACTGTCACTTTTTGTGTAATGTCACTGCATACATATGAAAACCATTTTGAAAAAAATCATAAAAAACCCAACTTCTGGGTCTTCTATAAAATGTTGTACATCACACGTACGGTAAGGCTCATTACAGCACTCGTGTGGTTACTACGACTCGGTCTATAACCTCGTCGTACCAATGTTCCCCACTCGTTACTGTAATGAAGCTCATACCGTACTTGTAATATAAATAACTATTATTGTTTTCAATTTACTAGGACAGTAATTCTTGGCGATTAATGAAACTATTAAAGTTCATTTTGGTAAATAAATTATTAATATTAGTTAGGCGTACAAAAAAAAAGGTATAAGAATTATTGTTTAGATACAGTGCCTGCTGTGATACCCATAGGCGGAAGTAAGAATTTGCAAAATTTTTGAGTATAAGATTACTATAACTCTAAGTCGACAATTTGTGTCAGTGAAAAATCACTAGCATATTAAGAGCTCTGGGTTGTGCGAAGTCAGAGGATTGAATACCAGTGGCGTGTGTATTCCAAAAAATAATAAATGACTATATAGGTAATTTTTAATAAATCGAAATTATTTATTAACCCCTAAAGCCTGATCCTATAAGACGACGATTTTCTCCACTAGGATTTCTTAGTTCTTGCGAAAATCCGTCCATGAATGCCCGCCTTAAACTTTTAATATTTATATCTTGCCACGCCTTCTCAACTGTGTGCCCTTCTTTAAGGCATGTTTTGTGGGTGTAATACAAGTTTTTCCCTTTTTCCCGAAACTCCCGTATTTTTTCCAAATATTCTCGCCGCCATACAATGATTTCATTTTTCTGAATTAGTATTAGTGGGCTTTTTCGATTTCGTCTAATATACCTAAAATTCCTTTCTTTTAAAATTAGTTTAAAAACACTTAATAATATTTTTTCTCCTCCCTATATTGCAAACAACGCATTTTGACACTGTTTTGAAGGACGTAAGTGACAATTACCAAAAAGGTATCGATCGCCCTTGACGACGGGTTGTAAGTGAACTTACCACCCTTGGGTGGTAATAATTTATGCCACATAAAACAATGATTTATAAAAATTCAGTAATATTAAGTGATATGAATATTAATAGTATAATTATTACAATTATGAACATTATTTACAAAATTTGGATAAATGTTTTCTCGTTTTTTCTCAATTTGTATTAAATGTTCTGACCCCATAATTTCTCCATCTCTAACCAAGTTTTCTGTTACTCTTGAAGTACTGCAGGAGACTTCTGGCTTCGATATATTGTATAAAATTTTATTTGCAACTTCCTTTTTATTGTTAACGCTCTCCGCTACATAACTTTCCGCAATAGTTGCAGATTTCCATCCGCCATGTCGCTTGAGGGCCAAGACATCAACTCCAGTATTCGCTAATAAAGTGGCCGACGTTCTTCTAAGGGAGTGTCCCGTATAATCCTTAAAGTTCTGAAAGTTCAGAAATTTAGCAATTTTACTTGGAATTGAAGAAATCGAATTTTTCCCGACAGGCTGGTTTAAGCACTTTCCATTTTGATATCGCATGAAGAAGCAAGGATTAAAATTCGTCATGTTGGATCTTATATCAATGTAATTTCGAACTATTTTGAAATAACAAACCTTCTCATCGTCACTTTTAGTCACTATAAATTTACGTGCTATTCCATTTTTGGAATCAGGAATAGTAACAAATATAACTTCATGCCTTAATTCAACATTGTCCATTTTCATTGCACAGAGTTCACTAGAACGGCACGCTCCAGCAATTCCCATTACCTTTACAACCTTCATCGCTAAATAAATATCATCAGGGGCTTCAAACAGGAAATTATTTACACATTAGATTTTTTGGGTTTATATTCGTCATTTTTTCTTTTTAAAAATCCTCGAAGTTTAGGATACTTGGAAATATCTATGGTTTCCTCTATGAAAAGGGTGGACTTTAGCATGGCATATTCACCATAAGCTTGAAGGAGACTTTAATACAGCAGATTTTTCGTGAAAGTACGCCAAAAGCACGGTTTTTGAAACTGCAGTAGCAGTCTTTGTTTGGCACCATTTCTTGAGGTATTGATACGTTGCTTCATACCTCTTCCTCGATTTTTCTGGCAGCAGCGACAGACAAGCAATATTTGCTGATTCTTCTATATCCATTTGGCTGTTATACAAATCAATAATTTTAATTTCTCTCAATTTTTGATAATAAACTGTCAGCTTGACGTTGTTGATAAAATAACAATGCTTATGATGCTATAGAAACCGGTCCATAATTTCATGCGAAAAGTATCGAATTAAATTAATAAAAATCCGAAGAGAAAAAATGTTATATACTTCATGCTATCGTGTCCTTAATTTCAGCTATCATTTTTTTTTGTTGTGGATATTTAATTTAGAAAAAAATCCATGAATTTTGCGACGAATAGCATATCTTGTGGCATCATCCAGGATTTTTTTTCCATTCTCTTGTCTAGGCTCCTCGACTATTCTTTTAAAACCCTGAACATAGTGCGCGAGAAGAGTTTTGTTAAAGTGCTACATATTTCTGCAGCATCCAATGTCGTTAATTCAGGATTTCATTCCCGAATTTCATAGTATACGTTTTTAACTATTATTCGTGCTTTTAATGTTAATTGTATTTTTTTTTGTAGGCGGACAACCAGTGGAAGGATCGTTAGTATCTATATTTTACTCATTTAGAAACAGTTAACACCAGTAAATAAAGTTTAATTACTATATGTTTACACAAAACAATATCTATGTAAACGACCCACACCTGTACTACAAAAACTGAGAAAAAGTTACAAAATCCATTGATAAATTAAAAATAAAAACACAAATTAGTCAAGCAGCGCGAAAACTCTGACGGCACGCTTATTTTCAAATCTTTGAAGTTGTGAGCTCGACCCGTGTGTGTTGTCACATTTATTTTCTCCGCGATCAAAATGCCAGTATCGGAATCGCCGTGCTAGTTTAACTGCATTTAGCTAATTGCGGTTTATATGACAACGTCGCGTGTTTTGTTCACTGTATTTGTCGCAGTAAATATATTTATATGCCAAAAAAAACATTAACTTGTATAATATTTTTATTCTGCCGCTTCATAGATATGGTGGTTGGTATAAATAAGTCAATGACAGAATTTGTGGATTTTGGGTATAGTTTTTATTATTATAGTCAGGTAGATTTCAGGCTTTATATAGGACCTAATTTATAGGTGCAATATCTGTAATGTGCAGGAACTTATTAAATATTCTTGAGAACAACAAAATTCTGACTATAACAAAATTCTGACTATAACAAAATTCTGACTATTAACTAGAATCGCATTTTTCTGGTGCTGGATGGTGAGGGCATCACCGCTCAGTGGCGGCTTGTGATGTTAGAACCTGGTGGTGCTCATGCAAATCCAGTCAGAAGTGAATAAACGTTTCTGCTTAAAACGCAATAAATTTAATTTTAGTATTATGTAATTAATTAACGTCAATTTTAAATTTTCTGACAAGGTAAATTGGAAATTACCATTTTTGCATTTAGCACTTTATTTCGCATCTAATCCATAGAACTAAATAAAAATGTTTACTGTTAAATTGAGAAAATTATTCCTGAACAAGCTATTTTTATATATTTACGCATCAAAAACAGTACTCTCGTTTCAAGAATTCATCCACCCGGCGCGAACAAGTTTAGTACAAATCTAAAGAAATTTTATTAGGGATGACATTGAAGTCTCTGCTGCAAGCGATCTGATGACGCGCATATGACGGTGCACTTCAACAGTGACAACGAGGTGTGCGAATTAACATAGTCGACGAGTTCGTATGCAGTTGAACTATGAAGTATTTAAAATATACTGTAGAATGTTAATTTAAAAAATAGAATAATACCTCCTTAGGGCTTTCATCTATCACCTACGCTACCAAAGTCTCACCAAGTAGATCCGTATTTTTTTTTCTTCTCGTTATGATTAGGCACAGTACTGCAGGATTAATTCTTTAGGGCACTCTGCGAGCGGTGCGTGTGCATAGGAAACGATTCACGTTGGTCTCGAATTTTTGGAGATTATAGTCGTTGGGGAACACGGCCTCAGGGAGGTCGTTCCAGAGTGATGACGTTCTCCAGATGAAAGACATTTTAGACAGTGTCATTTGAGGGACACTAAGTTAAACCACGTACGGGTGGGCTACAGTGGCCCGTCGTGTAGTTCTACCATGCACCGCTCTGGGTGGAATCAAGCGGGCAACCTCAGTTAAGCACTTACCATGAACAAATTTGTAAATAAGACTCAAGTCGGCAACCTTTGATGTTCAGGGCTTTCCAGGTTGTTTATCAGACCATGGTCACCGATCAAGCGAATGGCTATTCTTTGAATGGAATCTAGTAATCTTAGGGTATGTTTAGGAGCAGAGCTTCAAATATGCGAATAGTACTCCAGCGATGGTCGAATTGGGGTTTATAGAGCATTAAAAGTTGTTGGGGTATATAGAGGTTCTTAGCTCGGAAAAGTATGCCAAGCATCTGCGAGGCTAGCAATTGCTGGAACGTGACTATGCCAAGACGTCTGACTATCCAAATTGACACCCAAAGAATGAATTGATAAAGCCAAGGGAATCGAGTATCCCGCCATAACTATATCCGGTTCTTCAACATTAACTTTTTTAGAAAAAAACTGCCGCCTGGGTTTTTTAGCGTTAAGTTCTACTTGGTTGCTGTCACCCCAAGACAGAATTTCTTCCAGGTTTTTGTTAAAATGTCAGACTTCTTGCTGTCTATAAAGATGTGCATTGGCAGCCGATGTTCGAGATGTAAAATATAAAAGAAGTGTGCTGTCATCAGCGAAGCTATATATAGGATTTTTAGTTTTTCCAAATGATCGGTAAAGTATAATAAAAAGAAGGTGGGCGACAATATAGAACCTTGAGGGACTCCTTCCTTGGTGTTAAATTTCTCTGAAAGAAATCCGTCTATCGCCACTCGCAGAGAACGGTCTTTAAGAAAGTTTGACAGCCATGAACAAAATTACACCGGCATATATAATTATGCATTGAAGCATACCTTCTATCGACCTACAGTAAGTTTCCTACAAAACGATAATCCTGGTTGCTGTAGTGATTGACGGGAAGGATGTGTTTTCATAAGCTCCTTCTATGTCCAAAAAATCTCCTAGTAGCACTTCACAATTTTCTAAAGCCTTCTCCATTCTGCTGATTAGCTGGTAAAGGACAGATTTCGTTTTTGTTCCTGTTCTGTAGGCATGCTGGTCTGTGTTCCAAGACGCATCCACTATATGCCTACCTAACAGCTTTTCAAGAATCAGTAGAAACGACATCAGACTAATGGGTCTGAATACCTTTGCCGTCTAGTAGTCTGGTCGTTCAAGTTTAGGGATGGTCTCCAAATTTTTGGAAATTTCCATAGCTGCCGCGACCAACTTTCAAAAGCAACTAATCCTTCTCGGAAGGTGGTTAAGAAAATAGAAAATTGAAATATTGGCCAAACTAAATTTTAGGGTTCCTACGTTACGTTCTCGCAACACAGATACTTTTTACTTATTACCACTTCGTACTAATGTTTATAGGTTTTCACCTATTAACTCGATGTGCGGCAGCAATAATTTTAATGCTAGTGCTTTTGATATTTTTTAACAATCAAAAGTCACTTTTATCGACAAGAGATTTTTTGATGTTCTCTTTTTTTGTAGGTGTTTTTACTGGTTTACAGCGTATGTGTTTTAATTATCAATCTTCTTTTTACTCTTCATTCAAATATTATGTCAATCTAAATCGTTTTGAGTCAAATCATATGGGTTTAGTTGTGTAAGTAAAATTAGGTGCATTTGGAAGTTTTCGTTTGTACCTGTTTTGTAACTTGGCAACTATTAAGCAGTGTATGTACAAATACATAAATAGTAGAAATACACGACAAGCCACTGCAGCCCATCCATCAGCTTAGTGTCACTCGAAAAACACGGCTTAAAAATTCTTTTATTTCTGACCGGTATATTATTAGCTTATAACGTCTTAGTTACGCGGGAATAATAAGGGTCATAACTCCCTTGGGATATTAAGAAAAATTTGACATAAAATCAAACGATTGACATCTAATGTCAATTTGATTGTCATCTATTGAAACATTTATTCCACTTTAAAAATGAACAAAATGTTACTAAAATCGGTCAGAAATAAAATTATCTATGTATCACTGGAATTATAAGGGTCTCAATTACCTCGGGCAATTGCTGTCCCTCGGGCCAAAGGCCCTCGGGACGTAAACTTTGCCCTCGTTAATTAAGACCATTATAATTCCCTAGATACATAAATAACTATTTTCTAATTTTGTCTCGAAAAATAGATATTTCGAACGCGCTAGCGAGTTCGAAATATATCCATTTCGAACTCCGAATTTTATTTTTTAGAAGTTGGCATTGGTTATATTTAAATGTTTTATTCTGTTGACGTCTGACGTTTCCTGTTATTCTGATCCATGAAAAAAGAAAGTTTTCGGGATTTCTCTGGTAAAAGTTGATTTATCGTTTTATTAGCAATATCCCTTAACTCAGGGGGAGTTAAACTTAGATTATCATGCTCCATATTTTTTTAATTATAATTATGAACAACTCTATGAAATATTAAATCACAAATTTCGTGACAATGACACAAAGAAAATATTATTTATTGTCAAGGCTACTATGATAAAAAGAAATTTAGAGTATTACCAACATAGAATTTAGACACACAAATTTACAAAATTTGAAGGGTTGATTTTCTTTTTAAATATGTATTTTCTTATTGAAAAAAATACAAAATAGAAAAAATAGTATAAAGTACGTGTTTTATAAAGCAGTTAGAGCACTTGTCCCGTTAAAAAACTCGCCGCAAGCGGCTCGTTTTTTAACATGGACGCGTGCTATAAGATGATGCTTTATAAAACATGTACTTTAATATACTATTATCTGCAGAAAGTCAACAAAATAGCTTTTTCATAAGTTTAACTAGATTAAATATTGATTATTTTAAAATTATTTAAATTCATTCTACATGTTTCGAGCGCAGGAGCGTTCATCTTCAGGAGACATAGAACAAAAATTAGGTTGTCATATTCATAATTTATTCATGTCAGCATTACAGTAGCAATTTACACATGTCAACTCACTCAAGTAAAATAATCCTACAGGTTACACAGGTACTAAATAAATCACACATTAAAATCATAGTTTAAAATTTACATAGAAAATCCTACAAGTTAATTACCTACTGCACAAATTACACATTAAAACCAAAGTTTAAGAATTCATTAATGTTGTAAAAAGCATTCTTAGCAAGAATGCCATGAATACTCCTTTTAAAATTGTGAAATGGAAAATTTTTTATCTGTTCTGGCAACTTGTTAAAACACTTCACAGTCCAGTATCCAGGCCCGCCTTGACACCTTCTCAGGCGCCAGAAGTCTGGCACAATATGGCCCCTATTTCGCGTCCTATACTGATGAATGTTCTCATGAATTCTGTAAAGATGCCGATTGGATTTTATGTGTAATAGATTCTGCATGACAAAGACAGCCGGAAGGGTGAGTATCTCCAGATCCACGAAGGCACGCCTACAATCATCCCTGAACCCCAAACCTGCCAAAACTCGAATGGTTTTCTCTGTAGACCGAAAAGATGGTCAGCGCCAGAAGAATGACCCCAGATAAGGGCTGCATATGAAATATGTGAGTAAAATATACCGAAATAAGTAGGCTTTAACACACTTACAGAAATTGCCAGCGACGCCACGTAGAAGATATAGGCTTCCTGCCAGTTTTGGTTGCTGCTGGTGTTAGCAAAATAGAAAAATATGGTAAGAAATCTTAATAGATCTTTGGGAAAAGTGAAATGTTTAATTAATTGAAGAACAATCTTTATTTAAATTATGACTGTCATTATACTGACAAAATGAATATTTGTTCGACATAAGTAGTAATAGTTGGCCGGTTCACCATCATAGGGCCCTCCAATGTTAATTTTCGGAGGGATTTTTGACCTATGCTGATTCTTTAAACAGGTTTCGCTGTGTTGTGTTGACGTTGTGATCCTGTTGTGTTGAACGGACTATGTTAAACAGACCCTGTTAAACAGACTCTGTTAAACGGACCCTGTTAAACAGACCCTGTTAAACAGACTCTGTTCAACAGAGTCTGATGAACAGATCCTGTTTAACAGAGTCCGTTTAACACAACAGGATCACAAGATGAACACAACAGGGTCCGTTCAACAGAGTCTGTTTAACAGGGTCTGTTTGACAGAGTCCGTTTAACACAACAGGATCACAACGTCAGCACAACACAGCAAAACCTGTTTGAAGAATCAGCATAGGTCAAAAATCCCTCCGAAAATTAACATTGGAGGGCCCTATGATGGTGAACCGGCCAACTATTACTACTGACATAGTTAGTTATGAGCAACTGAGTTAAGGGAATAACAAAATATGAGTAGGATAAAATTTAGTCGAATAAGAGGTTTAGTGGAACATTTTGAAATATAAGCTAGATTTTTATGAACTCTTATTGAGCGGGAGGAGAGAATTGTTTTATTTTAATTTAATCCTCCCGCTCAATAAGAGTTAGTATTATGTCGAACAAATAATAATCTTCTCAGTATACTGACATCCATAATTTAAATAAAAATTGTTCTTCAATTAATTAAATATTTCACTTTTCCCAAAGCTCTATTAAGGTTCCATACCAACTAAGTGATTTTCTGTTGTACTAACACTAAGAGCAATCTAATTTTTGTTTTAGGTCTCCTGAAGATGAACGCTTCTGCGTTCGAAATATGAAGAATGACTTTAATTAATTTTAAAATGATCAACATTCAATCTAACTAAACTTGTGGTGGTAAACTTTTGGAGTTTATTTTCCCTATACTTTCAACTTAATAAGTATAACTATTTCTTCAAAAATAGCTTTCATTATGCTTGATTAATTATATCTTCAGGTAATACTTGGTGAAGAAGGTCATCCTTAAACTGGCAAACGTTGCCCGAGAAGTATACGCTACATGAGGCTGACCACTCTGCAGACAGCATTAATTCAAGACAGGAATCACGTTAAGAACTAATCACTTTAAAAATAATGATTCGTGTATGTTTTATAAAAACATGATTTTCATAAAAAAAAAACAAATACTGGTACAATTAACTCCAGAGGATTGCGTGATCGAGGGGGGCAAAAAGAAGTACCACTACAAAAAAAAATGTTATTAAATTAAAGAGAACCCTAAAAAGAACTGGCGAAACCAATAAATCCTGTTCCACCAAAACCACTTGAACTAACCTACAAAGTTGATATTTGTAAAAAACAGGTAGTTGCTTCAGATCAAATACAAATTCTGGCATACCCACAATGCTTATTTATCTTCTAACAAATAGTCAATAATATATGACATGAGGGGCTCCTAACTAAAATGAGAGCATACGGAATGCCGGTTCAATTTCGTTCATGGCTGTCGAGCTTTCTTAAAGACCGCTCTCTGCGAGTGGCGATGGACGGATTTCTTTCAGACACATTTAACATCAACGCCAGAGTCTCTCAAGGTTCTATATTATCGCCCACCCTTTACTTACTATACATTAATGATCTTTTGGAAAAAAACTAAAAATCCAATGTATAGCTTCGCTGATGACAGCACACTTGTTTCATCTTTTACTTTGGATGCTCGGACATCGGCTGCCAATGCACATCTCTATAGGCAGCAAGAAGTCTCACATCTCAACAAAGATCTGGAAGAAATTCTGTCTTGGGGTGACAGTAACCAAGTAGAATTTAACGCTAAAAAGACACAGGCGGCAGTTTTTTCCAAAAAAGTTAATGTTGAAGAACCGGGTATAGATATGGCGGGACACTCGATTCCCTTGGCTTTATCAATTCATTTATTGGGCGTAAATTTGGATAGTCATATGTCTTGGCATAGTCACGTTGCGGCCCTTGCTATGGCAGCCTCGCAGATGCTTGGAGTACTTTTCCGAACTAAGAACCTCCGTACACCCCAACAACTTTTAATTCTCTATAAAGCCCAAATTCGATCATCGCTGAAGTACTGTTCGCATATTTGGGGCTCTGCTCCTAAACATACCCTGAGATTGCTAGATTCCATTCAAAGAAGAGTCATTCGCTTGATCGGTGACCATAGTATGACAAATAACCTGAAAAGCATTGAGCATCGAAGGCGGGTTGGCGACTTGAGTCTATTTTACAAATATTTTCATGACAATAAGTGCTCAACTGAGGTTGCCCGCTTGATACCACCCAGAGCGGTGCATGGTAGAAATACACGACAAGCCACTGCAGCCCACCAGTACGTGGTTTAGCTTAGTGTCCCTCGAAGGACACTATTTCAAAATTCTTTCATCTGGAGAACGTCATCACTCTGAAACGACCTCCCTGAGATCGTGTTCCCCAACGACTATAATCTCCAAAGATTCAAAACCAACGTTAATCGTTTCCTGCGCACACGCATTGCTCCCAGAGCGCCATAAAGGATTTATCTTGCAGTGCTGTGCCTTATCATAAAAAAAAATATTGAAGAAATATTTCTTCGATTATTTTTCTTATTCCACTGACAACACGAAGGAGCCCATAATGTAATAACCACCGCCATGCAAGAATCAGGTTATTTATTTTTACCAACCCCGTTGGTGCTTATAATTAGATTACCACGTAGAAACAATCCTGTCCAAATCCGAAGCAGGAATATATTTTTCAAAACCAGCCATTTACCAGATACTTACAGAAGTATCTTTCTAAAACGGCAGCACAGCCACTAGTTTAACGTTACCATTCAAAATTAAATATAGTACGTCCAAAGATTCCTTTGGAAAAGTGCGCTGCTCCCATTATGTCAGGGTAAGACCCCAGTGATAAGACGACAAGAACATAATTATTTTTATATATATACGTCACTTCTCCATTTCTGTCCTGCTTCATTTATTTTGTTTTGTTACTAAATTGTTAAAGAGTTTTACTCTCTGCACTGCAAAAAATCTAAAATTTTCAAAAATTTGGTGTCTTCTAAAAGAGCTTATTTAATTTTTTCATAGCAATTCGTATCCAAAAGTCATAAAAAAATATCAATCATAAAAGGATCTATTCTGTCCAACGTGTTCGAAAAAAATATTTATTAGCAGACGATTAAATACTTTATTGGAAATAGTTTGCTTCCTTCATCTCAGTCCAGCTTTCGTAAAGGTTGTAGCACTGCATTGGACTTATTGAAGGTTCTGAATGACATCATTAGGGCTGTTGATAGGCATGAAAAGTCTTTTGTGAATTTCTTTAAAGAATATTTAAGTGGCAGGACCCAATTCGTTTGGTTGGAGGGGAACCGTTCCACCTCTAGGGAGGAAAGTATAGGAGGCCCGCTACTTTTTGTAATTTATACAATCCATGTTAACGACTTTGTCGGTGGTTGCGATTTGCAGAGATATGCTGATGACACGCAACTGCGTACCAGTTTTAGTAGAGCCAGAGTTGTTGAGACAAAGGATAATCTCATACAGTGCTTAAAATCGATATATGACTACTCTTAAAACAATTACGTTTTTACGTTAAATCCTAAAAATCTGCAATAATTTATCTTGAACCTAATAGTGACGAGCGAAATGTGCAGGAGCTCCATCGTGATGATAGTACATTTGCATTCTGATATGTGCAGGAACATCCTCTATCAGACCTTGTAATTCATTTTGTAAAAAATTGAAGTAGTGGTCTCCTCTGAAGCAATTCTCCTAAATGAAGGGGTCAACTAAATGTTCTGTAGTTTGATGGGATTCCATGATAAATTGAAAGAAAAGCAAATTAAATAACTATCGAACATACCACACCACACGTTTACCGAAAGCTTATGTTGAAAATTACTTTCGACTGTTGCGTGGGGATTTTCGATTGACCCTACATGAGAGTTACGAGTATTATTAATACCATCATGGGTGGATGTTGCTTTTTCCGTAAAAAGTATACGCGATACAGCACGATGATTATCATTTATCCACCGACAAAATTCCAGACGTTTAGCACAATCTTCCGGCTTTACGTGCTGTACTCTCTGTACATGTTATGGATGTAAGCCTTGTTCGTGGAGTGTGTTTATTACTCTTTTTTGTGGAATGCCCAATTGAGTATGTATAAATTCTTCGTGAGCTGGGCGTTGCATCTTCTTCTACTAAATCCTGAATATTTTCCACTTCTTCTAAACCTTGTCGAGTAGCTCGTTCAGATATTATGTTGGCACTGGGAAGCTTACCCCTCTCGCACAATTTGTTGAAAACTCTGATAAATACGTTTCTATGAGGATGTCGCTGAGGTGGAAATCGTTGACGATATTCTTCAACAGTAGCTGTAGCACTTCCATTACAGAAACCATAATTGCATATTTTAAATTTGAATAGGTGTTTGGCATTTTGTAACACTTTAATCATTCAAATTTGAAAATTAACGTTCAATTACTATCACAGTACACTGATACATTGTCAAAATAACAAAGTTCAAATGTTTTTGAGTCTCAAACATGGCATACTCTGATTATGCCAAAACTTGGATACAAAGGGAACGCTAGATAAAAGTTTTTAAATAACCTGAAAACAAATGAAAATCAGATAAGAACAAGTCTGTTTCTTACATTGTTTTCACGTGTGCAATAGTTTGGTCCGTTCTTTCTGACTCACCATGTATAGCTAAGGAAAGCGACGATAAGTTCCTCTGTATAGTGTAAATGGAGGTGAACCGGTTTCAAGTTTCAGCCATATTGCTTCAGTAGAACGGGCTCTAGCAGAACGCTGAAATATTAACACTTGGACCACAGGTTAAAAAAAACAACCCACCCTGTTAAAATGGAGTACCTACACTAAAACCAAAATGGTTTAGAGGGATAAAGACAACATTGGTGTTAAAATCACATTGTTTTAAACTGTGCAGGTTAGATAGAAATACTCTGTATATAAAGGTCACGTTTCACTTCATTGTTTTCAGAAGACAATAAATACAATGCTTCCGGGAAATATAATGGGAAACTATATATCCTTTGATATGAAATCCTGTGGGAAACATTGCCATTTCTATGTATTTTGTCTGGATAAAGTGTACTTCTTGAAATGGAAACGATTCCGGTTTTTTGATAAAATCAATAATATCCAGTAATATACCTTTGTCTTTTGAATATAAATATACAGTTTGGTTTTTTATGTGAACCTAATTCCCGCCGTGGGTCGTTGCCGATACTTTCTATTGATCTTTAAACAATTCAAGGGGATGCGAGCATCAGTTTAAATTTAATTTGGCTTGTGGCCATGTTTTTACTTTTTGGTGTCGAAATCGGTAAACATAAAATATTTACAATATCTATTACCACATGCACGTATTTTTATATCAAGCTTTGCTAATATCAAAAATGATTTCGGGGTGACAGATTTTAATAAGCCAATAAAAAGTTATTTAGAAAAACTCTTCGTAGAATTTCAAAAATTAAATGCGGCTTTTGTACTGCAGCAATTTCAAAATTGCTACTAGTGATTTTTGGGGAAATAGTACATTTGTCTTGTTTTTTTGAGTCATATTTGCGCAGAGTGAATTTTGTTTATTAATTTATAGTATAGGAGCTGACAAACATTGCGGTGAACGATATTTTTCAAAATTTTCACCTACATGGTCTAATTATACATGGTATAGACAAACTAAAATCGACCGTCTGCCGTTTCAAAGTGGCAGCTTTAACTTGGGGGATGCAGTTAAAAAAGGGTGGTTTTAAGATTTGGTGAACAATATTGATCAAAACCCACATTCACTCATTTGAAAAAACAGCTTAAGAATGTGTCGAAATCACGTGCGCAGACGATTTATTTGACAGCTTAACCCTGGCAGACGCCTGTCAAAGTGTCATATTTTATGGTAAAGTGAACGACAAGTAATACACAGTAATTTTGGTGGGTGTATTCCCCTATTAGTACGTTAACTAAAAACAATATGGCAGACGAAATATTTGACAGCGTTTCTGTGGCAGACGCTGTCAAAGTGACAAGTTTACTCTTGGTAAACAATATTTATAATAGCTCAAATTGGTAAAATAACGTAAACTTTATAGGTATTTTTTTATTTTAAAAAAGCAGACGATTTATTTGACAGCTTAACTTTGGCAGACGTCTGTCAAAGTGGCATATTTTACAATAAAGTGAACGACAAGTATTACACATTAATTTTGGTGGGTTTATTCCCCTATTAGTACGTTAACTAAAAACAATATGGCAGACGAAATATTTGACAGCGTTTCTGTGGCAGACGCTGTCAAAGTGACAAGTTTACTCTTGGTAAACAATATTTATAATAGCTCAAATTGGTAAAATAACATAAAACTACACAGGTATTTATTAATTTTAAGAAAGCAGACGATTTATTTGACAGCTTAACTTTGGCAGACGTCTGTCAAAGTGGCATATTTTACAATAAAGTGAACGACAAGCATTACACATTAATTTTGGTGGGTGTATTCCCCTATTAGTACGTTAACTAAAAACAATATGGCAGACGAAATATTTGACAGCGTTTCTGTGGCAGACGCTGTCAAAGTGACAAGTTTACTCTTGGTAAACAATATTTATAATAGCTCAAATTGGTAAAATAACATAAAACAACACAGGTATTTATTAATTTTAAGAAAGCAGACGATTTATTTAACAGCTTAACTTTGGCAGACGTCTTTCAAAGTGGCATATTTTACAATAAAGTGAACGACAAGCATTACACATTAATTTTGGTGGGTGTATTCTCCTATTTGTACGTTAACTAAAAACAATATGACAGACGAAATATTTGGCAGAGCTCCTGTGGCAGACCCTCTCAAAGTTACAAGTTCACTCTTATTGATAAACAATGTAAATACCTCGAATTGGTGAAATAAAATATTACTTTGGTAAATGATATTCAACTTTTTTTATTAAAAGAAAATTGTAAAAGAAAAAAGGTATGCATAATATTATAGCAATTAATCCTACAAATTCAATTTGTATGTAGGAGAAAATGCCAATGAAACTATTTAAATAGTTTATTACTTTTATTATATATCCAGTTGTATTTTATTAGAAAACATTCGATATTTAATATAAAAGTTTAAAAAGTAATATTTTTTAGCAATGTGACATCAAAACGTTTTATCTTTATATATTTTTTGTGAATTCGAAATTCGACAATATTTTTGTTATAAGTCATAGTTTATTGAGCAAACAACTACCAATGTGGGTGGGCTGGAACTCCCAAATTTATACAGATTCTTCACCACGTCAAAAAATGTATTATCTTCCACAAATTAACATGTCGCCAACTTCCTTTGCAGTTGTGGCCGAAACCTTAAAAGTGGCTAAAAAAATTGCTAGTGAGATAAATCAAGAAGTAATAGCAGTAACATATGACCTAGCTATTGCAAAAATTGCCTTTCAGATTCAGAGCACAGAGGCTCCATTCTACGATAACGTCTTTATTCAACTGGGAGCATTCCACATCCAAATGGCATATTTTAAGGCCGTGGGAAAATATATTGAGGAGTCGGGATGTGTGGATGTGTTAGTGGAAGCAGAACTTATTGCTTCTGGATCTGTTAAGGGATTTGTTAATGGTACCCACTTTAATCGCTGTAAAAGGATTCACACTCTTCTGGCAACTGCTCTTCAAATTCTTCATTTTAAAAGTTTTTTATTACAACATACCGACGACAATATTATATCCGATGAAATTATTGATCAACTTGACGACATTCAGAAAACAATAAAAAACCGTGAAAAAGTCTCACCACTGGAATATCTTTTGGAACAATACAATAACTACTGTGGAGAAACATTAAATGGTAAATATGGAAAAACAGCGCAATTTTGGTATACCTATATACATCTCATACAGAATTTTTTAGACTTTTCCAGAAGCATTAGGACTTCTGATTTTGAGGCATATAGATCGATTTTATTTAAAATGTCAGCTATTTTCTTTATATTTAATCAGCCCAATTATTATTCTAGGTGGACAATAAAGTTTCACGATAACCTCCTGAAATTCGAAAATAAGTATCCCAACTTTAAGACAGAATTTATGGATGGTTGTTTTTCTGTAAAAAGGACTGATAAACCTTTTTCTCGATCACCAGTTGATCTGACATTAGAACAAACTATAAATGCAGATGCTTCAAGAACATCCGGAGTAACATTTATTACCAACTCAGTTAAAGCTAAACAGCGTTGGGCACAAAGCCATTCGTTACGTACATCAATTGTTTCAAAAACTTTTGAAGATGTTGGCTGTAGCAAAAAAGAAGACATTTCTCATGAACTTCAAAGTTCAATGATGCGAAAAGATAAAGAGGCCCTTGAGAAATTACAGGAAACAGTAAAACAATTTATGAATCCATTTGAAAATGTTGATAGCGACCATCTCTTTAACATTGCAACCGGAAAAGCTGCTGACATAAAGACTGAAGAGTTTTTGTTAAATATTTTAGAAAATGGAAATAATTCTCGCTCTAAATTTATACAAGAATGTGTCATGGACATCACGAGATTTGAAAGGCCGATCAAAAAAATTCAACTCAAAACCTTTGCCAACGAAGGGGTCAAAAATACGCTTCGTCAAAAAAATTCAATTTGTGAATTAAAACTGGAAAGAGACTTATTTAGCAAAATGTTATTGCTTTCAATTGATAATAAAATCGATCTTGAGCTGGTTCTTACTTATCCTTTAACGCCAGTTCCCCTTTCTCTTTGTAACTTAGATGGTACCATGATTAAGACAAATAAAGCAAATCTATTACACATTATAGAAAGCTATGATAACGAGTGTTTTTTAATTATTTTGCTCAAGGGAGGCCATGCATTTTAAAAGCATCATGGCCGTACTGCGTAGATAAGATGACATGATTGTTTTATGACATTTACGTCTTATTTGAATTTGTGTATTTGTAAAGTTTAAAAATTGGAGAAATTTTGTAATTTTTGCAGTTATTTGAAGGTAGGTTACTATTGCTTTAACTAATATTTCTCCGGGGAGTCTTTTGACTATTATAAAGTGCTATTTGCAGGATATGATTTAATTTTTCATTTTTTTTTTATTTTTCAGCGTATCAAGTTTTGGTGAAGCTTTGTTGCCGGATTGAAAGTTCTACAGTAAAAATGTTTAGTGAAGCACAAAAAATTTTTATTGTTGAAAGTTTTTTTAGAAATGGAAACAAAATAGGCGGTGTGTGGAATTACTCTATGCATGACTGCTTTGATGAATTTCGAACCGAGTTTCCTGATGTTGCGGTGACCTTTCATAATTTTCGTACTGGGTCACAATACCTAATTGATAAATTTCGTCAGACTGGTTCTGTTCAACATAAAAAAGGGGCTGGAAGACCAGCGAAACGATCAAATGAGGTTATTGAAGAAGCGCGACAAATTATGGAAAATAATCCTTCAACTTCTATTAGGCATTTATCTCAACAAATTCAGAAAACGGATTTATGCTACAGTACATGTCAAACACTTTTGAAAAAGGATCTGCATCTATACCCTTATCGTGTTACGGCTATTCATGAACTCCTTCCCAATGACGTTCCCCAAAGACTTAATTTTTGTGAATGGTTTTTAAACAATTTTCAAGAAGAAAATAGTGGTGCTTTTGAAAAAACATTTTTTATTGATGAGGCTTATTTTTATTTATCAGGCTATGTTAATTCACAAAATATGCGAATGTGGAATACGCAAAATCCTCAAAAAGTTGGTGTGTGGGCAGCAATTAGTTCTAGAAGAATAGTAGGCCCAATTTACTTTGATGGCACAATTACAGCTGAGAGATATCGGATCGAAATTCTGACAACTTTTATTAATGAGCTTCACGATGATGAATTGCGGGAAGGTTACTTCCAACAAGATGGCGCTACACCTCATGTAACCAGAGAAAATTTAAATTTTTTAAGTGCATTTTTTGAAAACAGAGTTATAAGCCAAAATACGCAACAAATATGGCCACCTCGTTCCTGCGATTTAACACCCTGCGATTTCTTCTTGTGGCCTTTTATAAAAAACTCCATTTATCGAACACCAATTGAGGATATAAATGATCTAAAACGAAGGATTTCAGAAAAAATTGCCGAAATTAATAATTCTCCAAACGTATTGGTTAATGTGTCTCTGAGGGTAAGAAGAAACATCAGAAGGTGTCTAGAAGTAGGAGGCGGCCATATAAAGTAGGCTTTCAAAGTAAGATAGCTCAGGATTTTATATTACATACCGTCAAAAAACATTATTTTAGGTTTTCAACGTGACAACGCTGCTTTCTTGCAAATTCGCCCTATGATTTAATCTACGCGCTACTGCTACACTATGTATACTGGGTCACAGCCGCCCTTGAGCAAAATAATTAATAATCACCCGTTGCGAATCCCAAAGATCTACCTTTTATTAATTCAGTTATTGTTGACGGATTATTTTTTTTTACATCTCCTCAAGGAACCTCCTACAACATTTCAGGCTTTAGCTAGATTTATTTTAGCTAAATTGTGTGCTTTACAAGGAAATAATGAGCTACATTTAGTTTTTAATAAAATCGTAACACCTTCCTTGAAAGATATTGAACGGGACAGAAGAGCTACCTCAGTTTTTCGAGAAGAAAATTTTGTTATCAGTGGACCTAACCAAAAACGGCCTTCTAATTTCTTAGCATCTTTGAGGCAGGATAACTTCAAAAGAGCGCTTGTGACATATCTTGTTAAAGAGTGGGAAAATAACTGTTATTACCCAATAATTAATAATAAAACTATATAATAATATGTAACCATTGATAATCATTGCTATAAATTTTATCAGAAAAACGAACATGTTATAAAGGAAATAGCACAAGAATACTATTGTGAGCATGAAGAGGCCGATAGTAAAATATTCTTTCATATAACAAAAACTGTTTGCAAAAATATAGTTATACGAGCTGCAGATACAGATATTACAGTTATTGCATTACCGCATGTTGACCAATTTAAAAAAGAAAATAAGCTTGTTTGGATGGAAACTGGTCAAATTTCGAATAATTCGTTAAGATATATTAATCTTACAAAGATACACGATTATTTAGGATCAACTCTTAGCCAAGCACTACTAGCATTCCATGCATTTAGTGGTTGTGATTACGAAGCCTCGTTTTATGGCAAAGGAAAAAAGAAACCTTTTACAATATTAAAAAATTGCAATCAAACTCAAGCTGCTTTTGCGTTATTGGGGTCAAAGCCATTTAAAGATATCCCTCAGGAAACACTAAATACTCTGGAAGGCTATGTCTGCAAATTATATGGAAAACCAAATTTAAAGGATATAGATAAGGCCAGATTGGAATGTTTAATTAAAAGTTATGGGTGCACATCAGAAAAAAATCCACTTTTATTTAAAAAAAAATTTAATGCTCAAAACTTTCCCCCTTGCAAATCAGTATTACTGCAAAAAATTCGAAGGACAAACCAAATTGCAGCAATTTGGACGAATGCAACCAAAGTTACTCCAAATTTTTACGATCCTCTAAATAATGGTTGGATACTGAGAGAAAATAAATTCAATATATTGTGGTTTGACGGGCCTTAAACGCCCATTCAACTTGGTGATATTTTGCATAAATCTGATTTAGGTAACGAAAGTGACGACGACGCCGTCGCAATTTTGGTTGAATCAAGTGAAGACGAGGATGATTTTTTAAAGCAATAAATAACGACTAATTTTGTAATTTGAAATTTTTATGCAAATTTTTGGGAACTTATTAGTGTTTGGTATAACTTATGCTGTTTTAAGGTACTAGATTCATTTGTAGATGATATATTTTTTTGATTTATTTTTGCTTAGATAAATACATTAAGATTTGTTAAAGTTCTCTCCCTTTTATTTAGGTTACTTTTTTGTGAAAGAATAAAAATGGGAGGCTGATTTTGTAATAATTTAAAATTCTGTTTTATAGTTTTAAGAAATGTGTTTTTTTTGTTGGAACAATGCTTGACTAGATTCATTTGCATTTTTGTAGAATATATTTTTTTTTGTTATATTTTTTGTTTTTTTTTTAATATATGTATAAATAGTTTTAGGTTTGTTGAAGTACTCTTAGGTTTTGTTGACGAATAAAAACGAGAGACTGATTTCATGATGTTTTAAGAATCCTGTTTTATATTTGTTAAAGAATAATTTTTATTTTTTACCAATTTTGCAATAAAAATGTTTGAATACCATTTACCAAAGTAATATTTTATTCCACCAATTTGAGCTATTAACATTGTTTATCAATAAGGGTGAACTTGTAACTTTGAGAGCGTCTGCCACAGGAGCTCTGCCAAATATTTCGTCTGCCATATTGTTTTTAGTTAACGTACTAATAGGGGAATACACCCACCAAAATTAATGTGTAATGCTTGTCGTTCACTTTATTGTAAAATATGCCACTTTGACAGACGTCTGCCAAAGTTAAGCTGTCAAATAAATCGTCTGCTTTTTTAAAATTAAAAAATACCTATGTAGTTTACGTTATTTTACCAATTTCAGCCATTAGAAATATTGTTTACCAAGAGTAAACTTGTCACTTTGACAGCGTCTGCCACAGAAACGCTGTCAAATATTTCGTCTGTTATATTGTTTTTAGTTAACGTACTAACAGGGGAATAAACCCACCAAAATTAATGTGTAATACTTGTCGTTCACTTTATTGTAAAATATGCCACTTTGACAGACGTCTGCCAAAGTTAAGCTGTCAAATAAATCGTCTGCTTTTTTAAAATTAAAAAATGCCTATGTAGTTTACGTTATTTTACCAATTTGAGCTATTATAAATACTGTTTACCAAGAGTAAACTTGTCACTTTGACAGCGTCTGCCACAGAAACGCTGTCAAATATTTCGTCTGCCCTATTGTTTTTAGTTAACGTACTAATAGGGGAATAAACCCACCAAAATTAATGTGTAATACTTGTCGTTCACTTTATTGTAAAATATGCCACTTTGACAGACGTCTGCCAAAGTTAAGCTGTCAAATAAATCGTCTGCTTTTTTAAAATAAAAAAATACCTATGTAGTTTACGTTATTTTACCAATTTAAGCTATTATAAATATTAAGAAAGAATTTCTTTAATTTTGTACTTAGTGCAAGTTTATTGAATAAATCCGTAGAGCGCTTTCGGCAGTTACGCCATCATCAGTACTACCTACAAAGCAAGAAAGGAAAAAGAAATCAACAATTGTGAAATTTTACGAATCTTTGATAGTTAAAGTTAATTGAAAATCTTAGATAAAAGTCAATGTAAAATTCTCACCAATTTTCGTTACTTACTTTGTCAAAATATAACAAACCACAAAACACAACATACAATTATATGTATAAAACTTAACACATTAAAAATTGGGGCCTAAAGGCCGATGTAAATTACATGATGATTTTAACACTTTTAAAAACGTCCATTTTACTAAAGGGAACTAACCTTGATGATGCAAAAAACATGTACCACGCATGCTATTGTGTGCAGGGAGTACCATTGACGTATTGTTGGTATTATTTCCTGGCGGTAAAATTTGAAATTTAAATTTGAACATTTTGTATGATATATTGAAGAAAACAATATAGGCATCATCGTTACAAGTGATGCAAAGATGGTGGTATAACTTACAGGCGTTAAATTTTAATTTTAATAATATGTATGAAAATCTTTTTTGTATGTGAGGTTGAATTAATCAAAAACGTCAGATGTTAAGGAAAAGAGACAAAGATAGATAATTCAAAGAACTCGCAAATATTATATAAGGATGAGGTTCTAAGACAAAACAAAAAGTTTTTGTGTTAGTAATACAGTTACAGAGAGAGATAGAAGTCAAAATAGACGACAGAATGGTGGGGGCATGACAAAACAATTAAACTTTAAAAAATTTTGTTATTCTGCTCTGCGATAACTTCGGTCATATCAGTAGCTTTCCCTAATGAGTAATTAAGGAATAAACATGATGTGGTGGAGAGTTAGTTGGATTAATGTAATTATTGTGTGGAAATGAAGTGTGCAAAGAATATTGGTCAGTCGGAAAAAAGAAAGCAAAGTATGAATATTAAAGTTAATCAGGAAGATTATTTCAGGAGTAGTAAAAAGGGGGGGGGGGGGGGTTGCAACTGATATGGATGTGAAAAAAATTGTTAGATGCCATCGTCAAACTAATCGTCTATGTAGAGGTATAAAGTTTCTGTTTAAATTAACCTGTGTGTTGAGGCAAAGGTCGTTACTCTTAAGTTCTTGTGAAATGGCTATGTCCTCGAGAAAATCTAGTCTATTGAAGTTTTTTGATGAAACATTGTAAATAATTTTAGAATTGGAATGAGGACTGAAATTATGTTGGCAAGTTTTGAGGTGTTCCCCAAAGGCTGAAGATGACCTGCTTAAATGTTCTTTTATACGTGTATTTAAGGGTCTACAGGTTCGACCAATATATGTGCTGTTACAAGAATTGCATTCCAACTTATAAATACCACTTTTTGAAAGAGTATCGATTTTATCTTTTGAATTGGTTAAATGTGAGCCTAGACTATTTTTTGTTTTTTGAGAAATTCTAATATCATTAAAGGAGTCCTTAAAAGCTTTGGAAATTTTTTCTGACAAATCATTGCTAATGTAAGGGATGGATATATATTTAGAGTCAAGTTTTATATTAGGATAAATTGTTTTCTTTAATTTATTGACTTTAGTTTTATTGATTAATTTGTCAATAATATTAGGGTCATAACTATTGTTAAAGGCAATTTGTTTAAGAATATTTACTTCTGTATTATAATTTATTATATCCATAGGAATATTAAGTAAGCGATTTACATAGCAATGAAAAGCAGCCATTTTGTGTTGATAAGGGTGATTCGAAAAATTAGAGATTACGTGATCTGTTTGAGTTGGTTTTCGATAAATGGAAAATTCCAAGCTGTTATTGACAGTTTTGTGTATGGAAAGGTCTAAGAAATTTATAGTATTAAGATTTTCTATTTCTAGGGTGAATGAAATTTGTGAGTGTATTGTGTTAAGTTTGTTAAGTAAAAGTTCTGCACCTGGAGAGTCACAATTCAAAAAACACAGACAATCATCTACATACCTGTACCAATATATTATTTCTTCATTGTTAGGAATAATGAAATTGTTTTCCAAAAAATCCATAAAAACGTCGGCTAGAAATGGAGAAAGGCAACTACCCATCGCCAGACCATCAGGTTGTTGGTAAGTCTTATTGTTGAAAATGAAAAAATTCTGTGAAAGGCAAAAATTAAGTAGTGACAAAATATCGACAACAATATTCTCATCAACCCTCTTGGACCGAAGTAGGTTACCAACTATTGTCACAGTTTCAGCTTTTGGGACTGTGGTAAAAAGATTAGTTACATCGAAAGAAACTAACAGGTAATTATCTGGTAATTGAAGGTCACTCAGCCTGTTAACGAGATCCACAGAATTACTTACCCCATGTTTTGGACGGAAACCAGTCAACCCTTTAATCAAGTGATATACAAAATTTGCTAAGTGTGACACAGGAGTGTTGGTGAAACTTACGACTGGTCTAATAGGTGTGCCATCTTTGTGTATTTTAGGTAAGCCGTAGAGTCGAGGTATTGTAGGATTGCTAGAAATTAAAATCTTAGGTGCTTCGAATTCTTCAAAAAATGTGCTAAAATGCTTAATCAATCTATTGGTTTTCCTTACAAAGGTATTAAAAGGATTATTAGGTAATATAGTAAAGTTGTTTTGCGATAAAAAGGTTTCAACTTTATCGATATAATCAGATCTCTTAAGCACAACCAAACATTGGCCCTTATCTGCCTTTGAAATTACTAAATTGTTCTTATTAATCTTAGCTTTAAGGATTTTTAAAATTTTTTGATGAATGATTAGAAATTGAGAAGTTTATTTTTTTAATGTTTTTCTTAAAGTTGTATAGAATATTATGTAAGTCATCTCTTAGTTGTTTTTTAATTTTATAAGTATTTGAAATTTGCTCAACAAGGACGTCCAATTCAACGGCATATTCAAGGATGCCACCTTCAGTTATGGGGGTAGACACACAATGTTTCAAGCCTAGACGCAGAATATCAACCTCCTCATCACTGAACTCAACATCTGAGAGATTTTTAATACGGTCATGAAATTTGAAATGTGAATATTTAGAAGAGTTTCTCAATCTATATCTATAATTGTTAATTTTTTGAGTAATAAGAAATTTAAGTTTATTTTGAACTTTTTGAAATTTAGTTTTTTTAATATGGGTGAGAATATCTGAAGTATTATTTAAAACAAAGGATAGTTGTTCATCATCAAGATTGTTTAACAGTTCCTCATATGTCAATTTTAACTGGCAATTTAATAAATCTAATCTAGCATAATGTTTACAAATTTCGGATCTAACGAGTTTAAGTTGTAAATCATCCTTATAACTTTGAGGGACATTCCCAGAAATCCTGATTTTAGCAAAATTTGGTGTGACTTGCTCGCGAATGCAGCTATGTAAAAACCATATGTCTATATGTGCTGTTGCTCTCTTTGTGGAAAGTTTCCTGTATTTATCAGCCAAATCTGCCATACTGCAGTGAGAATATAAATCAGGAAAGGGCTGAGTGCACCATCAAAGATTAAGAAAGAATTTCTTTAATTTTGTACTTAGTGCAAGTTTATTGAATAAATCCGTAGAGCGCTTTCGGCAGTTACGCCATCATCAGTACTACCTACAAAGCAAGAAAGGAAAAAGAAATCAACAATTGTGAAATTTTACGAATCTTTGATAGTTAAAGTTAATTGAAAATCTTAGATAAAAGTCAATGTAAAATTCTCACCAATTTTCGTTACTTACTTTGTCAAAATATAACAAACCACAAAACACAACATACAATTATATGTATAAAACTTAACACATTAAAAATTGGGGCCTAAAGGCCGATGTAAATTACATGATGATTTTAACACTTTTAAAAACGTCCATTTTACTAAAGGGAACTAACCTTGATGATGCAAAAAACATGTACCACGCATGCTATTGTGTGCAGGGAGTACCATTGACGTATTGTTGGTATTATTTCCTGGCGGTAAAATTTGAAATTTAAATTTGAACATTTTGTATGATATATTGAAGAAAACAATATAGGCATCATCGTTACAAGTGATGCAAAGATGGTGGTATAACTTACAGGCGTTAAATTTTAATTTTAATAATATGTATGAAAATCTTTTTTGTATGTGAGGTTGAATTAATCAAAAACGTCAGATGTTAAGGAAAAGAGACAAAGATAGATAATTCAAAGAACTCGCAAATATTATATAAGGATGAGGTTCTAAGACAAAACAAAAAGTTTTTGTGTTAGTAATACAGTTACAGAGAGAGATAGAAGTCAAAATAGACGACAGAATGGTGGGGGCATGACAAAACAATTAAACTTTAAAAAATTTTGTTATTCTGCTCTGCGATAACTTCGGTCATATCAGTAGCTTTCCCTAATGAGTAATTAAGGAATAAACATGATGTGGTGGAGAGTTAGTTGGATTAATGTAATTATTGTGTGGAAATGAAGTGTGCAAAGAATATTGGTCAGTCGGAAAAAAGAAAGCAAAGTATGAATATTAAAGTTAATCAGGAAGATTATTTCAGGAGTAGTAAAAAGGGGGGGGGGGGGGGTTGCAACTGATATGGATGTGAAAAAAATTGTTAGATGCCATCGTCAAACTAATCGTCTATGTAGAGGTATAAAGTTTCTGTTTAAATTAACCTGTGTGTTGAGGCAAAGGTCGTTACTCTTAAGTTCTTGTGAAATGGCTATGTCCTCGAGAAAATCTAGTCTATTGAAGTTTTTTGATGAAACATTGTAAATAATTTTAGAATTGGAATGAGGACTGAAATTATGTTGGCAAGTTTTGAGGTGTTCCCCAAAGGCTGAAGATGACCTGCTTAAATGTTCTTTTATACGTGTATTTAAGGGTCTACAGGTTCGACCAATATATGTGCTGTTACAAGAATTGCATTCCAACTTATAAATACCACTTTTTGAAAGAGTATCGATTTTATCTTTTGAATTGGTTAAATGTGAGCCTAGACTATTTTTTGTTTTTTGAGAAATTCTAATATCATTAAAGGAGTCCTTAAAAGCTTGCTTTCTTTTTTCCGACTGACCAATATTCTTTGCACACTTCATTTCCACACAATAATTACATTAATCCAACTAACTCTCCACCACATCATGTTTATTCCTTAATTACTCATTAGGGAAAGCTACTGATATGACCGAAGTTATCGCAGAGCAGAATAACAAAATTTTTTAAAGTTTAATTGTTTTGTCATGCCCCCACCATTCTGTCGTCTATTTTGACTTCTATCTCTCTCTGTAACTGTATTACTAACACAAAAACTTTTTGTTTTGTCTTAGAACCTCATCCTTATATAATATTTGCGAGTTCTTTGAATTATCTATCTTTGTCTCTTTTCCTTAACATCTGACGTTTTTGATTAATTCAACCTCACATACAAAAAAGATTTTCATACATATTATTAAAATTAAAATTTAACGCCTGTAAGTTATACCACCATCTTTGCATCACTTGTAACGATGATGCCTATATTGTTTTCTTCAATATATCATACAAAATGTTCAAATTTAAATTTCAAATTTTACCGCCAGGAAATAATACCAACAATACGTCAATGGTACTCCCTGCACACAATAGCATGCGTGGTACATGTTTTTTGCATCATCAAGGTTAGTTCCCTTTAGTAAAATGGACGTTTTTAAAAGTGTTAAAATCATCATGTAATTTACATCGGCCTTTAGGCCCCAATTTTTAATGTGTTAAGTTTTATACATATAATTGTATGTTGTGTTTTGTGGTTTGTTATATTTTGACAAAGTAAGTAACGAAAATTGGTGAGAATTTTACATTGACTTTTATCTAAGATTTTCAATTAACTTTAACTATCAAAGATTCGTAAAATTTCACAATTGTTGATTTCTTTTTCCTTTCTTGCTTTGTAGGTAGTACTGATGATGGCGTAACTGCCGAAAGCGCTCTACGGATTTATTCAATAAACTTGCACTAAGTACAAAATTAAAGAAATTCTTTCTTAATCTTTGATGGTGCACTCAGCCCTTTCCTGATTTATATTCTCACTGCAGTATGGCAGATTTGGCTGATAAATACAGGAAACTTTCCACAAAGAGAGCAACAGCACATATAGACATATGGTTTTTACATAGCTGCATTCGCGAGCAAGTCACACCAAATTTTGCTAAAATCAGGATTTCTGGGAATGTCCCTCAAAGTTATAAGGATGATTTACAACTTAAACTCGTTAGATCCGAAATTTGTAAACATTATGCTAGATTAGATTTATTAAATTGCCAGTTAAAATTGACATATGAGGAACTGTTAAACAATCTTGATGATGAACAACTATCCTTTGTTTTAAATAATACTTCAGATATTCTCACCCATATTAAAAAAACTAAATTTCAAAAAGTTCAAAATAAACTTAAATTTCTTATTACTCAAAAAATTAACAATTATAGATATAGATTGAGAAACTCTTCTAAATATTCACATTTCAAATTTCATGACCGTATTAAAAATCTCTCAGATGTTGAGTTCAGTGATGAGGAGGTTGATATTCTGCGTCTAGGCTTGAAACATTGTGTGTCTACCCCCATAACTGAAGGTGGCATCCTTGAATATGCCGTTGAATTGGACGTCCTTGTTGAGCAAATTTCAAATACTTATAAAATTAAAAAACAACTAAGAGATGACTTACATAATATTCTATACAACTTTAAGAAAAACATTAAAAAAATAAACTTCTCAATTTCTAATCATTCATCAAAAAATTTTAAAAATCCTTAAAGCTAAGATTAATAAGAACAATTTAGTAATTTCAAAGGCAGATAAGGGCCAATGTTTGGTTGTGCTTAAGAGATCTGATTATATCGATAAAGTTGAAACCTTTTTATCGCAAAACAACTTTACTATATTACCTAATAATCCTTTTAATACCTTTGTAAGGAAAACCAATAGATTGATTAAGCATTTTAGCACATTTTTTGAAGAATTCGAAGCACCTAAGATTTTAATTTCTAGCAATCCTACAATACCTCGACTCTACGGCTTACCTAAAATACACAAAGATGGCACACCTATTAGACCAGTCGTAAGTTTCACCAACACTCCTGTGTCACACTTAGCAAATTTTGTATATCACTTGATTAAAGGGTTGACTGGTTTCCGTCCAAAACATGGGGTAAGTAATTCTGTGGATCTCGTTAACAGGCTGAGTGACCTTCAATTACCAGATAATTACCTGTTAGTTTCTTTCGATGTAACTAATCTTTTTACCACAGTCCCAAAAGCTGAAACTGTGACAATAGTTGGTAACCTACTTCGGTCCAAGAGGGTTGATGAGAATATTGTTGTCGATATTTTGTCACTACTTAATTTTTGCCTTTCACAGAATTTTTTCATTTTCAACAATAAGACTTACCAACAACCTGATGGTCTGGCGATGGGTAGTTGCCTTTCTCCATTTCTAGCCGACGTTTTTATGGATTTTTTGGAAAACAATTTCATTATTCCTAACAATGAAGAAATAATATATTGGTACAGGTATGTAGATGATTGTCTGTGTTTTTTGAATTGTGACTCTCCAGGTG